>CM077883.1:35051511-35699636 GCA_039720435.1 Amazona ochrocephala | reverse complement strand
TTATTTTCAGGGAAAGGTATTTCTCTCATCCTTCTCATGCCACCTTTTTTTGGTGCAGTTGCCTTGCTAGCCTTTACTTATTAGTGCTATAGAATAATTTTACTTACAAAATTATGTTTAAGAGGAAAATTATTTTAATTCAAAACAGTTCCTTTTGTTGGCATTAATAGCATTATAATACCAAATCTCTGCACATTAGTGGCTGTTAATATGCATGTAAATAGGCCTACTTAAGTTGTACTAATAATAAGTTGGGTGATGCTTGTAATTTTAGGATTATTTTCATTCAATTCTTGGACCTACAAATTTAGTAAAAGCTGTTGAAGAAGCTGAAAGACTTTCAGACAGCCTTAAACTCAGGTATGTGAATACAGTTAATAGATAAGGTGTTGTTCATTGTACCTGAAGCTTATACATGTGCAATTGCATGTTTTCATGCTATTTAGCAGTGAGGGATTGCACTTGAGTAGACCTTAGATACCCAAAACTGTTGAGTTCTTTAATTATTTATTCACAAAGATCTGTTATTAGAGGTAATTTTCATCATCACATACTCCAGTTACTTGCCATTGTCTCTTAATTCTTGTAACTATGATTTGTTGATATTGTCTCCTATTTTTGTTTAATGACTAATAAAAAGAAACCACAAGATATAAACTGTAATACACACACAAGATGATCAAGAGCCATTTCCTGCTTACCCTTTTCATCATAAGGTCATCTGAAACCAAGCACACTAATGGATATTCCTAATATTTACATACATTAAAAAGTCCTCCTAGCATGGATTTAATTTACACTAACAAAACACATTTTTTGATTCTGTAGCTAGCTGCTACACCTTTTCTCTACCTCTGCCACATGCAGCAGTACATGTGGAAATGCACAGTTTTGCCTTTGTGTAACAGCTGATGCTAACAGGCTTTTTTGGTAGTTTATTTACAACCATCAAGTCTTTGTGCCATAAGCCACAAAACTGTGTTGGTTAGAAGTTGTAAGGTAGAACCTACCTTTAGATGATACTTAGTGCAGTATGTCTTTCTTCAGCCTTATCTGCTTACATCCTTAACTACTATCTTTATCACCCCTTTCTCGCCCTTTTAGCATTTCCCCTTCAGCTAGGCACATTTCCCTTTTCTCCCCCCCCCCCAAATATTATTATGAAAGCTTATTCTATGCCCTTCAAAATGCTAATTCGTGAAGTTAGTTTACATGAACAAGAAAGAGTAGTTACATGTGTATGGAAAGAGACTTCCCAAAGATGTCTGATGATTCTATGTGTGAAACAGCCTTTAGGTTTTTCTTATTTTTAATTCATAGTCTACAGAGCTATGAATTCACTGTAAATAGTGACAAAATTATAGAAACCCAAAATAGAGACTACTGTTTAGTAACTTGTGGCTTTTTATGAAAGGACCAGAGTTCCAAAAGTTGACACAATAACTTCCAACTACTCTGGGCAAAATGGATATAAAGGGAATACAAATGAAACATGACTCCTCTGTAACTGCAGAAGTGGTTTCAGGAGAATTATTTGTGCAATTTCTTCTGCAAATAATTTGAATGTTAATTGTTAACTAAAGTGGAGCTTCTGAAACGTCATTCGTATAGGAGCAGGAATAGCTATGTGAATGACCCACTCTGTTACTCTGTGCTTCAAAGGTGTATATGGGAAATTGATAGGTAAATATTTCATATTGACTGAAGTAAAATAAAATCTGAAATACGCTTTCATGCCATTAATTCCAGATGAGAACAAAATGCTCTGTTCTAACTTACAATGCCTTTGCCAAATCAAAAAACCTGTTTAAAAAAACAAAATTGCAGACTTGCAGCCTCCTGTCAATGGCCAATTAGTAGAATAGACTTGGAGGCAGAATTTGATTTAATGATCTAGTTTATTAGCACAGTACTTCTGATGTGAATTACAGCTTTACTGTTGTCATTTTAATCCTGATTAGGCAACATCTGATTAAAACAAGCGATTAGTAGTACAGTTCAGTGTTCATGATTCACTGCTTGGTTCAGTCATTAAAATAGTTGGTTCAAAACACTGGGTTTTTGTTTTATGGATCATTAGTAACCCTTAAGCTTCTCAGTTATATTAAATATGATAGAATATAACAGTGATGAGACTGTGCAAACCTGCGGTTGGTGATGTAAAAGCTGTAGTTTGGAGGTCAAGTTTGATTTACAATATCATGATTGTTCTTACAATGGCAAAAGGCTGGGAGGTTAATTTTAAAGTCTAAGGCTTTATGAAAAGGACAGCTGTATGCAAGACCTAGGTCCAACAAACCTCTCAAGTACACGTGATGCTTGCATAGACTTCACTGTAGCTCCAACATTTGAAACAAACAGCAGGGACACAGGTGAGGACGTAACTATACTATAGCCAGCTTTCATTCTGAAGGTGACTACTACCAGATATATAAATAGTTCTGATCAAACTTCTTAGAAAAAGGAAATGTAGCTAACTAGGTTAACTTACTCCTAACTATAATTGCTAGCTCTGTTGCAAATCCAAAGAAAATACCTGGCATGATTGTTATAATATACTGAAGTTTACCTTTAAGTCACCAGTACTTACTCTTTCCTCTATAAAATTAAAAACCTGATATATTTAGTGATACCATAGCTAAGCATGGCCATAGATTTAGATTTTAAAAAAAGCAACAAAAAGAAAACACCCTTAAGAGCAATGTCTATGAAATAGGACCCAGAACAGGATTTAAGAATAAGAAAAGCAACCCAAGAGTGGGAGAAATAGTATCACGCAGTGATGGAGGAAGATAGGGTTTGTTGGAAATACAAAATAGACAATACTTTAATTTTTCTTTTTTTTTTTTTTTTTTTTTTTAAACTTTGAGTACTTTTCCTTGAAGACTTGATGATTCTGATGTTGATCATGCAGCTGAGCCAATAGTGTAATGTGGAAAGAAAAGGCTTTTGTTTTCTCCCCCACCCATAGATACGAGGAAGCTGAAGTTCGGAAAAAACTTGAAGAGAGGGACAGACAAGAGCTGCAGAAAAAGCAAGAACCAAAAGATGATGGAAAGAGTTCAGCCAAAAACTCCTCAGAAAGTGCTGTGGATTCCAAAGGAAAAAGCCAAAGGGTAAATAGATAAAGATGTTTACAAACTCTCTAATATGGTCTAAATGTATACCTTTCATCTAGCATTTGATTTCTAGTAGTAGTTCAGAGTCATGTGGGGCTTTCTTGAATTACCTTACATGCCCCATAAACTGTCTTTGACATATCTTTGGAAGATGATGAGTCCTACCAACCTCCAAGTGTTGCAGAAGATAGAGTAGGGTGTTTTTGTAAAGTTAAATTCTATTTTATGTTAGAACTAGCTAGTGTTAAGAAACCCAACATAACGCTAATAAGCTGATGTTATGGATAACGTTTCCTGTTTAGGAGAGAGCTGACTTTTCAGCAGCATATCAGGTCATGCTGTCTTAGGTTGTATTGCCTTTTTAACTGGCTTCTGCCTAGGTAGAGCAGCATCCTTGGTGTCTTTTTAGTACATTTATCAATAACATATCTTCTTTAGAATAAGCTTCCTTTTTCTAGGTTTCTTCCTGTGGCTTACAGTGTGATCAGTTTCCTTTGAGCTCTGTGAGAGTCAGTTGGCTGCCTTGGTTCTGAGTATTAGGTACTAAATTAACTTCTTTTTTTTTCCCCAACACAGATTAATGGTGAGAGGAAGCATTCACTGGAGAGAAAGGATCAGTCTGACAACCCAAGTGGTAAGAGATGCAGTGTTCACATAGGTGTGAAAAAGTCTTCATGTGACTATGCACCTATCACCTGAGCAGTTGCAGTTTTTTTCAGGAGTTATTTCAGAGGATTTTGATAAAATTCTAGCATCCTGCATTTCAGTAACAGTGACCAGGGATCGGTGTTGGGGCCAGTCTTGTTCAACATCTTTGTGGGTGACATGGACAGTGGGATTGAGTGCGCCCTCAGCAAGTTTGCCGATGACACCAAGCCGTGTGGTTCGGTTGATACATTGGAGGGAAGGAATGCCATCCAGAGGGACCTAGACACGCTTGTGAGGTGGGCTGATGCCAACCTAATGAAGTTTAACCATGCCAAGTGCAAGGTCCTCCACCTGGGTCGGAGCAATGCCAGGCACAGCTACAGGTTGGGAAGGGAAGAGATTGAGAGCAGCCCTGCAGAGAAGGACTTGGGGGTGTGGGTTGATGAGAAAATGAACATGAGCTGGCAGTGTGCGCTTGCAGCCCAGAAAGCCAACCATATCCTGGGCTGCATCAAAAGGAGCGTGACCAGCAGGTTGAAGGAGGTGCTCCTGCCCCTCTACTCTGCTCTCGTGAGACCTCACTTGGAGTATTGTGTGCAGTTCTGGTGTCTTCAACATAAAAAGGACATGGAACTGTTAGAACAAGTGCAGAGGAGGGCCACGAGGATGATCAGGGGACTGGAGCACCTCTTGTATGAAGATAGGCTGAGAAAATTGGGGCTGTTCAGCCTGGAGAAGAGAAGGCTGCGTGGAGACCTCATAGCAGCCTTCCAATACCTGAAGGGGGCCTATAGGGATGCTGGGGAGGGACTCTTCATGAGGGACTGTGGTGAGAGGACAAGGGGTAATGGGTTCAGACTTAAACAGGGGAAGTTTAGATTGGATCTGAGGAAGAAATTCTTTACTGTGAGGGTGGTGAGGCACTGGAATGGGTTGCCCAGGGAAGTTGTGAATGCTTCATCCCTGGCTGTGTTCAAGTTGGGGTTGGACATAGCCTTGGATGGCATGGTTTAGTGGGAGGTGTCCCTGCCCATGGCAGGGGGGTTGGAACTAGATGATCTTAAGGTCCTTTCCAACCCTAACTATTCTATGATTCTATGACTTAGTAATGAGTTAAGCTCTGTGTAGCAGGCTTCATCAGTTCTTGCTTTAGTTTTTCAGCAGTTTGATAACTAAAGCTGAACTAGCCCTAATGAAGTGGTCAAATTAGGAAGAAAAATGTGTCGATAAGAGAAAAATCTAGGCAAGGCTGAAATGTATCAGCTTTCTCTGATACATTAATAGTAGGTAAATAAGAAATTTGTTTGCTCCTCTCCTGCCCTTTTGCTTTTTGTTCCCTTAATAAATGTGTGAAAAAGTTCTTCTTTACTGAAAAGGAACATGTGAAGCATGTAGTTTACAAATGCTTGCCTATATAGCTTGATTTAAATGGGACCACAAGAAGTTAAACTAGTTTATCACTGAAGTGTTCAGTATCGCCTAATTCAGCAGATCAGGTGATGGTCACCACAGTAGTGGGAACAAAAGGTCCAGTGTGTTAATTCTATAGTGTCTCACCTCCATGACAGTGGGATTTCTCTCTTTCATGTGTGCAGCCTTGATTGCAGCAGTCAGATGTGATCATAGCTATCTCCATTTATAATGTAGCTTTTTACATCTAATAACTTCTCTATTTCAAGGAGCAGTCACAGCTGAAAGACTGTTCGCAATGATGTCGGATGAAAATATTCAGTTGCTTATAATGGATGCTCGAAGACTGAAAGATTATCAGGAATCCTGTATTCCAAGATCTGTCAGTGTCCCAGAAGAAGCTATTCGTCCTGGGTATGAAATGATGTTAAATGATAGAGAAGTATTTAATTTTATAAATTGACCGACTGAAAAGAAAATAATTATATGCTTTTAAAGCTTGTACACTTGGTTTTAAAGTGCCTGATACATCTCACCCACTGGTATATATCTGAGCAGGTCTGTTCTTGTATGGGCTGACTTCAAGCCAATGCATACTTATTTTATCCAGTCATATAAACCTATATGAATTGTATATTGTTGGATGAAAATGTTACTAGTACATGCCTTTTAAATGCATGTTAATACATTTCAGAGTTACTGCTAATTGGATTGAAACTAGACTCCCAGAGGATTCCAGAGATCCATGGAAGAGAAGAGGACACTTCGATTATATTGTACTCCTAGACTGGTTTAGTTCTGCTGAAGACTTAAAGCTGGGAACAACTCTGCAGAGCTTGAAAGATGCACTTTTTAAGGTTGGCAAGTGTCACACTTTGTATTAATTCACCTCAATAAATAAGGTCATAAAGCACCTATAATTACAGAGTATATGGAAGTCTTACTGACTGTTTAGGCAAACATCTTGGTTCAGTTTTCAAAGACTGCTTATTTTGATAGCAGAAGTGTAGTCTGAAGTTTCACATTCCCATGCTTGTGCTCTAGTAGAGGACAGTGTTGTTTATTAAACAGGTTAACAGCAGAATGATTCAACTCCCCTCCTCAGTCACTAGTTCATGAGTTCTAACTGACAGAGTTATTTGGGACAGTATATAGTACAGTTTGCCAGAAACAGTGTCACTTTCTTTCCTGTATTAGCAACTGTTATTCCTTTGTTGTGGAAGCTGGCTGACCACCCACACAGGCAGGCCAAGAAGGCTGGCTGCTTTGCAGTCCTGTCAGCCAGGCATTTCCATGAAGGAGGCCCCAGAAATAGTTTGAGTATGGTTCACTTTTCTGCATTATTGAATGTAACTTTTAAAGACACACGAATTTAAATTTGAGATTTATTGGTACAGGGGACTTATAGTCTCAGTATTAAGAAGATGTTCAAATCAGAACTCTGGCTTGTTGTTCTACTTGTTATATAAATAGCTCTTGTGGAAGACTGTGCATCTTTCTGTTACCTGTTTCTGTTCAAGACTAGGATTCAGAGATAGTTCAGGCAGTTCTTGTTGCTTAGTGCTTTACAGAATATTCTCTGAGCCTCTTTGCCTTGCTTGTGTTCTAATACTGAGCCTCAGGAGGAGAGCAATGTGGAGCCAGAACTCTCAAGGGTATTTCAGAAAGTTAACATGATGCTTTCTAAAGCCAGTGCTCCAGTCACTCAACAAACTTAACAGATAAGAAACTGAAGCACATAATACAATCAAAATACTTTTTTCTTCCTGCATGGAGGATCATTACTGAAGTAGTAGTAAAGTGGTTCCAAGTGTATGGGAAGTATTCAGACACTATTGTAGGTAGAGCCAGGAACCTGTGTTGGGTATTCTCCAGACATAAAGAGGATCCCTGTTGCCCAAAGGGTTTTTGCAGCCTGTTTAATTCTTATTAAAAATCTCAAAAAGAGCATGTCTCCATGTAGTGGTGAGACACAGAATGTTCAACAGCGTTGTGAAGATGTAGAAGTTCTTTTTCTATTTTTATATTGTTTCATTTGAAACTTCTTTTCTTACAGTGGGAAAGCAAAACTATACTGCAGAATGAACCTTTAATTCTAGAAGGAGGTTATGAAAACTGGCTCCTTTGTTTTCCCCAGTACACAACAAATGCTAAAGTAACTCCACCTCAGCATAGCAGGAGTGAAGCAGTGACTGTTTCTTGTAAGTATAAAGGATGACCTCCCTGCCCCCAAGTGTTTGTAATTAATGGATGTATCTAATTCATTCAAATATGTTTGGGATGGCCTTGTTCTGGCTAAGTCTAAATTTTGGTGTGGAATATGGGGGTAATTTAGCTTTTGTGTTTATAAGAGCTCTCTCATGCTTCCCTCCTCTCCCCAATTCTGTAGTGGATTTTACATATCCATCCCTGGAAGAGCCAGCTCCTGTTCCACCTGCTGTTGCTATAAAGCCACCTCCAACAGAAGTGATTGAAAATGAGGAAAGGGGAGATAATTTAGAAGAGAGACTAAAATCACTTAAAAGACCAAACATACAGAATGCTCCTGTTCCCAAGTCTGACAGTTCATTTGTAGTTAATCCAGTATCAATTACAAGGAGTATCCCTGAGGTAAGCAGTGTTTCGTTTTTTTCAGAGTTAGTGTCAGGTTAATCTGTAAAACCCATCACAGAAGCCTAAACCCACAAGGAAACATACTGAGTATTTAAGTCTTCTACACAAGTATATTGGTACAGAGACTATTGGTGGTCTGCAAAGCCATGGTAACCAATCTACAGAACTTTGTGAAATTGAATATTCTTAACATAATTGTAGAGCTTTTCAAGATATTTTTATACGAGCACCAGAGAAATTGAAGGTCAGCAATTGATTATTAATTCAGAAAGTCTGTAAGCAAACTTTTCTGCTCAAAACATAAACGATGAAAGGCAGGGAGGGCAGTTAGGCCACAGCTTACCTTGGCTCTATTCCAAAGGTACACTCAGTGACTGTATCTTCCTTCAAAATAGTGAAACATTTAGGTACCTTGTGACTCTTAGCCTGATGGTGAGAGTAGAGGAATTTGTTTCTTCCTTTCATGGGGATAAAACTTCCTAATATACCTTTGTAGAGTCCTTGCCTTTGAACACAAGGCTAAAGTCAAACTCTTCACTTTCATCCTTTTAGATACCGCCTTTAATGTCAGCCAAAGGACCCTAAACTGTAAAATTTAAGACCTTGCTTCTGTCTTCCCTGAACTAGACAAGCTTTTATTTCTCCACAACTTCCACTTTAGCATCAAAACCAACTTGCTGTCCTACTTCTGAGCATAAGCCACTCCTAAATACCTCTTTCCACCAAGCAGATCTCCTTTAATCACATGCTCTGTCACATGATTGAGGTCCAAACCCAAATTAGGCAGCCTGATTGCCCTAAAATACGCACCTTTGAAAGCTTGAAAATAAAGAGTTGTAGTAATCAGTGCTTAATGCTGTTCTTGTGGTTCTGTAGGGCTTGTGGAGTCTTACCTCACATCTAGAAGTTAAGTGATACCTAATTTTACTAACAAGCATTTTCAATTACCAAATTTGATGAAATTGAAAGTTTACTATTTCTCTGGCAGAAGTCAACTTTATATCATCTTTATTCTCTCATAAATCTCACTTAAATCAATCTTATCTAACAGAGCAGTAATAGCCATAGTGAATTGTTGTTCTACACTCTGTGTTACAGGTTGATCGTACTAAAAAGCCTTCACTAAAAATCCCTGATGATAACAGGCCAAAGTCTCACAGTACAGTCAGTGACAGTCAGCCTGTTGAAAATGGACGAATAGTCCCAGACCGGTCCACGAAGCCGTTATGGGACACAAAGAGCATTCTGACAGAAGAAGAAAAAAGTCGTGTACATGCAGAAACTGCTGCTCTGCTAGAGAAAAACAGACAGGAAAAAGAAATTCGGGAGAGGCGGCAAGAAGAACAGAGGGAGAGACTCAAACGAGAAATAGAAGAACAAGAACAGAAAGCAAAAGAAGAGCAGAAAGAAAAGGAACACGAAAAGCAACAGCAATCCAAAGAGGACAGAGAACAGAAGGAGAGGGATGAACAAATAAAAAGAGAAGAGGAGGAAAAGGAAAAAGAAAGAGCACACAAAGAAGCGATAGAAGCAAAGAGGCAAAACAAAAATGAACCAGAGAGCATTGGTGCAAAAAGGGTTGAGATTGACAAAATATCTGTGGAAGAAAGAGAAAAAGGAACTCGAACACCAGAAATGCAGAGACGGGCGCTGGGTGATGTGTCTGTTCCAGGCAAGGTTAGTGAAACAGAGAAAATCATCACCAAACGGAGTAATTGTTCAGGATGATTTTTGAGTGCATACTCTAGGATCAGTGTAGAAATTCTTAATATGTTATTGGATTTTTATTTAGGCCATTCGTACATAAACGTAACAGTGAAAGTTAAAACCATGTAGTTAGGGTTTGTTTTGTTTGGGTGTTTTTGCCAGACAGCCTCAGTTCTTGCTTCTAGGTGGGCAGCATGGATTGGATAATAAAACTTCCCATTTGACACAGAGCTAGGAGGGATTGTTTGTAGGCTTCATGGCTGGAATCCTCAGTTTCAAAAAACTGAGACATAGTGGGATTTCATCTCTTTTACCAACCAGTACTGTATATTACAGTGTTTAACACATGCTAAGACAGAATTACATTATCATCCCAAACTGTTTAGTGCCCCCAGCTGCATAAGTGTTGATACAACAGGTTTTTTTGACTGGTGTAGGAAGCAAAGCAGTACCTTCATTTACTGATGTTGCTGAAAACAGTCCCATTCAGACTCTTTTTTTTTCTGGGAGGAGGTCACAGTTCCTCTTCTTCCCTCAGGTTCTTGGTGGGGGGGGGGGAAATCCTCACAAAATTTCTGAGAGTAAAAATCATCAGAAACTATTTATGAAGCTGAGTTAATAACAGAACAGCTATCTTAAAAACCATTTCTCAAGAACATGTACTGGGATATTTTTCTCTCCCTTTGCAATTGCAGTTGTTATTTGACCAAATTTTGATGTTTGTGTAACGCAAATGCACAAGGAAGCCAAAATAAATCTTCCTGAGCAACCTTATCACAGTTATGCATGATCTTTTGACTGACAGCAACTTCACATAATCCGCAAATGACAGCCTGTGATAAAATAAATCCATAATGTTAGCTTCACAGTTTGCCTTTTTTTGTGGAGAATCTTTTTCACAGTGAGGCATAAAAGGGAAAGAGGTCTTTCATTTAAAAACAAGTTGTAAACCCCATGGCTTTTAGGAGGTGAAGCAGCGTAGGTGGAACTTTTGCACTTCATTTCTGAGCTCTTGAAGCTACATAACAGACTGTCTTATGTAACACAACATTCAACTACAAAGGCTATTCCAGCACACTGCCTATAGTGTAGACTAGGAAGAATAAAAATGATGTGTAGATACTTGCTCCAACCACTACTTGTGGCACATGCATTTAACAACCAAAAACGAAAATATAATTCTGCTTTTTTCCATATTTTGGCTTATCAGCATTCTTCTCTGACATTCCAGATGGAAATTGAAAGCTTTCTCTCAAAATCTTTTACAGCAAACTGGGGTTAAAGGACAACCAGAGAGTGGAGCTCAAAAGCCAGGACCCCTTATAGAGGATTCTGAACAAGATACTGAAAGACTTAAAGTAAATACAGTGTGTTGTATGTAGCCAAAACTATCAAGCACAGATACTTTATGATTATTATATTATGTTCAATTCCACCTCATTTCAATTTTTAAAGTCATCATCTTAAAACTGTGCTGTGTTTGCAGCTGTTTATTTGCTTTTTTCATGTCATTTATCTGAAAAAAACATTTGAAGCTTTCACTAAGTCTTCATATGTTTCTGGTAGCATTAACAAGCATTCCACACTTGTTCATCATCTCATGCATACTCCTTTGTCTGCCGCTTTGAAAGGGAGAAAAGATCATCCTTATGTGTTTAACAGAAGCACATATTGCTAATAAAGTAGTTTCTTTAGGGAAGAAATTGAGTGTTCAGACTTCTGTGAGGCTGAATTGTACTTTTTTCTGAAGCATGTCAACAAAGGGGTTTTGTTTAGGTTGAGTGATAAAAACCAGTAGTACTATATTACCACTACAATAAATTGTATTTCTAGTTATAACTGAGGATTTCTTATTGAACTGTTTTTCATTGAATCATGTAACTCTACAGGGGAAGCAGAGGCAGCTTGCTGCTCTGCATCAGTAACTGCACGTACCTGACCTTTCTGTTTGTTTATTAGTCTCTGCGAGAGCCATTAATGAGAGCACGAAGTGAAGAAATGGGAAGGATAATACCAGGATTGCCTGCAGGTTGGGCAAAGGTAACTATCTCTTCTGATAGTACAATCACATTGCCTTTTGCAGTTTTGTAATGCATTTCAGTTATGTCTTATTTCTCAGTTAATCTTGTTTGATTCTGTTATTTTTTTTAATTATTATTTTTTCCCCTTTAACTTCCACATATTGTTTTCTGAATTGTAACATTAGTTATATTGGAACTAGGACCTCATCTGGTGTTTCTGGTACTAGCAGTTGCTATTTAACATGCATTTTGGTGAAAGTGGTGCCTTCCAGTAAATTTAATCCTTTAAGGGTTGAGGCCAGTCACTACTGTTAACATCTCAATGTTTGAAAAACTCATGCACTGTTCTTACAGTAGTTTAAAAATAGGTAAGTAAGTTAATGATGGAGTTTTACTTGGTTTTGAAACCATTTGTGTTTTCTTCCCCAAGTTTCTGGATCCAATCACTGGAACCTTTCGTTACTATCACTCGCCAACAAATAGTGTTCATATGTATCCACCAGAAATGGCTCCTTCATCCACTCCTCCATCAACCCCTCCAACTCATAAACCCAAGCCACAGGTGGCTGTTGAACGAGAAAGAGAGCACTCCAAACTGAAGCGCTCCTACTCTTCCCCAGATATAACCCAAGCCATTCAGGAGGAAGAGAAGAAAAGAATTCCAGTAACTCCTGCAGTCAATCGTGACAATAAGTATGTTCGATAAGTTACACCACAGCTCGTGCATATGACAGTCCTAGAGGACATCCTTTGTGTTTGACCAACTGAAATTCACTAGTATTTTCTAAGTAGGTTTGAAAGGAAGCAGGACTGATAAGACTTAAATTTCATTGCTAAATATTCAATGTATAGGGAGTTACCTTTTGAAAATTAATGTAATTGTAAGTTATTGACATACATTCCAGAGGTCAGAGTGTAATTGGACAATAGTTGCTTTTTAAGCTGTGGTGTTTGTGTTAATATATTAAATACCAGTCTTATGAAATGCAGTTTTCATTTTTTAAACTGTGTTGAATCAACTGCTAATTCTTTATTTGTGAATTAAAAATAAACCAAAAATCCATTGACAACTGCTGGAGCCTATAACTCAGCCTTATTATAGGCCAGTGCGTATGGCTTTCTCACTATGGCATTGACTGGTTTTAAATACCTTAAACGGCATTTGGTGACATGTTGAGCCAGGATATTTCATTCCCTGTGAGGAAGGGTGGTTCTGTTGGCTTATGTACATAGCCTTGTCAAATCTGAGATTCCTAAAAAAGAATTCCTTCCTTCCAGACCAGTCCGTTACACTAAAGCTGAAATTTCAAGACTTTCGGCATCACAAATTCGGAATCTCAATCCAGTGTTTGGGGGATCGGGACCAGCTCTTACAGGACTTCGTAACCTAGGGAACACTTGCTATATGAATTCCATATTACAGTGTCTGTGCAACGCACCTCACCTGGCTGATTATTTTAACAGAAACTTGTATCAAGATGATATTAACAGGTAACAATCTCATCCTTTACAACTGAAGGGAAAAAATCTGCCTTTACGATAGTTAACTCCAAAAAATCACTCAGTGGGGTTGGGCTTGGTTGTTTTTTAAGTATGAGGCAAATGAGAACTTCAAAGAGTCTGGATGTTTTCAAACTGTGTGTGAGTGACAAAATAGCTTTTACCGGGCACTCTTAATTCAGTTGTGCTCACCACACTGAGAGATACAAGTGTCCTAGATTGTCCTTAGATATTTAAATAGCAGTTTACAAAACAGGCTGGAAACAGCTGTACCTTCTGTCAGCCCAGTCTTGCATATGGAACCAAGTTACTCAAACATTTTAACTCGCTCTAACAGCCAGTTTTTCTTGGTCTTAAGAAATGATTTTGAAACTGGGATACATTTTAAGTTAACAATAAAAGTAAGTTATTTGAAGGGTTTACCTTTTTTTTTCTTGTCTCTTTAACTGTATAGGTCAAACTTCCTGGGGCATAAAGGTGAAGTGGCTGAAGAGTTTGGTGTAATAATGAAAGCTTTATGGACAGGACAGTATAAATACATCAGTCCGAAAGACTTTAAAATTACAATTGGGAAGATTAATGACCAGTTTGCAGGATATAGCCAACAGGACTCCCAAGAATTGCTTCTCTTCCTAATGGATGGCTTGCATGAAGACCTAAATAAAGTAAGCAATACACTTGTAACAAATGATACATCTGACAGGTGATCAAAAAAAAAGAAATCTAAAAAACACCCTCTTGTTTTAGAAGATTGGTAATGGAATCTTGTATGGAAGGAAATGAGAGTATTCAGAATTAAAGGAGGAATTTAGCTTGAAACAGTATAGGGTACTGAAGGGATTAATGGAAGAAGCCTAACTAGGTAAGAAATGGATGGCTACTCTGATGTGTTTAAATATTCTTGCAAATACTCAATAGTATGTTTGTCTATAGAGATTTCCTATTTTTATATGTGTTAACATATGGTTATGGTGTTCAAACTTGTGTTACACAGGCTGACAACAGGAAAAGGCATAAAGAAGAAAACAACGATAATCTTGATGACTTCAGAGCAGCAGAACTAGCCTGGCACAAACACAAGCAGCTCAATGAATCCATTATTGTGGCACTCTTTCAAGGCCAGTTCAAATCTACAGTGCAGTGTCTCACATGTCACAAGAAGTCCCGAACCTTTGAAGCTTTCATGTACTTGTCATTACCACTTGCCTCTACTAGTAAATGTACACTGCAGGTACGGTGCAACTGGAGAAACGGTTCTTGAAGCAAAAACATTTCCCTGTGACATAATTATGACGTTGCTTCTGCTCAGCCTCTTGAAGGAGTTGGTCATTACTGCAGCTTAATTTACACTCATCTGCAACACAAACATCTGAGTCCTCATAACTTTAGAAGAATTAAAAACTCTTAAACAAGTTTTAAATATACAAGCAGGATGGGAATATTGAAAGTGCAATAGCAGCAAAGACATGTATAGTGTTTGCTTTTGTAGGTCATAGTATTAATATGCTGTGATTTCAAACAAAATGTCGTGTGTAAATTTCCAAGTACTTGAGGCTACTTAATGTCTACAGTGAAATTTACTTCCACACTATTTCATTCACTTTTCCTCATTTTTTATGAAACATAGCACTTGGATAATTGATGAAGTTTAATAACTGAATAGGAAATACACATTTATGCTGCTTTCACGTACACCTGCCCTTCATAATCTATGTCTGTATTTTGTTTTAGGAATGCCTTAGATTGTTCTCCAAAGAGGAGAAGCTCACTGATAACAATAGGTTTTACTGTAGCCATTGCAAAACACGAAGGGATTCTCTGAAAAAAATAGAGATTTGGAAATTGCCACCGGTTCTGCTTGTGCACTTGAAACGGTAAGAAACAGGGCCTGGGGAAAACTGATTAGGATGAAGTGACCAGGCTTTGATGGGGATTGATAGTTCCAGTGCAGTAGCAAACCCTTTTCAATTAGAGGAAGTTCTGGATGTGTTTCCAGTTGTAAGATTGCAAGGATTTTGTTTTCATCTGCTGCTTCTTTCATGAGGCGGTAGTTCACAAAGCACCTTTACAAGTAATCTCTTTTCATTTGTGCTAAGAAACACGTGTGCAAGCATTAACAACAGTGGGGCAGAACGCTTCAGTTGAGATCATGTCCTGGCAAAAACTGGGAAAACAAACATATTTAATGTTCTGCAATAGCTTGTGAACAACCTGTAACCTTTAATGATGCTCTTTAATTCTCTAGATTTTCCTATGATGGAAGATGGAAGCAAAAGCTTCAAACTTCTGTAGATTTCCCATTGGAAACTCTTGACCTTTCGCAGTATGTTATTGGTCCAAAGAATAACTTGAAGCGATACAATCTGTTTTCAGTCTCAGTAAGTAACAATGTCACACTTCAAAGTTCAGCTCCTCTTTATGCCAAGACTTGGTTAGCCTGTGGTAGGCAGCCCGGCTACCTACCTGGTGCAGGTTAAGTTGTATTCTAAAAAAGAATGATCAGTATTCAGTAAAAGTCTCACATCCTAGGTAATTTCCCTAAAAAGGGATGAAACTGCAGCTTTTGAAGCCATTAATTCTTTTCTTCTATTTACAGAATCATTACGGTGGGTTGGATGGAGGGCACTACACAGCCTACTGCAAAAATGCTGCTAAACAACGCTGGTTTAAGTTTGATGACCATGAAGTATCTGAGATCTCGTCATCATCTGTGAAATCCTCAGCTGCATACATTCTGTTTTACACCTCTTATGAACAGCGAGCAGTGGATATGGCCACGTAAAGTAGTGTGGGTTAAGAAAACTGGTTGTCATTTTATAAGAGCAGAGTAGGTATGGGAATGCAAATAAACATGCAAAACTATGACAGACATAGTCACTTACCGATACAGGGATGGTTGCAGCAGCTTTTCTGCAGGCGAGCTCTTTCTGGTCAGTATTAGTGCTTACAAGCCAGAAGACTGATTAATAATGCTTGTGGTAATACTGCCATCTGTGAAAGCATTTAAAAAGCATATTGCATTACTGTTAATTTAAGAAACAAATCTCTTTTTAGTCTGCTCCAAAATTAAACTCTAGCTTAGTCATCTGAAACCTATTAACAAGTAGTTTAAAATGTCTTAAAATCCCAAGGCATATCTTGATATTTTTTTTCTCTCACTGTTATGGCCTTTTCACATTTCTAACCTTAAGCTTGATTCTACTGTGAATACTCTAGAACGATGTAAACAGTTAGGAATGTAAGTGTACATATTGATTGCATACTTGCACATCAGAACTATGTATATAATGAAATGTTGTCCTTTTTGTGAGAATCTCCAACTCAGAGGATTGCGTTTATTTGCCAGCTCAATTAGCTGCAACACTAAATAAAAAAGCAGAGCTGTACTTTTGTTTCTGTTAGCTTTTGTCAATACTTGTGCACTTCAGAGTTATTCTAAACAAGATTTTCCTTTTTAATTTTTTAATATAAATTTTCATGTACACACACATTAAAAACCTTAATGAAGAACTGATTTAAAAAAATATATCCTGTTCAACCTATGTTTGGGTTTGGTGTTTTCATTCTCAACTGGTTGTGCAATGGTCAGGATTCTACACGACAGTCTGAATTGTAGTCATGCAGTTTAAAGGTTCCTCAGGTGAAAAAATACCATTTTGGGTAGAACTGATAGGTTTAGAAGCTATTGTAGTTGTGCCTTGGGCACATCAGTATTTTCAAGAGACTGTAAGCCATACTAATCATTCAAGAAAGCGAAGGTATGTGCTTGTTCCTACTTCCTGTGGAACGCAAATCAAGACCTTGATTTACTGCTTTAACACAACACAATATGCAAATCCTCATCAGTGCTACCTACTGCAAGCTCAGAGGTGACACTTACGTTACCCTCACTCTCACCACACAATGGATTACTTGCAAGGAAAAGTATTGTCAAAGAGATGAAACCATCAGAAGTCTTTTCAGTGCATTGTTATAGTTTTTAAAAATGTATTTTTTTTCCAGTTGATCTTTAAGGAACATTGAACATCAACTGTTACTGCCAAGTGTTCAGTTGTAGCCTTTCTCCCCTTCAAATTCCTGCTTTGCAGTGTTGTGGCATCAAGTGAAATGCAACCGCATATTAAAATGTTGGAAATCTCTGTTCACAGGCTTCAGACGCAAATCCCTCCTGTTCCCAATCAGGTGGCTGCTGAGCAACAGCTGGGAAGACAGCTCCCCAGGAGCCTTACCTTTTCCTATTCTGGCACAATGGATTTGGGATTGGTTTCTCCTGAAGTGTTCTAGCACCTAAATACTGCAAGAAAGCTGCAGCAATGCAGGATTTGCTGCAGTGACAAAGAGATTCAATTGCATCTGCATGTTTTTGAGATTCCTGCATAAATGTTGCTTCTGGAGGAAATTAAAAGTGCTTTTGGGAACAGAAGTTACATAAGCAAACACCAGTCATCTACCAGTACTAAGTTACTCAGTGATTTTTCTTCTAATGAAGATACACTGAGAATGATGCAGGGAATCAAAAATACCTGTCAAGGAAAATTGTAAAGCTTACCTATTTCCCTATAGGAAAGGGATTCTTTAAATACCCTCTCAGCAGCACAGTCACCGAACCATTTCCCATTTTCACAATTAGAGGTTTCAATTATATTCGTAAGAATTAGGTTCTAACAAGACGCTGATACTTTGAACAGAAGTCCCAGAGCTGCTTCTGTTTTCCTCCTCTCTAGCATCTAAAGAAAATGTAAAACCCAAGGATCACAGCTCTATGCACAGAGCACTTCAAGTGATGAGGTTTCAGCAGAGGAGTGACGCTTTTACTGAATCACATGGCATAATCTTCCTGACATCAACAGGATATGGCATTACCCTAACACAGGCTACTTCTTCAAATCAATCTTCTATTTTCTTTGCCACCACACTTTCCCAATGCCTTCCCTGAAGGATACTTACATTGATGGGTTTTTCTTCTGCTAGTATGAAGATGATTTGTGAAGTCTTAATTCCCTTCCAGTCCAACTCAGATCTAGGCTTCTCATGTAATCCTAGCTGTAACTCTCCCAGAGTAAGCTAGCACTCCTGCCAGGCAGATGTGCAGAGCTCCGCACAGCATTAACCGCTCCAGGTCATACGTACAGTCCCCAACCCTACTTGTCCCTTTTGGTCTTGGAAAGACTTCAGGCCACGGTCACTGCAGCACTCCCCACAATCACACCCCCACCATCACGAGTCACACCTGTATTTGCTAAGGAATAAGTAACAGGCCAAACTCCTGCAAATGGGTATCATGGCTCTGAAATCAGCTGTGCACAGTTAAGTATTTGTCAGGAAACAAAAGGTTACTTAACTTCTATTTACGATTTAACCAAAATGTGATCAAATTCAGTGTATGAAATAGGAAGAACATTTTCCTAACACCCAAACCATTCTCAATTTGGAAAGTCAGACTCACTGCCAGCCTCTCTTACAGATGAACTATTGCTGTTATTTGGCCAAGAACGTAGCATCATAAAGGCCTAAGTACCTCTTGAATACCTGCCTACTGCCTCACAGCAACACAAAGGATGCAAGCAGCAGCTCCTAATTTAAAATGAGCATTGTCAAGAGCTTTAAGATACTTTTAGCTCATTTACTCATTAATCTCATCACATGTTTGTCTTCTATGAGAGTTTTCACTCCTCCCCTTCCTTCCAGTTTCCGGTGTTAGTCATAGTTGAGATACCTCAAAGGTGGACAACTGCTCTGCCCAGCATGGCAAATTCTACTTTTCCACACAAGGAGTTACACAGATTCACCCAAGCCACCTCTCAGACTCATACGGACAGCAGAAGTCTGTAAACAAGAATAAATTTATTTCAGATTCTTTAAAGATTTAATGATATACAAAATGTATACAGTATTATATCCTTATAACATTTCACCTTTCCCCATCAAACATAAAACACCATTTAAACAGCTATTGTGTTCGTGCCTTAGGTCTGTATCTATAAGATACACTACTGAATAAAAAATTTATAGAGCTATATACTGCCCTTTTAATTAAAAATTACAAATTAGTACCTATGTAACAAAAAAAAATCGCAGCATGAAACTTCAGGTGGACAACAGTTCTTCCTTGCTGAATGCTCAACAATATTTGGGACAGTTAAATTACATTTTATTGGCATGAAGGTGCATTGCAATCTCCCGTACTTTACACGATGCTAATCCAACCCTAGTCTCTCTTAAATAAGTACCACAAATAACATAACATTAAAGATGTATTCTACACGATTTTAAATACATTTACAAGTTCTGTGTACATTCGGGTTTGATATACTGGTTTTACAAGCTCTTTGGAAGGCGTAACTTCGGAAGCAGTCACTAGATACGAGGAAAAGCACTTCCAACTTGTGTTCTCACAAGGCAACTTATTTGGACCAACACACACTATTTCTTCTATTCAATATGTTTACACCAGTCTCTCATGGCTTTGTTACTATTTGACAGTGACCTGGTAAAACTGAAATGTGTAAAACAAGAAATTCCATTATGCACAATTAGGGCTCTATTCCTCACACACACATAAAACAAAATACCAAAACCAAAACCCAGACCAAACAGCGTTACAGCTATGAAGCTGAATCAAGACTGAGGAGATCTGGGAGACTCTCACTATTGGAGCAGATCAAGTTCCTACCTTCAACCTCAGCCTACTGGCATCACATATACGCCTCATTTGGCTCTGTCCTCTTCAAAAGGCCAGATGAAAAGACATCTGGTGAGAAAATATTAGTGGAATACTTCCAAACCTACTCAAAGAATACCCTGGCGTTACAGAGGTAGGTGCTTCCTCCTGTCTTTTGCTGATTGACAGTAAGACAGCTGCCAAACAGACAAAGGCATTACCTTAAAACACCAGCTACCAAAATCCTTCTGGTGGAAGGCTTACTGCACACCACGGGACTACAGACAGAAAATCCTCCATGAAACCAGAACACAACAAAAAATAAACCTTCTGCTAAAAAGCCCCTTTAAAAACAATTCTGAGATACTTGTCATTATTCCACCTTTAAAAAGAGCAGCCGCCACGCTGTTCTCTGCAGATGATTATCACAAGTTCTTAGGTCCTTAGATTATGAACCAGCAAAAATCCCACTTATAAGTCAGCAATCATTGTTTTGACATATCTTTCTTTTAATTACAGTGAAGGAAAGATAAGTGACAACTTTGTGACACTCCATGAAGTTTGGATGAAGCCGCTGATTTGGTCACATCATTAGAGCATCAAACGAATAGAATTAGCTGAATCGGATTCTTTGGTGCAGCTTCCAGGCTGAATTGTCAATTCAGGGGATTCGTCCTGAGGAAATATGATCTTGTCAGGTGTGTAATCATTCCTCTTCAGATCTGTATAAGCCAAACAAAGCCATATTGAATTACCATTTCTTGAGCCGGTAGAATCAATGGGGCATAAATGTCTTTCGAAGAACGGGGTATGCACATGTACTTGCAAAGAATAATTCCACTGTCTCACACCAGGATGTTTTTATCATGCATGTCATCAGAAGCTTAAAGCACTGCTTTAAGAAGTGATGGAAACCTCAGAATTATTTTACTTATAGACATTACAGCAAGTATTGTGTCAAATTCCCCTGGAAATCAGATCCTTCCATGACCTGTTTTGATGTTACCAGGATTTACAACTGAAATTTACAATAAATGACACGTCTTCATGTGAGAAAGAACCTTCAAGTGTGAAATAGGCAGGAATTGTGCAAGTTCCTGATGCTGTTCTGCTGGATCTAAAAGCCTGAATCAGAGAAGCAATTTCAAGGTTTGAGATGAGCGTAGTGTCGTCCACGCAGCAGAAATACCTGAAATTACTTCAACAGAATGAATCTCTGCAGATCTAGATGTGATCTTAAAAACCAACCGAAACCCAAGAAACCCCAAACACCACAGCTCATCTCAGTTACTTCATCTGGGATTTCATCTCAAAATGGCACATTGCTTTAGAAACAAAGTTGTAAACCTGCTGTTTACAACTCAGTCCCCTTGCACAGCACCACGTAACTATTTCATTACATTTACATCATACAACATCTGATGAGCGTCTCAGACAAACACAGCAACTCTTACCAGGAAGTTTAAGTTTCCTGCAGCAGGAATTACAGTGATGCTTCGCTCTGAAGTTTTTTATTGCATCCTCTCCCAAATTGGCCGGACCAAACACCATATCATATGACCTTGGAAACAAAGTGCACATCAGCACGGGTTACACGTGTTCACTGTTGAAAGCTTTACACTACTTTTCTTTACATCCTTCTTTAACCTTACCTTTTTTCTCCGGCTTTTATCACAGAGGGATCTGTCAGATTTTCACCAACACCTTCAGACAGCACATGAAGAAAAAGTTAAATCTGATACATTACATAAATGCATTAATATTGAAAAGCCTCAGCATCCTTTGCTATGACTTCTCAGCTTCCCCAAGAATAAAAGCAGGAAAAACCCAACACCCCACGCCCGACCCAATCACAAATGCTCTGTGATAGTCCACCCTTACAAAAATGTACTTTTCAGATTTCTTCCACCTATTTTTACATCTGCCTGCAATTCCTAACTTCAGTTTTCGCCTGCAAGGAAGGAGTTTCCTATCTAGTTCTCACAGCCAGAATATCTGACACACAACTCAGGATGAATACAGTACCACATTGGCACTACATGAATGTGCCAAACCCCAGAATTTTCTCATGGTGCATATTGTTAGGAAAATATACGTATACTTATATCTGCTGTGTTGCTGTGAGATTTAATGCACATCAGAACAATGCAGCTGGTGAAGAACCTAGGGCACAAGTCTTGCAAGCTGCAGACGAGGGAACTGGGTTTGTTCAGCCTACAGAAAAGGCAGCTTAGGGGAGACCTTGCTGCTCTCTACAACTACCTGAAAGGAGGCTGTGCAAGGTGGGGTCAGCCTCCCAAGCAACAAGTGATAGGAAAAGAGGCAATGGCCACAGGAGATTTAGACTGGATATGATGTGTAGATGTGGTGCTTAGGGACACACATGCCTGAGGGATGAACTTGGCAGTGCTGAGTTAACCGTTGGACTTGATGCTCTTAGACGTCTTTTCCAACATCAACAACCATAGGTTCAGATTAACTAGACTGAACTGCACTAAAAAATGTTTGCTGTGTGTTACAGACATACGCGTTCTTAATAAAACACTATCAAGAAAGAAATTCCCACATGCCACATACCTTGGCCCCAATCCCAATTTCCAAATCAGGACATTACCTTGCAGATCTAGTACCAACAATTCTCCTCTCGTATACTCATACGTCCAGTGGCTGAAAGCTAGCATAACCTCCTCCAGCATGTTAGTTGGAATTATTTCATCTCCATTATTGTTATTATATTTTCTGAACTCTCCAGTCATGCACTCTTCAACTGCAAACCACTGGCCAGCAGAGTGGCAATATAACAGGAAAACTTCCAGGAACCTAATAAAAAGCATATTTAATGAATAGATTTCCAAAATAAATGGCAAATATATCATTGCTACTAGATTTTTGTTTGTTTTACTAATAATTGTGTAATAGCTTCAAATTATTCAGAAGCCATTTATGTTCTTGCATTAGGTTAGAATTGGCACAAAAAAGCAACAATACAAACCACTGACAAGCATAATTCTGCTTGACACATTCATAGTAATGTCCTGAAACATCTCAATACCTTAATATATTTGATCTGTCTGTCAACAACCCTGCAGGAAGCTTCTGTGTCAAAAGCATGCCACATGACAGAAGTTCAAATTCACTCACCTTGGAGAGTATGGAATGGATTTGGGCTTCATTTGATTGAAGGCAAAAGTGAGCTTCTGTGCTGCCCTCTGCTGTTGGATTTCCTGCAATGCAAAGCCCGTATGTCATTAGCTGCACTGTATGACAGGGAACGTTAAGGAGGCAAAAGGCAGCAGGAACAGTCAGCCTCTATTCCGGCAAGACAGTGTAACAAATTACACGATTTCTGAATTCTTCTTTAAATTATGACTACATTTGAAGTTTTTAACTCTTCAGCTCACACAGAATCCCACACTAACCTTTGTTTAAATAAGCACATACTAGTTTGAAGGGAGGGGGTGAGAGGTGGAATACCGATTCAACATATAATGCTTATGTTTAATAACTGACAAGGATAAAACTTACTCTCAAGCACAAGTGTAACACAGTATCCTCCTTATAAATGCTTGACCAAGTATTCACAACTTCAGGAAGAAAAGACTTGATGATATAAAGATGTCCAGATTTCAGGATATCATACTCTGACCATGTGCATACAACTTTAAGAGCTCGACGTAAACCTCCTCCCATCTCCTCTTTACTTAAAAATTCAATTTTAGCACAGAGCCCTAGCTGTGACCAGGAGGACATGCTGTTGTTCAAGATGCTGGGAGAGCTTTCTTCAAGGCGATACACAGTGACTGGTTCACCTGCGTTACAACACAAAAAGCAAGTACTGCACTTAATTTTCCAGGTTTAAAAGCACTTAAAACCTATGGTTTCTTAGACTTGAACATGCTGCAATATTATGTTGTTACTAACACCCCAAATTAATGACAAATTTAAACTACCCATTGGGGAGACCGCTCTCCAACTTCTTTCATACAGCAGCAAAGTAGTACAGCAGTTCTGTCCCCCTAATTAGAACTATTTATGACACTGTTCAAGCAGCTTTAAGAATACTGAATAAATAAATGTTTGCTTACAGTTTATAGAAACCAAGACAACTCAAAGGAACCAATTCAGAACAGTCTGTTACAAAAACTGTTCATACAATACCAATACCTCACTGTATCACCACTTCTGAGGACAAGTACAATTATGTATTTTGCTGGGGATGCTGGGGAGGGACTCTTCATGAGGGACTGTAGTGATAGGACAAATGGTAACGGGTTCAGACTTAAACAGGGGAAGTTTAGACTGGATATAAGGAAGAAATTCTTTACTGTAAGGGTGGTGAGGCACTGGAATGGGTTGCCCAGGGAAGTTGTGAATGCTCCATTCCTGGTGGTGTTCAAGGCCAGGTTGGACATAGCCTTGGGTGGCATGGTTTAGAGCGAGGTGTCCCTGCCCATGGCAGGGGGTTTGAACTAGATGATCTTAAGGTCCTTTCCAACCCCAACTATTCTATGATTCTACAATTAAATACAGATTTCCTAATGAAGTGAGCTGTCCTAGAAAACATGTCATACTCATTTACATTTTTAAGTGTTGCAAGACCAACACTAGACTTCCTTTTGTTCATTAAGACTTTAGTTTCACACTTGCTGTATGCAAGTGGAATCTGGCTTGATCATTCTGCATTAGAATGTATCTGTACAGAGTTTACTTTTGTTTTCTTCCCTCTAAGGACCACAGTGAAGCAGCAACAAGAAGTACAATTCTTACCTCTCGGAGGCACAGGAGTAAATGGAATGCTCTGTGATAATCTCATCAAATTATTTCTTTCTACAGCTAGAGGAAAATTACAGTATTTGTTAAAGATCTAATAAGCATCAATAAAAACATGAACATGAGCTCATAAGAGGGACTAACCTGAATAATAGTAATTGATATCCATGATAGGCTTGAAAGGAGAAGCAATGCCTGAAAGAGATTTTTAAAATAATAATAACCACACTATTATGCTAGTTCCAAATGATCAGCAGTTCCACACATTCTCATGGAGACCCAAACAGCTGCTTGTATGAACACCTCCCAGCTTGTCTACAGCAGAAACAAACTTACCATTCAATGCATCTTCTTCAGAAGGCCTGTGAAATGCCACAAAACCAACAGTCATTACTACTTAAAAACTTCAGTGTGTATTCACACATCATCCTAGGTCACCTTGCTAACTTCATAACACTACTTCTATCCTATTTTTCAAGGGCAGTACAGGTTTCTTAATTACAAAGCAGTAATGGAAGGCTGTTAAGTAATCCCATGTTTTCAGAGCTCTACTTTAAACACCAAGTCATGCACAACATTATGCAAAGTTTGCATCACAAGCGCTCTTTCCCACAGAGGTGCTTTTAATTAACTTGTTCACAAGAGCTTACCCTTCTGTTATCAGGTTAATCAGGTAATGGCTTTAACAGTTAACTCAGGGGATAATTGGTAACAAGAGCAACGTCTGCACAATTCCAGAGAAGGTTTACTGTTTGGAAGGTTGGGTGAAGTCCTTTACCAGGAAGCTAGCTCCTTAATAAGTGTCAACACAGTCATTTTCAATTAAGGGCATGTTTTGCCCTCTGACATGTGACCCCATTAATCTAAATAGAACCTGTCAAAGCATTCCAGTGAACACATTCAGTTATTTATTAGGAAAAAGAAAAGCCCTAAAGCCTTGGTTTTTCATTAAACGCAACTGAACACCGCAACTGAACACTGCCGCAGTCAAAGACAACCCCAAAAAAACCCCAAATGGAAATACAGAGTAATAAAATTACTCCGTTAGTATAAAGCTTACTTACATTTGACCGCTATTTGAAGGTCTACCTTGTAACCAATCCTTTGGAACAAAAGAAAGGAAAAACAAAGAAGGTTTCAGTTTTGTGAGGAAAGAAAAGTATATTTAATTGGGGCTGGGGTAGTAATTTATTTTAAGACCTTCCAGTACAGCTTATTTATTGGAAATACCTCATCAGTCTGTACTGAATGGAAACAGACTGCAGTTGAATGGAAAGACTCTAATAAAAGTTAGAAATGGTAACTACAATTAAAAGGACAAGGCTATATATTCACAGAATCACAGAATGGCTGAAGTTGGAAGGGACCACTGGAGGTCACCTAGTCCAACACCCTTGCTCAAGCACAAGCAGGGTCACCTACAGCACATTACTCAGGGTTGCTTCCAGATGACTCTTGAATATCTCCAGGGAAGGAGACTCCACAACCTCTTAGGGCAACCTATTCCAGTGCTCAGTCACCCTCACAGTGAAGTTCTTCCTCATTTTCAGGTGGAACTACATGTTTTAGTTAATGCCCATTGCATCTGACCTATTGCCTGGCACTCTCCTCTTGACACCCTCCCTTCATATATATTCATCAGATTCCTCCTGAGCCTCTTCTTCTCTAGGCTAAACAGGCCCAGCTCCCTCAGCCTTTCCTCATCAGAGACATGCTCCAGACTGTTCATCATTCTACCAGCCCTCTGACGGAGCCTTTCCAACAGTTCCTTGTTTTTCTTGTACTGGGGAGCCCAGAATAGGACACAGTACTCCAGTGAGGCCTCATGAGGGCTGAGCAGAGGGGGAGGACTACCTCCCTCAACCTGCCGGAAATGCTCTTACTAATGCACCCAAGGATACCACTGGCCTTCTTGGCTAGAAGGCCACACTGCTGGCTTATGGTTAACTTGTCCACCAGGACCCCCAGGTCCCTCTCCACAGAGCTGTTTTCCAGCAGGTCAGCCCCCAGCCTGTACTGGTACATGGGGTTATTCCTCCCCAGGTGCAGGACCCTGCATTTGCCTTTGCTGAATTCCATGAGGTTCACCTCTGCCCATCTCTCCAGCCTGTCCAGGTCTTGCTGAATGACAGCACAGCCTTCTGGTTTATCAGTCACTTCTCCCACTGTTGTACAGTCAGCAAACTTGCTGAGGAGGCACTCTACTCCTCCATCCAAGTCATTGATGAATAAGTTTAACAATGCCGGACCTTGCATTGACCCTTGGGGGACGCTGCTAGTTACAGGTCCCCAGCTACACATTGTGCTATTGACAACCCTTTGACCTCCACCATTCTTCCAGTTCTCAATCCACCTCATCATCCACCTATCCAGCCCACACTTCCTGAGCTTGCCTGTGACGATGTCAAGGGAGACTGTCAAAAGCCCTACTGAAGTCCAGGTAGACAACATCCACTGCTCTCCCCTCATTCATCCGTCCAGTTGTCCCAGTGCAAAAGGCAATCAGATTGCTTAAGCATAATTTCCCTTTGGAGAATCCATGCTGACTACTCCTGATCACCTTCACTAGTGCTTTATGGATTATATAAATAATTTTTTTCTCAAACAAGAAGTGGGAGGTTTTTTCCATAAACAGGAAGAAGCATAGGTATTCACAGTGACAATATACACAAAATGTTGTCGAGAACGTGCACTTCTTCCCTCAGCCAAAACAGGCCTCCTTCTGTTGCCTCTGAACAAATGAATCCACAAATCAGTATTACTCTTTACAAAATCTGTTTCTTCCCCTTTATTTGTTCAGTTTCTAGCTCTGCTTAACAACAACAAAAAAGGTTGATACAAACCGTCAGTAGGGCTGCTTTGGAGTCTACCTGCTGAGCGTCTTCAGTCGATGCCCTTCTACTCTTGCTGTATACTATGAATGAAAGAGATTTGTAACTGGACAAAGAATCGCATGTGTCATTGTTAGTTACCTATTTCCTAACACAGTGAACAACTAGACAGCTTAACGTGGCTCATTAAAAAAAGCCTGATCCACAAGTATTTGATCTTTACAAGTTTCCAGCACAGTCCTGATTACATCACTTAGCTGTTTATGACTCTAGCTATCTGTGCCAAATACAAGGTAACAGAGTTAAGCTGGCACAACTAGAAGAACCACAAGGAGACACAGGAGCAGATTAAAGTAGCACCAACCATGAAAACATCTTAAGACACTTTAACTTCTTGTGTTTCCTTTGCATGTTCTTAGAATACACATTATCAACACAATTTAGAGATAAAATCAGGTCACCTGAAGAGATGACATACTTACGTTGTTCTGCATGGGCTGCCAGAGGGTCAGTTGACCCACCACAAGAACTAGATTGTCTTAGACCAACATCAGTTTGAAGGCCCTAAAAGAGCAAACACGTATCATTAGTCATAATTAAAATCTGCCCAGTTCTCTTTTCTATGACTATCAGGTTTCTTTTCACTATTATTTATTTTAACTGGATGCACCTCAAATACCTCACACAAAAATATACAAGTTGAGTGCATAATTCAGTTAAAATGCTCTTCACAGCACACCATCAGCTCTGACATTTTCAGGTGCACGCTGACTACTGAGCCATACTGGAAGAGTTCTTCTGAAGAGAACATTACACGTGAATACAACTACAGAAATGTACATTACACTGGATCTCTACCAGCACAAACTTCAGCTATTCTGTCACATACCTTTGTTAGCTATCAGTTCTTATTTAAGAATGTGGTTCTGGGAGAAAGAAACTAAAGTTCAGTTTGAACCCACTGAAAACAGAAACAATCTATAGGAGTCTCGCCACGTAAAAATTTACAGTTTATGAATGGAATTCCATCCAGAGGGACCTTGACACGCTTGTGAGGTGGGCTGATGCCAACCTCATGAAGTTTAACCATGCTAAGTGCAAAGTCCTCCACCTGGGTCGGAGCAATGCCAGGCACATCTACAGGTTGGGCGGGGAGGAGATTGAGAGCAGCCCTGCAGAGAAGGACTTGGGGGTGTGGGTTGATGAAAAAATGAACATGAGCCGGCAGTGTGCGCTTGCAGCCCAGAAGGCCAACCGTATCCTGGGCTGCATCAAAAGGAGTGTGACCAGCAGGTCGAGGGAGGTGATCCTGCCCCTCTACTCTGCTCTCGGGAGACCTCACTTGGAGTATTGTGTGCAGTTCTGGTGTCCTCAACATAAAAAGGACATGGAAGTGTTAGAACAAGTGCAGAGGAGGGCCACGAAAATGATCAGGGGACTGGAGCACCTCTCGTATGAAGATAGGCTGAGAAAGTTGGGGCTGTTCAGCCTGGAGAAGAGAAGGCTGCGTGGAGACCTCATAGCAGCCTTCCAATACCTGAAGGGTGCCTATAGGGATGCTGGGGAGGGACTCTTCATTAGGGACTGTGGTGAGAGGACAAGGGGTAATGGGTTTAAACTTAAACAGGGGAGGTTTAGATTGGATCTGAGGAAGAAATTCTTTACTGTGAGGGTGGTGGGGCCCTGGAATGGGTTGCCCAGGGAAGTCGTGAATGCTTCATCCCTGGCGGCGTTCAAGGTGGGGTTGGACATAGCCTTGGATGGCATGGTTTAGGGGGAGGTGTCCCTGCCCGTGGCGGGGGGGTTGGAACTCGATGATCTTGAGGTCCTTTCCAGCCCTAACTATTCTGTGATTCTGTGATTCTGCGTGAATTTCCTCATGGATATATTCCTTAATAATAATCACATACTTTATGAGTATCTACTGAGGTGGTCAGCTTTTGACAACAAAACATTTCTTTTGCAAAAAAGGAAAAGGCAGTTTCATCACAAACAGAACTACACATTGAGTGACATAGGGCTGGAACATTCTTCACAACCAGCTTATTAATTCCAACAATTACCTGAATAAAATGCAAAAAAATGAAGACTTTGAACAATAAAAAGTTAGAACTTGGAATGTTCTGTGAACTATGCCCTGCTTTTGATTCCAAGATTTATAACAATTAGGAAATCGTTACCACCCTTTTTCACCCTTATACACACACACCCCTGAACACATACACACATGCCTGTGTGTGTATGAATGTGTGTCAAAAACATGTGTAACTGTATGTATACATACACACATATATATACATATAGGTGGGTATATATATACATACACATATACATATATGTATGTAAGAGAAAGACTAATTCTTTACATCCCTGAACACTCTACTGCAATGCAACACAGAGAATGCACCTGTTGGAAGTATCTTCAGAAGACCCATTTTTAGGTCTATATGCATTTCAGCGTTCAGCATACATCTTCATCATCTTACAACCAATGACTGTAGCGCCTACAGGAAACGTTAGAATCAAACCAGTCCCACCAGTAACGATGGGATAACTCTGTTACTAAGCATCTAAGAACAGCAATACTGTCTGGAAATTGTGAAGACATTCAGTATCTGGTGAAAATAATGTCTCAATAAATGGAAACCTTCATTACTTACTTGAAGTCTGGTTGTCTCTATGCCCTCCAGTATAGCTTTTTTGAAGTCTTCCTGTTGCTCCTGTTCAAAAAAGTACAAAGCAAACCGTAAACATTATTACCAGAAAACCTACGCCAAAAACACATACACACTAAAAGCTTTAAGGTCACACATTATACTTATCACACGATCCAGATGAGCAGAACATTGACATTGCAAATGGTCATCATGCAATTCTCAAGTCAGATTCTCCCCCGACTGAGGGGTAACTGCAAATGGTAACTCATATTTACTAACTCAACAGCTACAGTGAGAAAACTTGCTATTTTACACAACTGTAGCACTCAGAGGACAAGTTTGTTGTGATTAATCACTCCGTGTTTAGTTATTTTTATTCTTTCAGAAATTGGAAATTATACATACATTTAAGTTTATGACAAGTTTATTAGAAAGGCCTTTTCTTCTTGGAAGTATAATGAACAACTTTTGTCACTTAAAAAAATCATATACATTATCATCTTGCCCTATAAAGTAAAATGTATATAACTGAAATCTTCCTAAATGCTGATCTTGAAATTTATAAGTGCCAAATGCTTCATTAAACACTAACTGCAGGATAATTTTATCTTAATTCAGTTGTAGTCATCTCAGTTTTCACAACCTCAGTTCTTGTTTAATATTTCATTAGTATCATATTATGAAACAATCAGTCCTTGATGTGTAGTTAAGGTTGCAGGAGTTTTCACTAGATTGTTTTTAAATCACAAAACAGATACACAGCCCTTCCAGGATGTGTTTTGCAAGGTCTTTAATTCTATTTGTTTTTAGACTTTCTCAAAATACATTACGAAGCTGTGGTTGAAGAATTACCCCCATTAACACATTAACAGAATGCCTTCCAGCTTACCTCTATATCAGCACGCCTTTCTTTCATTTTGCTTGCCACCTCTTTAAACCGCTGTAACTCCATGCTGTCTCTGTGACCTTTGACACAGTGAATTCAAAAAGAGTATTCAAAATCAAAGGCAACCTCCAGTGTTCTGACCATGCCAATAGTTTCATCACCATAGCACAGGGTTACCAAGAGTCTAGAGTTCTGTGTCCCTGTTTGCACTAGAGAAGACTTTCTAGACACACTAAAGTAAAAATCAGTGTAATAAAATATTAATGAGAATATTGATTTTCCTGCATTAAGGTGTGGATTACCATAATTCAAAAAGTAAAACTAAAATTTCACTCGAGGGGATGTTCCTCACATGGAAGGAACAGGGCAGTCTGAATTACAGGATTTTTATGTACGCATGACAAATGAAGGAAAAACATAGGCAGTTTTTTTAAGGTAGCTTTTACAATATACCCTTCATCCTCCCAGCTGCAGGAAATACTTTTCAGAATTTTACCGAGCATGTGGCTCTCTCAGGAGAAAAAATCTACTTGGCTTTACAATGGAAAGCTGCACTGTATCACAAGCTTTATAAAACACGGACAGTGAGAATGAAGAGTATGTTCTAAATGCTAGAGAGGTCAGAGGACCACACACTAAAAGGTCGGCTTCCGCAAAATAAGTATAGTTAGTATTCAAAGTTATTAGTGGTGAAGTACACGTAAGGATCAGGTGAGAGTTAGACAAACACTGTCCCTTATTTCTGTTTAGTCTTCCTTTCTGAATTAAAAAGTTTTCTTTTTTTAAACCATAAGAAAATGATAAACAAATAAGCTCATGAGTGTACAAATGTGTAGATACTCTTCCTACATGTACACAAACATAAAATGATAGTGCATGTAGGTAACTACTTAGAATTCCAAGTTTCACAGAGTAGAACAAACTCTTGTCTAAAGATTGAAATTTTTATGTCCTCAACAAACCTTTCTGGGCAAGACAAACCTCTGCAGGCAACCTGACACGTTCAGATTGTGATCTGCCATACACTAGGCGTACTTAAAGCATCATCTACTTCACAGAAATCAGTTAGTAAACCCACACCTGTGTTTTGCAATGAATCTGCCACTGTTTTACTGTTCAAATATGTACGTAGCTCTAACCAGAAACGTGCACATTTTTGCTGTTAAGCAAAACTTGAGTGGATGCATAACGCTGTATTTAATAAAAGGACTTTGGAAGCTTCCAAAACAACTGCCAAAAGATACATTAGCTTAGGCAACAGTGGAAGATCCCAGTTACAACAGTGTTTAGAAACAGTACAGGAGGATCCCTCGGCTTGACATAGATACCACAAAGATACTTGTTCAGGATTCCATCAGCCTAAGGAGTCTTCTGTAATTACGTCAAAAAATAGACAATATTTTTGATCGATGCAATGAGAAGGTAGGAGCTTTATGAGTCACAAAAAGTTTGTCTACAGTGCCCGTACCAAGTTGTATAGCTGCTAATTGCACAGAGCTGCTACACTCAACAACTGGCTAATGTTTTTCAGAAAAATATTGTCTATATGACAGAATTATAAGGAAATTATAATTAAAGTTAAAACAAATAAATTCAAGCAACACAGGGAAATTAGAGATGTTAAAAGCAAAAAGAAGCAGAGCAAAATGGTAGAATAAAGTCACCTGCAACCAGAATACACCCAAAATACCATACAATTCTTGATAAGTCAAACCTTGTGGCTTAGATTTGGTCCACAGTTTATGAAGTAGTCCCATAAGGATGTTAGAACATAAATCTTGGTTTTGTAGTTCCATTGTATGGACATGCTGACTTTTGGAAAGGTCATCTTTAATATTCAATTTTCCATGTGAGCCGCTACAGTTGACTGATGATGTCAAGTCGCCAGTTGACAAAGAGAACTTCCTCTGTGGGTTGCTCTTCAATAAGTTGACAGTGGACTGGTGATCACATTTGTCAACTCTGCAGCTGTAGTTACCATTAGTGTCACTCTCATCATGAATGAAACCACAATTAATGTATCCTCCATTTTCAACACAAGGTTGGGTGAAAGCAAGGCAAGCAGAGCCAGAAGCAAGAGGATAAGAGCAGCTAATAACGACTGCAGGACATTCAGAATCTACTTTGTTATACTTACCCACGAATGCACCAAATTCTACATTATTATCTCCTTCTGTAGCCTTAGAGAAAACAGTCTCTTCATGCTTTGCTGAAGAATCCAGCTGACTTTTGCAACTGGGCCGAGATGGAGTACTAACAAAAAACTTCGCTGTTGGGGATGTTACATGTGGCATGCTGTTGGATGAATTGCCTAATTTTTTACTTTTACTAGTGGATTTCGAGATCTCTGAAGCTTGTATTCGCTGGCGAAGCTCTGTAGGAGAAACAGCATTTGAAAATAAGGCACTGCCTGAGGAACCTGCCTCTTGGAAGTTTTTTTCTTCTCTTCGGGGAACTGAAGCCAACTCCTGACCAATTGTCTTATGTTGGGGATCTTTTTCATCACGTAAAGGAATATTACAGAGTAAAGCATTATTACTTTCAAGGCCTCCTTGTGGAAAAGAACCAAAGACATTCCCAATGCTGTGCTTTTTCCACACTGAAGATCTTAGAGAGCCATCCTCAACGAGGTTTTGTGCCAAATGTTTTGAAATGCTCAATTCCCGGGTGATTTCATTATGAACCTTGCTAGCTTCTGAAGCTTTCTGTGCAGTAAGTGTTTTCAGAGTATCCACAGTTAGAGCAGAGAGATCCTGTAGGTGGCCAATCTGTGAATCTAGAGACTGCAATGACCGTTTTATGTAGTTGACACGATCACCAACTTCCTTTATCTGAATGCACATTTGTTCCACCCTAAGAAAAATCAAATTATGAAATAGCTATGAGAGGTATTTTTCTCAATATGCAAAAGAAACATCATTGTAACCCTTTCTGCCCACTTAATGAGGAAAAACCTGCTGAAATTTCAAGATAGCATTCACTATAGTATGTACATTTGTACATATTTGAATCACAAAATAAACAACAAAAAATACCAACAGAGGGCCTACAACACTTTTTGAAGTTTATTCAGTTTATTAAAGAATCACGAGAAACTAATATGATTGCCTCAGCTTACTGAGTGCTGCTACAGATCAGGAAGCATCAATCCCATATTAGTTTCTGCATAGCAACAGAAAGACAACATCTAAAGTTTGCATACATACTCCAGTTCTTGAGCTGCATTTTTCCCCCTTGAAACACATGTTAAAAGCCTGAAGAAATTCTAAGCTCCTACATTCAGCAATTTTATTTGTAAATATTCTACCTTTCAAATGTGACTCGAATCCTCTCCTCACTGCCAGAATGAAATTGATCATCCTTCTCATTGAAATACATCTCAACACACAGCTCTTCAAAATCATGAAGTTTCTTTTGATCTTCTTCTGTCAGGAAGAGCTCTAAAAAGAGATTTAACAGTTAAGAAGATGTGTATGTATTGAAGTTTTTATTCCCTTTTTAAATTTGAAAGAGTTTAAATAAGAACAGAATTTTTCAGGAGGAAAAAAAAAACAACTTTGCCCATTAACACTAACAGGAAATCTAATCTGGTTTTGTTTGGTTTTCTCAGAAATTACTTTGACTGGAGATTTCTAGGGGCTGTGAATTATACCACTCAGAAACACTGAAACTTTGAACAAAAATAGTCTTAACCAATATTAAAACCATGGAAAATAAAGACCTTCTTTGACTTTCTCGAGAACACACATAATTAAGAACATAGCACTTTTCTTACAGTTTGCTTTAATCATATCAAAAAAATTACTGCCTTTTTTTGGATAATAACTGTTCATACTTGGTCCATCTGAAGTCTTGTCTGCCTTTCTTCTTTTACATACACAACAGAACAGGGAAGCCATGTGGCTAAGAATAATAAGTGGTGGAGGCAGAACAGGTTTCTCATGGTAGGCCATAATGAAATGATAGCGTTGATACTTCCACACAATGTTTGAAATTGCCTTGACTTGTAAATACACGTTGCTGAAAAGGAAACAGAAGAACAGAAGAAATATTAACACATCAAGGTGGCTTTTGGGGTGGTGGGAGGGGAGGTGGGTGTTAGTGTTTGGTTTTGGGGTTTTTTCTTTAAACAATCCGAATTCTGAAGCTAGCTGAGTACAAGACAAAAGCAAATACTTGGGGTTTTTACTACAGACTATTTCAGTGAAAGTGAGAAACACATTCAAGGAAATACTAGGGTCCAAAGCAAGGACAGGGTTAAAAAATTCTCATCTGGTAACATCTCAGTACCTTTCCTCAGAAATAAGCTACACTGAGATAAAATTTCAAGCTTATCAAACGAACATTTCTAACTAAACCTAGGTTTTGCATCAGACCACAAAAATTCTGCAGCCTGTCACTCTTCAGTGTTAATTCTTATAGAGAGCTTAGTTAAGTCTCAGTGAGCTGTTTATTCCTATAAATCAAACACAGAACTGTAAGACGATTTTCTTTTCAACTCAACCAACTAAGGAAAATAAAATGAATTTAGGAACAACAGTAAAAATACAGATTAAGAAACAATTCCGCTTCATTTTTGAGATAATAAAAATACTTTCAAATTCACTTAAACTTCTGATTCCCCAAGCCTCATAGATATGACATGTATCAGTCACATTACACACTTTCTCACAGACGTGCAGTGATGAGGAGATGAGGAACCAGCCTTAGAACCTGAAAATACTTCCAGCAAATGGGATTGCTTTGAATTGGCATCAGTTCCTTTTATCTTGTCATCTTATTGCAGTGAAATAGAAACTTATCAAAGCAAAAATTAACAATTATCCATATACTTACTTGAAAAATGCAATAAGGAGATTAACCATAATTATGTACTGTACAAAGAGGTAGACAGCTTGAAGAAACGGAGTCAACCATGTTCCTGGGCCACAAAGATGAGCAACTTTTTCATCAGAATTATTTGCACATACTGTGTTGGGAAAAAGATACAGAGAAAAACACATACAACTTTCAGAACTCCCAGCAAGTATAGATAGGGAAAAAATAAAAAAGGTCACTTGTAAAGATTGCAACGATCAGCTATGATGCACTGGTTCTGCAATTCAAAATGTCTCCATGCATTTAGGAATATGGCAGAAAAATACAGGAGACAACATTTCTGGTTAATACTACAGTATAATCATATTACTGGATTTTAAAAAAAGAGTAATATACCACCACAGCCAAAATTTTGGCATGACAGAAATCTTTCTAGGAATAGCCTTGTAAGTTCATTCATTAAGAGCATTCATTCTAAGCCATTCAAGCTTTATAAAGGATAATGAAAAGGTCAAGTCAAGAAGTTACACAGCTACAACCCACAAGGAGACAATCCAACAAAGGGAATCAAGGTCAACAATACTGGGTATTTCATTTCATAAAATCAAGATTTCATAGACCTCAAGAAGACCTTATCAAAGTAAGTTTTCTCCTTACTTGCTTCAAAATTGCAGTGCCTTACCATCAATTTCATAGGCATACACTTCACCGAAAATCATCCAGTATGGATGAAACACAATATCTCTAGCAAGAGTCCAAGATGGTGACTCATCAGGATACAGTATTGCCTTCCTGGGAACACCAAAACTAAGTAGTACAAGCGCCATAATTACCACAATGTAAAACATGTTGGCCACCTATTAACACACAAAAAAGTCAGTTAACCCACAAGGTCATAATTATGATTTCACAACATTAAACACTTTTACAGTGACTGTGTACGCTTGACAGAATTCTATGTATAGAAGGAAAGGAGTCTGAGACACATTTCAGTCAGAAAATTGTTAAATAATAAACCCTGTAACAAAAATCCGCCTTTTTCCTGTCCTTTCTCAGAGCATATTTACATCCTTGGCCAAAGGCAACTGAGATTATTTCATTTGTAACTCAAATATCTATTGTGGATGAGTGGAAGCTTATAAAGAGAAACATTCCTTCCTAAGTGCACTCAATAGCTGCACAAAATACAGATAGAGTTCCAAGGGCTGAAACACAGAACCTATTCCTCTTGCAAGAAATCAAAGTGAGAAATGAGCAACTTGATGCCCTCATTTTTAAGGAATTACAGGATTCAACTTTGTAGAAACCACTCTATAGGGCAAGAAAAACAAAAACTCTTCCACCTTCCTATATAAAATTTTCAAGCATTAACATCTTTTAAAGATTCAGAATAGCTCGCTGACAGTAAAATTGTTTTTTATTTTTACACAGTTTGAACATCGTTTGTGTGAGAGAAGACCAGAACAGAGCCACAATCTATTTCCAGTTCTTTCCAGCACAAAACACAAGGTGCTTTAGGACACCAAAGAAGTTAAACTCTGGCAGTAGAGAACGTAAAGGCAAGAAAACCAATACTATAAATACATATCAGACTCAAAAGGGAAGCAATGCTAGAGGAATCAAGAAAAAAAAGGCATCATCACATTCATTCAAGTCTCTGACATCTAAGAACAAAACAGACTGGAAAAGGAAGATTTGACAGTTTTTTACACATATGTGACAGAGAAAGCTCCGTAATAAAGGAAGCCTTCTATCAGTGGTTGTTTTGAAACGCATCAAGTTATATTCCAACTACCTAATTCTGCACACTGAGTTGCTGACATAACAAATCAGGATAAGCAACCTCTTTCCAATAAAACTTTGAAAAAAGTTATAAATGGACACAGCAAGAAAAACATATTTCAATTTGAACAAAAGAAATCAGTAACAAAGTAGCACTTACCATTTTCCCAATCATCATAACGTAAGGGCCAGCCTGTTGATTTACAGCTAAAAAATCCAGTAATCTCACATACCAAAAAATTATATTGAGACAGTATGTTATTCTTCCAGCAACAAAGACATAATTTTCTCTGTAAGTGTTTTCACCAAAATTCCCCTTTGCTCCAAATCTTAATGCGAACCCAATGAAGAAAGTGACAATGGCAACTGTGTCACTGATATTGAAGTAATCACTGAACCACACTTTAATCTTCTGATTAATCTTCCCAGCCTCTGACATAAATATCTGCAATAAAAATAAAAGTCATGGTCACACTCATTGCACAGGGACCCACACTGAAATATATGAATCACTATCATTTTTATACTTGCAAACATGAAATGGCTATTTACATGTACAGCTGTTTCACACTGAGAAATCCAAACCAGTGTTTTAACTGTGTCAGCTTCACAACAAAGACAAGAAGGATGTGTGTTTCCTCCTGCTGAACAATTTAAAAAGGAATTTTGATGTTAGGGGGCATTTTGTGGTTGGTTGGCTGGGTTTTATGGCTTTGTTTCTACTTTTGAGGCAGTTGCTGTTACAAAAATGAGCCCTTCTTTCCACCCCTTCAGTTGGGCCTGAGGAACCCAAAATTTCTGTCATTTCAAATAAAACTTCTCAAAAGTTTCTTAGGTTCTCTTGTTTATAAACACAATTTAAAGCATATTGTTTTAATTGACAAAGAAAACTAAAATCCCAGATTGTTACAGACGTACCTCACGAATTTTCTCAATTGCTGATGTGAAAATGTAAGCAATAACAATCCACTCTTGAACGGATGGTAATTCTTCCATTTTTACAAGAACCACAAATGTGTAGAGCATGAGGAATCCTAAGTATGCCAACTAAAAAAAGCAATGAAAATTATACATGTTATTACTCAAGGGCTCTTTATAGATGTTCATGGACTCTTTTGATGTGGTATACAATAAAAGCTTCAAGTAGGATTATAGTACTATATTTATCCTTTTAAGCAGACAAGTAATTATTTATAAGGGGATAAAACCATTTTCTTCTTAGAAGAGGAAAAATAGCTGTAATAAGCTATTTAGTGTTAGCAAAGCTTTGTTCTTATTACAGATAGTTTTCCTTTGGTACAGGTTTTAGAGTTTCTATTACAGTAACTTAAACAAAGCTGCGCACAAACACTTTAGCCTAATAAATGACTATAGTATTCCTGCTAGCAACTGATGAAATTAATTACTTGGGATAGATGAAAAATGTTCATGCTAATTACTTTAAACAACAAAAAAGTATTTCTCAAAGCCAACATTATGAACTTGAAAAAAAAAAACCCTAAACTCCGAAGCACTGCATGTGCATATGCATTTCTTCAAAACCAAGTACTTCTCATTTCCAGCCTAGCAAGGTAAGGGGTTTTTGTTTGTTTTTCTAAAAATAGGGTTTAAACTTTGATTCCATTCACAGAGGTACATGCTGGGAAAAGAACCCCAAAATCTGCTTCAGATTTCCAGATAAAATACACATTACACAAAAGAAAACTCACCGTATTAAACCAAAACTTCACAATTGGTGCATGATAAAATGCATAAAATTTCTGTGTAATTGGAAGTCTTTTAGGTTTTGCTGGAGTCTCCATATCATGCTTTTCTAAAGTATTGTCCAAGATTCTTATTTCTTTAAAAACCTCCTAAAATGAAAGGACTGTTAACTTCACATACAGAAATACATGCTTTTGGACATTAATTTTAACTCTTGCTTTGATTTTTAAATACAATTATTTAAGTTATAAACATTGGTTTTAATATCTCCCCCCTGCCTCACATTACCATAGGTATTTCATCGGCTGCATTCTGGAAGTTGTTTTCACTGTCATCCATTGCCATTTGATGCGCATCTTCAGATTGAGGAATATGTGACATTTCAGCCTTGGTCTTATATTCCAACAGCAATATAGCAGGAGGGAGTAAAATACTCAGTATCACCTAGAAAAGATGAAAACTAAGTGCAAATAGTCCACAGCTATATTAAAGTATCAGAACGAAATAACATAGAGAATACCCTCTGAAAATACATTATCCAAATTTCACTTGGAAAAAAAAAGTAGACAATTATTAGTTGTTACTACTTACATACACACTTAAGAGGCTATGTATGATATACATACAATGTTCCTTAACTTGAAGATAATAGCAAAGGGAAGAATGAACAAATTCCAAAATTAAAAGCCACTAGAAAGAACGTACTCCAAGCCTGAAGATCAAGAGATACTCTGCTTGCACTCTGTTCGTTAATCTACTCCCATAACCCATGAAACTTTGTACTGTCAAGGTGTATTTAAAAAGCATACAGGAGATTGTGGTTTTGTTGCTGGATTATTTGGGGGGGGGGGGTTCTTTCCTTTTTTTTTTATTTTCTTATTAACTTATGGTAGAAAAATGAGCTAAGGTATGGATGAAGAGAGTAAGTGAAAGCTATTTATTGTGATTAACCAGTTACAAAGCAGGCAAGAAAATCGTTAATCAGTTATCAAACAAGATTTTAGTAGGTCACAAGTTAAATGATGCTTGTAGATATTTTGTAGGAAAGTTTTATTTCATCATTTTTCTGGCAACAATTAGCTTTTGGTACACCATCTCTAAGAAATAACTAGCTCCCATATTTCAACTGATTGGTATCACAAAGGGCACCACTGGAAAACCTATCCCTGATTTGCCTACCCTTATTTAATTCTGTACCCTGCTTTTGCTCAATATCTTCCTCCAAAATAGGATATACACAAAGCTTTTCTACATCAGGCCTTATGTGCCGCCTGTAAAAAGCCAAAATGCATGAAACTATATTCTTACAAAGGACATTCTGTCTGTTATTTTTTTTTACCACTATGCTTTTATTAGTGGATTAGTATTCACATGATCTCTTTAAGCCTGTGATTAAAGGCTACTTGCCTGGGTTTTGGCTTCTACATTTCTGTACCTTATTTGAAAAGATAATAGAGCGTCAAAAGAAGAGTTTTCAATAAACACTTCCAGTATTGATTATGTTATAGAAGACTTACAGGATTTATTAATGGAAGTTATAGTTTCAAAAGCTTTACACTAATAGCAGTTAAACACCTGCTTTCCTTCCATTTAAGCATGAATTCCATTTATCCTTTTCACACCAATAAACTGTGACAATGCTTACTTTGTACCATGAATTCTTCCTCATGTTCAATCTTCCCATCCACATATCTGATAATAACATTTGTGTACAAGTATGCGCTACAAACGGACGAAGCCTTGATGACACTGCTAGCTTCAGACAAGTCGAGTTGCTCCAATTTTTAAGCTCGTAGGTCAATAATTTCATTGCCATAGTTTCATCCTGTCGGAAGGACTGTTCTAACAGCTCAACTGCCAGTTGACCAAACTCACTAGAATGAAGACAAATTAACAAAACAAAATATTGTATCCATAGAAATGACCTTGAGCTTAGGTTGAATTTTCTTGTCTAATCAAATTCCCAGTAACATACCTTGAAGGGACTATTACCCGTCCCTTCTGTACAGATTCACTGAAAAGTAATTTTGAACCGCAATATGTGAATCTGTGACTGCTATCAAAAGCATATGCAGGCTACAAACAGCTGTTAAAACATGCAAGGAAATTACATGGAAGTAAGTAAATGGCACACTCAGTATCATTTTAATTTAACTATAAATCCTGACTTGTAACAGCTCTCGAGGGAGAGCAATTATCTAATGTAAAAACTCTACAGAGTGCCACTTAATCCTTTTTACAAAATGGAATTATCTTCAAGTGTGCCAATACAATTTTGGGGTTTATTATTATATAGCCCACTACTTTTATTGCAAATTTCAAGGCAAGATCTTCAACAATATAAATGTCATTTACTTAGAATACTGTTTCAGTTCTTCTGAAGTATCATCAACAAGGTCACTTTGTTTTGCTTCATATGCCATTGAACGGTACACTTTGCAAGCAACTAAGGCTTTTGCCATGGACTCCTCCCCATGCTGCCAGAAGAAAAGGGCCATCTTCTGCCTCTTCATTAACACTGCCCAAAGTAAAAGCTCGTTGAGTGGATAAGCAAAGCGTCTTGTTTCAGGATCATCTATGTCTACTATTTCGTCTTTGGTTCTTTTCTTTTTTCCCTCTTCTGCACCAGTGTCAATCTTTAAAATAAAATCAGACAGTCACATTTTAAATCTCTGAACTTGGTCATTACAAAACTTGAAATAAAATGCGTAGCGATCCAATACCAAATTACATATAATTATAGAAAGAAAAAAGAACTTCCGAAGACTTCAAAGGCAGCTGGAACTTTTCTTCAAAGATTTCAGTTCAGTCCAACTCACTTTAGTAACTGGGAGACTGAATTACTTTGATTTATAGATCAAAAGCAAAGCAGTTAACTAATATAACTACATACAAATGAGGAAACTCATGGAGACTGCTTACAGTAACATACGGTCAAATCTTGCTCCATCTACAAGCCATGTGAGTCCCCCCCATTGTTAGAACAATGCCAAAGATAAGCTTTTTCCTCCCTAACATATCAAAGCTTATCCAGAAGACTGCCACAGAACAATAAACACACTACAGAATCCAATAAGCATGCTAGACAGTTTATAAACAAGTAGAAAAGCAGGGCTGAAATTCCAGCTTTTTAAGTCAGTAGAATTGCTGCTATTCATACTTCAGCAGCACCTTGATTTAAACCAGGTTCTCCACTTCTAACTACTTAAAGTAGACCCCACCATGTTCCCTTCACACATCCATACCTTTGGTTTGTATGGCTGTGCTGTTTTGATGAAGTGATTATGGCGCATTTTTTCTTTCTTGTCTGCCCTGTTACCAAAAGGCTCATGGCTTTTACACATCTGAGGAGTAGTATTTGAAGGATTTCGCCCAGATCGCTGCAAGAAGAATAACGGGTCAGGGTTCGGTTTGGTTTCTTTACTCTTAACTATTAAGCATTACAGAATAATCTGTTCATATCTAGATATTTAGTTGAGCAATTAAACATTTACTGTGCAACCGAAACAGTGAGGAACTTACATAACAACAACCACCAGAATTTCTACTGGATATTTAACAAGTTCTTTGTTTGTTATGTTTTGGTTTTTTTAAGTAGTCACAAAGTAAACAGTTACATTTGTTGTTTGACAAGAAGCCAAGATATCTGCAACCCAAGCCTGGTGAATCTGCATGTTTAGTTCCCATTCTTCCCCTATGAGTAGGGACAGTGGAAACAACAAAGAAGGAATTTTGATGTGTGAGAACAAGAAGCAGAAGAACAAAACTTTCTGTTTGTCGTCAACACCAAAACAGCTACCAGCTGCCCTCATAGGCCTTATTATTACCAGTCCATTGACAAGAGTAAAACAATATGGATTCAATTTTTCTTGAAATTAGTTTTTTTTAATCGAGAACACATGAATCAGCATGTCCTGTTATCCAGCTGCCACATACCCGATTATTCCCGTTGAGACTATTGTATATCGCTCTAAAACGTTTTCTTGTATACGTGCATCTATAGGTTCCTCCCATCAGATATTCAATAACCAGCCCCACATCGATCAGGTTGATTTTATATCCTGGGGGAAGATTTCCCTGGGAATACAAAAGGCATTTTTAGTTTTTCTAATTATAATCTTAAACTTGCTTAGAGTGTTTCTGCATGTTACATCATGGCTTTAAATAAAAAACCAAATTAAACTCTTCGTGACTTAGAAAAATAATCTATATGGCTCTGTACTTAGGAGTTGCAAAAAAGACAAGGTGATAGCTTCTTTTATGTATGATCTCCCCCAGTAGAGTAGACGTTCATCTGAGGAGGGGGACACAACCTGGAGGTATAGGGGACTGGGGGATAGCACACAACAGACAACTTTTTTTGTCTATTGTTTTAACAGCCAAAATTACTCCTAGTTGGGAAAAACAGCTTTCTATCCCCCCAAGAAGGAAAACAATCATAAGTAAGATGAAAAAAACACTCACTGGGTTTAACACCTTTCTGGTATCAGAGCACTAAGCATGCAACAGCAAATGTCGTAAACAATAGAATGTCTGCAGAGGTATCTTATTAGTTACAATAAAACCTAACTGATAAACCCAAGATTAAATTAACAGTGAAATATAAGAAACTATTTAAAAAAAAACAACAAACAAACAAACAAAAAAAAACCCACAACTTTGGTATTTTGACAGATTTTAACTTTTTTTACAGATTTTTACATTACAGCATTACCTGCTTGACATCCCGAACAAGATGAAAGAGTGTTGGGTTAGTCGGGCCTTGCTTCTTTATAATAAAAGAAAAAGAAAGCGGGGGAGAAATTTGGAATGAGAAATTAGAGTGCAATTACAACATGAGAAGATCACAGTAGAAGCCAAATACTTTTGCATGTTGGCTCAAAAAAATACCAAACCAACAACCCAAAAAACCCCTAGTTTTCAAACAGTAGCCATCAAATAAATGCAAATATTTCAAACTACTGTATTAGCTATAGACTATTTCCTTTTCTGTCGCATTTTTCTTCTGTTTTAATTTGAGACATAATTAATACACCCATAGTTTGTCCACATAGGGGAAAAAGACCCACCAGAATGCAAACAGCAATATTATGGGGTTTTTACATTATTAAAAATTGTAATATTACAGAGACAAGTTTTAACAAACAAACATTTTCATTTACAGGAACACATAGAGACTGATATTCACATTTACAGTGTTCCTCCAGGATTCACAGTAAAACTCCCTTGATTTTTTTTAGTCTGAATATTCCCTCTTTTTACCAAAGTGGATTTTTCTTTCTTCTCTGATTTCCTGTGAGTTCATGAACTGTTACACTTTTTGACATATAGTTACTCTAGCTCCCACACAGAACTCAATCAAAAGCACATCAAGTGTGCAAAAGCAACACCACAAAAGGTTAACTAAAAACAAAAAGCAAAAGCTGGTCACATGGACTCCTTTACAGACCTTTGCTAGCTAAAGAATACTTTCTTTTCTCCACTTTTTTTTTCCTCAAAAGCAGATGAGAATGTTAATGTAAGCCTGAGTCCCATTTGTGTACTACTCACATTAAGCATCGAACAGAACAAAACAAAAAACCTTCCACCAAAATTTGCTAATGTTATACAAAACTACCTTAAAATTCTTAAATCAACACCTCCAGCAACAAAATTTTTCTATGTAATATTTATAACTCTGCAGGTTCATAAAATAAACTATTTTTACAACTATTATGATCATATATCATTCTGCTACAGACAGAATTTATCTTGCGTAGCCATAACAATACTATCTATAGACCTCATATTTTGTGCACAGGTTTCACCCATCTTACTTTCTCTTGTTCTCTTCCCCACTGTGATTTACATATTTCATACACTCCACAACAAGGCTGCAATTTTCCTTTAGTATCCATCCCCAACATCAAACACAGATGAACATCCTGCTGACAAACTATATTTGTGGTACCATTTCTGGAGAGCCAGAAAGCAGCTGTGGCACTACAAAGCAGCCAGACAACACATATTTCTCGTCTCTAACCTCATATGAAGGAGCCTTCCCTGCTAACTCTCTATGGCTTTCAGACTGGCACACACCAAGCAACTAAAAAGCTGCTCTAAAAGTAGCTTAAAAAGCTATTATTCACTTACTGTGTTATAAAGTTCTTCCAGCCTGGGAATCGTAAGAAATTTGTGCATGCTTACTCCATTTTCAATCAGAAGTTTCACAAATGCAACTCTATCCATCACAAGGGCATCTAACATAGCCTGTTCCAGAGAGCCAACCTGTAACAAATAAGTAACAAGGTAGAGCTTGGAGAGAACCAGTGAAATGGGACATCACAAAAGTAAGTGTACTTAGATTACACTAATGAGATCAACCTCATGAACTTACAGGAATGGGGAGACCTTGTATGTCAAGAACTACAAAGATAAACCCCCCTGAACTTAGATTACAGAATGAGTCTTCTGAAGATTTAATCAGCAAGTTTTATATTCTTTCCATTGGCATCTCCTACTGATACAGTACACAGGACTAAGCAGATATTTGGTTTAACATAGTTAAGCTGTTCTCACAGATTGATACTGGATAAAACACAAATACATAAAACATTTAAAGCTCAATTTGCTTCAGAGGCAAATGCTCAGAACCATCATTGCTATCAACAAGCCTTACAGTATGTACTTTTGACTCCACACTCATGTGAGATTGTGTTTTATTTTTACAGTAGTACGGGGAAAACACAAGATGCACAATGTAGTTTTCAAACTAATCTGCAGACTACAAGAAACAGACATTTTGTCCTCCCCTTCAAAAGACATTGTAGTGCTGCCAACGGTGCATTTTGCTAGATGCTCTTAAGAACTTCCTATGACCATGCAAGTGTAAGGAAGAAAAGAGCATCTGACCAACATGAATTCAGCTTCCACTTTTGCAATGTCTTTTCTCCCCGAGTTATTCAGAACACTTAGCACATTCCAAAAATCTTGGACCATTTTCAATACACAATAACACAAGAGCTGCAGGACTGTGCAGTACGGAAGAATTACTGTCCTCAAAATAAATGTGTCAGTATTTGGCAGCCTCTCTCTAAAAAGTAAAAAGATTCATTCTTTACAGTAAACTGAGTTTCTCTCTGTTAGAAAATATCATTGTGCTTAAACCCGACTATTACATACCAGCCATTGCTGCCCATAAACAAAAACATGATTTTTGGCTATGTCAACTCTATCCCACGCAAGTGTAAGAACAAGCTGGTCAAACGCAGATGCATTTGTGCCTTAAGAAACAAAAACAAGGAGAGAAGAAAAATTAATTAAAGTGCAAGATAACAAACATTCTTTTTTCCTAAAATGACCAAATCAAGCAATCCACCACAAAGCTATATATTTTATCATTTATTACACAGTAGGTATTATGCAACATGAAAACATAGTAGATAATTATTTGCTTAAAAACTAAACATTTCCACAGCATATAGTATTTTATAAATACTCCATTATATAAACACTAAGCAATAGCTCTTACAGTTAGAAGTCTCACCTTTTAACAATGCTGTAAGTATTGCAACATCGATGTCCTGATGTTCATCTGACCCAATATGAAAAACTGTGATCTGTCCAAAAGAGTAAAATGGGAAAAACATACTCTTAAAGTTATTTTCAAGCAAAGGTGATTGGCTCCAGTCTTTTATGTCAGGAACAAAAATACATTAATAAGTCACCTTATCTTCGATGCGATTTTAAGCCTATGCCTGATTTAAACCTAGCTTTAGAGTGCACTCGTTTTGTTTTCCTGACTGCGGGCCACACAAGACAATCCTTTACAAGAAAAAGCATAACAGAAACCCTTCACACTCTTCAATCAATTTGAACTTCTTTTTCCACTAAATTACAATTTTCTATTGTCTATAAATACCACACAGTACTCTTTACACCTCCAGTTCATTCTAGATTATGAGATTAAGCTGCCATCAAACATGTTTAGCCAAATACGACAATTTTAAACCTCAAAAGAGCACAACACGATGTCCAAATGAAATACCTGTACCTGAACTCAGGCTACATACAGAGCTCTACAAAGTGCTTTCCCTTTAAAAAAAAAAGGAAAAAAAAAAAAAAGTCACAGCCCTTTCAAAAATCAAAGCAAGAAAAAAAAAAGGACAGCAACCCAAATACAAAATACATACATACTATAAACAAACTAGAATCCTGTCCTATGAAAGCAAACAGGCTTGGAAACAACAAACTCAGATTACAAGAAACAATGGCAAGAATAAAGTCTCTGAGCCATGAGATAAAGTATACATGATAACTGTATTTGTCTATCTTTTACACCTGGAAGATCCACTATGTCCAGGAAGGATTTTTTTAATGACTCTTGATCATACACAACACTGAAATACAATTTAATATTATACCCACAAATGCATGCACCTTGCATTAAAAAAATTATGGCAAGATCTACTTACAAGTTCTTTTTTTTTCATGCATTCCAGCAGTGTCTGAAACAAGTGAACTGCTTCACTCTGACCAAAGTTAAATGTCTTTTTGATGGTTGAAATGATTTCAGGCTCAGCACCCTCAGGAACATTCCTGAGATTGCAACAAACAAACAAACAGGAAAACACACTGTTATACATAAACAACAAAAGTAAGAACACCACCACATGTAACTAGCTGCAACATGTCCATTCAAAGTCCTTGGTATCTATAAACCTTATTACTGGTTCAGTGGCAAAAATCTTGGGTAACCTTTAGACACAAACACAGGTTGCTCAATCTACGACTTTCTACTGCTACCTCAGAGAAGTAACTCAGCTTCTTTGCCTTTCCTTCCCATATCCAGTTCTGAGATACTCTCAACTAAAAGACATTGACACAAAATATTAAGTACTCACTCCTCTGATGAATATGACCTGCTTCTGATCTTACTATGGACAAAGCTGTTTGATTTACTGCTACATCAGATCCCTGCCTCCTGGTTCCAAGGCAACGCCTGCAATAAGTACCCAATATGTTTAAGGATTTATGCAAGTCTCACAACTAAGTAGAAATCATTAAGTATTGTGGAGCCTAATCAAATCCATTTTATTCTTTAAAACTATGCTTAAAACAGACAACTGTTTTCTACACTAAATAGAAACGTAAAAAAATCCAGCTGTAAGACTACTCAAAGAAACAATACAGAAACTCTTTCTGATCCTGTGCTGGTTTTGGCTTGGGTAGAGTTAATTTTCTTCATAGTAGCTGGTGTGGGGCTCTGTTCTGGATCTGCACTGGAAACAGTGTTGATAACACAGGGATATTCTCTACTGCTGAGCAGTACTTACACAGCGAAAGTCCTTTTCTTCTCACACCACCCTAACAGCAAGTAAGCTGGGGGTGCACAAGACATTAGGAGAGGACACAGCCAGGACAACTGACTCCAACTGACCAAAGGGATATTCTACACCATCTGATGCTGTACTCAGCATGTAAAGCTGGACAAAGGAGGAGGAAGGGGCAGGATGTTCAGAATGATGGTGTTTGAAGCCCTGCTTTCCTGGAGATGGCTGAACACCAGCCTGACAAGGGGAAGTGGTGAATGAATTCTTTTGTTTGCTTTTGCTTGCATGTGTAGTTTTACCTATTAAACTGTCTCTATCTCAACCCATGAGTTGTCTCACTTTTCCCCTTCCCACTCGCTTCCCCATTCCACTGGTGGGGAAGCGAGCAAACAGCTGGGGTTAAAACAGGACAGATCCCTTTTCAGGAAAGTTACTACTATGCAACAGCTACCTACATGAAAATATTTCCATTCAATGTAGTCAAGTGGTATCTTTAAACAGGTTGGTGACACACCACTCTCTATGCTATTCTGGCATTTCTGGAAGGTCTAGTCAGCTCTGACTTGTGTTGAGTAACACTCTGTTGTGTGCACTTAACAATCACACTTATCACTTAAGTTACTGTGGCTCAGTTAGAATTTGAAGCAGGCATTTAAACTGACAGTTAGGTCCTCTAGTTACAATGGTGTAACAAAAACATTGCACATAACTGAAGTTACACAACAGATGTTTCCCCTTATTTAGGATACAGGTGTGTAGACTTTTCCTATCCTTTTTGTAGGTATTGCTCAAGCAAGCATATGCTACAGAATTTGGCACAACTGGTACAAAGTATGTGGGACGAACCTGGAACCATGAGTCTTGGTCTTTAGTCGGAGCTATTATTGCAGCCAACCTAGAAAGCTGCATCACAGGCACGGTTACACTCTCTGCTTTTAGCCTTTGTCCTTCCACAGAAAAAGCACTTGTATAAATTCATTCAGGAATGGTCTCAAAACCCATCTGCATGTGACTGATAGTTCATATTTAGATAGGACTTACCCTCCCTCCTCGGTTTGCTTGTGAACATATGCCAAAATATCTGCAGCTCTACCTGTTCCTTCACATACTACCACTGGCACTGGAGGACTTTCTTGAAGGAAGTCTAAAACCGTGAGTATGACATTGGGGCCACCTTCAAATACAAGTGCCACCACAGGCACACCTTGGCCAATTCCTATAAAGTTGCAAATAAATAATAAAAACCAGACAATGTTATATTGGGAATGCTAAGATTGATTTTACATATTTAATGCAGAAAAGTGAATATTTTTCTTTAGGGAGCTCCCCTTATAGCTTCCCCACAAAAAGTTTCCAAAGATGACAACACGTATGCAATTTGCACAGTCACATGGAAACCCTCCACTGACAGGGAATATTGCAAAAGCATTCCTAGAAGGGAAAAAACATAATTGCTCCATAATTGGGAACACACCAAGTCACAGTTTCTTTGCACAAACACAGACGATGTTTTACAAACTCAATTGCCCTATTGTGAAACTGCAAGTCATCAGTGTTAAAACCACGAATCAATCAGACAAGTCAATCCTGACAACATACTAACAACTCAAGTGATGTACATTTGCTTTATCAAAGCAAAGATTGACAACTTCATTCAAAAGAACCCTCCTCACTGGTCCCAGAGAAATCTTAAACCTACCAGCAATATCCAGGGTTCAAAGCAGCAGTTGAAAATTGCAAATAATCATTCAGACTTGAAAAAAAAGACTGATTTTTCTGTTTTCTCATTCAGGTGTTTGGTGGAAGAATCTTCTTCATTAAAACGTAGTAAAACTCAGCCCTCAGGCATCAGAATTACTTACTTGCATGGATCCGTTGCAAATTAATAGTTTTTTCCAGTTCTCTCCGCAATTTAACTTCTGCTCCATACTTTCCAACTGTTCCATCATCCACCAGAATGAAATGGGAATGGAGGTTATTTAGGACATTCAGTTTACTCAATGGGTTTAACAAGGTTTGATATGGAGCAACCACCTAGAGTATAAGCATACAACAATGTTCTTTATTTGTAAAGATCCATGTTTGTTTCTGTGAAACTTCACCTTTTTGGAGGCTTAACAAGAATCATATACAAGCATGCCTTGGAACAGGATACACCAAGAGCTGCAGGCCTTAACTTTGTGCAGGAAAGCAGGTAACAATTACAAAAGGATTCTGTTCTGAAGAATAACAGAGGAAAGATCCTTTGAAAAGATGTTTTTAGAGAAAACCTGTGGCTGTTTTTCCCTAAAGTAGCATTGAAGACTCTGCATCAAATTTTTTTAACTTATCACCCTATGCATATGTGAATTCTCTACAATATATTAGCATTTTTGTTACTTGATTCGGTAATATTAGAGGGGGACGGAAGAAGGATTAAGTACTTGAGAACAAGCTTCTCCTCTAGTGCATTTGCATTTTGCAACTTGTTTACACTCATCACCTTTCCTAACTCTCAGACGTCAATGTATCCTCATAGCAAAGCAATTATTCCAATGATGCAGAGCAAGTGAAAACACACACTTGAGCAGATTTGTCAAAAAATAAGTCAGGTAAATCGTTATTTCAATTAGGTAATTTATCCTTACATCTCTTCCAACAAGGTCATTTCTGTTTTCAATCACTCCCCATGGAGCAATCCCAATAGTGCAAATCTTTCGAGATGATCTGGAAGCATGTTCTCTTAAAGCATCACCAACATGTTTTGCAACACCTGTTTGTGCACAAACAGATTTCAATGTATTGAATGCCACATCTTATTAAGTAATACAACTTTTTAATAGTTAACTGGGCCTTTAAGCATCTGGGAACTTACCTGACACAACATCAAGGAAAAAGCACCATACTACATCTACTAGAAGGAAAGAAAGTACTGATACTATGTATCAGTAATTCAACAAAATAAACATGAGCCTAATGAGAACTAAACAGTTTCCAGTACATTACTGTACTTGGTTTAATTGTGTTAAGTTTCTCCTCTTGTAGTTTCAAAAATAAACAAAACACCCCAAAAGCAACCAAAAATGCCGCAAACCCCCAACCTTTCACCTTTGTGTTGTTTCCCTTCACAAGACAAAACAGCAGCCTACTTCCAGGTACAGGTATTCAAAATGTATTATTTTAATTTCACTTGACCAAATGCACACAAACTTACTTTGCTTTAAGATGAAGCTATTCAGCCATTAAAACCATGGCTCGTATAAACTGTAGTCCAGTGAACTGCACACATTCACTGGTACTTCTTTACCTGTGTTCACTCCTCCAGTTATAATCCAGGCTCCTGTTGTTACTGCAGCTTTAATGAGACCTTTGCCAAGCAACTGTTTGATGCGTGGGTGAAGTTCAAATTTCTGCATGCCCCCATGCACAGATATAACAAGCTTCGGCAACTCCATCTGCCATTCTTTCAGCATAAGTTGCAGAATAGCTTCAGGCTTCGTGTCATACGACAATCGCACATACTGAAGGCACAAGAAGAGTGTTAAATGGTTCTTAAATCATCACAAAATCAGTGTGTAAAAAAAAGAACCAGGATGCATTTCAGGATATATTATCCTGTTCCTGATAATGGAAATGTAACCCATGTTCTCAAAACACAGCAGCAATAAATGAACAAGGGCAGAATTAAGGAGAAGACAGTTAACAGTTCTGAAAGCAAGTTTTTGGAACGGGAATGACTATAGAAAGTTTATGTTACTCCATCCTACTGGCACAGTGACCTAGAAAAATAAGGCTTCATGAAAGCGCTGGATGGTCTCTAAATTAGATTAAATCCAGAAATATTTATAGAAGTTATGCCATATGCTGGGGAGAGGCTTGCATGTCCCCTGCAAAAAGTTTGACAGAAAGACAGTTGCTTGCTTTTTCTTCCCTATTCCAGGTGGGAAAGAAAACTACATTCTTTAATAGGAAACTTCAAAACTAGTAGCTTTTTAACTCACTGTGTTTAACAGTGGAAGATTAAGTAGATGGATGATCAGTTAAAAATACTGCTACATCTTTAATATAAGCGGTCCAATAGGGGAGGGGACATTACACAGAAATTGAGCCCTACATAAATCTAGTTCTAACTAAAAACAGTAATTATTCCAATAAACAGGTCTGAGCATCCCCACAAGCACCCTGCAGAAGCACAGAAATAAGTATAGGCAGCTTGCTATTTCTGTACTGCTAGAAAAGGATTTGCAGCAATTTTAAGCTATATTAAGCATACAAAGAACTCATACACTGCTATTACGAACATGAAATAACCCCGTGAAGAGCCCTTCTCTTCTCAAAGATGATCTGGACCATCCTTTAGGGACTCTGCTAGCTGCATAAAGAACACAGCTCCCTCACTCAAGCACTCCAGTTTTGCCATAGGAGCCACACTGTATCAAAACCCCCTGCAGCTTATAACTGTATAAGCATTAAATTATTTCTACAACTAGGAATCTTTTACAAAATGGTTGTGGAGAATGAGTCAGAATTTCCAGTTGTCTGTGAATTGAGAGTTGGTTTCCAAAGCTCTGATCTATTGGTATGCTTGTTTTTAACTAAGCCTTCTCCCAAAAATCTTAGTTACTCTGCTCAGCACAATCATGCTTTAATCATCTTGATCGTGTCTACTGAAGAAGCATATTCCACATCTGCCCAAAATTTTAAATTATTTTTCAAGAGTTTGCAAATGATGAAGAGGAGGTTAAGACAGCAGATGTCACTTAACACACGCTACAAAAATTTAATAGTAGGAAGCGAGCAGCACACATGAGTAAGCTCTATTTTCATGAAGCCTGAAACAGTGACACTAAATTCTTAATGTAATGTTTTGCTGAAGTGATTATAAATTCTTATCACCATTTGCAATTTGAGGGTGAGTCTGTACATGAATACAACTAATCCTGATAGATCTGAGCAACTTGTTATAAAAAATGAATATTTTAAAATGGAAATTGGAAAGAATTCAGATCACAACAAAAAATACTAGAAGAGGGCACTAGTTTGCCACAATAGCGGTGACGCTTTCAGCCTTCAATTTGAATGAAGTTGAATGAAGCATACACCATCTCTATCAACATGTTTAGAGTGAGAAAAAAGCAAATGTCATACATGCCTTAGCCCTGTAAGAATGAGAGCCACCTTGAAAGTTGATGACACCGTAAGCATCAGTAGAGGTCTGTTCTGTATGTTTTTCCACTGACCATTCTTCTACTTCCTGATTATAGTTTTCAGCCAGCTTCACATCGGAGTATTTCATAGCAAGACTTGCAGTAAAACAAGCATGTTGTCTGACCAAGCGACCGCAACAGCACCTGCACCCAACCATATCATTTAGAATACTTGAGTAATTACTATTATTAGAAAAAAAGAGAGAATAACTTCTTTCATCTACAACAGATACATCAGATTAAGAAAGCAGATTCTAAATATTATATAAAACTCTTTTCCAGAGCAAGCCTTGTTACCATATTTATAGCAGGAATTCATTACAATAATTATTATGCATTGAAGTTCACTGAGATAGCAAGTTGAAGGCCAGATGAATCATTCTTTTTAAGCCAAATAATTTATAAATCTGTGATCTATGTATTGCAGACAGTTCTTTATTAATTAGTTGTATTTGTTTTATATCTAACCTTTCACCAACTTGTCATATGCAATATTGACCAAAACTTCTTAAAATCCTATTAAAGTGCTTATTTAATGAAAAAAAGATATTCATAAATATTGTAATTACAAAGGACTCTTACCTGACAAGCTGCTGACAAATCTGACATCCTGGAAGGCATCTGTAAGAAACATTTAAAGATATGAGTAAATTGCAGGTTCAGTATTAAGGGGGGACACAATACACAACCACTCACACCACCTCATGCACTTACACAAAGATTACTGAACAATAGCGATCTGCAGTAAATGGAAAACATGCTGCCCAAGTTCACCCATTTTTAACCTGGTAACTTGCGTCTTTTTATTGCACATAACTACAGTAGACTTGGCAACTAAAATGCATGAACATGCAAAAACTTCAATCCTGAGACTTCAGAGGCTTTCTGGCTTTGAACCATCAATATCAGAAGCCCAGGAATATTTCTGACTGGATTATCTGCAGTACTCCAACTGAAACATCTTGCTAGATGCTGAGAAGTTACTTACAAACCAGCATTTTCTTGGATTCAAGCTACACATTGTTGAATCTGTTCTACAAATTGATCCTTCCAAAACACATCGAAGTTGAACTGCTTGTGTGGGAAGGTTATTTGATAATTTTTCGGTTTCATGTACAGAAAGAGATATATTTGAACAAACCTTATACAGTAGTGTCTTCATATAAAGTCTATATAAAATTCCTACCCCCTTCCATCTTAAACATTTTCCATGTCTTCCTGCTATCAATTTTCCTAACATTAAAAATTAGCATAGCAGAGAAATTTATACCACCATTTTCTGTATTTTTATAAGCAGCAGAAAACTAATTATGCTTACGAGTTAGTATGCAAAAGCATACAAATACAGATACCACACAGTAGTCTTAAACTGTTCCCAGACTTTAAGCACAATCAGTTTTCAAATTTTGCCCCCTACAGAAATAACGCTGCTATTAATTATCTACATCTTTAATACTGAACTGTAGTTTTAACTCTAACAATTAAATTGTCATTATCTATACTAAAAGGTACCGATCAACAAAACATACCGAATATATCTGTCTACGGCTGATTCATTTACACATAATTCATGAACAATGGTAAGCAATTCTTAGAAACCAAAGGACAAAATCTGATGGGAAACTTGCAAAGTCCGCTGCATGCTACAAATGGGTTAAACTAAAAAGGCAAGTGTTGAAGATCATTTTGTTGCTTGTGGAAATTCTAACAGCTTCCTAATTACTTTGTTTGCATTTGCAAATTTTCCATGTTCTACAATCATGGATATAAATTCTAACAGCTTCTAATGTCACATGGTTTCAAGGAATGTGGTGAATTATTTACAATAAGTAAAATTCTACAGCATTTACTTTGCTCTTTTTCTGCCTAAAACCAAACTTAATAAAAGACAACCCTGCCCCAGCAGAACAAAAGATATTTGTAACTTTTTGTGTGTGTGTAAAAGAGTGAAAAAGAAGTTTTCTAAAGTTTAGGAAAAAAAAAATGTTTCTCAGCTCTCAAATATATGAAGCTAAAAAAAAAAAAACAAAAGCTGATCTGAAATCCCAAATGACAGTAGCAAACAGTTTGGGAAGACAAAACTGCTTTAAAATACAAATTTTGAATCTATTTATATCTATTTGAATCTATTTTCAATTTCATTTAATGGAATCTGTGACACCAAATTCAATCATTGCACAGGAACTCCTAAATTATACCTGTAACACTTAGTGATGGTAAACTCTACCAGTATCACTACTATCACTTACTAAAGACAGTACTTTATACAGATAATTAGTCCAAAAATCTACTATATACTCTCTTTACAATACTGACTTTTTTAAATCATAAAGAGCAGCAATGGAATGGATTCTTGAATCATTACTGATTTACCTGTGGGGGTCTTTTGAACTTGGTATAATATACACACACTCCCTCTTCGTGAAAGTATTTTCTATCCAGGATTTCTGGGACTGAAAAATACAAAGCGTAAAAGAGCTATAAAACATAAATCACAGAACTGTGCAATGAAAAATGCTTTTTAAGGAAAAAAGAATTAGAGTATGAAAGATTTTTTATTATTTAAAGATGAAGGCAATTAGTGTCTACCATAAAGAAGTTAAATTGCCATTTAATGTTTTGCTGTCTCTCAAAAAACAACAAAACCATCTGACCCTATAAAAGTATCTCACTGCTTAAAAGTTGAGACATCATCATTTAACTTATACATAAATCCCTTAAAATCCAAAACGGTATTTTTCAAAGTTAACATTTAAATGACAAAAATCTGCAGTATACAAATAAAGATGTAAAATCAGTTAAATTTTTTAAAAATTGACCGCACTACACTGAGATCACAGTAATTTCATCTATTTACCTCTTTAATAAGTAAAATCTTCATCCTAAAATTGCTGCTAGGGAAGTTTTCTAACAACACAGGCAATCTTTTCTAATAACAATAAACAGGTCATAACCTCTGTTCTCCATCAGGAAACTTTTAATGTCCATAAACAAATTTAATTGGCATCTCTACGCTGCGCTCTAAGCTTAAACTTGAAAGACGTTCCAAAACATGAAATTAAGGATGTTTACTTCTTCAAATGCTTACTTATGTGAATAGCTGGATATAATTTCATTTCAGTTGCTTTAAACAACCATTAACATTATCTTATATGATAATTGCAGGATTACATGCTAAACAATATCATAATGCACAATGCCTATGTCACATTTCAGTAATACATTGGTAAAGCAACTTAGATAGGGTGTTTAATAATTGAAAATACAAAAAAAATCTTGGAATGCCAATTTGCACCTCGTGCAATATTGCTTTAAATCCTTATTAAGGTTATAGGAAAATTTATTTGTTGCTAACAGTACACCCTGCTCTGCATTTACATTTTACCTTTAGAAAAGTCTGAGAAATTTCATACCTGTTATATTTTACAAGGGGGGGGAAGCTATCTGAATAGAGGTCCATGGAAGCTATGAAGAAATCAAGATGATTTCTTTTTTCAGATCTACTCTAACAAAAGATTCAGTAACAATGGATGGGTTTTCACTCATTGCAATTTCAAAATCAGTTTAAGACGACACAGAAAAATTTTCACAAGTAAGAATGTAACAGCTACTTTTAATACAGGTCCCTGGAAAACTGCTCCTTAACTGCCCACCCTCTTTCAAAACCTTTCCCAGACTCGGCAGATCTTTCCTGCATTATTCATCATGATCTCCCTCCAGTATTTTTAGTGAACTTTGACTATGAATCTGTCAAGACATCAACAAACTGCTGCTTCAGTTTGAGTCTTCACATTAAGATGGCCACCAGTCTATTCCAAAGAGGATGGAAAGTTGCAGAGGACAGCTGCTTCCCAAGAGAGAGAGAAGGGTAGGAGAAAGGTAGGTGCACAACCCACAGGGAAGAATGGTGGGGAAGAGGAGAGATAAACAAGAGAATGAGCACTCACACCATATATTTTGAATTTAAATTAGTATTTCAAACACCTGAAATAAATAGCCAAAGCCATTGTTCACTGCTGCCCTACCTCCTTCCCCTATACACAGGGCAGAATACCATTGCAAAGGAGACAAAAAAGAAGGCTGAGCAAGGGAAAAGTAGGATACTGGATGTTAGATGCAAACACGCTATTATACATTTATTCCCTCTTTTTTTTTTTGTGGGGTTTTTGGGTTGGATTGTTTTTTCTTCCTTCTCCTTTGGAGCAGAAGATTGAAGTGAGTGATTCTAAAGAGACTTGTGAAAGACAAGATTTCTTCTGCTGTCGTCAAAATTCTTCTCTAATCTTGCAGTCCTCAGGTAATATTAAACCAGCACATCACTTCCCACAATGGAGCTGGGTACTGCCTAGGACAACTGTGCTTCACGTGAGCTGGGCTCAAAAAAGCTTTATCTACTCTCTCCCTTTATTTGAAGATCAGCAGTGTTATAAAAATAAACTTGACATATGTGTATGTATATTTATATACATATACTACACATAAAAATACACACATAGTCAGTAGTCCAAATTTTTAACTTCTTCCTCTCCTAGTATTTTTTTAACACTACTAAGCCTTAGCCTTCGTGACACAAATCCCAGCTCTGGAAGCTGCTTTCTGCTTAGCTGAGTGTCCTCACTGTTTATCCGGGTATGTATTTCATTTTCTAAGACTGAGGTCCAGCACAGATCATTACTTTAACATTGCAGTAGTTTAAGCTTATATATGAACTTTACAGATCCTCCAGAATATAAAAAGATGAAGAAGAGTAATTTAATAATTAAAGTTTCAGCCAACTGGCTAAAACCACACCTTGAGGAAAGCTATCACAGGCATAACATCCTAGATATTGAAATCTGAAGCATATAAACCATAAATAATTGCGTCAATTGCTCCATGCAATGTTGTTCTGTGGTGATCAAAACTGACGACAGGCAACACTAGCTCAAAATGTGCACAACTACTTCTCATAACAAACAGATCTGAAAATTCAAACAAAAAAGCCCAAACTTGACCTGAAAATTAAAACAAAAAACCCAAATTGATTAATTTTTATCTTAAAGAATGTTCAGTTCTAACCACTCAAAGTTTTCTCTCTATTCTTCAACACAACATATTTTCAGTAAAACATGGGTACAGATATACTATTTACATGGAGAAGGCTCTATGTTATTTAGACATACTTGAGTCTTCTCATTTGGTAAAATTAGACTCTGTCCAGAAGCACTGCTGCACACTGATTAACCTTTATTGCAAGAGATTTTAAACAGAACTTGCAAATTAAGAGTCTTGTTTTCAGTTGAGGAGGAAAAGAAAAAAAAGGAAAAAGAAAAAAGCAAACCAAGACGAGAACAGAGTAAGTGAGAGACATTTCTGACATTTCCCACAAACAGGTAAAGGTCACATTTCAAAGGAAGAACTGACACACGGTATTGCCTTCCCTGTAAATAAGAACTATTATTACATAATGTTCCTGTGATGACCAGAAAAAGGAAGACAACATGAGAACACTGTGAAAACTACTTAGTTGCAGCAATTACCTTTAAGAAATACTTCCGTACTAGCTAAACATTAACTTCAAATAGGAGATCAAGCCAGCGGTCAAAAATCAATATGCAGCTTATCAGACTGTGTTCAAAAACCTGTCTACTCTCATTAAAGCGTTTTAATCATCTCTAAAGCATACACAACTACACCTCTTCAACTCTGCTTCCAGTAATCAGGCCACTTCTGCTAATTGGAGAGCTCTGGTTTGCTAGTGTATTTTAGGAGGTGCACCTTACCTGATGGTTACAGGAAATACTGGTCAGGAGCTCTCAATACAGCGAGCTCTGTAATGCTGCTTGTCAAGAAAAAAAGGGGAGGGGTGGGGGAAGGAGGAAGAAATTATGAACCCGTCCCCCAAACACACAGTCAGATTTTAGCAAAAAGCACAAGCACTATCAACCATTTCCTTTATTTGTTTTCAAACTTTCACCTTAAGGAAAAAACAAACCCTTAACTTTCCAGATTTGCTCCTGTGCATTTCAAATCTCGTAAGCTAAATATAGCTTAAGACTTACAAGCAAAATGTTAATACAATTAATATTACTCTGAACTACCTTCACTGACCAATTTGGTGGCCTTCTATAAGGAGGCTACGGAACTGATGGACAGGGGTAGAGCAGTTGATGTCATCTACCTGGACTTGTGCAAAGCGTTCAACACTTTCCCACACGACATCCTTGTCTCTAAATTAGAGAGACATCAATTTGATAGGTGGATCACTTGGTGGATAAAGAACTGGCTGGATGGCCGCACGCAAAGAGTTGTGCTCAATGGCTCAATGTCCAGCTGGAGACCACTAAAGAGTGGTGTCCCTCAGGGATCGGTGTTGGGACCGGTCTGGTTCAACATCTTTGTTGGTAACACTTGGGGGTGTTGGTAGATGAAAAAATGAACATGAGCCGGCAGTGTGCGCTTGCAGCCCAGAAAGCCAACCGTATCCTGGGCTGCATCAAAAGGAGTGTGACCAGCAGGTCGAGGGAGGTGCTCCTGCCCCTCTGCTCTGCTCATGTGAGACCTCACTTGGAGTACTGTGTGCAGTTCTGGTGTCCTCTATATAAGAAGGACACGGAACACCTGGAACAAGTGCAGAGGAGGGCCACGAGGATGATCAGGGGACTGGAGCACCTCCCGTATGAAGACAAGATGAGAAAGTCGGGGCTGTTCAGCCTGGAGAAGAGAAGGCTGCGTGGAGACCTCATAGCAGCCTTCCAATATCTGAAGGGGGGCTATACGGATGCTGGGGAGACACTCTTCATTAGGGACTGTAGTGATAGGACAAGGGGTAATGGGTTAAAACTTAAACAGGGGAAGTTTAGGTTGGATATAAGGAAGAAATTCATTACTGTAAGGGTGGTGAGGCACTGGAACGGGTTGCCCAGGGAAGTTGTGAATGCTCCATCCCTGGCGGTGTTCAAGGCCAAGATGGACAGAGCCTTGGGTGACATGGTGTCCTGGGTTCAGCAGTAGCAGTCATTTTTTCTCCCTCTTAGCAACTGGTGCACTGCCGTGTTTTTGACTTTCAGCCCGGGAACAGCGCTGATAACACCGATGTTTTTAGCTGCTGCTCAGTAATGTTTACAGTGACCAAGGACTTTCTGAGCCTCGTGCTCTGCCAGGGAGGAGGGGAAGCCGGGAGGAAGCAGAGACAGGACACCTGACCCAAATTAGCCACAGCACATCATGCCCACTATATAAACTGGGGGCAGTCACCCAGAAGAGTTAGTTCACTGCTCGGTCAGGCTGGGTATCAGTTGGCAGGTGGTAAGCATTCGTATTCTCTTCCCTTGATATCTCCCTTGTCATTATTATTATTGGTGGTAGCAGCAGTGGTTTGTGTTATGCCTTAGTTATTGGACTGTTCCTATCTCCACCCGTGGGAGTTACATTCTTTCAATCCTCCTCCCCATCCCTCCGGGAGCGCGAGGGGAGGAAAGGGGGGGAATGAGCAAGGGCTGCGTGGCTGAGTTGCCAACTGGGCTTAAACCACGACAGTTCTTTTTGGCGCCCAGCATGGGGCTCAAAGGGTTGAGATAACGACAGATCTGATCAGAGTGTGTCTAATTGTATTTGTGATAAGCATTCATTGTTTCAGATTAATAGTCACTTGTCACAATGCTGATTTATTGGCTCTCAAAGCTGTTGCTCTTGATCTCACAGTTTCAGCCTCTCGTACCTTAGTTACAGCTGGTATTTGCTGTGTTAGTGTTTATCAGCTGGGGGACTTGGGCTAAGGTTCTTGTTTCATTGTACTTTATGGTAATGACTTGTAATGCAATAGAATCATTGATCATCATGAAACTGATCTGGCTTGCGTTCCCAGTACGGTCACCATCTCTATACTTTGGGGGGTATATAACAGAAGTGCATAGCAATTACACATCTTATTTCCCCTCCTCGGGTGGTCAGCCTATGAGGAAGACATTCCCACACACCCTAGTGACAAGTACAGCAGCTACTCAAACTCTGACTACAACAGACAATGCAGCTACTCCAACTCCAAGCACAGCAGCTACACCAACCACAGCAACATGTACAGCAGCTACTCAAACTTCGACCGCAACAGACAGCACAGCTATTCCAGCTCCAAGCACAGCAGCTACACCAGCCCCAGTGACAAGCACAGCAGCGTCCTTTGAGAGTTCTGAAGCTTTTGAATGGCCTTTGGGTACCCTTGAGACCTGTCTGCTGAATGTGATGGGGATCACCATGTTGGCACACATACAGAGTGCGCTTTATCCACAACCGTTTCGTCTGATCTCGAAAGTTAAGCAGTCAGGTTTGGGCCTTATCTAGAGTTAGACGACAATGTAGGAGGACCAAGAGATTTTCCCCAAAGCTGAACAGTCATGAGTGGCAGGGTGTGTGGGACAGTATGGGTGAGTATCTAGTCCACTGGGCCCCTCCAGTGCTTTGGAAGCATTGGAGATGGAAGGCAGCTGTATGGAGTCCCCAACGACAAGCTGCAGAAACTGCTGAAGGGGAGGGTGAATTACTTTGAGCCTGGTGGCCCCATGACACTTCAGACTATCAAGGCAGAGATGCAACATACAGACGGACTCATGATCGAGGGGTGGACTCAGCAATGGACACTATTGCCCAGGTTACTCACGAGTGTGAAACGTGCTGCAATTAAGCAAGCTGAACGGTTAAAGCCTCTTTGGTATGGAGGACAATGGCTGAAGTACAAACATGGGGAGGCCTGGCAGACTGACTATATCACACTCTCTCTCCCGCACTGAAAGACTGTTACAAGAGATGGAGCCTGACATCATGGACTGGATGGACTCAGCAGCTTTATAGGGATTGGTCCATGCACTAAGGAATAATCTCTCCCTGTGCGTGGGATTGTCTACATATGTGTATATATATATGAGTGATGGTATATTGAAAATGTGGGATCTGAGCATGACGTGAATGGTACGGAATAAGGGGTGGATACTCTTCTGGGTTCAGCAGTAGCAGTCATTTTTTCTCCCTCTTAGCAACTGGTGCACTGCCATGTTTTTGACTTTCAGCCCGCGAACAGCACTGATGACACCGATGTTTTTAGCTGCTGCTCAGTAATGTTTACTCTGACCAAGGACTTTCTGAGCCTCGTGCTCTGCCAGGAAGGAGGGGAAGCCGGGAGGAAGCAGAGACAGGACACCTGACCCAAACTGACCAAAGAGGTATTCCATACCACACCACATCATGCCCACAATATAAACTGGGAGCAGCTACCCGGAAGGGTTAGATCACTGCTTGGGTCGGGCTGGGTATCAGTTGCCGGGTGGTGAGCCACTGTATTCTCTTCCCTTGTTATTTCCCTCGTCATTATCATTATTGGTGGTAGCAGCAGTGGTTTGTGTTATACCTTAGTTAATGGACTGTTCCTATCTCCACCCGTGGGAGTTGCATTCTTTCGATTCTCCTCCCCGTCCCTCTGGGAGTGAGGGGGGAGGAAAGCCGGGGAATGTCGAGGGCTGCGTGGCTGAGCTGCTGACTGGGCTTAAACCACGATACATGGTTTAGTGTGAGGTGTTCCTGCCCATGGCAGCAGGGTTGGAACTAGATGATCTTAAGGTCCTTTCCAAACCTAACTATACTATGATTCTATGATCTCTTTCCTACAGGTGAGTTATCTAAGAAACTGTCACCACATTAAGACCTCTTAGCAGTCAGTGTTGGCAGGATCTCATTTGCACACCAAAAAAACCTGTTAACTTCAAATTTCATAGAAGCTGTGCCACTAGAGCTACTAACTCCTAATCCTGAATAGGTCAACATGGCTTTTGCTCAGTCTTTAAGCTCCAGAGGGTTACACAAGATACTTCATTCTGGTTGTACTGATTCCTGAGCAGACAAAAGCATGTCTTTCAGTACTTCTGAAAGAGCTTTAAGAAACAAAAAGCACACATATCTGATTCAGTAAAGCTAGAAGACATATACTCACCCCGGCATCATGATTAAAGGAACTATTTCCAATAAATAAGGCCTTTCATAACCGTTTCGTAAGTGCTGAAATAATTATAATTGCTACTTGAAACAAAAATTACACAAGTATTTGCTGAACTAGAAACTCAAGACAATGTGCCCAACCACAGCATTTCCGACCTTTACAAGTAGGTAAATGCCAAAATAATCCCACAGCCTTTCAAGTGTACCTGCTCAAGATGCAAGGAATTCTTTATGTTATTTTTACTGAAATTCATGATGGACATTTTTAGCAAGCCTTCTTGCAGAATGAAACTTTTAACACTAATAACTGTAATTTAAGGGTTTGTAGATAGCAGGTTACATGTGAAAAGAAGCAAAGTACAGTATGAAATCAGGTCTGAGAAAAAAAAACCCAACCAACCACTTACCACTCTTCCCCCTTCAACTCACACAGAAGCATTTATAAGAGCTTCTCATTCAACATATTAAAATGACTAAGTTTTAGCAACTGATACACAGTGGCACAGCAAAGCCTTATCAAACTAAACTATTGTGAAATTCTCCACATTTCTTCAGCAAGTTTGGCCTGAATTATTTTCTGCATGGAAAGGAAGCCTTCCTTACTGACAGGATCTCAAAATAACTTGCATGACCTTCAATAAGCACAAATACGGTGTATAGCTGACAATCACGAATTTGTTCATGAACAAAAGGATCCCAGTTTATTCTTTCTACCCGTTTGTGATACCGTATATGTATATTGTTGAGGATATTAAGTTATAGAATATTTGTTACAAAACTAAAATTTAACTCATCCCAAATATATCACTCTCAAACCTGCAACACTGTGTACCAACCACACCGTTCTGCTAACAATTTTTCTATAAAGCTGATCCGCTGAATCAGGAAATTGACCTGGATTTTAAAAGAATAATATTCCAAACTGTAACTTTTGTGGAAGGCTGATAGTAGAGATTTCAACTACTGATTGCATAGACCTCAGTTTCAAATTTAGAAGTCATATCACTTTCTATGGCATCTCATATTTCATCTTTCAAACCTTTGCTTACACCATATGGCAGTTCAACACATGCAAGAGGAAAAAAATCTTCCAGTTTTATTTGTCCTTTATTTAAAAATAGACTCTATATTCTTTCCCCGCCACCTCCGATTTTCCAGAAATCTTAAGTTTCCAGGACAAAAGAAAATACATGGAAAGTTGCAGCAAGCCTGAAAACAAGAAGATACAGTGGAAATTGTCTGCAGCAGGAATAGCCAGGCTAGCTCTGCTGTAGAGCAGCCCTATATGTCTAGGTCACTTACAGCCAACAAGATAAATTTCAAAACGTTTCCAAGAGACATTCTGTCCTGAGAACATCCTTTAGCTTGTCTAGTCAAGGAAACGTCCACTGACAAGTTACGGCTTCTTATGTAACTATACTGCACACACTCTTTTCAGGATTTACAAGAGGATCTCTTCATCTAAGAAGCCCGCTCCATTAGCCAAACACGTGTTATGCTGTGGGGCTGAACTATGATCCCTGTTCAGCCAGCTAACCCCCGACTGAGCACTGGGTGCCACCAGCTAGAGCTGAAAGGCAGGAACTCCAGACAAACCGTTACCACTTTTATACTCAGTGCACCAAATAAAACCAAATAAAGCCCAAAAGCCAGGATCAATGTGATATCAAATAAAGTTAATACATATCAAGCAGTTTAGGATTCATAAAACCTCTTGGGGGAGAGGTTCCATAAGTAAAATACATGTTAGCTCTCACCGCAAAGATTTCCAGCAGAGGCTTTGAACCACTAAGGCAGTAAAGAACCGTGCTCTAAACAAAGCACCTGGACTTGTTCTTAGTACAAATTAACTGATTGACACTGAAAATGTACATCCCAGGATGAGGTAAGTAACTAATCCACTGTGTATGGGGTGGTGAATTATGTAGACAGTTATGCCTACCTTTCCCAAAGAAAATAACTAAAATTTTGTATTAAAAATGCTAGCAAAGCACAACTCAGTTCCTCAAGGGAACGTTTATCAGAACTTCAGCTAACTGAAAATAAATAAGCAGATGAGAGGGGAAAAAAAAGGTTAGGCAGTTTGATGCCATGTATTTACTAATATTTGTTTTAAATTCTTGGTTCCAGCAAACCCCAGACACTTAATTTACTTGCTTTCCTTGCAATTTAAAATTACATACCTCTATAATTACTGTTTGGGGTTGTTGGTGGGTTTTTTGTTTTGTTTTGTTTTTTTTTGGGGGGGGGGGGGAGAAACAAAGCATTTAGGCAGCTAGTAATGTGAACTATATTTAAAAGACTCTCTGTTGAAGAATAACAGTGCTGTCTGCCCAGAGAATACACAACACACAAAAAGCCTTCATGATTTGCTCTTGAATCAGTAACTTGAACACCAGTCAATCTTGCCATTTTGTTTTAAAGTAACTGCTAAAGAAAGTATGAATAAGTGCAATACTAGAAAAACCAAAAGGCCCAACTTATCACAATGCTAAATGATATTCATACAGAGCGCTTTCATGTATCCCTGTGAAGCATGTCACTCTAAATTAAAAGGATTATGCATTCACCTTAAATTGGTGTTTAATTCATTACAAATGAAATTTTTTGCAAGGGTATTTTACCTGCTGTGCACATCAGGATTATTTCGTTATTATTCTGACACAACTACCAGTCTCATCTACAAGAAAAAATTAATTCATTTACTTCTTCTCAAACCCCTTGAGGCACTTCTTGTAACAGAACCTGAACAGCTGAGGCAGACAGATCCATCGTGCAACAAAAGGTGTCTCTGCTATGTTGAAGATCCTGTTCTGAGCAGAACGGTTCACCTGGCTTCGCTTGACTCATAAGAAACCGAACAGCTCTAGTTTTCTGGGTTGAAAGACTTCTCACACGAAACTACTGCTATAGTCTTGAAAATACATTGCTCAAGAGGAAGCCAGGAAGGAAAAAAGGCAGTCAGAGATAGCCTGTCCATTCTCATGTACACAGGATCAGACCTCAAAGGAGCCAGCAAGCAAAGATACGAATCTTCATATCAATGGCTCCCTTAGTGCTGAAAACAAACCTCCAACAATCCTATTCTTTATTAAACAGTTCAGGAGATTTGCTTCGAACAGTTTTCACAGCAATCCAGGTCTTGTAACAGAGTAGCTATTGTTTCGTCAAGTTCTTCTCTGACGTAAAGCAGGCACCACAGAACTTACCACATCCATGTGCAGTTCTGGATGCAAAGAGCACTTGGGATTTGTCAAAAGGGATTTTCACAGCTCTCCCAAACTTGACTAAAATGACTTCGACGTGCTGTTTGAGAATAGGCTGCTTCTGTGAGAATTTTTTCACCATAAAATCACAAAGTACAAAATTAAGTTGGTTGCGGATTATTTTGTGTATGTGAATTTATTTAATTGGGAAAAACATAAATTCATATACAGAACTTCACATTCTGAAGTCATTCTTTTTAATCCTGATGCACCAGAATAAAACCCACAGACCTAATATCATTTGGACATTTTTATTACATTCAAACTCAACCCACTTCACCCACATTATTGGGAAAGTTATCTTCTAACTGCAATGCAGGTCTTTCAGTGGCAAATTCAGAGCAAATCCTGCATATTTCTAAACAAATGTGTAAAAATTGCTGGTTTAACACCCATGTGAAGGTGCATGCTGTTCTGCAGCTAGACTAGTCATAAAACTACTCTCCCTTTTCAGAAAGTATTAAGTCTTTAAATGCACACATCACCGATGCAAGCCTTAAAAACAAAACAAAAAAAAAACAAACAAAATATACCTAGAAAATATCTCACAACTGATCCTCCAGTTCAGGATTTCTCAAGTCACAATGGAATAAACCATCAGTCGATTTCAGAAGACCCACGCACACTGGTGCCATTCCAAAATGGCGCTCTCTCAGCTGAGGTAACAAACACCTTTAGAGATAAATGTCCGATTGTAACAGTAATTAAATAAACTTGCCAAAACCAGAGACTCTGTAAGAGTGTACCAGCACAGCAGATGGCATGCTGTTGCTGAACATGCCTTCAGGAAAGGAAGGGAGAGGGGAGTAAAATATGTATTTTAATTCTTATTTCCCAATTTGCATCAGCATAATTTGGAATTTTGGTAGGAAAAAGAAAACAGCAAAAGCTCAATCCATTTCACTGTTGCAAATTGAAGTAAATTGATTTCAAAATAGTTTATATATGCAATCCTCTTGACTAATGAAATACCAAGCTAAAAAAAATCTTAGCCCTTCTAAGGAGTCTACAAATGATTTTCCATGAGCTCCTAGACCATTCACACTTCAATGCATTCAAGCACTTCAAAACATATACCAAAGCTACAATCTAGAAGCAACAAACCACTGAGTTTTCAACGGAGATAAAAATAATTCTTTACCCCTTATAACCCTGGATGAAAGAAAAAAGGATAGAAAGAGAGCATGTGACAGTAACTGCAAGGAAAATACAGCTACAGCTTTTCAACCAGCATTTTTAACCCTAATGCCCACTTTGTTCAAAAGAGAGATTCAAAAAAAACATATGACAAAAGTACATTGGAGCGTTTTCAAACCGGTCATACACCGCCTGCTTCTTTCTGGCAGGGTCCCTCATTCAAAACCCATTTTTAACTGTGTCGAGTCACCCATATAAGACCAATCCCAAATCTCTCATATTTTTAAACACAGCCTACTTTTCCTTCCTTATCGACAGTGATATGATTGCACAGTCTGCATCCTCATCACCTCCCTCAGCACCAATGATTCAGCTGCAGTCTGCAAACATTCGAACCTTATTGTTGGTGCAGATTGCAAGCCTACACACTCCCTTAAATAAGACCAGGAGGAAGGTAGAGTCAGCATACCTGCTCACCGACACGCAACTGAAATTATGCCAAGTCTTTTTAAGTAGGTCGAAAAATTTCTTTGGATATCAAGGATGTCCATTCCTTTCTGCAGGGACCAATGGGACACACTGTGCATGGCTGCTAAAACTTCTGCACTTCCTGGCTCACCAGATTTACTCTACATGGAAGAATTAGCTCAGTTCATAGCCCACATTTCTAGCAAGTGCTGGGCTTACCTTGCATGTGCCACATAGGGTGTATGAACAGACAATCCTGTAAGTCTGAGTTTATTTTTGGAAGGAACAAGGGTCAGGGCACACTTTCATTTACATTGTTCATTATATTTACATTTTTTATGTAAAACAATTCACATACCCTGAATCTGTTGGCTGTCTTCCCCCAGCAACTTCCAGTCCCCCCCCCATCATATGCGGAATACAGCTAGTGGTGGCCACCTCTGGAAATAAAGCAGTAAGAGAGGGCTCCTGCAACAAGCTAAATAATTAATTCTTCCCTTGATTCGAGTCCGATTTGTTTCCAGATGAAAAAAAGCTTAGCTCTGCCAGCCTCTATTCATGGACAGCATACAGGCTACAAGTTCACTTCACCTCGTGCAAAGGATATGTTTCAGCTTTATTTGAGCTGCAGTTTTGAAGAAGGTCCTCCCTTTCTGGTTCATGAAGTGCATGAACATCTGATTAATGCATTATGTGATGAAGCATATTACAACTACAAGAGCAAGTTGGAAGAATAGACGTTGTTCATCTTGCTCTACCACTTTCTTAGTCTGTTCCATTTACAGATCTGACTTATTTTTAATGTTGTACAAAGAAATGTACTTCTCTATCATCAGAGCAAAGATTTTGGTGCCTGCTGACTTAAGTAGGCTATTATTAACTCACTACAGCAATGGAAAGTTGTTATCACTGAAGGATTCTTGACATACCTAGCCTCAGACAACCCTTTGAATATCTTAAAAAAAAAAACACACCCACAACCAGAAGCCTTATGCCCATATTTAAATTATAACGGATCAATTGAATTTCTCTGAATAGCATGGGTGAGAGAAGAGCAAGAGAACATACTAGTGGGCATGTGAAATAGGTGACAGCACCAAACCACTTCTAAGGATGATGAAATTTCACATAACACCTTCAGACACAGTATCAGGGAAACCCAACACATTTTTACAGTCAAAACTACCAACAGTAGGAAACACACAATCAAAGAACCACCTGAAACAGATTTGGCACTCTGTTAACTTTAACAGTGATTATCAAAAAAACCCAGTCATTCTCTACATTAAGCAAGTCATCTCAGAGCAGAAAATTAGTATTAGGTTGGTTCCAATCTAGCATGAAAATACCAGCATTGGACCTGAAGTCTGAGGGAGACAGAAATTAGTCATACAATGCTGAACTGCCTTCACTTCCTTGGTAAGTGGATCAGGGAATGTGATGTGGTATGCTCTCTAAACTCAGAAACAGAGAGAATTCTCTGTTCTTCATGCCTGTACACATATGCACACCAATGTACCAGTATTTGCTGGCTGCAGTGGGGAAAGCAAACATTTTGGTCAACTCAGTGACTAAAGTTCTTTAGAAATAAGAATAGTATGAAGAAAGTAGGATGAGCTGGGAGAAAAACAAACCAAACCAAGAATTTGCTATAACAATTTTTCTATTGCTACCAAGAATTTTGCTATAGCAAAATTTCCTACTGAAAAATTACAAATACTTAACCATTTTTAAATTCAGCTCACTAATAAAGATGTACTGGATACAGTTACACTTCCACTGCCTGTCATAACAGAGAACTAGCTCTAACAGAGCTGGCTAGGGTGCACACTGACTACAGCCCTCACCTAGGGGCATAAGTAGCCTGACAGCATTCTGAAGACATTCATGTACCTAAACTCTTATCAGGAGATGAAGTTCCTTGCTAAAACTATTTAAGTAGTTTCTCTTTACCCTAGAAAAGTGCAAAAAAGAAACTTAACTGGGCTTATTTAGGCACATGTGAAACAAGCTAATTACTGTCTGAAATAATATATAATGCTTAATTAGGCACTTTTTTAAAATGTCCACCCTCTGGTTTTGAGGGAAATAAACAATTGTTTGAGCTATTTTATTTTATTGATCTCTTGTGGGGCTAGCCATAGGTAAAAATTGAGGTCTCTGTCACAACCTCATACCAACTGCTGAAATATTCTTTCGCAGAGATTTTCCCATTAGCATCCAACCATTTTATTATTAGCAAGTTTTGGAAGTCTCAGCTACACTCCTGCATCCCTCTTCATGCACGTTCCTTTTAAATATTATAGCCAGAGCCATAAACCCTACACAATGCAGTGTACTGGGAGAGTCATTCATTTTATCTCACAGTCAATATTCAGGCTGCTAAAATGTACCATTTTACCACATCATTTACCAAAAGCACTACGAAGCCTCCTATCATACCCTTCCTTCACATGCACATAGCATTGCTAATTAAGACATAAGCACAGATATCCTAAAGTAGCTGAAGGGGGCCTGTAAGGATGCTGGGGAGGGACTCTTCATTAGGGACTGCAGTAATAGGACAAGGGGTAATGGGTTCAAACTTAAACAGGGGAAGTTTGGATATAAGGAAGTTCTTTAATGTAAGGGTGGTGAGGCACTGCAATGGGTTGCCCAGGGAAGTTGTGAATGCTCCATCGCTGGCGGTGCTCAAGACCAGGTTGGACAGAGCCTTGGGTGACACTGTTTAGTGGGAGGTGTCCCTGCCCATGGCAGGGGGGTTGGGACTAGATGATCTTAAGGTCCTTTCCAACCCTAACTATTCTATGATCCTAACTACTGATTTAAATCAAGGTCTGGCTTGCTCTGATGCAGAGGAAAATAGAAGAATGCCTTTTGGTTTCTCTTATCCTAGTCTTACAGGGTCACTTCAGCAAGCTTGAGTCCCCAGGCTATTTGGATCTCAAATTAAAAGAAAAAAACTCTTAGCAAACACTCATGTGGACCTGAAATACTCCAATACATCAAGTTGGACAATACCAACTAAAAAGCAAAATAATCTGGGGGACAAAAATTCCCTCTTTGCTTTAGCAGGAAAACATAAACATATATATACGCATATTTGGTAAAAGGAAGATCAACTTGAGAGAAAACAAACAAAAAAAATTATTTATTTTTTTTTTTTTTACGTTTGAAATATTGAAAAAAGGATACATTCCAAATGCCTATCCACAAGTGATAGCGCAATGCAGTAACGCAGGTAGCTCCCTAGGATGTCTCAGTCTTATCTCTTAATTTGTATTTATTGCACAGTGATGTAAGTATCCTCCACTTAAGCAGATCATTTACAGTTTTTCAGCTCTCTTACCAAATGTGGATGTAGAACTGCAGGTTACTCACATAACTGAACTACCTGCAACAGATCCATGTTAAACACCACAAGCTTTAAAATAACTCGGAAATTATTTCTAAAACTCATATAGTTAAAATAACCTTTTTTTTTTTTTTTTTTTTTTTTTTTGTGGAACAGGAGAAGCGACCAACTAAGCGATATTGAGAGATCACAACACTTTGTAAATGTTTTCTGTTTATTATCATTTCCTCCAGCATACTCACTTCCAGTAAAATTGACCAATGCCAAGAGGTACATGGCACAAAGTCCTGTCTAAGCTGAGCAGGACTTAGACCCTGGCCTCCTCTCTGGCCTACTGGGGCAAAGAAGTGAAGACAGGCTACCATTTTAGAGAAACGAAAGACAACAGTACAGAGGTGGAGGTCCTGGCACCAGCAAAACCAAAATACATAGGGGAAATTATTTGCCTTAACAGACGCAATTCTTCAGATTTTACAGTGAGGGTGGAGGCAGAGAAGACAAGCTGAGCAAGTTACCACTATGCCCTTGCACCCATTCTCCAGCTATTTCCCTTCCACTAGGGGTTGTGCACCAGCCCTTTAGGGAGGTGACTGAGCTCCCTTAACCAGCACAACACTATTTCCAGGAAAAAAAGAAAAAAAAGCAGGTAGCTTTGATGTCAAAATGAATCAATTCAGATACAAGCTAGGCAGAAAACTAAGGCAGAGGGAAGGACCACGTGGCCATGATCAGGGTGGGAACAAGCAAAGTAGGACATCCCCTTTGGTAGCTGTTAAGATACTGGGTTAGCAAAGCAGCTGAGCTGATCTAAGCATACTGTCAAGGTAAATCAAAATAATCCCCCAAGGCACTCTTACTCCAGGCATCCAGGAAAACTGGATGCAGATCTGTCACACAAAAAGGCATTCTTTTTAAGCACCTGTATCCTGGTGCTCAGGAAGGAAAGGAAGCTAAGATAGTATTTCTTTATTTCTTGGAGAGCTGCCAATGATGCAAGAACATGTTACCTAAGGTCACATGTTCGGTGGGCAGATACCCTGAGTTTGAGAATAGCATCCATTCTCATCTGGCACTGAAGATGTTTTTTCCTAATGCACAGTATAATTAAACCCCAACTCACTCCTAATAAATTAATTACAAAAGACTTTCTTTGTTCTACTTGCAAGGTCTTTACATTCGTCAGAAACCCCCTGAAACATCTAGTAATGACACCCAAGAGGACAGTCAAAAGACTAACCTTATCTTAGCAGTGTTAATTTTTCTGCATTCTCTCTGCAGAGAAAAGAGAAGAGCTGCTCTGAATACCCCTCAGTCTCCACTGAGCAAGCCTAGGGACTCACTGCCTAATTAGCTTTTGCAAGTAATCTTCCCTCTGCAAAGTCTATCTGTATTCTGTTCATCACCTACATGCAAGTGACCAGAAAACATTTTTCTACAACCTGAAACCAGGATTTTTCTGGACACAGAAAAGCTTCAGTCTTTCACATTCTCTACACCAGGTAGAAAACACAGCCTGAAGTTTACTGTATCGTGCTGTCTGACTATGATTATACAAGTAAGAAGTATTTCTCTGGTGGGCTACAAAACACCAAGTACAACCAGATGATGCATTCAAACAACGACACGTTCGTTAGCAGCCTCCATCACTGCAGAACATTCACCTGTAACACTAGCTGGCTGCCCAAAGCAGGACAAGAATGATGAGTGGTTTCTCCCCTTTTTCCCTACATAAGCAACATAAGACCACGTTGTTTCACCAATGCATTTGAAACAATTACAGAGAATTTAACAGTGACAAGAACCTGAGTTCTACAATAGGGAGGTAGGGTTTACACAGGAAACTGCATGCATACAAACCGGGGATTTTTTCCAACAGCTGAAAACTTAAAGAGGATTTTTCTGTGTAAGATTTATATAAAAGAAACACAATAATAAGACAGACCAACTGTTTAAAGAGGCAAAGGCATAAATCCTCACCAAGAGCATTTCTAACTTGGCACAATTTAAAAGGACAAAGGTTAGTTAAGGGGATATTTCTGCTTTTCAATGCCTCTGGCTTCAAAGCCAGTTAATGCCAGTTTGAGAGGTTAATGTCCATCCCAACCTCCAGGTCTTTGCTTAGTGTCCCTCACATGGGCCAAGGTAAGTGCTTGCAGGGCAGTCAGCAGCATAACTCATGAACATTTTGAGCAGCACCATTAAGGACTCAGTAAACTATAGCTTGTGAAATCAGGCTGAGTGAACCTCTTTCAACCAGTTCTGCATCCAGAGGCATTGCAACACCAAGCAATGCTAAGTTCCTGAAAGGTTCTCTAGGGTATTTGTCAGCTACAGTATCAGTGATTCATTACTCTTTCCCTAGTGTGAGATTACTACCATCAGTGGGAATTCCTTCAAGATCACTCCCAAACGTTTTGGCCAGAGGATCACCCTCAGACATGCACTTTTATAAAGCCTTCAGTTGAAGTTGTATCAAACTTGCTGCTCAACAAAATTCTGCAAACTACAGCTTTGACTATACTGCAGCCAGGGAACACGGGAGAAATTGGTAAGACCTGGATATTTAAAACATTCTCAACTGTACCTACCCTTGTAGATCTGATTTTTTTTTTTTTTGTAATTGAAGAGAAAGTTGATTAACAGTTCTGTAATGACACATCTGGTATTTTTAGGCTCCAATCATGTGTCACTTAAGCACATGCATAATTTAACCTATTCAGGTGATTGAAGTTATGCCTGACTAAATACTTGTATGACCGCAGCAGCCACAGGAACAGGCTCTGAAAGGAATATGAGCCTTTGCTGACAGGCTGTACCCACAAACTATTACACAGCATTAAGCTTAGTACACAAAGCCAACATACATGCAATTTTAACCAGGTCGTACATCAGCGTGACCGTCTTTGAGCCTGATAACATGGCTGCTGTGTTGAGCTCTGTCAGGTACATCAGTAAAGCATGGCTTTGCTCTCTCCTATCACAAAGGAACAGGCTCAGCTTCTTGGTAAAGTTAAATAGGAAAGGGAATAGCACTAAAAAGCAAATAAGCAGCATGTTAAGAACATGAAGAAAAAAATACCAAAACTAGAGCTATTTTGTTACCAATACCAGTAACTTGATGGGAGGAGTCAAACTCATCCTGATGCAGCTCAGTTCACAAAGGCAGAATACAGCACAGAGTATTTGGTAAAAAAGCCATCTTACATGTGGCAGCACGCATTCAGAAAAGAAGGTCAAGAAAAACATCCTGTGTAAACAAGAATTTAGTTACAAAAGTATTCAAGCATAGCCACTACCTGTCTGCAATACAATTAGACAAGGTTTGCAATGCAATTTGGTTTGTACTTTGAAGCGGCTACAGAACCCAACCTGCAATGGCTCAGCTCTATCCACACCTGCACAGAAGGCTGTAAGACTTAGAAAACACTCATGTAGAGTGGGAGATAAACAGAGTAACCAAACACTACTAATATAATGTCACAAGTCAACTCTCAAGCACAACTCAAAGCAACCTTCTAAACCAGCTTCACGGGTCATGCCAAGTTTGAGGTGCCACAATCCCGGTTTCCTAAGCCTCTGCACATGATCCCACCCTATGTCATATCAGCACCGGTATTTACAAAGTCACATGGAGAGCTGATTCAGGGAAATGATCAACAAAATAATTAATCTTCAAAAATGGAAACAGGAAAAGAAATTAAAAAAAAAAAAAAAAAGAGGTGATTAGATGTTATTATTATCTATAGCCCCAAACAGTGACTGAGCACAGAGGGAGACACAAAGACGGGTGGAAGAGTGACAGCTAGGGCTTAGCAGAGTTGAGAGTGGATTACAACCACACCTTCAAGAAGAGTTTTGGCAGATGTGGGAGCAGCTAGTAAAGATATTATGGACTTGGAACATCAACCCTGACCCGTATCTTAGATTATGACCTTGCAGCACACACAATCACAACTCAAGCACTCCAGGTCAGTCTTTGGAATTACACTGGCAATGAAGGAAGCAATTAACTCTATCCCAGCCAAAACCAGGACAAGTGGGAGGACCTGCACTGCTAAGTAATACTAGTTCTAAAAGTGCTCCAAGTCTAGAAATTTTTAAGCAATGGGTGCTTGTGAAATAGAATATTCCCAACATAGCAACTAGAAATTCATTTACAGAAGGCATAAATGTAAATTTATTTATTAAATTTATAATTCACATTTTAGAAGTCAGGTTTGTCAAGTCCACATTTCACAAAAACTGATTATCACTTTGCAGGATGGAAAGGAGAAAAACTTCCACAGGTATTAGGATTAAGAATCATCAGCCAAGGACACCTTGCAAAATTCCACCCAGCACAAGTAGGGGGACTACAAAGTGAAAACATTTACTGCTCACCTCTTAGCAAAGGTGCCAACAATCAAGTAGATAAGATAAAAGAAAACAAGTACCTCTTTGGGCAGAGCTAAGTGGGAAGAATGCACAGAACAAAGGCTGGTATTCAATTGCAATAACCATTGTGTTAAATCTGACTGAGCTGTAGCAGACACTTTCCCAGGCTTTGAAGATGCCAGTTATTTTACAGTGAAAGACTGAACACCTGATTAAATGAATTTAGAGCTGTAACTGAGAAAATATTCTCAAGCAGGAATGCATTAGTGTCCAACATCAAAAATTCACTGCAGTAATTGCATAAAAGGTTGTCAGTGAAAAATAAAACCAAAAAGTGAAAATTAAAAACAAATTAAAATTAACAAACCAGAGCTTAATAGAAGTGTCAATTCTCAAAGCCTGCAGCTTTTTTTTTTCTTTTTAATCTCATTCAGTTAGTAGTAAACAACTGAAGAATCCACTAGCACTGGGAGTCATCCACACCAGGCTTCGGGATCCATGATTAGGAAGCAAAAAGCCTGACCAGTCTGCCACAGACCCTGAAATAGCTCCAAAGCTCTCAAACTCAGGAAGAGCCTCTCCAAATTGTTGCTGTTACACTTACTAGCCGTAAGTCTAGACATTGATAAGATTCACGTATGCATAATTATCAGATGTAGACAACCTGTATGCACACATCTACCTACAAGCTGAAACTGTGTATTAGCCAACTGCCAGTTTTGCAAACTACATGATAGACATTGAAACAAAACAAGCACTTCAAGCTGGACTGTATCTGAATGTAAACTGGTGTTCTCCATGGACAGGCTGAAGATGAAGCAGCAATAAGGCTTCACAAGGGGTTTACAATAGCCGTTTCTGAAGTTGGATGATCTTCTAAAAACATTAGTTGTCAAACTACACACACCAGAGTCCCAACTTCTTAACTCAATTAACCTGTAAAATTCCAATTTTGCAGCTGTAGAAAATCAACAGATATGCAGTACACACATTACACGACATTCTCCTTCAGCTGAAATTAAATGAAATGAAGGTGCTTTGGGATACAGTAACTCAGCAAATGCTCATTTCCCATACACACAGAATTCAAACATTTCAGGAAATCTGAGAGTAGAAAATGCGTGAAACAGCTGGAGTTCGACTGAGTTTGTAAGAGTCTTTAGAAAAAAATATATTGCTCTTAATAACATACGTATTAAATCTGTAACTTTGACACAATGTTTAATATTAAAAACCAAACCAAAACCAAACGAAATCAAAAAACCAGACATTCCCAGAATAAAGTTTAGTCCAAGCCTAAAACCTCAGGGACATCTTATTTTTGCTTTAGTTAAGGGGAAAAAAAATGTCTAACTTATAAACTAAGTTCAATCCGTTCTAATGTGCTGGTAGTTTGTTGCCTTACTTCAAACTCTCCTTGGCAATCAACCACTACATTTATCTTACAGAATATTCCTGCAACATCCTCACACCATATGTTGTCAAAACATTTTCCATGTTTCCACAAATATTCAAGTCCTTTCATAAGGCAGCAGCTTTTCAGAACTATCAGCACCGCAATCAGCAACACGGTTATTTTTCTTCCTGTATTTCCCATAGGTTTAGAACACTTTGCACCCAATACTCGGGAAGGAAAAATAAAAAAGATACAGTTAAGTATAATAACGTTATTCACCCCCGTTTCTCTCTTGGATTTTTGTATTTTATTATCCCATCAGAAGTTCACTGGCCGTTCCTTCCTATTAAAAACAGAGGGGTAACAAATTTCCTCTGCTCGCCTAACAGCAATTAGACAACCTGCGCTGTCCCTACTTCCCTGCAAGAATTATAGTGCTCAGGAGAAAAACAAACTTGAGCTGTACTGTGGTTCCCGCAAACATGGTAGTTATAGAAAGTGGCTCACGCCCTTACTTTAGAACGGCTCCCATCCACCAGACATGCTAGACAAAATATAGGTGTAAAGAAGGCTGAAAAAACCTCACCACTCCTCAAAAAAAAAAATAGCGTTCCCTCTGTCAGCACAACAGCTGTGACAGAGAATGGTCTCTGGACCACTTCTGCTTGGGTCAGTGGTCCCATCCAGCCAGATGCAATGGTTCAGCGTGCCAGCCAATGCTGGTTTATGACTGACTGCTACCAAAAAGTTTTCTGCACATCCTACCTCCTCTTGTGTGCAGCAGTGCCGATGCCCAGCTAATCCTGTGCTGAGCCAGGTCAGGAAGAAAAGCTTGCCAAGAAAAAGGTTTTTGGGGTTTACATTTTCTGTTCTTTTGTTAGATTAGCTTCTCTATTACTTGAAATACAAAACCATCTACAATTCAAGTAAAAGAAAAGCTAGGCTTAAAGTAATAAAAATAACAGCAACGATGGATTAGGTAGATCATTTTCAGTATAAACTGTATCACAATATACTAACATCCCACCATGATCTGTACATTCTCATTATGTGAGCAAAAGAGATGGGACTGAATCAAATAAAGGACAATAACAACTTTGCAGAGAACACAATAGAGAAGAAAGGCTTCAGGCCAGGGAACATGAAGAAAACGAAGTTTTACCACAGGTCAGGCCAGTATCATGGATTATTTCTTGTAGAAATAATGAAGCATATAGACTTACTTGCCAGAGCCCAATACTGCTTGTCAGTATCAGAGGTAAGAAGTAACATTATTTTTAGTGAGTATCTTATCCAGATACACACAGGGGGTGAGATTATTCATTAGTTTACCTGCTGAAAAGCCAGTTATTGGAATTTCAACCACTGAAGCTAAAATACACCAAGACAAAACTGTTCACATCAGAAACAAGAAACGTGACCTCAAAGACAAAACTTCAATTCTGGAAAACACATGCATTAATTTTCCTGTCACTTTGCCTCCTAAAAAGTGGTACAAAAAAAGCAGAAATTATGTTACCTGTTTCAGCAAATTAATGCAGCACACACATACTGCAGCCAAAGTAGACAAGGTTAAAGGAAATCAGGGATTCCAAAAGAAATAAGTATATGCTTAGATTAAAAAAGACAAAAATACATTTTTCAGGTTAAGCATATTGGCATGAGAAGTATCGGTTCATTGTCTTGATTCTTCAAGACAATTTTGAAGTCGTGGCTTATGAAAACATAAGCCATAATTTCAAAATCCAGCCTCAAGTCTTTAAAGGCTGGAACTCTGAATGTGACTTGTTTCAGACAATATGCTGAGAGCATCCAAGTAGAAGTGTCACTGCGTGTGCAGCTTCATATTAAACTCCTGGTCAGGCGAATTGGACTCTTTCTGAGAAAGAAAATTGAACTTGCTCTGCAAAATCCTGTCAAGCACACAAACTGTAGACTGTAAAACCACCTCCCTTCACACACTTTTGGCCAAGTCCTCTTAGAGATTTATTTTGCAGCATTACCAGTGCAAAATCGACAAAGCAATATGGCCAAACCCTACTGTGTCAGCATCAATTATTTAAGTTCAAAACAATATTGGTTTGTTTAGAAAACACTTATCTGTCATGACTGTCCACAAGGAGTGAACAGTTAATAGAAATGCACTTCATGAAGGGACATGAAAGAGAAGCAGGAAAAGTTTGCGTGTTGGTGCAAAGCTTCCTGGAAAGGGAAGCACAGCAAGTGGTAAAGATAACGAGGAGAGAAAGAGAGGAGGAGTTTGGATGCTGCAGTCTATCACCAGCAAAGCAGAACAAGCAGGGCTGATGTGACAAGACAAAAAGGTAAGGCAGTAAGACCAGCTAGGCGGAGCCCTGAGGGACAACAGAAGAAATGAAACTTTAGAACACAAAAGAGTACCACCTCCAAGATAATCCACACAGGGAGCTAGATGGTCAGATAGAACAGCTTTAAAATAAGCAAGATAACTGTTAAATGCAAGGTGATGTTTCAAGGTTCCTTTGTATAACAAGTGAAAATTACCCTTCTGCTCCTGAGCTCAATCAAGAAAAAAAAATTAAATAAAATCAAAGTACAACATCAGGAAACTAAGGTACAAACAGTCCATAACCAGCCTAAACAGTCCCACATGCACAAAGGGCCTTTTTCCCCCCCACTTTAAATAGCAAAGTCAAGAATGGCCTCGTACCAGAAGGTATGAAGGATGATCAAGCAGACACTTATCTCGCCCACACAGACATATTAAAAAAAAACCAACAGTGAGCTCCCGGCATTGCCACACTGAACATCTCACTCTTTAGAATAATCCCTGATTTAATGTTGGACACTGTCCAGCAATTCTTCAAAATTGCTAAATAGCCATGGAGCAGCAGACAAATTCCTATCAAAATGAACTTGCAAGTGTCCTATATTCAGCTCAGGGAAAGCACCTGTTAAACAGTGGTTTCGAAATAGTTGATGCACACATGGTAAGTATAAAACACTGCAAACTGTTACATTGCCAGAAAAACTGCTGAGCCATGATCAGCTTACAAATCTATAATGGTTAAAAGAAATCTGCAGGTTTCTACACTACATCAGCACCAACACCAGCACTAAAGTAACAAACAAACAAAACCCTCACAAAACTTAAAAAACAAAACCAAAACCACCCAACATTTCAGCTGAGAAGAGCAAGCACCACACATGTAGATGTCGAGTGTTCTTTCAAGTCAGACCAAAGGTTGCACTTTCAGCTTCTTCCTAGAAGAGTGCTGGACTGGCAGATTCTAGAAAAAGACAGCCCACATTTCTACACAGCTATCAGATACTGTCAGAAACAGAAGGTTCATGGGTAGGAATCCCTGTGGTTGTGAACTGTGAAATAAAGCACCCGAGTAGAAGTTCAAGCAGGCTATAGCAATGCAGACGTACACTCCACTTAGATTTTCAAAATTATCTGAAAACACTTGATGTGATGGCTCACTTTAAATTCTGTAAATATCAATTAAGGAAGACACTTCTAAGGATAAAGAACTGATTAGCAGCCAGAAGAAGGAAAAGCTGGAATTAAAACTGTATTTTCTTTGCAGAAGCTCACACACTCCCTTGTCTATGACAAGGTGCAGAAACTGTAAAGATGAAACAGGGAGAAGATCAGCTGCATCCCCGAGAACCACATGGTCCACCGTATGGACGCCGGTACCAGCTAAAGCCCCGAAGGGGGGGCCACAGCAGTACTCAACAGAGGTCACGGCTCGAGGCGGTCGACCCCCCGCCGCAGGACCAGCTCCCACAGCGCTGCCCCGAGGAGCGCAGGGCTGCGGGACAGGCGGGAGGCGCTGGCCGGCCCCGCGGGCACCACGCAGGCGGCTCCAGACATGCCGGCTGGCAGCGGGGTCACCTGGCCGGGAGCTCCGCGGAGCTGGGCCCGCCGGGACCTGGAGGTCGCGGGTGTCGGGCGGGCGCTGAGGGAACGACGCCGCTCACCGCGCGAGGACGGGCCCGAGGCGCCCGAGCCCGCGCCTCCGCTTCCGGCCCGGCGGTGACAGCCCCGCGGGGTCCCTCCTTCCCACCGTTGGCAGGGGAACAGCCGCCGCACCAAGGCACGAGAGGGGCCGCGGGGGATGAGGGAGGCTGCGACAGCCGTGGCCCAGCGCAGCCGGCTGGGGCAGGTCTGATCCGGCGCCCCCTCAGCCCGACCCGTCCCCTTCCCCCAGCCCCCGCCGCCCTCACCATTCTCCTCAGGGCCGGGCTGGGTCTCGGCGCCGACTCTGGTTCTCCTCGCGCCGGGTAGCTCCTGCTCGTGGTTCGGCGTCGGCGGTGGCGGGGCCTGTCTCCATCTATCGGGGCTGAGCTCGGCAGCTGCGGAGGGCTGGGTGAGAAGCTGGGCGAGGACAACGCTCTGGGGGCGACAGGAAGAGCGGGACAAGGAGGACGGCGCTCGCTCGACTCCGCACCGGGACTCAGCGCTGGCGGCAGCCCCGGCCCGGCGCCTCTTTCTCATAATTGTGCGACTCCGCCGGCAGAGAGCCGCGGCGCTGCCGCGTCAGCGCGACCCGCCCCCGGGAGGAGGGGGACGCCGGGGCGGTACTCACCGCCCCTCGGTCGCATGTGTCGGTGTGGCCCCCGCCGGGCGGGCCAGGGGCGAATGGAGATGGGGAGATAAGGAACGGCTTCCACTTTCCCGCACGGAGGGGGAGCCCCGAACAAGCGCAAGAGGGTGCCAGGCGGCCGTGCCCCCCCCCTTGTGCTGTTTGTGAGGTAAAGGCCAAAGTGACGCTGAACACGGAGCTTCCCGGGACAGAAACCCTCCTGACTGAAAACGCGTGGTTCAAAGGGGAAGCTGCTCCCGACAGCCCCGTTTCTGCACAAAAGCATCACCCCGAACACCGGGTGTCGCAGCCTCGTGGGTGCCCGGCCCTCGATAAAGTGAGCCTGCGTAATCCCTTCTTTAAACCACACAACAGGGAGCAGAGTTAGTTAAGATTCGATGGAGATTTCTTGCCCATCATGCTCATGGCATAGCAGTGCCACCATTAGCAGCGTGTTACCCGCACCTCAGTCTGAGGAAAATGGGAGGAAAACTGGTTTTGGAGGGGAAAAGGCGGATGTGTTTCTTCCACTTCAGTCAACTCTGTTCCCAGTTTAGACCTGGCACTGCCCAGAGCAGTAACTTACCTTCTTTTGACTCTCTATGCAGTCAGCAAACTTGGAAAATCAGTATCATGAATAAAAAGCCTCGTGCAGTCATTTCCACTACTTGTTCCATTACATCTTTTGCAACAAACTGTATGATGGAATGAACTGCATTTCTAAGGGAAGAAAAAGACAGCAATTAAGTTTGGTTCAAGTTACTTGTATTCCCTAAGTATGAAAAAAAATCTAGAAAAATCAACTAAAATTTATGTCCGACATTAATTTTTATGTAAGACATATGCAACTAGATAGCTCAGTGCTTTCTTTGCAATTAAAACATAGTTCAAAAGTAAGTTAATGTAGCTCAGAGTTCCTGGTGCCATTTCTAACATACCACAGCCACATGAGAGTGATAACTTCGTGTAAACTGAATCAGAACGTTCAAATTCGTTTTAAAACTTTGATTTTAATTGTCAGGCCTCATCATTTGTCTGCACTGTTGTGACAAGATGGTGAACCATGACAGTAATATCTCTCTTCAGCCACTGAGGCTCAGTAAACCACCAAACTTACTAGATCCACTTCCATTATTAGAAATGCATGGCCAAAAAATCAGTCCAAGCACTTGAAAGCAACAGAATTGGCAGCTGTTACTTTAACCAAACTGTAGATAACAAGAAACAAAACACCCTCTCGTTAGCAGCTACTTAGCAGGGCAAGTCCAGTAGTAAATTCTGGTAGCAGAAGCCATTTGCTCAAACAATAGGTACAAATTTCAGAAGACCCAACACACAGACCAGAGTTCAGCTCCACAATTAGGGTGTTGCTGCAGGATGTTCCTCAGCTGCAGGAGAGCTCCTGATTCTTGGTTAACATCACAAGAATTTGTGCTATCTTACATAGCTATGAAAATCAGGCTCCTGGGACTCGGAAGTTCCATGGAATAGGAAAGTTAGGCGTTTTCAGGGAAAATTTAATTTAGTTCTGAGTACAAGATCTCACAACAGGCTAAATTCACTGACTTTCTGCAGAAGAAATCCAAAGCCTGCTGATTCACAGATACTTGTTCCCACCCAGATTCCCACGTGCTAGTGCTAGTTCTTGGCTTATGGAGCAGTAACAGAAGGAGCAGTAACAGAAGGAGCAGTGGAAATCCAGTAAATTTTTCTCTGGAGAGGGTTCAAGAACTTTCTAAAGGAAAGCAGAGAAAATGGGGGAATTCTGAATTCTTCAGCTAATACCATAAAGCATTTTGGACAAACTACCACATCTACTTCCTCATTATATGTTTTTCCCTAATTAATCAGTCAAAACCTCCTCATATCCCACATGAAGTTAATAAGCAAGTTCTTCTATAACTAGGTCATTCTATATGAAGTTATACTGACTTCATCTATGGGCTATACTGACTTGATTCTCATGGTTATCAATCATGTTGACCTCTAAGTTTGAGAATGATAAATCCAAGAGCTAGAAGGAGCAAGGGAATTAGGACAAAGTAGCTGGAGGCCAGCCTGGGCATGAGATGTCTCCGGTACAAGCTATTGTTTTAGAAGAACATGCTTGAGGTGAGGAATTTTCCATGCTTTTTTTTTTCCCCTGTTGATACTGCAAAACTGTAAAGAGATTGACATCAAATTGTTCAAGAGTTAAACTGTTTGCAATAAGCTTAGATGGAGAGACAGCACATTGTTTCACTGGAACAGCTTGTGAAGAAAATGAAGGGAAAATGAGTCATCGACATCCTCTCTGCCTCACTGATCCTCTCGCATCCTCTGGCTGGGAGAACGTCAGCCTTCGGAGTGCTGTGAAGGGGGGCAGGACAGAGCACCACAGTTAAGAACATCCTCATGACCTGGCAGTGATGGCACATGGCATAAGGAAGTCATCTTATATCCCTTTATTACTTTCATTAGCCATACAGAACATGACGCGGTTTATCCTCAGCTAGCAGTTAGTCATCCAAAAAGAGTGACTTCTCGTGCATTCAGATGTTAAATCCCGTAAATCACTGTACCTCAGCCTCAGAGGGAAGTGTTACCTTCCAACCACACCAACAGTCAACTCAAATTTCTTCCAGTATCTCCTTCCAAATCAACAATTGTCAGCTCTGAATAAGGCAATAACAACGCATTATTTTATACCTTATTGCATTTAAGGAACTTTAACCTGAAGCAAGCTTCTGTTATCTAAAATGGAATATAACTGGTTTAAACATGCTGTGTGGTTCCTATCTCATTTTTATATCTCAAACCAAACTGTAAGTCTGTCACTGGCACTTTATGTTGAGTTTGTTATGTAATCATCACCAGAACTAGTAAAATTTGTGATGTCAACCTTAATAGGTTTTACATCGCATTAAACCAGCTGTAACTTGATCTCAGTGCAGTAAGTGCTGAAGGACTGTAGGAAACCTCTCTAAGGAAGCCCTTATCTCAGGCTTTTCTGCTGGCAATACCCAGCAGCCAGGATGAGGCTCACTCACCCTCATGTTGATGAAATACCGACTCAAGCAGAGAAAGAAAAAATTAAAATAGATCACTCTCTCTATGCGAAATTAAATGAGTTACCATTAAAGTGATTTGGGTTTGACTTTTTGTTTGATTCCCTAAAAAATTTTACCAAAGAGACGCTCTGCTATTATTCAGCTGTTCTTTTAAAGTTGTTCAATATACGTGCTGGAGTTCAGGTAGTTAAATCAGATGCAAATGCCAACTGATAAGGAGATCTAGTTAATATCCTACTCAAGGTCAGACAGACTCTGCATAGAAAACATTTTTATCCCTTACTAAAGTCATCTGTGGCAGAAAAGAGGTATTGCCGATTCACTTCTTCACTTTTACTCTTTAAGATGGGCGAGTTCTCCCGCATGATTTTTTTGCCACAGGTTTGTTCATTCTGAGAGATCTGGGTAAACTGGGGTAAATCGGGCGTGCAGCTACAGCTACAGTCCCAACTCACCACTTTATGTTCCAACTGCTACTCCTGAACACTGAAGATACTTATTTTTGAAACCTGAAAGTTTAAAATTGGTCAAGTAAGGCAAAGAAGTGTACAATGACACAGGTTAATAGGGTCTGTGAGTCTCCTCTGTGAAGGGTTTTTCTAGTGCTGGAGTTGCCACGTTTCTGTGTATTTTGCCTGATATGTCTCAGAAAATACACAAAACAACATCACAAACACACAACTTTTCAGCAATTCCAGATACGTTACTGTGAATCACACCACTTCAGAAATATAACTTAAAAGGAGGAGACTTGTTTCTGCTGAAGCCAGGAAAAATAAAATTCAAAAAAAGTTAATTTCACAGTTTTTAAACTGTTTCAGAAATTCTGGTCACTGTCAGTACATGGTACACTCCAGAATTAGACATCATCTTCTGATGAGATCCCAAAGGTTTCATCACCTTTTTGCATGATACCAAGGTTCCTCAAAACCAAAAAGTAGTTAGTCTAAACAATGTGTTACCTTTAACAGCTGACAAGATGTATTCCCTCAAAGGAAACAAGTGCCTTAGCTGTGCATTCAAGAAATAGGTCATAAAATCTGAAGTAAAAATAATGTGCAAAAATTTTGCATAAGTCATAGAACAAATTATCCCCTGTAACTGACTGAGACTCACAGCATACAATGTATGTATTTAAACTGCTCATGTATTAAAACTGGCAAAATGCACTGACATCTTACTGTACAAAGTAATTATAAGAAGGGAGCACAGAGGCAGCACACCTTTAGAGATAAAAGAGCTGATCTGGTATCACCCAAAGGCCACCAGTGCAGCTGAGAGTTCAGCTCCCCTCTAATCTGAGACCCTATCATGACAGCACACGGGCATTTTCACTGCATTTATAAGGGCTAGAGCATCTTACAAAGTCAGCCATTTACTCTGCAGCTCACATACCAGGAAGCTCCATGAGGCTTCTCATCTTTTTGGTGCTGCCCTGTTTTTCTAGGACTGGCAACTTATGACCAGCACTAGGAAAAGGCTGTAGAGCGGCTTTCGGATGGCAGCACAAAGGGCCCCATGACATGCCAAGCTCAGACTGCAAACCCAGGAACTGAAGTGCTATTTTGGGGTATGGCTTGTCACATCCAAATCAGGTAAATGAAAGTGTGGGTTTTCCACTTCTAAAATCTGCATTAAAGATATTCCATATCAATAGGAAGGGATATCCAAGTTCATGAGCTGATAGAGCGTACACAGTAGATCTGAATGTGCGATTTTTCCTTTGATGTGCTCCATAGTGTACAAAAAAAGATACTACCCAACCCATCGATTAAAGTATAATGTAAGCATATCCTGCATTTGGGAATATGATACATTACTTACTGTTCAGAAAACTATGTTTCAAGCTTAACCAACACAGGCCAAAATCTTGCACAAAATTGCCAAGGGTGTGCCTCCCCATGTCTCTATTTACATGTGTTAAACCAGGATGGTCTGGGACATTTACCCCAGAATGGTGACCCTTTGCAAGTTTTCATCAGTGTCTGCCTACCTTAAAAAAAAAAAAAAAACAACCCAAAAAAAACGAGCAACCAAAAAAATCCCCTAAAACAGACCAAGAAACACAAACACCTAAAACAAGCTTTCCTAGGAAAATTGTTCCAGCTGCAGTCTTTGGGCTCACGAATTCTTGGTTTGAGTTTTCACTTGCTAGCAGCCAGCTCGTGCAGGCAGTGAGGTCACCCTTATGTAGAGATGCTCCCTGTGCAAGCAGTAGAGGTGCAGCGTCTCCTTCCATGACTGCAATGCCCCTAACAGCGGCAGCCAGAGGTGCTGCTTCTCCATGCAGCCAGGCCGCAGCAGGCAGCAATGCCAGCATAGCGTGACAGTCTAAACAAATTGCTTTTCAAGAACAGAGCAGAAGGTCAAATGAATTGCTTCCTGACTTTCATAAACTGGAGACAAGTTCAAAGGTATTCTCGCACAGCTCTGTTTCTTGAAATTTCCTTTAAATCCAGGGATAGGTATCTCATAATCGAAAGGCAAAATTCTAGGTGAGCATGCACAGGACTAGTCTTAATTGTCTAACCAAATTCTTATTTGACAGTGATCCTGACAAAAGTACCACTTGGTCCTGCGGAGGCTTGTTGTTCCATTTCTTAGAGAAAAAGGCACCAGTGGGCATGCATTTGCTCTTTTTCCATTGTTACTGTAATGTACATTTGCTTTTTAAATATTTTTGAAATCAGCTACTAGATACTCACCTACCAGAGGAACAGCTGTTTGCTAGTTTCCTGCAGCTAACTGCTTAAATCCTCAAAGATGGATCCATTTCCCACCACAGTTTCTGCTACCTTTTGAAAGAAACATTAATTAAAAGGACCTAAATTTTCTTGCAGCTTTGATAGACAGCCATCACAACAAAGCTTGACATTAAAGTAACAGACTTATTATTGCGCTTTTAAAGGTACCAGTACCTGTTTAATTTCCTTGTATTTCCAAGCATGTACAATACAGAAGTTGATATATTCTAGTGGCCTTTCTTCAAAACACAGGGAGAGCCAGCACAGGCACACTGGGTAAAACTGTCAAAATCTTCCTTTCTTTTGTTTTCCAAATCTAAGCCAGGTTATTACACCAACACTAATGCAACCCAGAAAGTCACTGGGACTGTAACACAGATAAGGATGTGCAGAAGATAAGCTATTGTTTTAAGTTACTGGTGAACTGAGCTGGTGGGTATGACTGCTGCATTTTTAAGAGTCCAAATGATTAAACCTCTTCATAAATGCCCATATTCATGCTGGAACAGAGGAACTTACTATTGTCCAAAACCAAGTAATGTGCAAAGACACTTAGAAAACAGGAGGAAAGAAAGGAGATGAGTGAAAAAAACAGACATCAGAATACCTGAGCACACTCTTAAGAAAAGGCTGAAAGGGAGCTCTTTGATCTAAACACTTTCTAGGTTAAAAGGCCTTTGAGCTGCAAGCAAAATCCCTATTCTCAGCTATTTAATGCCTTCTGTGTTCAGGGAAACAGGATCTTGCACATTCTTTATAAATAAGAGGAATTCCAGAGATACCTGAGCCTTCATCATCAGCCTCTCTGAAGAACACAGAACCTTGATCACTCAATTCTGACAAAAGGGGTGACAATCTGAGTTGCTCTCCTCCTTTCCTTGGAAATTAGAAAGATAAAACACCCAGTAAAATGTGCATATGGGTTACGTGAAAATAAAATCGCACTTTAACTTCTGAAAGTATTACAAATCCAAAGACAACTTTTAAGCATGCTTAAATCTAATAATTTAGTAAAAGTAAATAATTGCATATTGTGTGTGTGAATCAAACCCACATCGTCATGATAAAATGAGATTTTCTATGAAAACAAGAAAAAACAAATTGCACATTATTCAAGCTGGAAAATGAGTAGAAAATACCTTAATAAAGCAGTAGAGCTGCAATCCTCCTGTCGATTGCCTACTCCACCCTCCCTGCCAGGCCTGTGACCACCTTTATTTTAAATATCTCCAAGGATGGAGACTCCACAACCTCTCTGGGCAACCTGCTCCTGTGTTTGACCACTCTTGCAGTGAAAAGCTTTTTCTTATGTCTAAATGGAATTGTATTGTAAAGATGGGACCGATATAAACAGGCAAGCATTTGTTAACTAATAATGGTAAACCCCTTCCTTAGAAGAAACTGCCCTTCTGCTTGCAATTTTCAAGCCTCTGAGATTTGCAGTTTTGCTACCGTCAAATGTACCAGCCTTAAGAAGGGAATGCAGGAGAACAGATGGTGCAGCTCACTGACTGCAGTTGTGTCTGTTCTTTGTAGCTTCTATGCTTTTTAAAGAAAATAAAAAATAAAAAAATAAATTCAGAAAGCATTTTGGAGAGTTTTCTCCCTCTAAGTCCTCAGATACTTTGACTCAATGCTACTGGAACCTCCAGTATATGAACAGAAGAGGCATAAAATACTTAAAAACATGTTAAATACACACTATCCCCAAGGTTCTAGGGATGTCTCAAGGATCACGTAACAGGTGTGCTTTGATTTCCCTGCCAGCATTTCCAACTCAGCCTGGATTTCAAGACTTGGAAAAAGCCTGGCTTTTTCTTGCCGTTCATATCTACGGCTAAGTAAACCCAGTTGAACAACCCTTCTACAGCACTATTTCGTAGGCTGAATGCAAGTAGGCCTGTCACCATGAAGAAGTTTGCACATGTTAAATTTCTAACTCACTGTTTGTCAGACTTTACAGAGTCCCATGATTAGAGCTGTGCAACAAGGATGTGCTAAGTTAAACCAGTAAAATTGATGTAGCTCAATTCAGACTTCAGTTCCTCCCCTGCCTCTGCAAAAGTAAAAGGACAAAAATATGCATTCCACCAAAACCACCAGTTCAGGCAAGATGGATAAAAACTATAACTACATATTTATGAGCATGTACCATGAATATTTTGAATTTACTTGATATTATGAAGTATTAACTTTTGTCGTGAACATTCACAGTATGAAAAAGATGAGTCAGAACAAATTACTCGACTGGGTTTTTTCCAAGTAACATTTATTAATAACATTCTTGAAATGATAACTTAAAGAGTCATAAGGGAGGGGGCTGTTGTCAGTAAACATACAATGAAAAGGTAGTAAGATTTTTATGTGTATGACTAAAAAGGCCTTTAACATAGTGTTTAGCCCAACCAAATTAATATTAAAAACATTCAAAATTGCTAAGTGTCGCAATCAGTTCTATTGAACTTATAAAACCCTCATTTCAGTAGTCAGTACTAACCTATTATTTACACAAAATTTTAAAGTCCGTTCTTAATTTTTGTAAACAAAGCACCTAAGCATTTGAAAGAAAAAAGTTAGTTTACATCCCATTAAACTGCAGCACATGTGTGTGAAACCTCAGGCGTGATCAGGCATGGAGCACAATTAGGCACAGAACAAGACAGTTTCCACAGCCAGCTGCTGATGCTGCCTTATGTTGCCAAACATCTTTATTTGTATTAATTCCGTTATCATTTATGGCTGAAATCGTAGCAAATCCTCAATTCAGGTTATTTCAAAGAGAAAAAGGAGTCATATTACATGGACTGTGAAGCATCTGAAGGCTTTGAGTAGTGCATGACTTTGAATGAGTTATGACTTCTTTACCTCTTTCAGGAATTTTCAGAAACCTTTTCGTAACTATTTAACTTTGGCAGACACTGGGCCTGACAAAGAGCGTGACAACACATCAGAAGACAAGTTTTCAGTCTGCATTGGAACACTGAGGTATGCTGTAATTTATTAAGTGCCGGTCAAAAAAACTGAAGATGGTGCACAAGATCATTGTATTCTGAGGCTGTCAGCTCCAGCTTAGGTCAAGAAAGTAAAGAGGGGCAATTAACATAGGAAAACAGTTAGCAATTTCTGTTTTCTTATGGAAGCTGCAAACAAGGTGGTTATCTTACCCAGATCAACTGCACCATGGTCAATCTGTGTGAATGGCAACAACTGACACTCAGGCTGGAAGTCTGTCTGCTCCTGACTCTCAGGAACAGAAGTTTAAGTTTGATACAAATTATGTAAAGCAGGGAATTTGCAGTAAGCCTTTGTTAAGCGCCAATACAGATTTACAATCGTCTTCATTAGCATACTTCCAAACTAGACTTAACCTGGGTAAGTTTTCCTGAGCTGACATGCCCCAAACAAACTATAAATGTTTGGAGATGACCTTCAGACAAGCAGGAAAGTCTGCAATGACACTGCCCAGCATGTGCTTATTCAGTTGTTTTCTCCAGGTTCTTGAACTTGTACTGACTATAGGAATGACATTCATTTAAAGAATAGAAAGAACATTTTAAGGACTACCTGACATTAGCACTAAGTGAACTCAGCTGTCTCCTGTTATTGCGTTCTCCAATTTTCTTTGGTGTAAAGTGTTAGCATTACAGCTATACAAATGTTCTACACCTAAACCCCCTCAGTTTGCAGTTTCCTGAAAAAAGAAAAAGTGTCAAATTCAAAACTCTTCTAAATGCAAACTAATGATTTAAACTATTTCTCCTTTTCCAAGTCTTTAAAAGCTAAACCAAATGAAGATTAAACAAGTTAAACACATGCATTGGCCTTAACTAACACAGGCACTACTAGCACTATTCAAACCTGTTGTTTTGTCTACCAATTGCAAAGACTTTTCAAAAATAGTTTTTAAAAAAAATAGTGTAGAATCAAAAGCTAAAAAACCCTGTTATGTCTTCCCCCATCCCTTGGAACTGATCCACAGCCAAATGAAGACCACAAATACAGACCTAGTTTCAATGGGTAGGAGAAGAACTAGGCCAGAGTTAACATTACACCCCGCCCACCCAAATAGCACTTCTTGAGCAAAACCCCTGTTATCTTTCACACCACTTTGTGAGTCAACTATTCCAGAAGCTGCACCTAAGTTTCCAGGACCACGGGGTAAGTACCTCCCCCTTTAATTTCTTTTTGGAAATGGCTGGTAGTGTTTATAATCTAACGACTTGCATCAGAGCTTAACAACTTTCACAATTAAGGCATAAGCCAGTGATACCAGGGGGCACAGAGGTGGGGAAGAGCTCAACCCCAAGCTAAATTTGGCCTGTTATCTATTTTATGGCTTATGAAGTACACAGACCAACATTCACGCTGTTTACTCAATTACCTGTAGTAATGGAACTACAGTCTCATTCTACAGTTGCTATAGTTTCCTATTGATCTTTGTATTCAAAATCTGGAAAAAAATCCTATTAAGGGTACTGTGATTTATTTATTTTTAAATGAAACTCGACCAGGCTTAATCAAATTTAAGAAAAAAAATTCATTCAAACTGATACGGGTAAGCAACTTTTACAAAAATATACTGTATAGAAACACATTTGGAAAATTGCATAGAAAATATCCTTTTATTTAAACCAAAATAAGGCACGGTTTTACTAGCTATGGTCTGGCTGTAAAAATGCAAGTCTATTTTGATTACTTCTATGTTATTAACAATATTTTCCATAAAAATAGAGGTATGGGAATAAAACCCCTTTTATACAGAGTGGGAAACACTCTATTGCAAAACTTCACCAAATTTGCTGTCATTAATTTGTACAAAATTTGAATACTATTTTAAATCAGGATCCTACATGTTATTGTCCTCCAGGCTGTTCACTGGCTGATGCTGTGCTTTCTTCATTTCCTGTATAATCCAGGTGTTCCATCATCTAAGTATGAAAAGAAAAAAGAAGATAGGTACCTTTATAAAGAACTACTGGCTTTCCCATCAGTCCCAAGTATTTGTTAGCTAACAGAAATATAATTAAACATGTGTTAGCGTGCATTTTAGCAGCATACAGATAAGAAGTCCTCTGTAGATCAGAAAGTATTCAAGCCAAATAATCAAAGCTCTTTTAGCTAATGCTTTCCACTGCAAAAGCATTCTCCAACCAAGGATCCAAGTTCTCTACAAGAAATTAACCTTGTAAGTCAAAAGTGTCTCACTTACTAAATACAGAGAACAAATTAAAAAAAATGATTGGGGTAAAGCAGATTTTTCAAAGACATGATTTGCAGGACTGGAAACAGACCCAGGATCCTACCTGACATGTACAGGTAGCAAGCAATAGCTTGCATAGAAAAGATGAGCTTTCTCTTTTCACGACTGTAAAAGCTAGCCATATTACTGTTAGTAGAAACCTGCAACATTTTTTTGCAACGTTTCTTTGTACATTTTCCTTTATTTTAAAAAGGATAAAAGAAACAGAATTGAAAAGTCCTGCAACAGAGGAGAATCTGAACCAGACTGTTATACTTTTCCAATTCCTGTAACTGATTAGGCCACCTGAATAACACAAGACAATATTGTACTTTTCCTGACTAAAAAGCAGCCTGTTTCACTACTCAGTGCTGTATTGCTAGAGCACAATGAAGACTTTGGTTTTCAACCTGGGACACGGCACTGGATAAAATACATTGGTAATACACACATCAGTTAGCGTGACAAACTGACACCCATCAGTTTGAGGGCTTCAGAATTAAGCACAAGTAATAAGAGGCCAAGGACTGGGCAGTTTTGATAGATGACAGAAGATACAGAAGTAGTAAAACTGATGTCAAAAAACAGAAAAAGTCAATGAGCTCATATATGCAGCATGGCAGGATTATCAGGACAAGGGCATAATAATTTCAGCATCAAAAAGTAGAAAACCCCACAGATGTTCTTGCACATTCTGCCTAGTAGTAAAAAGGCTCCCTATAAAAGGAATAAAAGGTCTTCCTGTAAAACAGCTGCTCACTGAATGGGTTCTAAGCTGGGCAGATTTCCACATTTGCCTTCTTGTCTCACTAGAACCCACTGCTTGCCAGGCTCTGACACTGTCACATTATACGCACTTTAGTGTGGTATAATTCCATATATATAGGGCAAAAAGAGTAATTTCTTTAACTTTTTTTCTCTAGTCGTGACCCATCTCTGTGCCATACCTACTTCTATGCCAACAGAAATGTTTCACTGCAAGGTGTACAAACATACTTTATTAAAAGCAGGTTTGTTTAAACAAGCTGTTTCCTGGTCCAGACATGCTAACATGCCGTGCAGTAAGCTGAGATCACAGAATAGTTAGGGTTGGAAAGGACCTCAAGATCATCTAGTTCCAACCCCCTGCCATGGGCAGGGACACCTCCCACTAAACCATGCCATCCAAAGCTGTCCAACCCCACCTTGAACATCGCCAGGGATGAAGCATTCACAACTTCCCTGGGCAATCCATTCCAGTGCCTCACCACCCTTACAGTAAAGAACTTCTTCCTCATAGCCAATCTAAACTTCCTCTGTTTAAGTTTGAACCCATTACCCCTTGTCCTCTCACCACAGTCCCTCATGAAGAGTCCCTCCCCAGCATCCCTATAGGCCCCCTTCCGATATTGGAAGGCTGCTGTGAGGTCTCCACACAGCCTTCTCTTCTCCAGGCTGAACAGCCCCAACTTGATGACAGTTCCAAGGCAGAAGCAAGTCACTGACACTTGGGTAAGGCTTAGGAAAGCCTACTGGTCACAATATCAATCTAGCTAAACCCAGAAAAGGTTTTTCATATCCCTCTTTTTGCATGTCAGAACTAAGACAATAAGAATTAAGGCAAGCACTAGTATTGCAAATACACCTAACCACCACGACATAGCAATAGCACACACTCGGTCCAGCAGCAAATACCAAGCTCTTGTGCCAATGAAAACCTTATATTCACTTCAGTGTATCTAGAACTTTAATCCTGCACTGTGACCAAAAACCCACATCAAAAATCACCCAAAGCAAACCACTCCCTACAATTACAGAAGTCAAACCCCCATTTTGAATGAAGATTGAAGTATTTGTTTCCAGGAAAACACAACAAACCATCATACGGCACCGCATTACATCAAGTGTTGTCATGTTATCTTCCTTTCTTCCTTCTAGGGAGGATCATCTAACAACTGGCATAGAGAAGGTAGTTTTGGTAAGCATTTTCGCAAAATGCTTCCCTATTAAATTGACAAGATGCTTCCAGAAGAAGAGCTAACACTGTTTGCGACAATTCAGCATATGCCAAAGTCAAGGATTCTTCTCTTAAACTTACAACAAGTAGCACAAAATGCACTTATGCTGGAGGTACCCCCTCTAGGTAAATCTTTAAGTCTGTGCTTAATATAGCAGATTTTTAAGTTAACTTTAAAACCAACTTTTAAACCCACTTGGGGCTTTTTTGATGCACATAAACATTATAAGGCTAAAAAAAACCCCGCCATCTCATCTCGTTTCTAATCTCCCCACCATATAGAAGAAGGATAACCAACAACTTGAAGGCAGGGATAAACAAATGCCTTTCTAAAAGTGTATCTCTGTTGTAGGCTCTCGGGACAACCTTATCCTCAAAGCCCCAGAAGCTGCAGGAATCTTTATGATAAGCATCAAGATGAATGAACCATGCTAAAATCATGGACAAAGTTATTTCAAGCCTCATAAGAGTGAAAGCAATCAGACCATACATTGTGGAGAGCTGATGAAGATTTAGAAGCTTTTTCTTGTCTCCCATGACATCCTTCTCTCTAAGTTGGAGAGACATCAATTTGATAGGTGGACCACTCGGTGGATAAAGAACTGGCTGGATGGCCGCACGCAAAGAGTAGTGCTCAGTGGCTCAGTGTCCAGCTGGAGACCAGTAACGAGTGGTGTCCCCCAGGGATCGGTGTTGGGACCGGTCTTGTTCAACATCTTTGTGGGTGACATGGACAGTGGGATTGAGTGCGCCCCCAGCAAGTTTGCCGATGACACCAAGCTGTGTGGTTCGGTTGATACATTGGAGGGAAGGAATGCCATCCAGAGGGACCTTGACACGCTTGTGAGGTGGGCTGATGCCAACCTGATGAAGTTTAACCATGCTAAGTGCAAAGTCCTCCACCTGGGTCGGAGCAATGCCAGGCACAGCTACAGGTTGGGCGGGGAGGAGATTGAGAGCAGCCCTGCGGAGAGGGACTTGGGGGTGTGGGTTGATGAAAAAATGAACATGAGCCGGCAGTGTGCGCTTGCAGCCCAGAAGGCCAACCGTATCCTGGGCTGCATCAAAAGGAGTGTGACCAGCAGGTCGAGGGAGGTGATCCTGCCCCTCTACTCTGCTCTCGTGAGACCTCACTTGGAGTATTGTGTGCAGTTCTGGTGTCCTCAACATAAAAAGGACATGGAAGTGTTAGAACAGGTCCAGAGGAGGGCCACGAAAATGATCAGGGGACTGGAGCACCTCTCGTATGAAGATAGGCTGAGAAAGTTGGGGCTGTTCAGCCTGGAGAAGAGAAGGCTGCGTGGAGACCTCATAGCAGCCTTCCAATACCTGAAGGGGGCCTATAGGGATGCTGGGGAGGGACTCTTCATGAGGGACTGTGGTGAGAGGACAAGGGGTAATGGGTTTAAACTTAAACAGGGGAGGTTTAGATTGGATCTGAGGAAGAAGTTCTATACTGTGAGGGTGGTGGGGCCCTGGAATGGGTTGCCCAGGGAAGTTGTGAATGCTTCATCCCTGGCGGCGTTCAAGGTGGGGTTGGACATAGCCTTAGATGGCCTGGTTTAGTGGGAGGTGTCCCTGCCCATGGCAGGGGGGTTGGAACTCGATGATCTTGAGGTCCTTTCCAGCCCTTACTATTCTATGATTCTATGATTCTATGATTCTTTCACATCCGAATTCTTAACAGTTTTTAAGGGGAGGAGGGATGTGGTGTGTCAAGATGGGTTAAACATAAATGTCTTTTAGTTACAAAGCTATCTCCTAACACGGTGAACTACCAAAACCAACCAACCAAAAACCAACCCACAACCAAACCCCTGCCAAACCACACAGAGTTAAACTAGAAATAGCAATACATACTCCTACCTGTAAGAGTACACAGTATTTACGCACACACTTGACTGTAAGATGCAGTCTGATGTTGTTGCATTCGCATAATTCTTAACAACCTATAGCTATGATTAATATGCAAGTATCTAAAAATGTTATTTAAAATGACAGTACTAACAGCAAGTGCATGCTGTGTAACATGCCAATGACATCTGTTGATTTATTACTTCAAAGAGAGATAGGAAAGCTTGCTGAACACTTCAAATTGACAGACTCTGAAAAGTTGCTGGACTATTCTACCTACAAGACTTCAAAGTTGCATTAGTCCACTAGATTTTCGATGGTGTTACTAAAGTGATTTCATAGACTGTACTGATACAAAAACCAAACAGTATTTCTAAAATAAATAACTGGGAAGTAAGTATCAAATTAGTTTATCATGCAGGCATAAATGAGGAGTATAAGCAATCCAGAAGACCTATAGAAAAACCTTTATTATACACTTTTTGGCAGCAACATCTCCTACGTTTGGTGGTAAGAAAGTAGGTACATTACCCTCCCCAGAAACCCCTGTGCTGCAGTAAATACTTAAAATGTTTTTCTGTGCAACAACTCATTACAGCTCAAGTCTACTCCATAATAAAGCCACATGTGGCATAACTAGAATTCAAGACTGCATCATTATGCAGAAACAGAAATGCTCCCAGCTAAGAATTATGGGACCTCAGAGCTATCTTAGGGAGTTAAGTATTTCCCATGTGTATAAAGTTGAAACTGAAAAACTGGTTTTAACAATCCTATCCAAGAACTAGAGTGCACACAGCAGGACAGAAGAATCTTATGTTATAAAAATACAGTCTGGCCATCTGATTTTAATTTGCACTCAACCTCTTCCACTTCCTAATCTCTTCTTGGATTTGTACCTAATTCATTTATTATTAAGGCTTTTTAATGAGACTTAAATTGTTAAAGTACTCTTTATTAGAAGAAAGAAGGTAATGAGAAAAGTACTTTTTAGTTCAGAATTTAAGACAGACAGAGTTCACCAGCTCAAGCTGTCTTCAGTGTAATGAGCACACAAGATATGCTTTATGAGTAGATGGATAACTGGACTGCCAACTATAATTCAAGATTAGATTTAAACACTAAAATTCTGCAAGAATATGACATTTGAAAGCTTGCACTGCTCTCTCCATACTGTGCTTGGGACAGTGGACAGTTGAATACCATCAGTGTTCGCAGTCATGATCTATAGCTTAAAGTTAAACCTCTCACTGCAGTGTAAAAGCTGTGCAGCAGAAGGACCACGAAAGCTGGTCTGAACCCTTGCTCTCTATCCCACTGCAAGCACTACAGACAGCACGGGACAAGTGTATTGTTGAGTAGTAAGATGACAGAGGGACTGTAGACATGATACTAAAGACAAATCATAATGCTGAACATTATAACAGAGGACAGCAAAGTTGTGATGAGCAGAAAGCAGGTTTTCATGTCAATGCAGTGGCACAGAAAAATTAGGTGAAGGACTTTCATATAGGTAGAGGAACTAAATCCCATTCTAAGTATTTGAAGACACTCCTAGGGATTTGGGAAATTATACAGTAGAGAGGCATACAAAGACTGCCTTCAGGGTTAGGAATCATGGCTCCACTGGTACTTAAGTTTTCCTATATTCCTTTCAAGAAAGAAAGAAAAAAACCCGACCCAAACACCTAAGCACAAAACATGATTTATAGCTTGTCTTCATTGCTACCCTTTTCCATTTAATTACTCAGAAAAAAAATTTAAAAGATAGACAGACTCAAAGGAAAAGATGAAGCAGAGGGGAGAAAAGAAACCGTAAGATGATTAATAAAGTTTCATTAAAAGGCTATAATCACACCTTGTAGCAAAGGCGTCCTGGAGGAGTCCGATACCTAAATAAAATTCATTCCATTATTAAAATCATACACAACAAAAATCAGAAAAACCCAAAACTCAAAAAAAGCTAACTAATGGTCTGTAAACAAACAGCAGCATTCATGAAGTTTAGTCACCTGATAAACTGTACATGCTCCTGTACCCCTATTCTTAGGACGCTTTGCTCTAAGAAGTCTGCAAGGTTGCTCTGTTTCCATGAGGACAAAGCAAACCTCTACTGAAGTCTGGCCACCCTTATCAATGGGGCAGCTCTGCTCTAGTTCAAATGACCCTTGTAGCAAAAAATACAGTCCCCTTTCTATATCTTTTCTCCTCAGAATGAGCAATGAAAGCTGGAGATTTCAACCCTGGGGTTGTGTGCATGGTTGGTTTGGGGATAGTTTTTTTGCACGTTTTTGTGCAAGTTCGGTAAGGACAGTTCGAAACTCAGCTTTGTGTGAGGAGAAAGATCAACACTGCAGCATTCTGAGAGTGCAACCTGAATAACACCCTCTGGAAAAAAATAATGTAGAAAATGTTCTTCAGAAAGTTACAGAACAATAGGAGTCAGTGAAGTTACACAGAGGTGTTCAACCACAGACAAGTCTAACTCGGGGGTTGTGGAGTGGGGGTTCTCTCTGGCACATTTTAAGTTGTGCCAGAAATGAAGCCATCTGACCTCAAAACAAGCTGAAGTTCAGATTAGTTTTAATCCTTCAAGAAACCAGTTGAAAGGACATGAAAATAACTACTATGGCAACATAATTCTTCCAAGTATGAGTTTTCCTATGAGAAGTGCAAGAAATTTTTCTCCCTGAAGGGTGTTGCCAAATCTACTCAGGCCAATCTTACTCGGAACTCAACTGAGAAAAATAAATTGCAAAGCTTTATTCCATCCCCAACAGACCCAGAGTTACCAGGCTTCGTATATGTGACACTCTGTTTTAGAATAGCAGTCACCAATTTCTGTACAAAGGCATGGTAAGTCAAATTCATTCTGACCTACAGAGAAACATTCCTGTTTGCTGAATCTAAAAAAGGAAGAGAGCTGGTTCTGTAGACAAAAAGACAAGCTATGTAGTTAAAGCTGAAGGCCTCTTGAGTAATTCTGTACCTAGCCAACTGCCAGCTGAAGCAGGTGTAGAGTACTAGTCAGATCAACAAAAGACAGTTTTGATAATACTGTAATACTGATAATACTATAGAAGCTGCATGCCTGCAGTTCTACATTTACGATTATCACCACCTTGACTTAAACCTTGCAATATTGAATTTGAAAAGGCAGGAGCTGCTCCTTTCCACCATCAACTTCACAACCCACCTCCCCTGGCAACAGACTATACATTCTCTGAGCTGAACCCCACACAGCCTAGATACAGGTGATCATTTCTGAATTCAAACAATATTGGACTTTAAGTCTCAAGCAAGATCTAGAGTAACCTCAAGACTGGCCTGCCTTGTGATACATGCCAGCTCACAAGAGCTACTGGTACACTCTGTTACCACAGCAAGTCAAATCAGGGGGAATGTGCACATATCAACAGGAAGAGGCAGATAGCTGGTGGGATTCAAGGACTGCAATTCCTGGGTAATGTTAGGGATAAACAAAGGGGAAATGCAGAATACCCATGGCAGTGTGCACACCACTGTGACAGAAAACAGTTCTATAACCACCCAGCTGTTTTGTTGCTGAATGCTTCATATAATCCTGATTATGCCAGAAAGTTTCTAAAATTGTAATTGATCACCAACTTAATTTAACTGTCTCTTAATGGAGGACTACTGCAGATTGGAATCTGCATGCTTAGTTCAGTGACTCATGTTATACCACATCAAGATGATAGTTGAGGAATGTTAAAACATGCAAAAAAAAAAAAAAACACATTCCAAAGAAAATAAAACAGGAAAAATTCCCTTTTCTGTGAGTACTGAAACAGCTATTTATCGCCCCCAAGCTTTGTTCTGCCTTGGCAACTACTAGACTTTCTAAGCATAAAGACTACTTTTCCTTATCAATTCCAGAAGATAACAGGAAGACTATCAAAAAATGGATTACTTGCAATACATTACAAAGGATTTCTAGAAGCATACACTCAAAGGAATTAACTACAACATATTCAGCCTACCTGGTAACTGCTTCCTTTCCAGAACTTCTTCATCTCTTTGCGCTTCCAAGCAACAAGCGAGCTAGTGAGGAGTGTACATGGGACAAGATAGAGAAGGGCCGGTTGTCCCATCTTCATTAATGCCAAAACAACGAAGGTCAGCACCATACCAATGGCATAAGCTATAAAAAAATATTTATATGCACACGATCAAGAACACGTGATTTTTAAAATTAAATAATTTATTTAGTAAGCCAGCATTATCAAAGGAACATCTTCCTTTATTAATATAATTGAAGAAAAGGTGGACAGTAGGTTGCTCTGTATTTGCAAGCTTTCTCTAAGCAACTGACTACCATAAAGAATGCTCACCTTAAATATCGGCAGGCACATTAAAGACATCATAAGAAGACTCTTGAAAACACTGAACCTTTACCTGACGAAAACTACCTGGTTATGCCATTTATTAAAGAAAAAGCTAAAGCTAGTATGAAGATTCAACATTGCTGAAATATTACAAGTTACCTATTGTACAGGAAATGTAGTATACAGAAGATGAACTTGTCTGAACATCAAATCTTCGACAGTAGGCAACCAGAAGCCCTTGAAGGGAAAAACAAAACAAACCAAAAAGATTAATGACATATTTAGCCATAATTTTTTTGTCTCCCCAATCCTCCTCCAGATCAAAGCAGCACGAAAAGAATTTACGTTAAGACATCCCATTACTGTATGTTATCTTCTTCCCATTTATTTCTGGAAAGCCAAGAACCAGTTCAAGAAATTCTACAGCAAGTCTTGAAAATCAAAACCACAATGAGCCAAGTGAGTTTGGTATTAAAAGGTTCCGGTTTGTTTGGTTTCTTTTAACAAGCTAAATACATTGTGTCATTTTCAATTTTTTAATACAGAAGGATAACAACTTATTTCTAATACTTCAACAGGATTTTAATGCTCGCTTTTTACAATCAGCAATTTTGCCTGCACACAGTTCACACGATGGTGCTTCGTGCCTGACTTCATTTGCTCAAGACTTCAACTATGGCAACACTCAGCTCTGCTGAGAAAGATGGAAAATTTTGATAATATATTTTCTGTTACCTCACCTCCAATTAGGTAGTCTAGGACACAAAAATACTATGAAGTCACAGAACAGTTGCTTTCTGTGAGATTTCAGTGAGATTTAATTAATACTGACAACTGCATTTATCTGTGGGACTTGTATTTACACAACACAATGCGATAGAAAAGCAAACCCCCTTCACTATGTAAGTGTTCTGTAATATACTAAGCTGTCTTATATTGTGGCTTTTGTTGTATTCTGCATAATACATCAGGCTAAACTGCTGCATCTGATTTAGCTGTTGAATAAACTGAAATGTAAGTCAGTTGTCAATAAAATCCAAAATATTTAATCGTAATTTACAACTGCCAAAAACATCTGCTCACCTGGTACAATAATGTCTCCAAAACCCAACAATGAAAACGGCATGTCACACAGTGTCGATGCAGAGTATCCAAGTCTAGGCACTCTAATAACCACAGGTAACTGTAAAACAGTATTTCAGAAGCCCACATAAATCTAATCTAAAGCATCCTGGTGTTTTGGAGCTTTTTTTGATTGTTTGCTTAAATTAATAAACAGTTTAAATATAATTAATTTATTGTTAATGCAGAACTTCAAAATAGGTAGAACCTGAAGTAAAACCAGAAACCAACATAGAGAGTAGATTAATCTTAAGGCAGCAGGTAAGCTGGAAATTCGGATTTACAAATAATACGCACACACAAAAATAAAATTAAAGCATCGAACCATATAATGGGAATTACAAATCTGGATTATTACCCTAGCTAAAGAATCAATGATATCCAGGCCCTGAAGAGAAATTTGGACAGTCAGGTTTTCCCCAAAAGAATAGTCTTTTCAGAGGGAATAATTTAAAAATCCAATATCTGAAATACAATCCTTACTTTCTCATGGGGAGCTGAGCGTTCAGTAGGGACTTCCACCAAGTTTCCATCATTCTAGGATCAAACCCAAGTCAACAGGTATTTAATACTTAAAAGAAAATAGCAGAAGCTGGCTATATTTTGCGAGAAAGTTATGCTGAAAAGCACGCTAAGAATTAGCTACGCAGTGTCAGTATTTTCGTTGCACATACTGAAACAACTGTTCATACCTTTTCACTGTTTCCAAAAGGACCAGCTGCAACTTCAACCATTATACTTGCCCCATTCTGAAATTAAGGTTATTTTTCAAAAGTTAGTGCCTTAATATACCAAAATATTCATACTACATTACAAAAAACCTGCGTGTACCTCATTTTACAATGCAGGATTGGAAAAATCCTGAACATCCAAAGGAATGTACTAGCATTGAACCACATCATACAGTATAGCTTTGCATTGAACACATGTATTCCAGCCTAAAATAACTGTTTTAAAAAACCCCACGAACAAATCTACAAGATGTAGCTGGAAGTTAAGTTAGATAAAAATGTGTCAGCTTTTTCTGCCATGAGCTTTCTGCTCCAAAATTAAAGGTACCCTTGCTACAGTTCACACTACACTGTAAAGGAGCACTGCAGAGTACTAGAGCATGTTTCAATATATGGGTGTTGAAAGCAAAAGCAGGAAGAAAACTGTAGGACTATAATTTCTCATCATTGTGCTGTCACACCATTGGGGACAGCTTATTTTTGGCCACGTAATTGCTGAAAACATAAGTAATTTAACAGAATTTATGGCATGTACACAAGCATTATGCTCAACAGCCCATACAAGATAAAAGTTTAGGCCACTGCTGCCTCAAATGAAGAAAAGGGAGTCAGCATTCCTGCATTGAGAATACTGAGAATACTAATCTGTTTGACAAAAATACTGCTCCAGTGACTAGACAACACTTTTTGTTTTATTTTAAAGATAAATTCACAGACATACCTTTGTGATAAATGGTGTTATGAAGACAAAAAACACATCATATAGGAGGAGAAGGCCCAGAAGTATCACACAGGACTGGAAAAAACCCAAACAAAACAAAGTAGAAAATATTGCCATAGGTTTTCAAGGACTGCACAGAGAGATTCTGATACCACTGCACTATGCTGCTATGTTAAAAAATAAGAAAAAAAAGGAAGAACCAACCCCTACCTCTCCTTGTTTTTATCCTGGCATGACATATAGAACAGGATTCATTTCTATTAAAAACGTTGAAGATTTTCTTAACTTACAGGCTTTCTTCAGTGTTCAAAACCTGTTTCCTGGTACTAAACTTAGATTCATGGCATTAGAATACTTCTTTAAAGAAAGCAACTTGCAGTACCTTGAAGTTCGGCATCTTCAGTGTTTTAATAAAGTTTAGGCAGAAAGCAACTCCCAAAATGTCTTGCAAAATCCAAGCCCACCTGAAAACAAGAACATATTTTTACACATTGTTCAAACTACTGCTGGACTCTAACTGCAATAATGATTTCAGGTTTTGCTATAATGCATATTCTACACCATATGATGTTGTGCTCAGCACATAAAGCTGATTGAAGGAGGAAAGATACTTGGAGTGATGGCATTTATCTTCCGAAGTAACCATTACACGTGATGGAGCCCAGCTTTCCTAGAGATGGCTGAACATCTGCCTGACAATGGGAAGCGGTGAATGAACTCCTTGTTTTGCTTTGCTGCATGTGCAGCTTCTGCTTTACCTATTAAACTGTCTTCATCTCAACTCTTGAGTTTTCTCACTTTTACCCTTCCATTATCTTCATCATCCCCAGGGGGGACGGTGTGAGTGGCTGGCTGGGGCTAAACCAGGACACTTCATCAGCATACTACAAAGAAAATGAGTTGGACAGAGGCCACAACAGGGCTCTGGTGTTCACTTGTATGATGGCTCACTTGATTGGAAGCCCTACTCAATATCTGACTCAAGATGCTATTTAGGATTGTACTACAATATTTGTATATTTATGGTCATCTGCTTCCACAGGAAGCACAGGTCTTACAGTCCCTAGGCTATTTTTGCACTTTTTTCCTCCATTAACAATCAAGTTAGTTCTTCCTCATCTTTATAATTTTTTGTAACTCCAAATTACCACACAGTTCATTTGTATAGCTTTGTTCTCTATTATTCCCATGCTCGTTAAGCTTCATAAATACATTTATGACTTTTTTGAAATCAGCACGGAATATAGACAGATACTGTGCTCCAGAATTAGTTATATGATGGGAAGTTCATTAATGACAATTATTCATATTACTCTTTTAAGTCAGAATGCATCACTTACCTATCTTCATTTCGAAACACTGCCCAGACGACCGCTGCTGCTATGCAGAATGCAGCAAGAAAAATAAGCCTCACTTCAATGCTTTTGTTGCAACATGCAAGCCTAAAAGAAAATAATTAAATTAAAAAAGAAAGCCTGCAACAGCCAAAACATATGCCTGTGCTATGATGGGTCATTAAGCTGGCAAGGTGCTCTCACCTTGAGAGCTTCTCCTTTGCCCATTTGTTCTATCCAGACTCAGGTGGCATTATACTTGCAACTGCAGCACCAGCCCTTCTCTGGGCTGCATTTAAAACATGCCTAAAGACAAACCAAATTGGGCTTTGATGGCCAGTCCTCATTTTAGCAAACACATCCAGAGAAGGTGGCGAGCAGATGAATTTACTTAATCTATGTCATTTAATAACTATGGCCACAGAACTATGTCAGTGAGGGACAGACGTCATAATTCCAGAAAGGGGAAGCGGTGGTGAAACATCAATTTTAGGACACACAAACCAAGATTAAAAATGGAGTAACTATGTATTGCAGAATTGCAAGCCAGTATCTGTTTCCACTGCCTACTCAGTTTTCTGGGGTAGTTCTTGAACTGATACTGACAGAAGAAATGCCTGTCCTACAGCTTACACAAAACCTGCTGTCTTTTCTACCTGATCTCTAGCTTTGATGGGCTACTGGATCACCTGGCACTAATATCCTGTACTAAGTAACATGCAAACAATCTTAGGCTTCCAAGCTTATAAGCATTGCTCTTCTGGGGGACAGAATTATTTGTTACATTAAATGTCAGGAGTTTTTTTAAATTTGAAAACACAGAGGAGGAAAATATTCCCATACTCACTAATACCTGCAGGATACTTAGAGCAGTAAGGAAAGGCTATCTGCATACTGGTAACACACAACCCGAGTTACAACTGTAACCACTAACACAGAGGACATGAGCAATGTGTTGCCTTCACAAGAAAAAGTTAAAACTTTATCTGTACTGTACCTGTGACGAACCAACATGAGGGAAAACAAAACCTCTATTGCCTATAGCACAGTACTTGCCCGAAACAGGGCCAAGTGTGCAGGATTACCCCTTACCGAGTTCCATGATGAACAAATTGAGCACCTGGAGTAAGCATACCAAAGTGAGCACAAGCTCAGCTCAGATGGCCAAGCAGAGCCTTTCAAGTTTGCTTACAGCAATGCTTGCAAATAGAAGAAATGCAGCAAATGTCCCACAATACTATTTTAACTGTTAATTATGCTACAAATACCTTTACTACCTATTAAAGGAGCTTGTAATTTTGGTTTTTAACAATCCCACATATACTAAACCATTTAGGAAACAATTTGTCAAAGTGCCCTTGTGTTTTCACACTACCTTGAGTAGCAACCAGAATATACCCCAAAGAAACTTTCCATTTATAATAACTGAAAGGCGTACAATACCTGCACTGCCCAAATGGTATTTCTCCTATTAATGCCGCAAGACAGTTGTATAGACTCATTGCGGATGCCAAGCAGAAGACTGATATTATAACATACACTAAATAAAAAGAATGGAAGATGGGAATCAGTGACAAAATACAATAGGAAAGAAATCAAACGAGAATCAAACACAACAATGTACATTTGATATAAACAGCAGCTTATGTTAACAGTTATAGCACTGCTCAATACAGTCACTGGAGACTACACCAGCTGATTACAGAAAATGCTGAATTCTGAGGCTCTGCTATGATGAGTTCTCATTAGGCACACATCTGAGGTTTGAAAGTTTTTAATTGACTCTCCCTTTTTTTTTTTTCCCTTCCCTTTTATTTAAGAAGAAATAAGTCACCTGTTACTGCTGCTTTCACATACTTTTATTTGGCCAAATAAATTTAGCCAAATAAAACCAAAGTGCTATTTTACAGCTACCTGCTTTCCCAATTTCTGGTAATACTTCCTACTTCAGATTTTCCCTTTAATCACTTTGTCTGCTTATACCTGAAGATTTCAATATCCCCAAGATCTGATGATAATTTAGGTAGCATTTTAAGATACTAAACACCCCATTCCTTCCAAAAACTTGTACGCAGTTAGGAACCACCTGGTTAGGAGAAAACCCTGTATACTTCATGTTCTAACTTACAGTATATTGTGTATTCTAACTTACAGTAAGCACCCTGAAACATTTACAAACAGTAAGACAGTTGTTTGCTAGTTGCTTTGGGGTTTTGTTGCTGTTGGTTTGGGGGGGGGGGGTTATTGCTAGTGAAGGTCTGACTAGAAAGCAATTCTGATAGCTATAAAGAGATTATTGAAAAATAAATAAATAAATAAATAAATCAACAGTTTGGAAACTACATTTTAGTGGAATTGCATCATTCAAGAACTTAGCTTATTACTAGCATGATTTACTCTCTTATGCCAATGCCATTTCCCCTGTCTTCAATTAGGGCACCACAACTACAAACTCAATGTCAATGTAGCAATACTGAACAGAAGTCTTCACCCTGAACGCCACTAAGTTATCACGGCCACCCTTCCAAGAACATCAACATACATCGTATACTTTATTTACTAGTCACTGGCACCTCTACTCCACATTACTTTATTCAGAATAAGCACCGTCAAGGAAAACTTTGTAAGAGAATAGAAGAAAGCTTCTCTGTAAGTAGCAGCTACATCTTTTCAACCCTCAACTCACACATGCAGAGAACAATTACAAAATTATATCAATTTTAGTTTAGAAATTGAGCTTTTTAGACTCAGACACCTAATAAGATCATGCAGAAAAACCAGCCAAATGAGATCATCCATTTTTTCTTACCTAACCATTTGTAGAAGAAATACAGCAAGACCAGCATAACACAACAGATGACAACAAACAAGATAACTGTTACAGGGGTGAAAGTAACATTTTCTTCCTTCTTTCGTCTTGTTGCTCTTTCTCCAGGACTTGCTATTGCTTTCAAATTCTCACTGTTTTACAAGAATGACAAATATTTACCTTAGATGACAGGTTATGAAAAAGTTTTACTATAACCAGAATTGTTGTTACAAAGCATTTAGGTTGACACAGCATTTCAGGCTAATCCTTCATACCATTATCAAACTTTATTAAAAGAACAAAAAAAATGGTATGCTTATTGTTAGAGTTTCACTCCATTTTTTAATGGAGATACGTACTTCTAACCTAGCACAGATCACAAGGAAAAGATTCTTAACTGCCTTCCTTTCTAGCTGTGCGGCGATTGCCAACTAAGGAGTACATCCAGCCAAACCCCGAATCTACATGAGGAGAAGTAGTCAGGTATCAAAACTTTTCAACTCCTTTTCAGGATGCACATACTCAACTCTATGAGCGTATCATCTCTGACTACAAAACTTGGGCTAAATATAGTCAATCTGATAAATATGTCTATGATAAATTGAAATCATGGGTATTACACGCTTTTAAAACCTCCACAATAGGCATTAAGTGTCTGCAAAACCCATTCATGTCAGCAGAATGAAGCTAGTTAAGTACTAGTTCTTTTACCTTTACACCTTATAATTACAGAGTACATAAAAGAGAGCGGGTGTAATTGGGGATTTGCACTGGGAGTAAGATTTCTGTGCATACATACTCCATAATTATACGCCACCATGCAAAATAAGGAGACTTAAATTGTTGTGTTTATTCTTTGAGCCGATAGCCCTTCCACTCTTCAGTTCAGACACCAGCGCAACTTGCCCATCAGATAGTATGCTCCTGACAAATCTTAGAACCTACCTACAAAACACCCAATTCAGCACTGAAACAGCTACCTTCAAAAGGGAAAACTCCCCCAGGAGCAAGGCACTTCGTTAGATGAATCATTTTCTCAGAGGACACACTTTGAATAAGCATTTGTTGTTTGTTTTTAAAAAAGCTCACTCTAGATGCATGAAAGTGCATTCTAACAAGTTTCATACAATTACATGTAAGTATTTGTCAGTATGGGAGACAGCATCACATTTTGTTATTTTAGCATGCAGTGCAGCCACACCCTGTAACACTGCAGGGTAAGAAAAGCAGCATAATCACATCCACCCTTTAAAAAGAGAAACACACCCACCCCTCCTTCTACTTCATTAATATCTCTAAAATCACTTGATTTGCATAACTAGTGTGAAAGAGGAAGATTTAGTTATCACATACAATTCTCATTCTGTTGTTCTGGAGAGCAAAGTACTAGAAAGCCACTGAGAATGGGAAGCCCTTCGTAGCAACACACACTGGCCCATTACACACATGCAGGCACCCAAGAAATACTGCAGAGTAACACCATGCTCTTAAAGGCCAACTGTATTTAGTGAAACCCCAGACTAGAAACAGCTGTGTGCATGGAGTGCATTTCACTTCAATGAACAAAGCTGCACACCCCTCAAGCATGGTGCAGAAACCCCCACAACTCCTCATTTCTCTGCATTTGCTGCATTCTACACTTCTACTCCCTCTCCTTCTCAGCACAGGAACTGCTGCTGCCTCCCTGTCCCAGCCTAGTCTTAGAACTGCTATTGCTTCTGGCTCTCTTGCTCCACCAGATAACACAAAGCTGAGGCAGATAAGCCCAGTTGGACTTTTAACTATCTGGAGCCACTCAAACACAACCAAACCACATTCCCCAGTGCTCCTAGTGATAGGAGTGAGGTGCAGAGACATCTCAGAGGGTGCTGCACAGCCAGCTGGCATGAAGCAGTCATAAGGATCTCTGCAAATTTAGACACTACATGCAATTAAAGGTATCATTAAAAAACCTACTTTCTATCATGGATATTGCCATATTATGATGTTAGTTATAGGGCATTTGGTAATTTGTCAAAGTGTTAACTCATTCCTCCTCCCAAGAGTTGCATTATCCCTCAGGGAATTTTACAATCTACTACTAAGGTACCTTACAGACCTATGATGATTTTTCAGAGGTTGCAGTGCTCAAGCATTTCATGACAAAGCAGCTCATCAGACCTAGATTTTCTAATCTGTTAACTACCAACCTAAAAGAACATAATTACTCACTGAACATAGTGACAGTTTGCACAAAATTTGTAGTCCACATAATTTAAGCAGTTCCACTTAAACTTACAGTTCTGCAACTCCACTCCAGTAGCCTCCTAGTGCCACTGTAAACACAGCAATTAGGAAGATGACAACCATACTGTAATCAAACTCTGGCAAAGGTGGTGAATACAGGGTCACATTAACTTCACTTCCAAGTGTCTGAAAAATAACATGCATGTTGGTTTGTAAGGACAACAAAGAAATTATATGGCTTATTCTCAACAAGATGCACAGCATGAGTTCTTTCATCTTAATCTACAAAATGCTGAAAGCAAATTTTCAACATACTGCACAAGACAGCTCATATATTTGCCCAGGTCGTTGTAAAGCAGCAATGCTTTCCATGCTACCTTTCAGGATGGTCAGGTTTGAAAACAACCTTATTACTACTGCTGTGGAAACATGGATACCACACAACAAAATGGTACTTCTTTTCATTCTTTTGACACTTTGGAGTAGTTGTGCCTCTAGCCCAAATGCTTCTCATCCCCAAAATATACCAAATACTATCAAAGACGTCTGCTTTGCAGGAAAGCATATCCAAGTCAGTCAGCTTGAAATGCAAACTCACAGGTCTGCTGAGATATCAGCAGAGGTTACCTTTACCTCTTGAAACCACAAAAGTCACAGTTCAGATACAGGCACAATGCTTCAGACAGGACACAGTGAAAACTCAAGGTGGCAGAAAGTTACTTATTAACAGCTTTACACAAACATGATTTGTGATGGATTCAAAAGGAAGGAAAGCAAGTTCACACTGCTTCAAAAATTTAAGACCCAATTAAAAAGTCAGCTGAAGGACACTGATGATGGCAAAGCATGCAGAGACATAACTGATACCAAATTGTACCAAAATCTTGAAAGCAAAACTAAGATGCTTTCATTTGACTGAATGGTGAGATATAAAAAACAAAAAGAATGATAGTTTGACAGGAAATGGAAAGTGGTAGGAAAGAAAGGCTTGCTGCTGTAGTCAAAGTACATCAAAGCATCTAAAGGAATCGTGCAGTGAAAACAGTCTTTCGAGATACAGCAGAAGAACAGACTTGTTAACAGCCTGCATGTGCGATAAATGCAGAGAGCAGATGAACATGCTAGGCAGGTTTGGCTACAGGAAGATCGAACTGGCAGTGAAGAGACTGAATGGGAAGCTGAGTAGTGTAGTGGAATACACTGGCCATATGTGAAGAAAGCAGATTTATTTCAGTATCCGAATTGTCTAATTACAGATATTAACCTTACAGCAGGCTAAAGAAGTCAGAATCATTCCTTTGCCTGAAGTTCTGGAAGTTCAGAAAACAAGAAAGAAGATTAAATTCTAGTGGAACATTGCAGTTGTATGAAGTGGAAAATAACATTAAAGGAAAAAAAGCCCTATTCAAATTACAGCATCCTGTATGTAAAAAAAGAAACAAATCAAAACCCAAACAAAACAAAACACAAACACAAGAAAGCACCAACCTCCCTTCCCCCAGAAACCTGAAGGCTTATACATTTTTAGTATTTAATTCCAACATGTCTTAATACAGTTTTTCCTGTAAGTTTCATAAGCCTTATAAAATATAATTTACATCAGAATCTAGCATGATTGTTTCCTTTTGTTCCTATTACTCTGCTCTTCACTAAGAACTTGCAAAGTCTCAACTTCCACCACAAAGAGCCCTAGAATCAGGTCAGTTAACAACTCTGCAAGAAAGCTATCCACTTACTAGAAGGTTGGTAACACTGCTATTGCTATCAAGACTCATATCTAAATCGAACGCTGAAAGCTAACAGAGATGAAGTCTTGTAAGAAAAAATAGAAAGAACGCTTACACAAAGCAGCTACCCTCAGACTGGTGCTGTCTCTCTTCTAAATAAAAGGAGAAAACTGGAAACCTTGGAAAGAGTTAAAACAGAAATACAACTGTAATGGAAAGAGTACAATGGCTGCCAGCTTCTTAGCAGCATGTATCATTCAAAACAACAGCTGCCAGTGACATGACAGAAGGCTTTGGAAAAAATTCCATCAGAACTAGGAAAGGATCACTTGTGGTCTATGCTGTGCTCCTCATTACTTTTACAAAGGCAGTCTCGTTATAAGACAAAACCAAATTCCGTGACTGAATAGCAGTATGAGACACAACGTGGCACACTAATCTACTAGCGAAGGTGCTTTGGCGAATTACTCCAGCTATACAGAAGTGATTCTCCATGACACTACTCCAAGCAGCACTAAGCAGTAACACGGTACAGAGAAGGTTCAGAACAAATTAGCAATCTATCTTGCCCTAGGTCCCTTCATGTTAGTAGGGCATATCTTAAACCACTCAACTAAGCAAACAACTTGTCTTGAAGGAACAAATCTGAAGACAGAAGACAACCTGAACCAAAACACAGTATGCATCAAGACTATGTCAGAGTGAGGACAGTCATTACAAACCTTCAGTCATGTCAATGCTTGGCAAGAGCCTATCTTTAATGGGAGCAGGCAGTAACCAAAATTCTCTATGTCTAGGCATGGTTTCAGCTTGCATACTTACCTAAGACAACCTTCCATGGCAGCTCTGAAGATTAAGAGCAGAAATTGTGAAGTAAGCTTGCAAATTCAATCCAAGAAGCTAAGACTACACAGGTTAGTGCTAGCCTCTGCTATTCACTGGAAAACATGTGCAGTGCAACTCCTGCCTAGCAAAGCTACTTAACACCAAATAAAAAACAAAACAACAAAATAACAGCAGAAAAAGCCACACTGAAGAAAGGATACTTTGTTTTAAAAATAACCTCTGCAATATTCTGTATCCTAATATTACATGTCAATGAAATCTAACTCCCCTGCCTATAAAGCCTAGAAGATACCATAATTGACACATTTTAATGACACCTTTGGCATCTCACCATAAACTCATGAGCAGAAACTTGCACTCTACTGCCTAACCGCTCTATAACAGATACTGTCATGCTATACAGAGACTGAGCTCATCATCTGGCAAAGACAAAAAACCCTCACACCTTCCTCAAGATCCAACTTGAGAAGAAACTGATTGCCTCACAGACAGCATGCCAGTAGATACAAGCTCAACTGTTCTGGCTTCTGTGCTAAGACTTCCAAGCTTACCCTCCCTCCAGTTAAGTATAATGTTTCCCATTCTTAGTGCTCTAATTAAACATTCTCTCAGATTAACCTGAATTAGGAAGACTAGCACTTCCATGACTTAATAGCCATTCTCTTCTGTGAAATGAAAGCAGATTCTATGCACATTCAAATCAGGCAGACATCCATGCCAGACATTATTTTAGGTTTTTGAATAAGCTCACACAAACCATAACATTCTGAAGGTATACCACTTACCAGCTCCATATCTACTATGTCACTATATCTTATAAGAGCCACTGGAAGAGTCACATCTTCAAAATCGGTCTTGTTATCTGAAAGAGGAGACTAAAAGAGAAAGCGTCAGTGATAAGTAACTTGAGCCTATTTGCAAAGCAGGTAAGATACCTAAAAAGCAAATTATCCTTTGAATTTCAGTGCATTTGTAGGAAGAAAAAAAAAACAAAAAAAAACTAAAACAACAAAAAAGCGCTTATTCATCACCTTTTGCAAAAGGTTAATAAGACTGATGGATTTAAATCAAAACCAGTGATACTACCAACACACCTGGAGTCAGAGCTCTTAAAAAAATCTCATGCTTTTATAGTATTACAAAGGATAACAAAAACTCTGGTTTTATTCTCTACGTCTTTGAAACAAGATTAACTTTTCATTATAATCACACAAATTCTTCAATTCTAAATATTTGTACAAACACACTGCAGCTGTAAAACAGAAAAAAAGCAACAGAATAATCCATAAAGATCTTTCAAAACGCTTTTATGTGTTTCCAATTTTGGATTACATTTTCCTAGCTTATTTTTGTCTCACGTGTTTAAAACAGCATCACCCAAAATTACATGGAGTTCAGAGTACACTAAAATTAAGGAATGATAAAGACAAGCATTCAGGAACATGATTAAAGACACAAGGAACAGATTAAATACACAATTCAGCTGGAGATACTTTGAGATAATATAACACAGTATTGCACAGAGCTAACTTGAATGACCCTCTCAGTTTCAGGAACAACAGCCACATGAGCACAGTGCTCTGTGGGGAAGGTTAACCACTCATGCTGGAATCTCATACATTGCTAGGGTCCTCTGCTTTTGGGGTTTCTCTCAACTAGCCCTGCCCTGGACCAACTAGATAAGACACTATTTCACTACAGAAGAAAACTATATGTTGCAACTTACCAGCCTAGGTTTACTGGCAATCAACAGCATTTTAGCACCTAAATTTTGCGCAATTCTTGCTTTCTCCAAAAAAGTGCAGTTTCCTCTCATCACTACAACTGCTTTGTCCTTCATTATGCCAGAAGGAACTTCAGATGAACTGCAGAGTACTGTAGAAGTCAGGTTTTCTAGAGCTCTGAAAGTCTGCAGAGAAAAGGGAGAAAAGGAACATGATGAAAATAGGGTATGTAGAAGACTACATTACTATGCTCCTTAATTTGAGGTCTGCCTGAAGGAGACAGCAGAATCAAACCATTAATTCAAGAACACAAAATCAGAGCAGGTTTCTGCAGCCTGCAATACTGAGGGACATTCAGAGCCACATATAGCTGAAATACCTAGATGTTTCTAAACACAATTTCACAGCAGTTGTTGCTGCAATTTAAACATGAGAGACTGGTTTGTTATCACTGCTTGTAGTTTTGGGGAATCCCGTGTACGCTCTGTTGCTTCCAGCCTTCACAAGCCAAATGAACACTAACATATACAACATAACCAGAGTTCTGAAGTGTAATACTTGTTCAAAACAGCTGGAGACCCTAATAACGTATTATTTATTATAACTAAAAAAGATTTCTATTTTTATTTTGAAGTTCAGTTTCATACTGGCAGCTATTTTAAAATTATTGTAAGTTTTCTTAAGTTAGACAGGACATCCCAGCGGCCAAAGGAGCCCAGCAAAGATGTTTGGGGCAGCAGATGAATTGTTTTTACTCTGTTTTACATTGACTGAACCTCCTAAGGAACGACAGGAAAGAAGGCAGAGAAGATCACCTTAATCACTTCCAAGCACAACATACTTCCTGTTTATATAAAGAATGCCTGAAGAATATTTGGTTTTGCCTCACACCCTAGTCTGGCTCAAAGAAACACACTCAGAAAATATGGCATGATACTACATTCCAGACAGTCTCCCATTCCACCATATGGCTTCAAGACAATTAAACAGAACATCAAACTGATGAACCATTGTAAGAAATGTTTCACAAGTTTACTTTTTGTAAACAAATAAACAGATGTTTCACTTCCAAATCTAAAACTTCGACATGCTGATAATGCCTGAAAACAAACAAACAGCATCAGATGATTATGTAAACATATTTAAAACCTGTTCTAAACACAGAGAGAATATCACTTGCGTAAACTTTGGAAGCTGACTTTTCAAAGTATAGAAAATTTCCCTATAAATTTAGGGGTAGGATAGGGACATGAATATATAACTCAAAAAGGTAAATATTCAGTGTAGCATTTATATAATTCAAAATTCTGAAGACCAGTTACAGCTGACCCAAATTCATTGTGTTTTAGGTTTCTCAGGGTGTATGATTATAAACTACTTACAGCATTGTCCAGGCTGTTCGGAAGGGATACCCAGTTGGAATTGTAAATTATACAGTAATCCTTTGTTACTGGAGGTACACCACTTCCAGAAGCATGCAGGATCCCCTCATCTGCAGTTACCTGCAATAAACCAGAGTGTTTTGCATTAAACAAACTTCAGAGTATCAGTATACAGGCATTCTTCTAAAAAGCTGTTACGAGAAAAGGAATTTGTACTGTTAATTAGTTTATACAATGACTGATTCCGTGGGAGATGAAGGATAGAAAACTCGTAAGAACCTACTCACTGTATAATGCTGCTTATCCTCATTTCAAATACACTGTATTTTTTACACGCACAGTTCACGTCACCAAGTAAATACCACCAAGAAACCCAAGCAAATTATTTCAGATTCTGTATCCTTTACTTGCTAAGTGCAAAGTTTTACATAGAAAGCAATTAAAACAGTAAAAGTGGACTGAAGCCCTTTCCTCCTTGGAGAGTCTAGAATTCCCCTACTAATAAAGGTATTGTTTAGCAATTCCTAGAATATTTTTTAGCAAACAACTGTAAACACAAAGATATCAACTACTGTAATTTAGGAAGAATTTGTGTAGTTAGGGAAATACTGGTGCCTATTAAGATTACTCTGAGTCTCCACATTAATATGATTTTTGTTACTAATACAAATTAATTATAAAATTTCTGATAATTTCAGGGATATATAGGTCTCCCCAAGCATTAATATGCTAATAAAGGTCAGGTATCACAGTGGATAAATTAACAAACTAAGGATTAAATGTAGCTACGTCTAAGTAGCTACAGTACTGCAAAGTACTGAAAATAAATAAGCACCATTTGTATCTCAAAGAAGTGTCACCTTAAGAAAACTAGGAGATGATCTCATTTTGACAGTTCTTCCTGAGTCAGAAACCAACCTCCGTATCAAGAAGTACCAACAGATTTAACTAAAAATGATTTTGTAAATTCCAAGTTGTCTGAAAGAGCACAGAGACATAAAGCTTGAAGCAGGCATGGGCAAGGGGGGCAAGCCCAAATATTTGTCAGATATACAATGCCAATCATTAACAGTGCTATAGAGGCATTTCTCCTCCAGCTAGCATATCAGTATTCTGCAGCAAGTGAGAACCAGAAAGGGAAGAAAAACATGTGACGATATTGTTTCAGAGGTTTATGTCTGCCTGGTTTGAATAGCAAAAAACCTTCTTCAGAGGAATCCATTATACTGGCCATAGCGCATGAACATCTGCTGGGAGAACTGTGTCAAAGGGCCTGAGCACATTAACTGTTTAACATGTAACAGCTCTTCAGCTGTCAGCTTGAGTAAGTTGCTCCATGATTTATGATAAGCACAGAAATCATCAAGCTTCCCTCTTAACTGCACTCACCTAAGGACTGCAAACTAATGGCAAATTAAAAGCAATAAAGACTTCCGGCAGGTGCAAACCCCAGATGATTCCATCCATGAACAGCTCTTTCTGCTTCACAAAGTAGAATAAGCGTTTTCTGGGTTTTCCAGGAAATCAAGTGTTAATGCTACACAAGCGTAAGTCTACCTAGAAGGAGCGATTACTCGCTTATTTGACACGCATGTTTTGTTTGGCACACTTCCCTGCTCTGGGATGAATCAGGGAACACAATCCTTCCTCATGAGGTGCGGGAGGGAGGACCAGAGCATGACGTTTACACTCATGATTTGCTGTTAGGCTTTAAAGACAGCATTTAGAAGCTAAAAATGAAGAGAAATGCTACATGCTACAGCCACTTGGAACATCCCCACTAAAATGCTGTTGCATCCAGCAGAACTTTAATTATTTTCTAATTACTTCCGTATCCTTCTTTCACAACAGGCAAGAGCTACTAGTTTCGGTATGCAGCTTTGCAGTCAGCTGTGCCACTGAGCATTACAAAACAAACCCTCCTCTCAGCATACATGCAAAGTGAACATTTCTTAGTGAGCACATTTTCAATCTTCTTTTTTAAGTAGAAGACAGAGAGTGCCCACAAAACTGCTCATGAAAAAGATTAACCTGTTTCCATAGGCTAACTTGCTCCAGCATAAAAACATTCCTCTGTGGAGTAGAGGCATGATACCTGTCCTTCCCTAAAGGAATATTATCATCTTTCACTTCAGGTTCAGATGATTCCCAAACAGATTTCTTCCTATTTGTGACAGGTGGTTCCCTCATCATATTTCCTTACTTTACTTTACCATATTCACATTTTTCTTGTATATTTCCTTATCTTTGACAAAGAAAAAGACGCCTCATACTGTCTCTCCATCCTTATTTTTACCCGACACATCCCTGTCACTGCAGGGATATAAGTCTGGTCTGACTGTGACCCCACCATGTAGAATACTGGAAGCTTTATGAACAAGTGGACACGAGACCAAATCAAGCTTATATTTACAATACCCATCACAGTTCGCATCTAGGTAAGACATATAAGAAAATCAAATGTATAGAACAAGGACAAGGTATTTTGTATGTAGCAAGTAACAACATAAACCTCACAGAAACATAAAAAGGTAGGAAAAAAAATTAGCAATGAACAGAACAAGCATCACTCTGTAGCTCTGCCAACAGCCCTTTAACAGATGCACACTGTCCCTCCTTCCTTCCCTTCTGGGCACTGCCACCCAGGGGAACCATCATCCATGCTCAGAGAACAGTGGTCACTCCCTGCACACCTACCACTCTCCTGAGCACTAACTCCCCATGGTGCCCATCTCAGGATACTGTTCTTGAGGCTCAATGACCTGGTCTCATGCTCACCACCACCACTACACCCGCATTTCTAGGGCAAAGGAGGAGGCAGTTCAGGGGGCCTGCAGTCTCCCAAGAGGACAGGAAAAGCCCCTTCCCTTGACGGCAGCAGCAAAGCACTGGGTTAAGGACCTAAGCTGCTCTTCAGAAAACCCCAATGCAACTAATGACAGCTACATAAGACTCACAGTCACTGTACAGACGTACACTACTTAATCCAGAGGCATTCTCAAGGCACCAACAAACTGTGCTGTGCACCTACTCCTGAGCATATCCAAGGGTGACTTCTATGCAGGAAGGTACTCTGCATCCTGCCTTACCAAAACAAAGTGAAAATTACGTTAAAAGAAAGCAAACAAAATCCCACCAACAAAACAACTTGGTGAAGCAGCATTTAATACAGGCATGCCTGCCATACTGCTTAAGCAGCTCACAGAGGTTTCTGGCTTCCCCATTTCACTACTCAGTGAGGCAGAATGCCTCAGATTTCCACGGCAATACACACCTGTGTGCCGGGAGAAGCTGCAAAGACGGCCCATACAAGAACCAAGATGGCACTTAAGATGAACAAGCCAAAAGCCAAGAACACATACACACACCGCGAGCTCCTCCTTCCCCAGCACCCTAATTTAAATACCTCCAGAAAGATCAGCGTTTATGTACGCAGGCACCCGTGAGAGTCATTATCCAAACCCACCAACAGACCGGAGGCTGAGCCCTGCCTGCACCCCCGGGCTGAAGAAATAGGGATGGGGCCCAGGGGAGGAATCGAGGCCTTGCCCGGGCCAGGAGTCCCGGAACGACCCCAGGACACGGTTCCGAGTGCTCTGGGAGGGGAGCGCACACCAGTCCAGCCAGGGGAAACAAGTGGGACGCAGACCATGTCTGCGGCCATGGGGTCCTCCAGGGAGCGGTTACAGAGGAGTAAGGCGGACATAGGAAAACCCTCAGCCAGCGGAGGAAGCGGTGAGCCCGGCAGCCCTGCCGGCTCCGCCTCCGCCGCCCCGCACTCGCCCGAGCCGGCAGCCGGGCCCCGACGCCTGCCACGGCACGGGCAGCGCAGCCCCTTACCGGCGGGAGCAGCAGGCCGCAGACCACGGCCCACAGCAACCCAACGGCCCTCATCTTCCTCAGCCGCCGCCACCCGCTCGGGGAGGGGCCTCGGCCGGGCGCAGGCTCCCCGCGCCCGACTACGGAGCCTGTCACAGCCGCCGGCTCCCGCAGGGGCGCCACTTCCTCTTCCGGCCGCCGCTGGCAGTGGGGGCGGCTGCCGCCGCCGCGGTCCCCCGTTCACCTCCGCGCCGGGACTTCTGGCCTCCGTCGCAGGGCGGCGCTCCCGGAGAGGCGGCCCGCGGGACGAGCTGCCCGACCGTCTTCTGCTGCGGGGGGGAGACAGGGGGTCTGTGGTGAGGGGAGCAAGGGCCTTCCCCTGCCCACCTCCACCCGCTGGGTTTCCTTTTGCCTCGTGCTTTCGCTGAGGTTTTTTGTCAGCTTGTCAGGTTTTTTTGTCTTCAGCTAGAGCAAAAAGTACAAGAAACACCAAACCACGACTTACTTAAAAGATTGAGGGAGTTGCGTTGTGTGTTTTGAAAAAGAGCATTTCAGAGAGGTCTTCCAGGCTTTGAAAACATTAAAAGGGCTGTGGTGCACTGTATGTAAGAGTCAGCAATGATTTACAGGAAGGAGATGGACTGAAACAGCTCCATGATTTACCAGCTGAGGAAGTTGTGAAACATCTTTCACTGGAGGTTCCCAAGTGTTGGGTACACTCTCCCCTCCAGCTCCTTCCAGAAGGGCCCGGGCCTGCCTCAAGAACAGCGTGCAGGGGAAGTGGCAGAGGTGAAGAGACACTGTTGGAGAAAGGAGGTGATGTACCCACAGACAAGATGTGCAAGAGCTGTGCACAGGATCAGATTCCACGGTGGCATGTCCTGCCCTACCAAATACTACTCCCTCTCCTTGTGTTCCCCAGCAAAGCACAGCAAGTTTATGATGTCTGCAGCTGAAAGAAAAAAAAAAAAAAAAACAAAAAACAAACAAAAAGGAAAGTAAAAAGGAAAAAAAAGACTTAAGGAGAAATACTGGGTACAATTTCATTTAAAGGAATTTTGCATGTTCAAAGGTATTGCGTAAACATCTCTTACATTAAACACATTCCCCACAGTCCAGTGGGACTGTGCTCACTAGGAATACCTACGTTGAAGAGGTCTAGTGTTAGCTCAGAATATGGGCAACTCTTATTCAGGACATCAGTAAAAATTTCTTACGTCATCTTTATTGTCAACTCAAGCAACCCCTAATTTTTACCATTAGCTTTTCTGTGTAACCAAAACTAAAATCAGATTATTTAGTCTCAAATTGCAGCACCTTCATTTGAGAACTTCAGAGCCTGAAGAATGTCTCAAAGCCTAAAGGAGACTTTTATGCTTTGGAATGAGCAATGTAGCTTCTACCCATAATCAGTGTAATAAAATCTGTAACTCAACTCAGGCATTCCTAAAGCAATACGGAACAGAGATGTTTAATGAGCACATTAGTTAGTGAGTGGAAACTGAAGCTAAATAGCCATTAGCGCCGAAAATAAACTGCTTGAATAATACTCCACATCCTTTTCACAGGGTTAATTAAATTATCCTTTCCTTCCCCCTGCCTGTTTTCCACGACATAAACACATTCCTAAACACAAATGATTTGACACACAAGGAAGGACATCCAAAGGCCTTCCATTCCAAGGCCATTCTCCTGACTCTCACTGCAATGCTACTTTACGTTTTTTCATATTTATCAGCCTCTTGGCTTTTAAGTAAGCTCATCCCAAGCCATCTGCCTTTTTCTGTTCCTTTCCCTGTATCTCCTTACACAATTAAACTTGCTCTTCCATTAGCTTAACTGTGAATTACTGTCTGATTCTGTTAATTTTCCATAAAATACCATAACAGAAAATAATTGCCTTGTTAGCAAGGCAGATTTGGAAGGGCAGTTATCAGCACTAGTATTTAAGAGAAAACATACTGCATAATTTTTAAAGGACTAAGATTGTAAAAGGGACAATTGCTCTGGTCATTAAACAGTTATGTCATATAGAAATCAGTAAAGAGGAGATCTGGGGTTCATTAACCAATACACAAATTTCAAAAGGATGAAAGAATTCTTAATATGTTTAATTAATTTCTAAGTACCAAGAGAAAATATTATCCCAAATATTGAATGTAAATCTATTTCTAAGAAATTGAGTAGGTGGTGGAGTAATAGGGTAGAAAAAAACAGATGGAAAAGAAAGTGGCTTAACCAAAGAAAATTTTATCCCATCCCATAAACCATTTCTTTCAGAGCTTCACATTTCACAGCTTTTTGGCTGAAGCCTGGAACAAGACAGCAAAATAACACTGTGAAACCTCTTGATTGAAGTGACACAGGGAACACTGTTACTGGAACCTGCTGTCTCTGTGAGACATATGGCAAAGATGAGGACATGTGCAACAGCCTGATGGAACCTCTCTTTCCTGGCAAGAAAATAATCCAAAACATAGAAAGACTGGTATTTAAGAATTATTTATTAATACAAACACATGTCTAGCAACTTTTCCCCATGTACTAACAGCCTTATATGAAAACCAGTAAATACCAATCTACACAAGAGATACCCTGCTTCACTGGACATTATGCAGCAGAGAGAATAACCAAACACATTTTCAAAGGCGATGTTTAAAACAGTTGAAAGAAACTAGTGAAAGCCTCCCTCATATGGCATTATGCAGCAAAGTCACATTAGCATGCATTAATGAAGGACTGTAAGCCTTACTTCTCAATTACATTTTCAAGCTTGTATCACACCCTCAAAGGTATTGAGTCAGGTTTTAATATTTCCTAGTGGTAGAGACTGCCAGGGTAGACGTGGGTAATTGCATTTAAAAGGATGTTACTTTCACCATTAACATGCAGCTTCAGCTCATGTTGAAACTGGACTTTGGAACTTACATATATTAGATTGATTTTTTAAAAACAGATTTCTCTCTAGAGTAAGTGCCATTGTTTTGCCTGATCTATGAATCCTTCATTTTGGGCAGCTCACTGTGAAGAGATTAATTACTGGTTATCAGTATAGTCTTCATTCACCTTTAGGCTCAGCTCAAGTAAGTTATGTAAAGTGTACATGTCTGTCTTAAGCACCAGCAAGATCAGATGCATGTAAATACAGTATTTTATATATATGTATAAAATCAATCCTGTAACCAAACACTTTTTCTAGCTCTTTGATGAAGAATCTAGAATTAGTTAGTCATCCACTTTAAAGGCCAATGTCAGCTTTCAAAACACCAAATTCTCTCTTGGTAGTTTAAATGTAGATTTTAAGTCAATTTTTTGTAAAACACTTCCAGTGAGCCAGCACAATCATACTAATTCCAGTTTAAAAGAATGGATTATTTCCTTCCACATTACTTAAGATGAAGGTCCAAATACATACATATATATTAAAACATATATATTAAACCAGTAAAAGACATAATTCGACTCTTTTTTCACTCCTGAATTAGGGTAGGCCCTTAGTAATAACTACTTTGATTTTGTTCAGTTTGGATGTATATGCAAATATCTGAGGAAACTTAAAATTTGTTACAAAGAGAATATTCTTCCCGTTTACATTGTTTTAATAACCAAAAAGGGAAAAAAAACCCACAACCAAAACCAAACCCTCACTGACTAAAGTAGTTTCAGTGCAGCTTTGTGGCCTTGGTTTCATGAGTAATTTACTGTACAGGTCTCAACAGACACCTCAAAGTTGTTGTTCTTGTCCATCTGTTACTAACAGGACAGCCTAAACAGGATTAAAACTATGTTAGGAGAACTTCCTCTCACTGGAACTACGCTTTTGGGTAACATTTTGGAATTTTGGCCATATTAATAGGATGTGCAGAAAGAGGATGTATGGAACAAGTGACAATCACAAGGCGTTCAGTAGCCATACTGCAATGCTTGATAAGCCAGTAAGGGCTAGGTTTGGGTGGTGCAGAGGCCAAAGCAAACCATGTTACTGTACACCCCAATCTCCCTGAAAGGACACATTTTATTTTAACATGAGTTTGCTCATCTGTAAGTTCCCAGGTGAAGACAGCAGTCCTACTTCAGTATCAAGAACCTCAGGTTGCGAGCTATTTTGGCACAAGAACACATACTAGTAATGTCCCTGCCCGCTCAGAGTGCTTTCACTGTTTTCTTTCGTATTTCCTTTCTCTACATAGCATTGGGAGAAAAGGTCTTAATGGCAATGTGTAGCCATGGTGACCTCCTGGCATCTCAGCTTGCAGAGAGTCCAGGAGAGTATCACTCAAACCTTCTCAGGCACACGGAAGTCTTCATGACCTCTCGGCTCCAACACCTGGAAGCTGAATGTCAGATGGATCTAGTTAACTTCCCTGAAGTTTGGGCAGCATAGCAGATGGAATGCTAATATCACAGAATCACAGAATCACAGAATAGTAAGGGCTGGAAAGGACCTCAAGATCATCGAGTTCCAACCCCCCTGCCATGGGCAGGGACACCTCCCACTAAACCATGCCATCTAAGGCTATGTCCAACCCCACCTTGAACGCCGCCAGGGATGAAGCATTCACAACTTCCCTGGGCAACCCATTCCAGGGCCCCACCACCCTCACAGTATAGAACTTCTTCCTCAGATCCAATCTAAACCTCCCCTGTTTAAGTTTAAACCCATTACCCCTTGTCCTCTCACCACAGTCCCTAATGAAGAGTCCCTCCCCAGCATCCCTATAGGCCCCCTTCAGGTATTGGAAGGCTGCTATGAGGTCTCCACGCAGCCTTCTCTTCTCCAGGCTGAACAGCCCCAATTTTCTCAGCCTATCTTCATACGAGAGGTGCTCCAGTCCCCTGATCATCTTCGTGGCCCTCCTCTGGACTTGTTCTAACACTTCCATGTCCTTTTTATGTTGAGGACACCAGAACTGCACACAATACTCCAAGTGAGGTCTCACGAGAGCAGAGTAAAGGGGCAGGATCACCTCCCTCGACCTGCTGGTCACGCTCCTTTTGATGCAGCCCAGGATACGGTTGGCTTTCTGGGCTGCAAGCGCACACTGCCGGCTCATGTTCATTTTTTCATCAACCCACACCCCCAAGTCCTTCTCCGCAGGGCTGCTCTCAATCTCCTCCCCGCCCAACCTGTAGCTGTGCCTGGCATTGCTCCGACCCAGGTGGAGGACTTTGCACTTAGCATGGTTGAACTTCATCAGGTTGGCATCAGCCCACCTCACAAGCATGTCAAGGTCCCTCTGGATGGCATTCCTTCCCTCCAATGTATCAACCGAACCACACAGCTTGGTGTCATCGGCAAACTTGCTGAGGGCGCACTCAATCCCACTGTCCATGTCACCCACAAAGATGTTGAACAAGACCGGTCCCAACACCGATCCCTGGGGGACACCACTCGTTACTGGTCTCCAGCTGGACACTGAGCCACTGAGCACTACTCTTTGCGTGCGGCCATCCAGCCAGTTCTTTATCCACCGAGTGGTCCACCTATCAAATTGATGTCTCTCCAACTTAGAGAGAAGGATGTCATGGGAGACAGTGTCAAAGGCTTTACACAAGTCCAGGTAGATGACATCAACTGCTCTGCCCCTGTCCATCAGTTCCGTAGCCCCTTCATAAAAGGTCACCAGATTGATTAGGCAGGATTTCCCCTTAGTGAAGCCATGCTGGGTGTCACCAAGCACCTTGTTGGTTTTCATGTGCCTTAGCATGCCTTCCAGGATAATCCGCTCCAAGATTTTGCCAGGCACAGAGGTGAGACTGACTGGTCTGTAATTCCCCGGCTCATCCATTTTTCCCTTCTTAAAAATGGGGGTTATATTTCCCTTTTTCCAGTCATCGGGAACTTCACCTGACTGCCATGATTTTTCAAATATGATGGACAGTGGCTTAGCAACTTCATTTGCCAGCTCCTTCAGGACCCGTGGATGGATTTCATCCAGTCCCATGGACTTGTATACATTCAGGTTCCTAAGGTGGTCCCGAACAAGATCCTCCCCCACAGTGGGCCCAGGGTCCCCACCCTCACCGTCCCCGCGTCTGCCTTCCAAGACTTGGGTGGTGTGGTCAGAGCATTTGCCCGTAAAGACTGAGGCAAAGAAGTCATTAAGAACCTCAGCCTTCTCCAAATCCAGGGTAGCCAGTTCTCCCGATAGCTTCTGGAGAGGGCCCACGGTGTCCCTAACCTGTCTCTTATCGGCAATGTACCTATAAAATCCCTTCCTGTTATCCTTAACATCCCTAGCCAAGTTTAATTCTAAATGGGCCTTAGCTTTCCTAACCTGGTCCCTAGCTTCCCGGACAACATCCCTGTATTCTTCCCAGGCCGCCTGACCTTGCTTCCACCTTTTATAAGCCTCTGTTTTCCTTCGAATTTTGCTCAGCAGCTCCTTATCCATCCAAGGAGGTCTCCTGGCCCTCCTGCTGAACTTCCTTCTAGTTGGGATGCATCGCTCCTGAGCTTGCAGCAGGTGAGCCTTGAATATCAACCAACAGTCTTGGGCCCCCCTGCCCTCTAGGGCTGTATCCCATGGAACCTTACTGAGCAGGTTCCTGAAGAGGCCAAAGTCTGCTCTCTTGAAGTCCAGGGCAGTGAGCTTGCTGCACGCTCTTCTCACTGTCCTGAGGATCTCAAACTCAACCATCTCATGATCGCTGCAATCAAGGCTGCCCTGGAGCGTTACATTCCCAACCAGCCCTTCCCTGTTGGTGAGGACGAGGTCAAGCATGGCACCTCTCCTTGTCGGCTCCTCTATTACTTGCAGAAGGAAGTTGTCTTCCACACAATCGAGGAACCTTCTGGATTGCTTGTACCGGGCCGTACCATCCCTCCAACAGATATCAGGGTGGTTGAAGTCTCCCATGAGAACAAGGGCCTGCAAGCGTGAGGCTGCTCCTATCTGCCTATGGAGCGCTTCGTCCAGCAAGTCCCCTTGGTCAGGCGGTCTGTAACAGATCCCCACAATAATGTCACCCATCGCTGTTCTCCCTTTAACCCTGACCCACAAACTCTCTGTCGACTGTTCACCTGTCCCCAGACAGAGTTCCATACTCTCTAGCCTATCCCTAACATAAATAGCAACTCCCCCTCCCCGTCTGCCAGGCCTGTCTTTCCTAAAGAGCCGGTAACCTTCCATTCCAACACACCAGTCATAGGTGCCATCCCACCATGTTTCTGTGATGCCTATGATATCATACCCCCGTAGATGTGCACACATCTCTAATTCCTCTTGTTTGTTCCCCATACTACGGGCATTTGTGTAGAGGCATTTGAGCCGAGATCCAATTGAAGTTGGGTCATTGGCTGGAGCAGCTGGAATATCCCTACATTGCTCCGAATGTTTACTATAAGTGCTACCAACCGACTGGGTGTGTTGGGATGGAATGATGCCCCCCTCCCCCAACACATCTAGTTTAAAGCATCCTTGACCAGCCTGGCAAGCCTCCTACCAAATCCACTCTTCCCCTTGTTTGTCAGACCAGCTCCACCAGCCCCCAGGAGACCTGGCCTACTATATTGAGTCCCATGGTCAAGGTACCCAAACCCCTGACTATAGCACCACCCTTCTAACCATTTATTAACCTGCCCAATCCTCCTAGCCTTTTCAAGGTCCTGCCCTGTATCCTGGAGAATTGACGAAAAGACAATCTGAGCTCCAGAGCCCCTAACCACCTCTCCCAGAGCCCTGTAGTCCTTCTTTATAGTCTCCAGGCTACTGCTATCTATATCAGTAGCACCCACATGTATTACCAGGAGTGGGTAATAGTCAGTGGGACCGACTAGAGCAGGCAGCTTCTCGGCCACATCCCTGATCCGAGCCCCTGGTAGGCTATTTTATATTAACTTCAAGTTTTATTTGGTTTGTGTTCCATCAAAATAAAGCAGCCATCTCATCTTCCAAATATAGATGTGGCTTCAGTCTGCAGCTACTGCAACCCAAGCCAGCTTTCTGGGTGGCTCCAGACTTCGTGGAAACAGCTCTGTAAGCCATTGCAGGACAAGGATACTACCATTCATTAAAGTTATATTGGCAATCTCTCGTCTCAAAGTCCCAGCTTAGTCATACATTTAAGTGCCCCATTTCCTCCATATACTGATTACACACATGTTATGAGTATTTTCTAATTGATACGAACAAAGCTCTCTTGGGCATTGCAGATAACAGACGCCAACATGCACATGTTCTGCTCTCTGCTAGTTCTTCATAAGCATATACCAGATTGCCTCTCAATAGCTTCTAAACCTGCCTCACTTGTGGATCTTATCTTGCTGTAGTTTCCCAACTGTAGTTCTGTAGATCCATGAGCCTCTCCGACCACCTTTCCTGGAGTATGAAGAATTAAGCAATAACAAAGAGTCTTTTTGCTTTCACATAACTAAGTACAAAACTTGCTCAGAGCTGCATGTGGTGGTAAGTTAAACTCCACAGTTTAAGGCTCTGTTGAGGAAACAACAGGCCAGTTCCTAGAGGACCTTTTCTGTACAGGACTGGGAAACTGGTTACATATATGCTGTAACCACATGGACATCAGCAGGAAAACTACTGATGTGAGAAACTAGGGCCTTGTGTGCCACTGAAATTACTGTGGATGAAGAAAGGGCAGTGTGTCTGCAGAAGCCCAAAGACCAATCAATTAGAGCATTTCCTTAGGCACACAGGGACTTCAGCTGTAGAGGTGAGCATCTAAAAGTTTGAATTTCAAGCACTGAATGCTACTTTGAGTCTAAATACTGTTGATCCAGCCCCTGTATTAAGACAGGAAGGTACACAGTAAGAGTGGTACTACAGTAGCAAGGAGTTAAAAATGCAAGTCTCCACTTAAGAAAAATAATAAAAAATTTATTCCAAGCAGCCTTGTTTTTAGAAAAACATTTTATTTATGGTTCACCTTTGTTTTCTGCATTGAAGCCAATCTGCAGTCTCACGGAGCAGAAATCTTTTGTTTTTCAGGACTCCACACCTTTGACATTAACCCTTAGTGCGTGATGTACCCACCTTACAGATTTTAGAACTCAAAGTCTGCCTTCGGGAGCCATAAACGAGAAGCACAACCTAGTAAACAAGAGTACTGCAAATACTCTTTTTGATCAGTCCCAGTGAAGAGTTTGTTCTCTTGAGAAAACATACAAATGGTAGGAAGGAAGAGCTAGCTTCTACCTCATATTCCCTGGCTGCCAAACTTTACCTGGATGATTTCATAGTACAGTATCATTAAAACGACTGCCTGAGATTCTTGACTGACCAAGTTTGCAGAACCACAAAGTATGGGGAAGCCTACAGGAACCCACTCACCCAAGGGTATCTTTTGGACACTGCTGCAGCCACTGTTTTCTTCCTGGGGTTCACTTTGTCTATCTACACAGCTATTATAAAATGCAGACAAGATCATTCTTATCTTCCACTGTCGGGTTTTTATGGCAGTGTCACAATGCTGATAGCAGAATAAATCCAACTTGCAACAGAGCATGACCCCACATAATTGTTACAAAGCTGCTCTGCAGGAGGTAGAGGAACATATTAGGTTGTGAAAGAGCCAAATACCTTTTCCGTATATTGTCTGCAGGTTTATGCAGCTTTATGGGGTAGTCCGTAAAGCCTGGCAGGGACACCAAGGATAAGACAGGTAATATTTAAAAAACCCAAAGAACAGTTACTCCCCCCAACCCCAATTATTTTTTTTTTTCCTTGAAGAAAACAGATGCAGTGCTGAGACTGTGCGTCTAAAAGACTTGTTCTGTGGGTGTAAAGGACCTTGATGGGAAGGATTTCTGAGCTGGACTAGCTGCTGGGAGAGCTTTGAGATAGCAGAGGAATGTTGGTGGGAAAGTTCTGAGACCATAGGGGAGTATTGCAGGGAAAGTTGGCAAGATAAGAAGGAAGAAAGGAGCGAGGAACCAGTAGCCAATGAGGGGACAACAGCGGGAAGCAGGCATCCAATCAAAGCAACCACTGAGCAAGATATCAACCAATGAAGAAGCGAAAACACCCACGTGGACGGTGATAGCTAACCAGTTGTATTAGCTGCTCATACACCCGGGTACTTCGTATAGCCTGTATCAACCCTGGACCTGCAGGAAATAAACGATTTTGTTTCCTAACCAGAAACGGGGTCCGTGCCTTATTCGCCACAAATGGCGCCCAAACAGGGACTTTAGAGGCGGATGAACAGCCCCGGTGGAGAAGCTGACCGAACAAGTTAGAGGACCAGAGAGCTGTACTCCCGGGAGAATACGCACCTTTGAAAAAGGTGAGCGGTAAGGAAGATGGGATCGCAGATGTCTGCGGAAGAACAGACTATTGTTTCTTCGCTAATGTACGTTTTAAAGCAGCAGGACATTACGTACGATGAAAAGGCTATTCGTGCCCTGCTTGCATGGCTTAAGGGGCGGGGATTTGCTGTCGATTCTCAGACGGCGCTTCAGCTGGAGCAGTGGGACTCGGCTAAAGAGACTCTTTGGGAGGCTGCGTGCAGGGGGGAGGAAATCGTTTTTCCGTTGTTACCAACACGGCGCTTACTCTATGAGGCTCTTCGCAAGTTGCAGAGCCCATCGCGGTGCGCAGTCGCTGACCATCGTAACGAGCCGACTGCCTCTGCCCCTCCGGCACCGGTGCTGCCGCCTGCGCCACCACTAGCGGACATGGCGCCGACCCCCCCCACCGCACCCCTCCCGACAGCGACCCCCCCCACCGAACCCCCCCGCCATTCGGTACTCCCCGCAGCCGTTTGGGATGGAGAAGATTACGACCCTCGTAAACGCTGGCAAAAATTGCGAAATGCAGCTGCAGCGGACGAGGAGGCGTTCACGGCCATCAGACAGGCAAAAGACGAGCCGTATATGCAATTTATAGATGGTTTGCAGACGGCTATCGATAAGCAAGTGGAGAATGATGCTGCCCAAGATGCCGTATTACTGATACTAGCAATAGAGAATGCAAACCCGGACTGTCAGAAGGTGTTGCGAATGCTGAAAAATCCTACTTTGCTCGATATGATTGAAGCATGTAACCGCATTGGCTCAATAGACTACGTTAACGAAACTCTAGTGAGGTATTTAGCCGCAGCTTTACAAACCGCACAGCGGCTGTGCTTTAGGCGCGGCAAACCCGGCCACTTTAAGCGTTGCTACCCCCAGGCGAGCCAACATGGCGACCCGAGCCCTTGTCCACGTTGCAAAAAGGGGCATCACTATGTTAAGCACTGCCGATCAAAGTACCACGCCAACGGGGACCTACTTCCGGTCTCGGGAAGCGGGAGGCGGAGCGCGTCGCGGTGCTCCGCGTAGACACAAGAAGTCTCCGCCCCGCACAATCCCAATTCGCCAACGAGATGGGTCTGGCGCGGCTCCGCTCCTCCACCCCCGGAAGCGCCGCAGTGGATGTCCCCACAGCAACAGAAGTAAACATAGCAGACGCCAAAGTGCAGAAGGTGCCGCTGGCACTGGAAGGTCCGTTGGGTAATGGATTCAGTGCTCTATTACTGGGCCGCTCCAGTGTCACCTTACAGGGTCTTTTTGTTTTGCCTGGGGTAATTGATGCCGACTTTGAAGGACAAATACAAGCAATGGTCTGGACCGCATTCCCCCCTGTAACAGTCCCCGTGGGAGAACGTGTATGCCAACTTGTCTTATGCCATGCGCGTACAGTAAATGCCCCCTCGGAGGAAAACATGCTCAGAGGAACGGGTGGCTTTGGGTCTGCTGGTAAGCCACACGGTTTTTGGACACAATCATTAACAAAACAGCGGCCAACCATCGAATGTGAAGTGCGAAACCCCCAGCATAAACCCAGCACTATCAAACTTCAAGGCCTACAGGACACCGGAGCAGATGTTACAGTCATCAGCGCCTCCTTTTGGCCATCAAATTAGGAGACAATTTCATCAGCAATGGATCTAACAGCAATAGGAGGAATATCAACACCACGTCAAAGTGCATCGGTTATCCAGATAATAGATCCTGAAAGGCGCACTGCGAACCTCCGCCCATATATAGTGAACTGTCCTTTTAACCTTTTGGGAAGGGATGTCTTAAGCATGTGGGGAGTCTCGATAGCAACATCGCCTTTTTAACTGGGGTCATTGATGAGAATGTTCCAATCAGACTGAAGTGGCTGACAGAAAAACCAGTGTGGGTTGATCAATGGCCCCTCAATTTGGAAACAACCCACGCCTTAACAGAACTGGTGACAGAACAGTTGAAGTTGGGACACTTGGTTCCGACCACAAGTCCCTGGAACACACCAGTATTTGTAATTAAGAAAAAAACAGGGAAATGGTGTCTTTTACATGGCCTCCACGCAATTACCAATGTCATGGAGGACATGGGAGCCACACAGCCAGGTTTGCCTTCCCCAGCCATGATACCAAAGAATTGGAACATTGTCATTATGGACCTCAAAGATTGTTTTTTCACTATTCCCCTGCACCCTGAAGATGCTCCAAGGTTTGCTTTTTCTGTTCCCTCTGTTAACCATTAGGGAACAGCAGAGTGTTATCATTGCACTGTATTACCGCAGGGTATGAAAAACAGTCCGACAATATGTCAGTTATATGTGGCTAAGGCATAATCAGAGGTAACAAAGACATACCCAACAGCTATTTGCTATCATTATATGGATGACATTTTGTTAGCCTGTCAGGAACCACAGAAACTTGCAGAAATTACCTCCAGCACTAAATCTTGTCTTGAAAAGCACGGGTTAGTTGTTGCTCCTGAAAAGGTACAACAGCAACCCCCATGGAAATACCTGGGATGGAAAATCCTCCAGCAGACTGTAGTGCCTCAACTGCTAAAGACTGATGTCAAACTTAACGCCCTAAACAATGTACAGAAATTAACTGGCACTATAAATTGGGTATGAATCCTTTCAGGTATAGACAATGATACCCTTTGACCTCTATTTGAGCTATTGAAGGGAGAAACCTGCCCTCAACTCGCCCCGACAGTTAACTCCAGAGGCTGAGTACGCTATTGAACAAGTTAACAGGGCTTTAACCAATCGACAAGCTGCAAGGATAGATTACCAGCTCCCAGTTACTCTGTGTGTTATCCAAGGGCCTAGGTCCCTCAAAGGATTAATAGGTCAATGGGATTCAAGGGAAAAGGATCCAATGTGTGTCTTTGAATCTTTTTACCATACCAATTCTCCAAAACCATAGTTACTATTTGTGAACTGACAGCACATACAGTGTGTCGTGGCCGGCAGAGAACGACCGAATTAACAGGACACGAGCTAGACACTATCTCTCTTCCTTAACCAAGATGTATTTTCAATGGGCTTTTCAGAATACCACAGAACTACAAATAGCAATGACAAGTTTTGGTGGACAAGTTACTCCACACCAGCCACCACATAAGCTGTTCTCCCTCACAACAGAAATAGAGATAAAATCAGTTTCAAAATGTCAACATAACCCTGTAAAAGGTCCGACTTATTTTACAGATGGTTCAGGTAAAACAGGCAGAGCAGTCACAGTTTGGTTTGAGAATAACGAATGGCATCATGAAGAACAAAAAGTTCAGGGATCAGCACAAATTGTAGAATTAGCTGCAGCAGTGTTTGCATTTCAACACTGTCACCAAACAGTAAAAATGTTGTTAGAAAAACAAAAAGGGGGAATGAAGGGAGAATCACCACAGGCACAACTATATAAAGCAATTTATGTATTAAACTTCGTGACGATTGGAGAGGGAAATGAGACCGTAGCCGTTACCAGACATATCCTGTCGCACAGCCAAATTTTGCCTAATCCCATAGGGACTCATCAACCAAAGGTCTGGGTAAAATCACCACAAATGCTTCACTGGGAAGGGCCGTATCCACTGATAACCTGGGGGCGAGGGTATGCTTGTGTCTCCACAGATCATGGTCCTTGGTGGATACCTGCACGGCTGGGGCGGCCTCTTTTGAACCATCCTGCGGTTACGGACGCAGAATCCAGGGGTAATCACCAACATATCGATGTCGACAATGCGACTGATGCCCTGGAATAGCTCCAACATATGGGTGAACTTAGCTAGAACACTGAGTCAAACAACTCTCTGTAATTCAGCATAGTTAGCATCACTTCTGTTTCATACATGGTTAGTAGAGATACCTTGGTCTAATAGTAGCATCATTACTGTATCACTTACAAGAGGGATAAAACAGTAGAAATGTAAAACTTCTTGTACTGATATTTTCCTTCGTATTAGGTTTCTTGTTCCCTATCTGCTAAATTGTGTGCAAGATATATTGGATAATATGTTAAAGAAGGTTACGTCTTTAGAAAAACAAAAAGGGGGAGATGTGGGTGTAAAGGACCTTGATGGGAAGGATTTCTGAGCTGGACTAGCTGCTGGGAGAGCTTTGAGATAGCAGAGGAATGTTGCTGGGAAAGTTCTGAGACCATAGGGGAGTATTGCAGGGAAAGTTGGCAAGATAAGAAGGAAGAAAGGAGCGAGGAACCAGTAGCCAATGAGGGGACAACAGCAGGAAGCAGGCATCCAATCAAAGCAACCACTGAGCAAGATATCAACCAATGAAGAAGCGAAAGCACCCACGTGGACGGTGATAGCTAACCAGTTGTATTAGCTGCTCATACACCCGGGTACTTCGTATAGCCTGTATCAACCCTGGACCTGCAGGAAATAAACGATTTTGTTTCCTAACCAGAAATGGGGTCCGTGCCTTATTCGCCACATTGTTCCTGCTCAGCTTGCAAGTGATTTTCCTTCCAAAAGGAACAATAAAATGCCATCAAGCCAGAGCAGCCGTGTTTCATTGACACATTGTCTTCATGTAAGGTCTTCACAGCCTATGACATAGATTAAAAAGTTCAGTCCTTTGGTCTTACTTGTATTTTATTCCAGTCAAGCTCAAAGTCCACCAAACTCACACACACATCCCACAATGGAGTAACCTTGCGTAAACCAGACACAAAAGACTTGATGTAAAATTGTGCTCCCTGGTGGAGAAATTTTATTTTGTGCAATAAAAGCTCAAGCAGTGCTGATCCATCACTTAACCAACAGGTTTGCAGTGCAGACAGAACACCAAGACTTTCTACAATATGAAAAGAGTGTGAGTGCATAGTTCAATGTATCTGTTATAACCAAGATGGGGTTTATACTGAATTAAGTAACAGGTTACAGCTAGAGAAGGTTTTGAAATATACAACAAAAGAACCCCCCAAGTCCTAAGACATGCTTTTACGTTTGGTTAGATTTTAAAAGTAACGGCACTCTTAATGCAGTGGCAAAACATTTCCTTTTAATGATGTGACACTTTAATATGGTCCTATATAACACTATAGAATCTGATGAAAACAGGTGAGTTTTACATCAGATAGTGCTACTTGGTTTATCTAACAGGAACTAGGATTTTTCTATAAATAAGGATTTAATAACAAAATTCTGGTGATTTATTTTAAGAGAGAAGAACTGATATGATAACCAATGCCCTTCTTTCTGGTTATGCAGACACCACTAATCATAAACGTACTGAATGGGTCTTCAGGAAATACGAACTCCTGTTCAGTGGGGTTTCTTACAGTGTTAACAAAACCAATCCATTTTTGTGACATCTGGGTAGGCATGCACCAGTGAATGCATGAACTCAAGTTAATAGCCGATGAATTTGACTCTACTCTTTATAAACAACTTGGCCACTTGACGCTTCCTCAACAGTATACAGGATTTAGCTGTTTCAAACTCTGTATCTTAACTAGGCTCTTGGAATAAATCTGAAGTTAGAAGACAGAAGTATGAAAGACTTTGAAAAGAGCTAACTCATGCTAATTTAAAAATATACTAAAATTTGGCATGCATTCCAATTCAAGAGTAAGGATCTAGGAAAACATGGATGTTAGATTTCTCTTATGTGGTTGCAGAATGTTACGGTTAACTTGACTTTTACAGAAAGTAACATTCTCTCTCCCTCTTTGCCCTTTGAGAAGGGTTTTGGGTTTTTTTGGATGCATACAGAAACACAGAGCTACCTTTCATTATTTTAGGTTCCCTGGTATAATCAGAAAAGGCAGGCTACCAATTCAGCTACGGCAGCAGTCTAGATCTAGGAAGTGTCAGAAGCCACAGAGAGAATCATGCAAGTTAAGAGATTTGCCAGCTATATGGGTTTTTAGATGGAAAAAAGTTCATAACTGATCTTGTGCCTAGAGCAAGGAGTGAGTTCTGCTGACTTCCAGCATAACTGATATGGCAGCAATTTAAACACTTGTGTTCAGTTAATCCTATGACAGCAAGCAGATTTCTTGAGTTTCTGCACTGGCAGTCACTCAATTTTGAGCTGGTGAACAGTTGTCTGTGATTGGGTAAAAGAAAAACCCAGCTCTAGTTCAGTGTTTGGTCACATCACTTAATAGATAGGTGAATAAGAACCAGGTAATAAAGTGTAGGTTGGGAACAGCTAAATATTTATGGCTATTTATTTGAATATTTATTAAGTGCTGGAACTCTGCAAGACACTGTTCCCATTTAATACTCTCCTGCAATTTGTCCTTCACAAGACTGAATCACTTAATCCATACTTTTTATTTAACTATATGCAAGAAAAAAAATAATCAGTTCATCTGAAAAATAAGAATCTCAAAATCAAGGAGCCAGAAAGACAAGTGAGATATCCCTTAAAGTCCTGGGTAGTTACCATTACAGATAGATAACAGAGAGTGATCTTAGATATGTTTAGTTTAAAATTCAATAGTAGTCATGCAAAACTAACAGTTGTGAGCATGTTGTAGCACCACTTGAAATTAACAGGCAATTTTTCATTAGCCCTGTTGCAATAATACCTGTCAGTCACACTAGTGCAGGTATGGAAGGGAGACAGCCGAGTAGTTGAGAGAAATGTCTGGGTTTCTAAGCCTCAGTTGAGAGTGGGAATGTTTGTAAAACCTCAATTTTTAGCTACAAAAGTGTTATCACAGCAAAGCAGGAGTTTCACCGGGTTCTGGAGACTCAGCTAACTGCGTGTTAGAGTTTGTGCCCCATCAAAAGAGGTTAAAAAACTACCAAAGTACAGCTCAGTAGATTTATGCATTAAGTTGTCAGCCACCTAAAAACAACACTAAAGTTATATTACAAGCTACAGGATCCCACTTAGCAATCCAGTTTAGCCCATGTAAGAAGTGCAGGCATGTGATACCTTCCAATGAAACCAACCTTGGCATTCCTTGAGGAGAGAAAAAGACACAGACCAAATTCCCAGACAATTCGTACTGACTTCCAGTCCCTTCTTATAACTTTGCGAGTTTTCTGGGACACAGCTAGGAAGTCATGCACACTGACAAGTTACAGTTGCTACTACAACACTACCAAGACAGACCACTTTAAGGATAACTTACAGTAACTCCTTCAGAAGCTACTGTGCAAAGAACACCAAAGCTTCCACTGGCCTATTTGAAATGTGAGAACTCTGCCTACTCCATGATGAAGAGGTTTTAGAGAATCTGAAAGCACAGTCCAGGGGGTCCTCATAAGACAGAGCAGATTGTGGCCTTCTCAGGGTTTCCTATATCTCAACAGTTGCAGCAGTGCCATTTGTGTAGCCACCTTTAGACTTCATGTGGTCCTGAATTGATACAGCCTAGAAAAAAAAAGTTTATTAGAACACACATCTTATAAAGTATGGTTGCCACAGCAACAAATAAAAGCATTGATTTGAAGAGGCAGGTGAGCCATATGTTTACAGTGCTGGGTTCCAGTGGTGGTAGGAGAAGTAACAGGTAAACCCTGGACTGTTAAATACTGTTTTAAGTCAGTGCATAAGATGGGTCTTGTTATATCAAATCCACTTACTCCTACATCACTCTAGCAGAGCTTTGACTTCAAGGTGATGTGTTATATGGACCTACTATCAAGTGCATCCAGAGAATCCTTATCCAAAAGATTCTGATACATAAAGACTGGGGAAATTAGCACTTCTTGCTGTATGTGTTTTCCACAGTATCTTATGTTTACAAACTAAAGGGCAGTTCTGTTCTGATGCTATTCTATTAATGAAAAATAAAAGTAGAAGTCAGTTTCTCTCTCTCACAATAATCTAGAGGTTTATTAGCTACCTACTCTACAGGCTACTGAGGGGAGATCTCTGCTTATCCAAGAGGTGTACACTTACTGATGTATAGTCACTACTCATCTCTCCTGCCCCAACATGCGCAGTGTGTACAAAGTTCATTGGTTCTCCTATCATATTCCGGTCCAGTCTCCGGCGCCTCTTCTATAAGAAAGGAGGTATCTTAGGTCTCTATTCTGCAAACGTGAGAAGCTTTCAGACAGAAACAAGCAGCTGAGATTAAAAAAAGACAGTCAATACTGACCCCTAATGACTCCTCATGGTAACTGGGCTGAAGTTTCAGCTTTCCTGCAGTAAAAGAGGGTTAAATTCTCCTCTATTACTGCTGAATGAATTCTAGCAACAAACTCTCTTTAGTGTTGGAAAGTCAGGGCCTAAGAACTGCAAACACTCCCGTGGCCAAACATGGTCTGGTTTATTCGTTTGCATTACTTAGCTCAAACTAATTAAAAAAATGTGACAATGAAAGTGTTTTCCACATAACTGAAAGATAACTTCAAATCTGATACAGGATGTGCATCTACCTACCGGCTGGGGCTGTTCACCATTGCACCAGTTAAAGCAAACCAGGAATTCGGTCATTATATTTTCAGCAGATAGTTAGGTCTTGTTAAGCACAATTATTTCTCTGGGAGTTAAAGCAGTACAAGGACCAAGATGCAGTTCCTAAAGTAAGTTTAGGAAGGAATTGCTTGTGCAGATTCACTGGTAAAAAATCACATAAAGCATCTGATGAGTATACCTGCAAAGAGAGTATTAGTTAAATTTATACTACAATATATCGGAGTCTTGTAACAGTTATTGAGCAATACACATTTCAGAAGACTAAACCAGAACTCTAAAACTCTTAAACCATACCTGGACAGAAGAGTAGCATAAATTTTAGATCAGTATGCTCATGTTAGAAATCAGGGCTAAGAACTCTGCACACACACTCCCAGGCAGAGAGTAGAATGAGGTCTGGGTTCTTTACAGAAGAGTAGTAAAACTAATGCTAGAATTAAGTTAGGTCTTGTATAACAATTTATAATCAGGTTTTAAGCAGAGCTTTGAAGCACCACAGATCAAATGCTTAACATTTACAAACCACTGCAAAAGAAAGTCTTGTTCTTACATCTGATATACTCTTCGTAGAAACACAAAAGCTCAAAATGAAGGATATTTTACAACTCCAAAAAGCCCTTCAAAGGGGAAAAAAAGTAAAAATAAAAAAGCTTTGTACACCAGCAACAGAAACCATTCATCAGAGCCTAGAGCTTCCCAGAACATATAAAACTATTGACACAGCACTCTTGAACTGGCAACACAACCAGGAAGCTCACTGACTTTAAGTGCCCTGAAGCCATCATAAAAAACTTTATAGCGGTTAAAGACTACTACTGTTTACCTTCAAATCAAACCCAGGGCTATAGAGAAGCCTATCATAACAACTTTTTCACGCCCCAGATTGCTTGAACAATATTATAATGTGTTAAATTTATACAGAATGTGTGAGGGTTTTTTATAAAGCTTACAGCTTAACAGAATTTACAGCTTCATCAATTCAATCTTCCTGAGGCCCTACTGAAGCCTTCACAACCAAACAGCACAAGCTTCTCCCTTCACAGGCATTTCTTATGTAGGCCCACAATTATGTAATTAGCAGATCTATTTCTTTCACCTTAGTGGTTTTCTTACGCTTCATCACTTCTCACAGTTCAAGCAGATTATTTAAAGTTCTGCCGTTTATCTTTCAAAGCATTTGGTATGTTTGCTCCTAGCTTTAGATGGCCTACGCGATATATTATTGCAAAATGTGTCATAAATTACTCTATATTTATCCTCAGTGGCCTTAATATAACTCATTATCTGGCTCAATTGTGATTTTTCACCTTACTTCATCCTCTCACAATGGCCTTTATCACCACTGATGCCTTGTTTGGGTGCAGCAAAGAAGGGACAGTGGCTCACAGAACCATGAGGACATAGAGAAGCCAAAGCTTTCAGCCACTCTTCACATTAGTTTCAGATTTTGGGGGTTTATTTCATGCTAAGGAGACTGTATCAAAGCAAAGAATTTCTTAAAAACGATGGAGTATGTCACTATACACAAATAACCTATTTTGAAAGCAGACTGAGGCGAGCATTGAATCAGATAGAGAAACATCCCCACCCCCAAAAAACAGCTGAATGCCTGCTGTCCTCCCACCGTACCCCCAGCATTTGGCCATCCACCTCCGTGTGGCTCTGAGCGTCCCTGGGCGTTATCTGCTGCTCCCAGGAGTCCTGGCGGGGTGGCACCTCCTCATTCAAGCACTGGCACGCAGCCACCTCCGGAGTGTCTTGGCAACTCAGCGCATCTACAGTTCATATCCCTGGGTTATAATTAATCCTGAGTGCTAAACAAGAATGCCTCAGTGTGATCCCAGATCCTTTGCTCTGCAAGATGCTGCAGAAGTCTGCTGTGCACTTCACGCTTACCTACAGGTGTCAGAAAAGCAGAACGGAAACCAAAAATAGCACCCTGGTTTGGCGTCAGATCTGTGCAGCCGTGCAGTTTTCCCAGCACTATCCATGCAGCCTGTGGCTTGCTTCCACCCCTGCGGCAACGCTGCAGGTGTCCTCCTGGCACACAGCACCGCTGGATGTCTTCCTGTTGTGTTTTACAACAGAACTGTTCTTTTCCTCTGCATGAGTCAGTGTCATCCTCCAGGACAGGAATGGCTGCGCCGGGCACAGGACTCCACCTTCCTCCCAAGGCTCAAGGTTTCCACATGAACTGGAAGAATTTGAAAAACATCTTACTGTGTTTGGGCTTGCTCAGGACTAATACAAGGCAACCAGAATCCGCAGATGGAGAGAAAACAACATTTTGTCACTGTTGGCACACAGAGCTGAACTGGACAATATCCTGTTGTTCTTTCTCTCTATTTTTCACCATAGCAGCAGTATCATTGAGGAGAGAGAGACAAAGGGCCAGGGAAACGGCTAGCACACACAGACACAGATGTGGGATGAGATGGACAGGATACACAGCCCTTCTGGAGTCTGTAGCCTTAAAGCGCCTCAGAGCTTTATGTTTAGATATACTTTATTGAGCATAACATTCCATTTGTTCTACCATAGCTGTGTATTAAAAAGTACTCAAAATTTTACTGTATTTTAGTCATAAAATATCAGTTCCATAGAAGTGAAAAACGTTTGCCTGAATCAAACCAGAAGAATTCTCCCTTCCCATAGACATGAGAGATGCATGGTAATCTCGATAAATAACATCACTAAACTTAGCTGTTCTTCACAACTGGCCTTTAGTCTCAAGGTCTGATCATGACAAATCCTGGACTCCAGGCTGTGAGTGTGTTAGCATATGTCAATCATCACGTCAGGCATAGGCTGCCATCACCCTGCCCCGGTGGAGTTGTTTAATCACAGGAACTTCTGAGTCTGGTTGTTGTCATTTTCATTCCAGCTCTGTCAGTGCTGAATTGATGCGAACAGCATTTGTCAGCCTCATTGTCTTTCCAAAACCCACTGTGCTTCTAGTTTGTTCATTTTCCATACTTTGCTTATTTGATATTTATGTCACGGAACAACTGTGTGTTTATCTCAATGTCAAGGTGTGGTAAAAGCAGTGGAATTTGGTTTTTTAGATCAAAAATCAGTTTTGAGCATGAAGCTTGAAGAATGCATCTTGCTTGGTGAAAGGTGAGGAGTGAAAAACAATAAATGACCAAGACTTTGGAAGAACCTCAGAGCCAAACAGCTGAAATCCTGTGGTACAGTGAATCGAACTGCTTGGAAGGAGCATCCCGATTTTACCAGAATAGGTACAGAATACGGATTTAGTTTGAGATGGATTCCTTAAAACTGCATAATCACACCACTATGTAGTATGATTATATATTGGTTTTCTGCTTTTGTGAAGCTTCATGGAAAGCTGAGAGCAGGGTTTTATGCTGTGGAGACCTCCACTAGTTTAGGAGTGTCGGTATTCTTAATGTAAGGAATTTGAATGTAGTCTCTCAAGAGATTTGAAGCAACTTCTTTCAAAAGCCAGGCAGACACACACATAAGAAACCTCCATGCGAACAAAACACAAAGCTCTACCAAGGCAGCTCCTCTGTTGCAAAGGGGAAATTAGATTAGTCACAAAATGAAAGTAAAATTGCTTTTTTAACTAACTGCCCATTCCCCATCAAAAAAAAAAGAAAAAAGCCAAGAGACCAAACTATGTGTCATTCGGAAGTTAAAAATAACTGTGGGAGAAATGACCTGGGGCCTTACCAGAAGAAAACTAGTAAAAATCACCAAAAGCCGAGAAGCCGGATGGTTGGCAACACACCACCCACTGCTGCTGCAAACACCGCGGGGTCAACAAACTGAGGTACCAGTTTGTAAATTATGGAGTTTAATGTCATTAAAACAAACTCAAATAATACCAATAAAAAAGGCTGTAGCCATGACTTTTCCTTCTTCATAGAAGGGAAAAAGCTGCCACAACAAGAGGTGCTGTTCCTCAAGCCAGTCCCTGGTTTGAGCAGTCCAGGCTCGGGCAGCTGAGGGACAAACACACCCGCCGAGGAAACGCGTGTGCTCTAGAACTGCCCTTGAGCCCAGGGGCTTACAGGAGACAAACCCCGCACCGAGCACTCCAGTCAAGTTTCTTCATGCCTGTTACAACGACCCCGTTCCATGGCCCAAGGACAGGCCGTGACCTTGGCCGCGGGATGCTGCGCATCCGCCGCGGTTTGTTCCGCAGAGTTGCTGGGGTCACCCTGCCCCAGAGCAACCGGTGCGGCGAGCGCCACGCCCTCGTGCTCTTCCCCTCCGAGCCACACCACAGGGCAGGCGGTGCCCGCGCGGCCCAGCCCGGGGCCTCGCCCCGCTCCGGGCAGCCGCAGCACTCCGGCGCCGTTTCGCGGGCGACGCGATGGGTCTAAAACCGGGCCGGTGCTGGAGCGGCTGCCAAGAGCCGCCTGCGGCCCCTCGGATAGGGGCGGTAACGGCTCAGTACGGTCAACAGCCGCCTCGGCGGCCCAAGGGCTCACGCAATACCCGGGGTTCCCGGCGCTAACGCGGGCGCTGCCGCAACCGCCGTAACGGCTCCCGAACGGTTGGCGGCGCAGCCTGAGCAGAGCGCTCCGACCACCAGAGCCGCCCCTCAGGGCGCGACGCTCCTGCCATTGGTGCAGCTGACACCCCCCCGCAAAGCGGCTGCCAATGAGCGCGGCCGAACCGCCGCGCCGGAACCCTGTCGGGCGTGAGTGAGGGAGCGCTGCCCAATAGCCGTAAGGCGTCAGCGTTCTGTGCTTTCCATTGGCTGCAGAGCGGTGGCAGCAGCCCAATGGGCGCGCAGGAGCGCGAGGGGAACCCGCGCGCAGTGGGTGCCCGTCTCCCTTTGCGGAGCGCTCAGGCGCGGCGCGGATCAGCTCTGCTGCTGCTCCCTCCTCCTCCGACCATGGCCTTGCCCGGCAGTTGACGTTTGGCCTCTCCCCTCTTTACCTTCCTCTCCTTTCTCAGCCCCTTTCTCCCCTCTCCCCGGGTCCCGGCTCAGGCACGTAGGCGGCCGGTACCGGAGACACCGGGTCCCCAGCCCCTCTCCCTCCCCACCCCGCCCCTCAAGACCGGGCTGCAGGAGTCGGGCCGGGCGGCTGCCGGACGCGCCATGAACATCATCATCGGCATCGGCGGGTAGGAGCCGCGGGACGGGAGGGGCGGGTGGTGGTTCTGCTGCGGCGCTGGGCCCTCGCCTCGTTCCCCCACCCCCCCTTCGGTGCTCCTCGTGCCGCAGTGGCGCGAGGGGGAACGGCCCCGCGCACGTCCCCGGCGCGCTTCCCACGCCCGGGCGCTGTCGCCGCAGGGTCACCAACGGCGGGAAGACCACGCTGACGCGGCGGCTGATGCGGGCCCTGCCCAACTGCAGCGTGGTGCACCAGGACGACTTCTTCAAGGTGAGGGGGTGACCCCCGCGTGCTTCCGCGCTCGGCTCCTGGCGCCCTGCCAGGCTGCCCTGCCCCGCTCCCCTCGGCTTCCCGGCCGGCTGCTGCCATGGTTAGCTGGGCTGGGGGATAAGCCTGCGCTGTGCTGCGTCCGGTGACTTTACATTTTCTTTGCTATGCGGCGTGCTTGTGTTGGTGGGAAGATAGAGGAGCAGACTGCTTTATCTGAGCCTCGTTACTACTGCTTTTTATCTGCATGCAAAGAAACCTGGTGGAGGGTTAAGATTTCTCTGTGTAGCTTCAGGGGTCAGATCTTGCATCTTACTTTGAAATGAGTAACAAGCTTTCCAGTAGCTGTCCTGACCAAAGAGTTTGTTTTCTTATTATTGTTTCAGCCCCAAGATGAAATAGAAGTTGAAGATGGGTTTAAACAGTATGATGGTAAGGCTTACCTACAGCATGATCAAAAAAACTTGTGTATTTTGATGCTTTATGTGCACTGTTTTTGTGCACTGTTTTTGTACTCTTATTGCTAGATGATATTAATTACTCCTTAGTGATAGTTGTTTCTTTTGTCTTAGTGATTAGTGCGTTAGATATGGAAGCTATGATGAGTACCATAAATGCTTGGATAAAAAACCCAGTCAAGTTTGAACGTTCTCATGGTATCAACAACACATTGGATGCCCAGATCTTAGAAGATAAGGAGGGAGAAGATGAAACAATCCACATTCTTATTGTTGAAGGCTTCCTACTTTACACCTACAGGTAATCAGATGTGCCTTCATGTGTTTTACTTTTACATGATAGGCAAACCTCCAAGGGAATAAAAAGGCCTTTTCTAAACCAGAAGTTAGCAGCTGGTATTGACTACTGCAGAGTGTGGGTGTCACAAGTATGAAGATAGCTCTAGATGCAGGAAATGGATGTAGTTTTACTTTTCCATTTCTTGCTACTAATCAAACAGCTTAGCTGTAACCAAACGTGTGTCTTTCAGGCCACTGATTGATGTGTTCCACCATCGGTACTTTCTTTCCATTCCGTATGAAGAGTGTAAAAGGAGAAGAAGGTGAGTTGTTCTTTCTAGGTTCCCTGCTAGCCCAATAGCATTTTACTCTCCTGAAGACTGTTTGTTTCTCTGGAGCTTTTAGATGAGAAAGGGTAAACACTGATGTAGCTGCTGTGTTAGACTGTAGCTTCCTTCCCCAAACAACCCAAACGTTTCCTACTGAGCTGCTGTGCACATCTCAGACTATCCTGGGGTTCTATATTGGGCTGTATTGTGGTACACATACACTGCAAATGAAACATTAAACTTGAACATATATTTCAGAGGACTAAGCAGACAGCTGTTTACCCAAAGTTCTACTTTAAGAGAGGATTATTGATCAATGTTAAGATCAGTCTGTCTTAAGAATCCTTTTTGCATCTGGAACATTTTGGACTCATACACCAAATTCCGACTTCTGTGGGAATATTTGTGCTTGTGGCTTATGCTAAATACTTCTGATAAGCTCAGGAACTACATGGGAAGCATCAGCCTCAGGCTAGTGTGTAGAGAGACTGTATCAACTATCTGTCATCTCCTGAACTGCAGTTACCACTCTTAAGTAACAATGTCTCAATTTATAGTTCAAGGAATTACACTGTACCAGATCCACCTGGATTGTTTGATGGCCACGTTTGGCCTATGTATGTAAAGCACAGGAAGATAATGGAAGATCTTGGAGTTGATGTGGGTAAGTCTTTTAGTGACAAAAGCACTTTGGAAAGATTGCTGTAGGAGACTGCTTTTCGAACTGGGATATATGTGCTGGTTAGATGCATGAGAAGAGTTGAAGCAGGTGGATGGAGGATATTTATCTGATACCAGTGAAATGTGTGTTCTTCAGGATCTGTTGGTCTTGCAGAAACTTTCAATTATAGCTCTCTTCTTTTACTTTCTTACTTTAAGTGCACTTGAATGGAACAAAATCCAAGGAGGAGCTGTTTAATGATGTGTATGGACAGATCCAGAATAAGATTGAAGAACTGCTTAATATGCAGGTACATGTTTATGCTTGTAATTGCAACTAGAGTCAGTCCTTTTAACGGCTGTGTCAAAAAGCATAAAGCTGTAACACGTTCATGTGTATCTTTCTGTTTAGAAATAAGCTGCTTCTGATTCTTGTGAGTGAAGATGACTCCTGTTTGCTCCGTGCTGCCTACCTGCCTGCCACTAAAGTTCCAGCTTCTGTGAAGACTCTCAACTCTTAAATTCGACTTTGTTCAATCTTCCCTTGAAACCGAGTTATACGTGGTCATAATTAAAAAGCACTTCCCCCTTGTCTGCCATCTTAATTTGTGCTTCAGTCTCATGGGGCCTCAAATTAACTTTAGTCTTCTCCCAGTCATGTTATTAGCCTGGGACAGTAAAATATCATAGTGTGTACATATGTATTTACCCACATATACTTAATATACAAGTTCTTCCCTTCTGTTAACCTACATTAATTTCTGATCGATCTAATTAGGGATCATCTTGATGAAGAAACTGGGGTTGATCTTGCTTTTCAAACATGAGAACACAATAGGTTGTTTTCAGGCCATTTTACTAGCATTGAGTTATTCAGTGGACACATTGATCTTGAATGCAGACAATTTTAAAGTTGGAAAAGATCTTAGATATACAACAGCTTTAAAATTACTGATGGCTCTAGACAGTTTCGGTAATGATACATAGCTTAAGGCAAGTTCACACTCCTGTCTGTGTACAGAAGTAGTTCACGGCCTTGGTTTATGTAGAAGAGCAGTGAAAGAATACAAAGGCTTAATCCCTAGTAAGGGAAGAAGTGAATTTAGGACAAAAGCTTGATTTAAGAAAAAAAAACCCCGAGGTGTCCCAAGAGGGAAGTTGTGTACTGATCCACTGTGAGAACAGCCCTTCAAAAAGGACTGACCAGGCAGCAGTTACTTCAAGCCCAAATGCATAAGCTTCCTGACAGGAGCTGGTCCTCCCCAGTATCCCCTGGAAATGGAGAAAGTTCTTTGATCAAGTTTATGTATGTACTATCAAAGCAGGGTATGGGGGGTTTCTGGTTTACTCCCCTGAGATTCTATACTTGCTAAGAGGTGGGTGCTGGGAGTTTGAGAATCTTTGTTTCAGTGAGGTTTTCATTTTGCAGTTCAACCCTTGTCTGGTAACAAACCCCCATTACTAGCAAGGTGCCCAAAATCCTCAGAAAATGAGGCCTTAATCATGATCATCCACTTCTTTTCCAGCAAGGAACTAAGCCAGAACAGGTATCTGTACCTGGCCTTTACCTGAATAATCACAGCAGCTTTACCTGTTCAGGATTTAGATACTTACTTGAGTAGTGCATTCCAATAGAGAAAAGGCATCATATCAGCTTTCATATGGTACATGGTTACTCTCTCCTTACTCTGGTCAAGAGGAAAGGTCTCTAATGGCTGAGCGTTGTAGTCAAATTCTGCTAGAATCACCTTGTTGTAGCCTGTTACTATGGGGCAGGAAGTATATCCATCATACTGCAACGAAGAACACCCCTATTCATTACTCTGAGCAAAGTCTAAATGCCAAGGTATTACAATCCAGACGGTTAACATTCATATTTCAAAATAAGTTGCTAGGAGGTTTCTGTATGTGTAGCATTAATATCAGCAAATTTGGGAGGCTGCTAAGCCAATTGTGGTTTAATAACCATAACACTAAGCCATGTTATTTCAAACGTAGATTTAACATTGCTAAAATCAGAACTGACACAGAACAGGGCTTTTTCTATTAACTGTTTTTTGTAACCAGAAGAACAGGTGAGCAGCAGATCAGGATGAGAGGTGGTGCTGGTTTTAACAGGCAGTGTATAAACAGGATCTTGAATCTAGCTACAAGAATTTCCAGAGGATGGCAGGACTATGGATAATGATATTCAGGTTAGTATCCCAAGGAATATTAATTCAGCCTCAAAGAGAAACTTGAACACAGTTATAGGCTTAACATCTGTAGTACAAAACCTTCAATTTGACTCCTTAAAAGATCCTATTCTGTGCAGGGGAGGCAAGTTTCAACATTGTACAGATACAGCACGTCTGCAAGGCTTTTCCTGGAGCAGGCATTGTAGCAGCCAAGTTTTACTCTAAATAAGTCTCCTGCATTGGTGAAGAACCCAGACTGGTCAGTGTTTAAACTTTCAACTGAGAAGCCAGGGAATTTCATCCTGTTTTTAATGGCAGTATCAAGAATATGAATTGTGCAACTAAGTTACTAGTATAACATACAGAATTTAGCACCCCCTTCCTGCTTTCTGGTTCACACCCTTAGCTACTTGCAAGACTTCCTGCATGAGAATGGAGAAAACATTTAAGACAACTTCCCTAACACAAGATCTGTAGGTACCTTTTTAGTTGGCAACTGGTTCTTCATTACCAGGGAAATAGTTCTGTCAAGCACTCCAGACTGGGCAGCTACAAATAATAAGAAAGTGTTTTAGAGCTTCATTTTAGGCAGCAATTATTGCCGTTAGTAGAGCAAACACTGTCAGCCAGGCCCTTTGTTGGGCAATTCAGCTGCAATTGAATGTGCACGTCAAATCACGCTGGGAAGTTCACAGTCCCAGATAAGAAAAAACGAAAAACTGGAATAATGCTTCAGCCTCACTGTTTCCAACCTGCCAAAGCTTAATAACACTTTAGCTGTACGTTTTTAGTCTATGGCCATTCTCCTATATGAAATATAGGAGAATATTCCCCAGCACTAAGGTTCTGGCACACAGAGTTTTGTTTCATTTTGAGTACTGGAAGGGAGGTACTCTAGACCCATTTGCTGGAATCATTGACTATACCATTCTTCAAGTTACACCAGGAACACACTGATAACCTTCCTTTAAGTTTTTTAGTTGTGAGACTATATGCCAAAAGTGTTTTACATTGGACCCTGTGGCTACAAGTACAGAACATGTGATTCTTCAATAGCGACTTATCGGTTTGCTGACACATACACATGAACTGCTAAGATAGAGCAGAAAGTTTTGTTACTGAGTGGTGACGGAATGCAAGAGCAGTGTGCTCATTTTATGCCATTCTGTGGACACAAAGAATGCAATTAGTTCATTATTGCAGGAGACACAGGTCTTTTTCAAAGCTGGAAATAATTGAAGTCATGCCCTCAGGAGTAAGAAGCTAAAAACATCTCACTGTCACTCCCATACTTCTCATTACCCACACAAACACACATGTGCAACTTCACCTACGGCTGCAGCAGTTTTGGAAGTTGGAAGGTTGGTGCAGTCTCCAATGCCAAACACATTAGGGTACTTTTTATGTTGTAGAGTTTCCTTATCTACATCCACCCAGCCGATTTCATCCGAGACACAACTGTTGATGAGTACATCGGGTGGCCCCATGGGGGGTGTGACATGAAGCATTTCATACTAGAGAGAAAGAAAAGGCACTCAACAGCTAGTTTGTCAGAGCACATCGTACCTGTGTTCATATAAGGCAATAACCACAGTGTGGAAAGGGTTTTTTTGGGGGGGTTGTCTGTTCTGTGGGTGTTTATTGGGGTTTTTTTTTAGTACATAGAATGAGAATTTGTCCTCAAATTTGAATTGCACCTTTTTTTTTTTTTTTTAATTTTTAACATGAACCTTATCAGGCAACTCCATTTAGACTGGCGAAACAGCAACTTCCGTCCTCTATGTACCTTTAAGACATTACCAAGTTATACTAACAAGGTGACAGGACTCCAGCCATGGCTTATTGAGTATTTCTTCCTTCTCTCCACCTGAGTTTCAAACCTTTTAATCCTCTACTAAAGTTATAGGTGGTACTCTCAGGAGGGAATGGCAGTATGAGAGGAAGCAGATAGTATATGTGTATAGTGTGGCAGTTATGTTACAGTATACAAGGAAAACAAACAGGACCAAAGTAGAGGTCTGAAAGCTCCTGACCTGATGAACTTCAGTCACTCCGGGCTTGTCCAGGTTTTCAAACACAGCTTCCTGCTTGTCTGCTCGAACTTCTATAAGATTTCGCTTATAGTTAACAGCGATATCCCTCTCCTTTATGATTTCAAGCAATGCATCAGCATACTTCTTAACACCAAAAATGACACCAAGTGAAGTGTTGAACATTATGTTTGCTTTGGAGCGTTTTCCTGTCTGCAAAAAGATCAAATTAGCCTTTTCCATTAAGAAAGTGAGACAAGCTAACAGAGACAAAAGAATTGCGCTGCACTACTGAAGAGCTGATAGAACTATTAATACAGTTCAATTATTAATGAAGTATTAACATTAAAACTCTCAGATACAGCTGTTTCACACCATGTTAGAAGCTAGACAAGATAATCTTTGCCTTTTCTGAGTGAAGTACTGAAAACACCCTCCACCCCCCCAAATTGCTATGAGAGGAGGTGGCTGCAATTCACAGAGGAACTGCTTGCTGTATGCAGGGTCAGCAAGTGTAGCAGCTTAGCACTATAGAAGCTTTCTGAAGTCTCCACTTCTATGCATTATTCAGGTACTCTCCCAGTAGATAGCTCAGGATACTTAAACACATCTGAAGCTTGACACTTGCACCTGAGGCTGTCTTCTACCTACACTAAGCTTGCTCTGACAGCGTGGTAAGACTCCTCCTGATGCAGAGACAGCGCACCATGAGGAGCAAGCAAAGCCATTTTTCAGACTAGCAGAAACACAAACGGCAACAGGTATTAAAGTACTAAAAATTACTTAATTCCAGCCAGTGTTTAGTGCACCAACTGAAGTTGTAAATGAGGCTGAGAACAGTTTCATCTGTAGCTCACCAGAAGAAGGGTGAACAGTTCTTTGCTTACGGATTCTGAATTCTAGAAGCTTCTCCAGTATTAAATATATGCTAAATATTTACGTATGGTTCAGTTTCCTGCATTTATTATACCTTAGTAATAGAAAAAGCAACTCAGTCACTTTAATAATCCTGTGTCACATTCCCCTTGTGTGTTTTTAATTTGTTTTAAAGACAACATGAACCCCTTAGAACAAGCCTTGATTCCAACTGTGGGAACAAGCACTGGGAGAAACAGCAAAACACTTACTTTCCTCCAGTAGGCCTCTGATAAATACATGATCTTCTGAGGAGCCCCTGCACACTTCACTGGAGTGTTTGGAAAAGTGAAGATAGCATTTCCCTCCTTGAAATCTTGTACAGCTTTCCATGTTTTCTCTACTGTATGCGCTGAATAATTGGAACCTATTTTAGGGTGATGAAAACCTTCAGGCAAGCCTTTGATCTAAGAAAATGAAATTATGGATTGCAGAATTTTGTCATCATCATCAAGCATTAAATACAGGCTTAAGAAATTGCTATTTAAGAAGCCTCTAGCAAAAAGAAAGCCCATCTGTACTTGCTAATTGGCATTTTTGAAAAGAAGCCTATCAATCAAACAGGTATTTCCATTAGAATTTAGTGGATGATTTAGCAGATGTAACATTTACTGAAATGAAACTGATCTGCAACATCTGTGGCATAAGAGTTCAGTGCAAACCCAGACCCATTTTTTTGTAGACTAGTGCATGAAATTCAGAGTAAGAATATATAAAGTCATTGCCAAATCATTGTAAGTAAAAATCGTGTGTAAAAAAGAAGGCATTATGAAAATTTATCAGCTGAACACTTTTCAGTATTCAGTTGCAGATACCTGTATTTCCTAGGGTTATTTTGTTGTAACTGTCTCCATTAGTTATTTCCCTACTCCTACTACGCTGGAGCATCTTCTTGTTAGAAAGGGAGTTGTCCCCATTTCAAAATAATGGATTGTGGAAATTCTATGAGACAGAGGCATGTTACATGCACTGCAGTGCTTTTGGGAAGTTACAGTCTACCCCAGGAAGTAAGCTGTTGGTGAAGACAAGGAAGAGAAACCATCTCTCTTTTTACATTGGCCGCTTTCATTTTAAAGCCACGAAAATCTGTTACTGTGAATTTTATTCACAACAAACTAATGGTGATTACTTCTACTGCTGAATATTGGATGTAATTTTGTCAGGCTGTACTCAAGAGATACCTGTGAAGACTGAGAAGGTCACTGAACACAATGCAACTCCTCACTCCAGTGACCTAATCACCAGATAAATTCTAGGTCACCACATCTGATTAACTAAGACTAGCTCTTGCTTTACATATGCCTTGGGAGCTTTCCAAAGAGATAAACAAGTATATTATCAGTACTACATTATATTCAGGTCAGGTTAAAACCACGAGAGTTAAATCACTCAAACATCTTGCCTTTGTGTTTTCCTCTTCCTACTTATGTCCATGGTCATTCTTGTGCTATACAGTGGTATTAACATTTTCCTGAGTGCCACTGCATAAAGCGTACAGGAAACCAAACAGATAGGAAGGACCCAAGGGCCTATTTAATCGCAAGCGCGATAACTCAGCCGGTTCCTTTTGAAATCTATCCTTTAAGAAAGATGAGGGTGAGTCAAGTTAATTCTGTGGAACAGATTTTACTCACTGCTATGGGTTTCTCACTTCAGCTGACATTACAGATGCCTCGGACTACAGTCAGCATACTCATTATTACAGGCTGCCTTTAAGTTCTAGATTGAACTTGCTGTCCTGTCTGCTGATATTGCTAGAGATGCAACAAAGCTGTCTTAAAAGACCTTTGGAAGGGCAATTCAGGTTATTAGAGAGACATCTGTGGAAGGAGCAAAGTCATTAAGCTGTCTCCTGGCTCTCTAATTCATGTTAGCATTCACTATCTTGCAGTAAAAAAAGTGTATTGAAAAGCCATTTACTTTAGTGAATCATAAGGGTATGTGATGCCATTAAAACTAGGAAAAACATGACTGTAAAACAAATACCTTTTCGTAATGCAGACTAATTCCAAGGGCAATTATCAGATACTTGTAAGATATCTAGGGGAAAGAAAGAAAAAAACCAACAAAAATCTAAAACACATCTTAGACAAAGAAACAAAAGTACCTCAAAGCAAGCTGAAGTTATGTGACAGCAACAGAGCCATAAGGGAAGGATATACAAGCAGCATTAGTAACATAAATGTTAAGCTCTATAACTATTTTTATAGTTCAAATGCTAACTGCATTATGAATTACAGAGCCCATGCTATACATAAAACCAAGTGTTTGGAGCAAAATATTCTATCTTTTATGTTCAGCTCACTATAGACAGGGAAAAGACTCACAATAATGATGTTTTAAGTTGTTTCTAACACAGTTGTCTGCAATTTATTTATTCTTTTTTAGAAACAGATTTTAGCATTAAGTACTTCTCATAACACTAAGTGGAGTTTCCTGGCCTCCTAGATGCTGGGGGAAGGCCTTACTCAATAGGCAGCTCCATGGGGATCTGCAGGAGGTGGACAGATGACTCATGACACAAGATAAGAGACTAACTTTTTTTACATTTTACCTTGCTGCCATTCTCCACATAGACACAGTTCTTATCTGGATCTAATGCTGTAACTCGAGATTTGATCCACTCAACACCTGCAGGCATTACGCTTCCTGTTGGACGCGCAGAAGTTGCTAGCTGCTTTGCACCACCACCAACCAGGGTCCACAGTGGCTGATAGTAATGAGTCTGAAAGAAATGGTCAAATACACATGTAAGAACAGTTTAAAGGCACTGCAAGGTGAAGGCACATTACTCCAAATAGGAAGCAATGTGCTCTTCACATTATATTATACTTAGGAAGCTGAAGAAATGACCAAGAGTTTTGCATTACAAAGCTGGTGGGATGCATGCATTTCTAACATGGAGCAACAAATTTAACATGAAGCCTTTTTAAAGCTGGCTAGTTGGCTTCCTCTCCCAGTTAAAAACATGTGGGGCTGGAGAAGGATGAGAATCAGACCAATCTGGTCACATATGTAACATGCTTGTGTTTTCAATGCTTTAAAGCAGAGGAAGACTCACCTTACTTGGCTCAACAACAGCCACATTTTCTGCCCCTACTTTCCTCTTCATCCGAGCACTCATGGTGATTCCACCAGCACCTCCACCCAACACAAGTACTTCATAGTAATCCTTGGCAGCACACCTGGCTGCCATATGTAAGCCAAAGGAGCTTGCCTTCTGGATTCCTGGTTTCAGCAGCCATACACTAGGATGGAGACAGGAACGGGAGGACACTACTCCAACTGCTGACATCTTCCAGTAAGCAGGAAGCTACAAGATAAGGAAAGACACCAGTAACAATTACAGAAGATGGAATTTATTTATATGCCTGGATCAGTCTTATGGCAAAAATTATAATGCTCAACCTTTGTTGCAGCCAAACCACTTATTTGGAAATGGATTGCAATCAATTTGGGGGAGAAAAGAAAAAAGTTCAATCCTTGCCTCTTCAAGGAGATTGAAATTCCATAAAAGCAAATGAATTCTAACAAAGCATAAGAACATTTTCTGGTTATTGTGGCAGGAAAGTGTATCTGATCCTGCATCAGAGGCAGTGCATGGGCCATAACTCCAGCTGTAATATTACAATCCTGAAGACGCAAGCGCCACAAAAAGGAAGAAGATTTTGCTAGGTGTTGTAGATCATCAAAACATTGAACAGAGTAGTTGTGTGGACATACTGAGTGCCGTTCCAGTGCCTGCAAGGCATCAGGCAAACACACCATTACATTCCTACTTTAGCGTTAGGGTGTACCAGCATATGCACACATCAGATGGACCTCTCAGGGGTGTGAGCCAAGTTCTGTGGTGCTTTAAGCAAGGGCACATGTGTTAGTCTATATTTGCAAGAGAAGTAGTGAGCCTTAAGCTTGATAAGAAAACAAAGTTCAATGAAACAAGAGTTTACATCTTCCTAAATCTGGAATCCTTGAGTATACCCAAATACTTAGTTCTCTATCCACGATGACCTCTTAGCTTTTACATCAGTGAAGTAGCTGAAAACAAAGGTCAGAAAACCATACTGCTACAGCAGCACCCTCTCACCTGAAAAGTGAGAGCCAGAACCCTAAAGCATAATTTACCTTGACAACTGTAACACTGGATATGCAATTATGTTGTCTTTAAGACAGTCAGGATTAACCCACGTTTCCCTCCCTCTGGTAGAGTGAACAAGAACTTTTCCTGATCTAAATCCACTGTTTGCACACACTATCAGTTTTTAGCTTTTCCATGAAAAAACAGGTATATAAAGTCATTTTAATACAGTTCCTTATTGTCAATAAAGAATGAGTAAGCACTGTAACCTGAAAAGCAACTTATGTCAAGACTTTCCTGTGTTCTATACCTGCTCCCCTTTGTTTGAGTCCTTGAGTCACCAGGCAAGAATTCCAGCTTTTTCACCTGAAACAACAACTCACTTCTGTTACTCACAGACTGAGTTTGAAAGCTCAGCTAGAAACTTCTAATATTTTAAAGAAAATCGTCCAAAGTCAGCTTCAAAAATTCTCCACTGTGCTAAATGTAGTCAAGATGATGCAATTCATTCTCCACCTTCATGTGCTATCTGAACATTTCTCGGCTCTGTGTACCCCAAATTCTTTACGAAGTCTCATTATAAATCCCTATGGTACAATTAATTTGGGATAGAAAGAGCAAATCTCAGGTGTCCATTGTAAAAACAATTTTAATCATTTTGTTTTACAGGAACTTCTGAAGATGAACATATTCTTCTCAACCCCTCCTCATTCAAAATGAACTTTCCAGCTCTAGAATAAGTTAGTTTCCCTTTGGAAGCCTCTTTATCAGCTATCTAGAGCAGGCAGTTATTTAAAGATGTGGACAGGCAGCTCAAGCAAGGGAGGAAGTTGTTCTACCCTAGGAATAAGAGCTAGCTGACAGAGATATGTCGTGCTTTCTCCAAGTCAGAGAGAGGTGAATCGTGAAGAGCAAATTTTGCAACTTCCATTTGTGTGGCAGTTTTAAGAAGAACATCCTGTTTCTGGAAGCTCATGAATGCAGGATTTTACTTCCGGTCTTATTAAACGGGCTCAGAGCCTGCTGGCTCCCAACACACAGCACACCCAGACCAAGAAAACAAGGCTCTGTTTTTGTAATGGAAACTAAGGAATAATTATCCTCTCTGACCAAATATATTTTGGTCAGAGTAAGCAAGTAAGTAAGCATGCTTATATGCATACACAAGATGTACCTTAACTAACAGCAGTCCAATTGATCAGAATACAGTATTACATTGCTTCTAAGTTGTTTCAGAGTATACAGAAACAAACTGAAGTGTCATTTGTAGCTATTTAAAAAAAACCCAGCAAAATCCTTCATATTAAACTCCTAAGCTAGACAGCAGCTGTATGATCAAGCCAGTCAGCAATGCATCAACCCTCCACTTTGAACACTAGACATACACGAACAGAACAAAAATTAAAGGGGAAATATGTAGTTAGCCTACTGCACTATGCTGAAATTTTAAGCTTGTACAAGACAATTTAACACAGAGCACACATTTGTCATCCTTTAAATTATGCATAACAAATGTGACAATTGTTATTAGCCTCATATAGCATGAAATCACATACCTAATGCAGATCTGTACACAACTCTTAGAGCACTGCCTAGAAAGGTAAAGCCTACAATCCACTTCTCTGCCTCAGTGAGGGCTCTGCTTCGCCTGAATTCTGCCGTTTAAAACTAGGTCTGTCACCAGGTCAAGTTTGGTTTACAAATGTTTTCAAGTCACAGCGGTTTATTACAGCATCAGCAGCTTGTGTAATGCTACTGCAGCACAACTCACCTCACACCACATAAAAACCAGGGTGATGTGACTCACAGTAAATGCACAAAAAATGTCATCACCAGGGCAGGCAGCATGTCAAAGCTTTCCCCCTCTCCCCTCTTTAAAAACAACTCTTTTTTGGTTTCTTTAAAAATCAGACTTAGCTTGCAGGTAGTCAGCGGCTGTCACATCTCTATTCATAAATCCCTTTTCCTCCAAGGCTATGTGTTTGCATGCTTTTACAATAAGTCTGATTAATACTGAAGAAAGTGCACTTAAAAAGAATCAGTTAAGACTGACAAGGAGAGCTCAGTATTATTTAGTGTTTGAATGTCATTGAGTGGGTTGAGGTAGCACAAACATAAAAACAGGGACTTTTCAGTTAAAAAAAAAAAAAAAAAAGAATTAGAAAACACTGTTTTCCAGTGTTAGCAGCTTATATCCCTTTAAGAGATTGACAAAACAAACAATAGGAACTACCTTCATTAAGCTGGTCTTAAAAATAATGACATTTCTACAATCATCACAGAGGGAATTGTTTACCAACTTCTTTTAAGCTTTCCTTTAAAGAAGAACCTTGCTGAAAATAGGCTTGTTAGATACTGCATTACAATTCCGTGTTTTTGTATACTTTAACCAATTCCAATTCCTATCAAAGAAAACAGCATATTCAACGGAACAGGGTAAGTGTTCCTCATCCAGCCCATAAACAAGCTCAAAGTGTAAAGGTTATCTTTGGCTACAGCTCTCTGTGTATTAACAACCACAAGTAAAAATCAACATCTATACAATAAAGACAGGGACAAGCCAGAAATATGATGCTGACAAATCACAAAAGAAGTGGTTCATTACAAGCACCAAAATTCCATGTCTTCTCACACGCACTTACTATGTCCACTAGCTGACCTAACACAGAAGGCACTTTGTCACACTTCATTTTGCAGGGTTATCTACAGACGAGTTGTCACGGAACATCCTCAGATCCAAGGGACACACGCAGGACACCAAGTGTTACCAGGCCATCCTCTTGCCAGGTCTATAGTTTCATATCCAGCAAATATCATTGAGAGGCCCAAGTTCTAGTGCCTGAACAAACACTTAACTGAAGCACAACACTTCGTGTATCTATCGTATGCTCAGGTCCCAAGACTGACTACTTCACTGAGCCAGTTCATGAACGATCTATTGCAGGGAGTTAGAAAAAAGCTACCGAAGTCTTACTAACAAGAATAAAGATCACTACAACTATCCCCTGAACAGCCGGCCGCAGGTAAGTTTCAGAAGTCCACCATGCACAAACACTCGGCACCCCCAGTGCGCTAGGGGCCGGCAGCAGTTTTCTGCCTGCTCCGAAGCCCCGCACGCGTTTCACACCGCGCTCGCAGCCGCCAGCAGCCCCCGAGCTCATCGCGGGTAGCGCACCGGGGGCTTCCTGCCGCTGCGGCGGCGCCCGCGTCGGACATCCCGAGGGGCAGCGAGCGCAGCACCGGCGGGCGCTGCCTTTCGCTGAATCAGGCTCTACATCCCCGGCGAGGTCCCGCACAGCGCAGCTCCCGCTGCTGCGGGGCACGCAAGAGTTGAGAACGGCGACAGGACTCCGCTCCCCCGCCACCCGCCGTAGCGGGCCCGCAGGAGCCCCGCAGCCGGGGCGCTCCGCCGGCCGCTGCTGGCGGAGCCGAGGCCGGCAGCCTGCCCCGCGGGCACGGCACAGCGCCCTCCTGCCTCGCGGCCCATGGCCGCCGCCCCCGAGCTGCGGCCCTGCGGCGGCCGCACCCGCACTTGCCTGCCTGTTGCGCCGGCCGTCGAGGAGGAGAGCGGAGAGAAGGAGCGCGCCACCGCCCCGTGCGCGATATAAGCGGCGGGTCCTGCCAGCAGGAGCGGCGGGGAGGAGCCCGGCGGCGGCAGGTGCCGCCCGCCCCGCCGGCGGGCAAAGAGCAGGGCCCGGCGGGGCCAGTCTGCCGTGCCGCTCACGTAGGGGTACCTGACCTCCCGTTACCCCCCGTACCGAGGGCTGACACATTTCAGCACCGAAGCAACCTTGTCTTTTTTTTCCCCCCTAAACGTCCTTGCATCCCGATCCCAACTGCTATCCCAGCTTGCTATCTCAAACATCAGTCTGAAGTGTGGACTCCCACCGCATTAAAATACATGAACTACTAAGAAAGAAAGTAAGTCGAACCATTAGAGTCCTAGGCTGAACTCAGGATGTAACTCACCTGGATGCAGGGAGAAAGGTGCCTTTCAGTTGAATACAAGTAGAGAGCAGGGCTGCCACCTCTTGTGCCTGTTCACCCAACTGCAGCCCACTGCCGAGCAAAGCTTTAAAACATGTCCCCTGAAAACTTTACCGGGCCTTTGATTTATGGCATGGTGACAGTGTGAAGTAGAAACAGCTGTTAATCCACTAAGTCATGTTCATCAAGGCAAAAAAAGTCATGTGAAGATTAGTGCTGAGAGTAACTTAGACAAAATTACTTGTGCCAACCTGTTTGCACCAAATGACCACCAGATCCGCCCCACGTGCCAGGCCACTTCCTTCTCAGGCTCAACCTTCCCCTCTTGGCACAAAGCGCCTGCACAGGTAAAATTGCCCAACAGATACACAGTCAAGTGTGGACGGCTACATAGAATGGGGGAAAGATGTTGAGCCAAACGGGAAGATACCACAAGGCTGTTCCCCTGTCTGCACACAACTTCAGATGCACAAGGGAACTAGACATTCTGCAGGGTGCCCACTTGAAGTACAGTTTCCTTGTCAGGCCCCGGCACACCCTGTCAGGCTACATCACGCCCGGCATTTCCTAACAGGAACAGTTTCTGTGTCCCAGCTCCGCAGCTGCCATTCCTTCAGCAGAAGCGTGCTGCTGCCCCTCATGGCCAGCCAGTCATGAACGGTCCAGTACTCTCAGTCTGCTTGTGCGCTGTATTACTTTGAGGTTCTATTTGTAGAAAAGAAGTGGCAGTTGCTTTTCTCAGCTTACAGCTAAAGGCCAAGAATCATAAAGTCAAGCCTGACAATTTACTCTTATCATAGATGTTCCCTTCCCTGCCAGGTACTGAGGTTGCTGGAGATGAGCCCACAGCACTGAATTACAATGATTCATGTTGCCTGTTTGTAAAAACCTGCACTCATTCCCTGTCAGTGGCTCTTCTCACAAAAATACATCAAGTCCAAGAAGCAGTTTTAGCCAAAAGATATCATTAATTTTGATAGGATACAAATCATCCTCTGAGGTACTTCTCAGTATTCAGTAGTTCCATACACGTATGTGAGCTTTCAGTAGCACTTCCCACAGCTACTTAGAAATAGCTACACCAGGCTAAAATGTGTAAACATCATTAAAGTAAGAAAGCCAAAGGTCAAAAGGCTGCCAAAACAAATTCCTCCCCCCCCCCCCCCCCCCCCCCCCCCTTGCTTGCATAAGGCTTGGCACATCCAATACTAGTTCCACGGAAGATTCATACAGCATTATTCTACATGAAAGCACTGCCGCAGAAATAAACCCTCCCTGTCAGTCTAATGCCATCTCATTTCTAATTTCCGAGTGCCTCTGAAACCAAAATCCTAACACATGTGCTGTTGTACATTTTGAAATGAGCTTTAACTCCAATCCTGAATCTGGACAGCTGATACTTGACACAAGAACATTACCAGGTTACCTGTAAGCAGCAGTCCTAAAGATTAATCATTCCTGGGAAGCCTGAAGCATCCACCTCCTGGCCCATAAAATACTGACCCCTCCCACAGGGCATCATCTACACGTCTGCCTAGGCTTAGGTTGCAAGTTCTCCAGAATGGGGATTATTCTTCCCTGAGAGTGCCTACCTGATAGTAATCACAATTCCAAATGAATTCTATAACACTGGGTGATGCAGAAGCAAAGCTGTAATTGCTTCACATCATCTTTGGGAGATATTCTTCCTCTGGCATACCTCTAAACAACAGCATCTGTAAGGCCAACAAAAAGAAGTAAAATAAAAACAAACAGTAGAAGCAGAAGCAAACCAGAACAAAAAAATACATTCCCATACATGGTGTATCAACGTGACTTTTACTGTTTTAAAGACTGAAAAACCAGCAAATTCAGCTGAGCACTGAAGAGGTAGGAACACTGAAAAGGTTCTACATCAGGTAGTGGGGTAGAAGAGCTCATACTCATTGTTCTGTTCTCACTCTGGCAGGTCGGATTTAATATAGAGGGATATTACTTTTTATCTGAATCCCAGGTGACAGAAGACTTGCTCATCAAGGCAATAAACTCTGTCACTGATTTCCAGATAGTGTTTTGCTGACCAGCACATGTCCTGCTTTCACAGCAGTGCTGGGATATATTTTCATTGCAACGTATCAAACAAAATAGATCAGGTTTATCTTTTGTCTTGCATCTCAACATGAATGACAGTGCAAAATTAATTCTGTGAATGACTTCTTTAGAGACTATTGCATTTGCATATGTACACATTGTGAAATTACTCTTTATCAAGCTTTAAATTATTTGCTTCATTAAGTTGCAAGTTTGTAAAAGCTGAATACATTTGTTGCAACTGTTCTGTTTGCCAAACAGGGTGGTGTTCCGTTTCCTCTCCTAAACCCCATGACTTGACACCATGCAGAGGAAAAGACAGGCGTAAAAGAGAAGGAAATACTGAGTTATCAAGCGGTGCCAACATCTGTACTCTAAAGCTACACGTCATGAATAACACTTAAATCATGGACTTAAGTCATAACCCTCTGGGACCATGGTTGACAACAGCTCCTGCCTGGTGGACAGCGGTTTAAATTGTCACACCAGCACTGTTGTGACACTGCCAGGCAGAAAGAAAAAAGCTGTTCTTCCTAGCTCTAGTTTTAGTTCTGTCGGCTACAGAGAGAACACTTGAGAAAACTACATTTGTCAGATCATAAGAGTTCTTGGCTGCGCTGGTATCAAAGGGTCTGTTTTGAAGACATACAGTTGGGGTGGTGGGGACGTGACTGTAGTTTCAGTGCCCGTTTTTCTACAGATCACTGTGTTGAAGACTGAGAACAGCAAAATAAGCAGAAGTGTACTTCAAATTACGGGAAAGCAGTGATATTTGTGCCAAAACAAACTGTTTATTTCAATTTAAGCTTACACTTTGATTTAAAAATTAATAATCTTTCTACCTTACACACAGTTTTGCCTCACATGAATATTGAATAATTTTGCTGCTGTAAATTGTATTCTTACAGATTTACATCACTAACTCCAAGACCTGCAAAGTTTTTACCGGTAATTTAGTTATAATCATACAACTACTCCAAGAAAGATCCAATAACTTCCTAGAATTAATGAGGTTTAAAACGCAAAAAAATGACACCTGCAAGGTGAGGCATTAAAGCACCAAGGTGAGAAGAAGAGGCAGCAGTGCTGCAAAGCAAGCAGCAGGTGGCAGAAAGCATCTACTGAAGGGTAATTCAGAATAAATTGGCCAGAGAACTCTAAACTGCTGGAATCCTAACAGAACAGCTACAGAAACAAGCTCTACGTTATTATTTATGCTATTATCACTTAGGTCACACAAATAAAACCAAATGAAGTCTTCAGCAGCCTTTTTCCAAAAGGAAACAGACGTTTGCTTTATGAACATGGCAAAGCTACCACGATTAGTGAAAACCTCAGGTTTCACTGGATTAAAAATTGGCTCATGTAAAGCTGTAAAGCTGTAGGTGGGGTAACCCAATTTAAGCAACCAGGTTAAAAATAACAATGACAAAAGCACAGGAAACCAAGATTCCTCAGTTAGCAACAGTAATTCCTAAATTTGTAGAATCTTACAGAACAAAAATTCAAAGAGTCGCCACACAGTTGAGTGTCTTGCTTTTACTGCCCTGACTCGACAGCTTCAAAATAAGTTATTACATCGACTACAAAATAGTGCAAAAAGAGACCGTTTTAAAATCTCTTTTATCTGTTTAAAAAGATGCAGCTTACCTGTGCTTCCTCATGTGCATGGAATAAAGAGTCAGTAAAGATTATGTGTAAGACTACTACACTGATCTGCTAGATCAGTAGTTTCATTGTAAAATCAAGCAAGACTAAATGTATACACAGTAATAGGAAGACTAAATGAACACTCACTTGAGCTGTGCATATTAATGCTGGCATATCATTTTAGATGATTGCTGTTAAATTTAGATGATTATTGTTAAATTAATCCAATGCTGTGTTTTATGTACCATGACAGGAGTATTCAGAAGAACAACATCATATGAAGATAATAAACTGCAGATTTGACTGAAATAATTTAAGAGCTCATTAATAAAAGTTATGTGAACTGACCAAACACTGCCCCTCCATATATATATTAATTTTCTCTTTTATTACTAAAAGGCTATTTAGTAAAATTAGTTACTTATTCATACAGAAAACAGATTTTACCACAATGTGAAAAATTACTACATTTTTACATATGCGATTCCTCGGGTAAGCACTGCCAGCTTTTATTTCTTTGATCAGAAATTATTTCAAAGAAAAGATGAAATATGCAATTGCAAAGCCATCAATTTCTGTGCTTAAAATTCTGTTTTCAGTAAAGGTACCCACAATTTTTGAAACAAAGCAAAACCCCCACAGTTCTTCACAAAAAGAGACTTCCACTTGGAACACTACACTGGGTTCTAGATGAGGGAACACAAAACAAATACCACAGAAATTTAATCCCAGTTTGGATACTGAGGCATCTAGTTTCATGTTATACATTAAGAGGAACTGTGTAAATTCCCAGAATCTAGTTTTGAAATTACATTACAAAATAAAATACTGAAATAACATTTAGTTATGTACATTCCGCTGCAAAGAGGGACTGTGGAAATTCTTCACATTTCTCTCAGAAATACAAATCACAGCACACATCAACAATCCACTGGCAATAAACAGACACCAGTCAACTTAAAGGAGAAGTACCTGTGAAAAATTTTAATCTGTTACTGCTCCTGTAACAGCATTTCAGTGTCTCTTCAGACTACTTCAAGTAGTTTGTTCTCCTTGCTCCAAAACATTATCCCAGTTTACCTTGCATGTTGGATGATTACTCATTAAAGTATGCCTTTCACAGAAAAAGATGACAAGAACGGGAAATAAGTTCAGAAAATTGCAATACGGGAGAGTGCAAGCAGGTGAACACTGTAAAAAAGTGAAATTGACTGAGCCCCTCTGACACCTCACCATAGAGATCTTATGGAAAAGTTTACATAGATTACCCTTCATCTTACTTCAAAACACACCAACTATACAGTACCACTTAAAAAATAACATAGGTATAAAATAAGCAGTTTCTTAGACTGTAGGAAGCCATACTTTAAGCTCTTTCACCAGTCTAGACAACATGTATTTTCATTTGAATGAGAGTTCACACCAAGTGCTGCAAGAGAGCAACTACATTCAGAGAAAAGGTTATCAGCCTCTATTTCACATATATCATCAGTACACACTACTAATCGCCAACTTGGGCAAGGACAGTGTAACAGATTTTCTCTTACACAGCCCTGAAGTGCAAGTGAACCATGGATTAAGGAAAAAAAACAAATGCAATAGTTTTTCCTGTGGGTAACTGAAACTCGCGTGAAGTAGAAATTGTTTCATTTTGGTTGGGTTTTATTTTGTCACACAAAATGAGGAAACTACACCTTCTAATCTTCCACAAATCTGCATGGACCACACAGTCATCCTGTTGGACCACTACAGAAGTAACAGGTCCCTGGTTTGACTCCAATGTTTGTGGAAGCACACATTCATTCATCTTTGCATTGCGCACAAACCAGTTTTGAGACCTTTAGTGGTCTGCTTCCCCACCGCACCAATTCAGCTGAGTATTTAATCAGAAGTTACATAAAGCAAAAAAAAGACTGATGCAATAAAGTGAGCTTTAAGGCAAATACACTGGAATGCTCTTCAGTTCATTAGACATAGACCAAACTGAGACTGCACAAAGAGTCAGTACTTATGAACCCAAAGAGATCTCAACTGTGAAATGGGTGGCCACTGAAGTCTGGTGACGAGAACTGAACTTTAACTGGTATTGTGTATGTGCCAGTCACCACCGGTATCTCAGAATTCTGAACACAAGAACAACGAATGAAAAAAATGTATAGGTATTTAGAATTGTGAAGCCCAAGTTCCCGTATATACATACAGATATACAAAATTTAACTTACATTATATATCAAACTGCTTAACATTACAAAAGAAGGCAACTTGAATGGCTGAAATGAAAAAAATTGAATGTTACCCACCCTATTATTACCATTCTGGACTTTATAATACTAGAGAGTAGATTGTTGGTAGTACCAGCTATAGCCCCATTTGAGGGGCATCTGCCTTAATTCCAGAAAATCTAAAAGCTATTAATTCAGACAGATTGTTGCATGCTCTGCTTTCAAGTCCTCTTAGCAGGTTTTGCTGTTAACTGCTTCTCTCTTTCAAGTTCCTTCTCACGTTGCTGTTCTCGTTCTAGTTCTTCTTTCTGCTTCTTCTGTTGCAGCTTCAGTGCTCTTTTCTAAACAGAAAAGACAAGAAAATAATACAGCCGTAATAATAATTTATAGCTGTATTTAAGTTGGAGCCACAAACAAAAGACCTCCCATCCTGTTAACATTATCTTTTCCAATTCACTCTGCTTATGATTAAATGCTGCATAAACTTCACTTTTTCTTCCTTCCTCCCACTTCTACCTTACTGCTCAAGAATGGCAAATCTGTGATCTACACAGGGAAAACACAAACTGGATTCCCTTTACTCTCACTAGAAGTCATCCTTTGCGTACACCAGACAAGGAGTGTATCATGCAATTTACTGCCTCCCAGAGAAAATCCTTTTGCTGAACATACCAAAGAACTAATCTTGCCATAATGTACCCAGAGACTGCCTATATAGCATGAAGTCAGTGAACTTATGTCACTGTTAATATTACATTAAATAGGAAAAATTCTTACACTTATGACAATGTAGTTTTTATTACAGAGGCACAGAAACTGAAACAATGAAGAGAACTAGTTGGAATAGAGTGGATTAAGAAAGAGAACAAACCATGATACTATCTGAACATGACGATGACACTCAGATTCACTGCTCAAGCATGCGTAGGAGTAAATGAAAGCTTAAAAACATACATGGCTTAGCACCACTGAAAAATTCCATTTCAGATGATTCAGGATTCTATTTTAATTAGCACTTTCAGAGTGCATCCAAAAATCAAAGTTGGGAGTCAATAATACATAAGTAAATAGATATCTATGTTGGAAAGTAAAAATACTTATCCCACTCACTTTCAACTTTGTTGTCTTCTCATGGAGCATCATCATTTCGTTTCTAATATTCACCAACTTGTTGTGATAGTGTTTAGCTTCTGAAAACTTAAAAAACCCATAACCGTTAAAGCAGCAACTGTCAAGTTGGAATAGTTGTTTTACAAAGCTACACAGCAAAACAGCAATCAAAACCAGTGATTACCAGAATAGTTTGATAACGGATTAAACATGCTCAAGTTTATATATAGTTTACATATTACACGTATTATAGAAAACTGCTGTATCGCAAAAGGTACACCCAGTAATCTACTGGATTAAGACTTGTTAAACAGAATAAAAATATTACCATTTTATGCACCATATATCACTGTTTCATGCTGTCGTGGTTTAAGCCCAGCTGTAACTCACGTAGCTCGCTCACTCACTCCCCCCTCTTTCTTCCCCCCTACTCCGGGGGGGATGGGGAGGAGAATCGAAAGAATATAACTCCCATGGGTTGAGATAAGAACAGTCCATTAACTACAGTATAACACAAACCACTGCTGCTACCACCAATACTAATGACCAGGGAAATACAAGGGAACAGGATACAACTGCTCACCACCCAACGACCGAGCCATGAACTAACTCTTCCGTTTTTCTGCCCTGCATTTTTACATCCTGGGCATGATGTGCTGTGGTATGGAATACCTCTTTGGTCGGTTTGGGTCAGGTGTCCTGTCTCTGCCTCCTCCCGGCTTCCCTTCCTCCCTGGCAGAGCATGAGATTCAGAAAGTCCTTGGTCAGACTTAACATTTGAGCAGCAACTAAAAACATCGGTGTTATCAGCGCTGCTCCTAGGCTGAAAGTTAAAGACACAGCGCTGCACCAGCTACTAAGAAGGAGAAAAAATGACTGCTATTGCTGAACCCAGGACACATGCCTCATTCCTGCTAGTCTGGAAGGGTACATAGAGCTCTTATAGGAGCCTCAGTTCTACTGAAAAAAGGCATACCTCTGCTTTGGCTACTAGTTTTGGACAACTGGACTTACTACCACTGGCTGCTTTTTCCTCCCACTACCCTTCCTATTAAAGGCGAACGTGCACCCTCTCCAGTAACAATTTATCCCGAATACCTGAACTGGTTGGTTCTCTTCCTGCAGGTCATTAAGAAGAAGGAAAATACACAAGTCGCTATTAATGCTTCAGCAATAAAATCTACACTAATAGAGATTTAAGAAAGCATTAATAACACTTACCAAAGCATCGATTTCAGGAATGGAGTTACACTCTTTGAACTTTGAAATCTCTTGTTCTAATGTTTCTAACAATACCACTTGGTTCTGTCTGAAACAAAGAAAAGATGCATTAAACCAAACTAAAGCAGCACATACTCTTTTTCAACCACCCCTTTAAATAAATACAACTTTTGATCATAATGATATAAATACATGTTTCCCAGTATCAGATCCCTCTTATGCATTGCTAGGCAATTTCAATAGGCATGAGTAAGTGGTCCTAGAAAAATCCCAGCTGAGTACACACAAATTCAGCTGGCATTGTACAGCATGGATATCCAAGATAGATATCCCAAAAACCTAACCATGCACTCTGCAGGCTGCAGTGAGTAAACACCCTTGGTTGAATGAAGGGAAGAACAATTAGCACTTGACTTTCCCCTCAGGTGCTTCTGCATTATGTTGCAGGACTAAGTCATTTAATCCTTGGTGCTTATTGAGGATCCCTCACCCCACATAAATCAGCTAAAGCCTTTCCAGACACAGGCTATCTTTGGCAGCAGCATAACCCCATCATGCATTGTGAAACCCAAAACAGTACACCCTGCAAAGCCCAAGGTGATAAGATTAAAGCCCTTGCCAGCATCCCTGCATTCACAGCAGATCTGGCCCGCGTCTGAAATAAACTATTCTCAGCTATCAGTGAGATGACAATGCAGAGAGCACTCTTACCTGTTTAGCTCATAAACTATATTCTCTAAGTGTATCTTTTGCAACACAGTTTAGAAACAGGACAACAAACAATATACCACACTACCAGCTGCCCTGAATATGAACTCCAGCTCTGAAAGTAAAATAAATCCAGCTTTCAGCAGACTTTCCTCTACAGGAAAGAGGAAGTATTTAAGAAATCTATGTGTCTTCTATTATACCTGGTTTAGGAGCTTTTAGTGTTCTAGCATTACACAAGTTCTGACAGGATACACTGCAGCTTTTACAACTCCAATACTCGTGCAAATCACTTTAATATTCAGGATCTATAGTCAGAACACAGACATGCTTGAATAAACTATATTCCACTTAAGGGTAGCTAGGAACATTATACCGAAAAAAAAAAAGACCGTGGCAAGCAAAGTATGCACATACAACAAGCTGGTTTTACAAATGTGCTTACGTAAGTTCCTGTAGTGCTGATTTTGATCGCTGAAGATCAGGTAGATAATGAGAAAGCAGTCCTTCAGTCAGCTGCTCCACAGCTTTCTCGTCTATTAAAGGCAGATCTTTTACTACCCCTTCATCTGGAGATGCATCACTAGGATCTACACCAAAGAATAGTGATAGGTCAGCACACACTTAATGTTTCACCTTAAACAACTGCATTTTCCTGTTTAAAAATTAAAAGCATTTCAACATTGAAGTTATACCTCCTTACGCTTTATCAACTGTGCTTCCTCTTCCCTGCCCCTCTTCATCCCACCCTTGTTCCCAGTCCCATATCATGAACTTCCCAGTGAACAGTTTTCTCTGAACACGAGCAGAAAAATTACGAGGGAAATAAGAGTGTTCCAAAGACATCTTATATATATAAAAAACTCCTCCAGCCTACAGAGGAAAAAGAGGGGCAGAATCACTTGTTCTGACCGTGCACGAAGAATACCTAAATACTAACACACTGCCACCCTTTGCTTTCAAAGTTAGGGAATAAATAAACCAGGCCTAAAGAATAAAGGTCTTACCCTGTCACTCAAAACCTACGTGGACTTCATTAAACCACCACACACGCTTAACTTTAAAAGTCTACAAGCATTAGATAACAGCTACTGTAAGTTTCGTTTGGGCCAGCTACGGTTATTTATTACGTGCAGACCCACTGAAGACACAGAACTTCGATCCACAGGCCACATCGCACGGCACAAAACGAGCCAGGGGCTCTGGCACACATTCGGTCTCCAGTGCACCTGGCCCCAGCCTTCTGACCGCGCTCCGCGGCGTGCGCCGCTGCCTGCGGCCGCCCAGCTCTGCCCCGGGCGGGCCGCCTGCGGCCCCAGCCCCTCCTCCGATCCCCCGCAACCGCCTTTACCAGGCGCAGCCCAGCCGCCCCTCACGTACCCAGCGAGCGCAACGGGGTGCCCGCGGCAACCAACACCTCCTCCTCCTCCTCCTCCTCCTCCTCCTCCTCAGGCCGCTCCGCGACGCTCATCGCTGCCGCACCCTCCCTCAAGTCAGGAGACAGAGCAGAGGCGGAGGCGCAGGGACCCGAGGGGCTCTAGCCGCCCTCACCGACCAGGAAGGCTCCACGCCGGCCTCCCCACTGCCCGGCACCTCACCATAGACCTCCCTCAGCGCTCAGCTGACTAGACTGGCCGGATGCGGAAATGAAGCTCGAGCGACGCTCAAAGCCCCGGTCGGGGGGCGGGCGCTGTCTCGGGGGGGCGGGCGCTGTCTCGGGGGGGCGGGCGCTGTCTCGGGGGGGCGGGCGCTGTCTCGGGGGGGCGGGCGCTGTCTCGGGGGGGCGGGCGCTGTCTCGGGGGGGCGGGCGCTGTCTCGGGGGGGCGGGCGCTGTCTCGGGGGGGCGGGCGCTGTCTCGGGGGGGCGGGCGCTGTCTCGGGGGGGCGGGCGCTGTCTCGGGGGGGCGGGCGCTGTCTCGGGGGGGCGGGCGCTGTCTCGGGAGGGCGGGCGCTGTCTCGGGGGGGCGGGCGGAGCCGCGGCTGTCACACACAGGGCTGCCCTGGGGCGATGGGTGTGGGCAGCGGGGGAGGCTCGTGACTGGCGGGGCAGCCGAGGGGTAGCTCCGGAGGGACAAGCTGGTTCTTGGCGCAGACCCCTGCCGGCAGTGGTGGTGCAGCGCGCCGAGGCGAGGGGAGGTGGCGGGGGCGAGGCGGCCAGCGGAGTCACCGTGCTGGGGAATGACAGTTCCCGGGCGGTTCGCACAGAGCAAGTCGGCCAGTGCTACTGCCAAGGGAGAAACCCCAGCTAACCCTGCTGCAGGGCAGCCCCCCCGGGGACATGCTGTCTCCTGCCCTTCACACATCTGCCTTGTGTTCTCTAGTAATCACGCAGATTGTTCACTACTTTCATCTTTTGTTCCTTATCAGAAAGGAATCTGAGCTAGCTTTTGTGTATGTAACTGTCACTGCATCTACCCCAGCAGTCTGTAAGAGTAATAATAACTTTGTGTATTTTATTATTGATAAAACCCACTTTCTGGTATAGTAGGATTTATATATTTTTCTCTATCATTTATAAAGGTCTTTTTAGGAAAGTCAGGCACAGGGTATGTAAAGAAACCAGTGAAGGCACCACTCACAAAGTGTTTGAATGCATTATTTCCATAAATGCCCAATCTTCAAGATCAAATGAAATTCAGGTAGTCCCACTAGTACTTTCCAGAAACAGTCAAAAAAAAAAGGAGATGATCTATCATCCTTAAAATCGACATGTTTAACAAGATCATTGCAAATTCATTTATATTTTTCTTCACATGTATATTCTACTTAATTATTGATCACAGTTATGTCACTATTTTGTCATCAGATTAAAACCTGACCTGGTTTTCTTTTTTTTTTTGGCTTTTGCTTTAAAAAAGCAGCATCAAAGGCCTGGTCTGAAGCTGGACTGCAACAACGGGGACTTGTCAACTAACTTAGACTCGAATCAAATTTTCAATTACAACTGGTTAGCAATGGGGAAAACCAGAAAAGTTTTGGAAAGTTTCACTGGGAAAGACTTCTCATCTTCCAGATGGATTTCTAGTAAGAACCAGTGAGATAATCACTCTGAAATAGTCTCATTGGAGCTGTGGGAGTTTCAGATTTGTGCTCCTGCTGTGCCTGTTCCAGGCCCTCCCACATCTTGCAGAAATAGACTGAGGATTGGAATATAAAATTGGCATCTGTTTTTCTAGACAAGTTAAAATTTAACTAGTTATCAACTCAAATGCTCCAAAAAGAGATTGATAGAAAGCCTCTCTTGTTCCTTTTCCTCTGCAAAATGTTCTCTGTTTCACAGTAACTACTTCCCAAGTGCATTCCCAAGTTCATTATTCTGTGAAGGATTAGGTAAGGTTTTATTCTAAGACAAAAAGACATTTGAAAAGGAAGTTAAGTGAACCCTGTAATAAGGAACACAAATATCTGGTCAAACTAACAAAAAAGCAGTTACCTGTTGGTCTAAATACTTAATTTCAAGGAGTTGTGCAAAATCAGTACTAACATTACCATTGCTATCTAAAAATAAGTTACCATGCAACAACAAACTCCATAACCCATAGAGCCATACAATGAAAAAGCTTGAATTAATCAGAAAGAAAACCATGCTGAGGACATCTCTGTATAATGAGCTGAAGGGATTTATAGTCCCTACGCAGTAACAGAGCTACTCCAAGGAGACTGAAGAACTCAAGACTCTTCAGCTGACATCTCTTCTACCCATCCATGGGCAGAATGTGAGGAAATGGCCAGGCTGTTACAAAAGGCACTGCTCAGTAGAGGTTCATCTTAACAACACATGACTTGGTTCTTGACAATGCTTCAGAAAGATCTGGTCTTAGTGATTCAGTAAAAGGCAGTCTGGCAAACCTTGGTTTGCTGGTTTAGGGTGTTAAGCCCCCCAACATGCTGCCCTTCCTCAGTGTGAGAAGTTTCTGATCTTGCAGAACCAGCAGCAGGATGGAGCATGAGCCAATTGTGCCACCCCCTAATGAGTTTTACAAGCAGTAGTTTTGCAAGCTCCTGCCTGGCTGGTTGCTTACACGTGTGCATCCTCGTACACTTGTGTCGGTACAAGTGATGAAACGCAGAGTTAAACCACCCACCAAGGCAAACAAAACCATTAAGAATGGCTGAACTGGAACACAGTCGGAGTGCTTCTCTCCCTGGGCAGCAAGGCTGCCTGCACAGGGCCCAGCCTCGCTGCTCAGGCTGACTCCCATGCTGCTTGCTGCCCCCTCAGCTGCCATATGGGCATCTGTGCAAGTTGTGATCACAGGAGCCGTCTCAGTCACACATACAAATATATCCCAAACCCCTCCAGTGTGCATTTTTAAAATTGTGCCCCATTTCAGGGGCACAGTTCGTCATCTGGCCCCAAAACAGTTGTGCTGGCAACCCTGCTGGGGGAATTATGAGGTGGGCAAAAAGGCCAGGCATGGCACCTTTATCCTACCTGAGGGAGAACTTGGGATTACATGCTCAGGAAAGCTGCCACCTTGTAAAGTGGCAAGGGAGCTCAGACAAAACACAATACTGCTTATTTTTGGACTTCTTTACGGAGAACAACAATAGGTTTACCACACATGACTCCCCTCCTGCAGGGCCTGTTCCAAGAAGGGGCTCACTCCATGTCCTGCAGCACTGCCCCAATGTGTGCCAGAATCTGCTATCAGCCCTTAACCAGAAAGGGAGTGCCTTTCTCCAAAATCTTGGAGCTCCATACAACTTCCTGGTCTGCACTTGGTGACTTCCCCCAACCAGGTCAAAACCCAGGATATGTACTTTTCCTCAGGCAGCCATGATTTTCCAGAAGTATTTATGACTTAGGGAACTGACTGACACAGGAACAGAATTTAGCCACAGGTACAAACTGGCACCGAGTATGTGTAGGCTGGAAATTAGAAGAAAACTTCTGGTATTGAGACAGGAAAGAGGGTGAATAATCACTTAACAGAATTAATAAAGACAAAAATCTAATTATTAAGTTATAGAGCATGGTTATGAAAGGAATTACATGACAGCAGGGCCTCCAAGGTTTGTTTCTCCCTATGACACCACACTGCCCTAACTGATGGGAGTTGCTGCAAATGGTATGAAGTGCTGTGCCTTTGAAAGGGAGAGAAAGAAGCTACACTACACAATGCAAATGCAAACTTGTGACTTTGAATCCGGGGCACGGAACTCTGCAGCTCAGCTTTCAGCGTACGTGAAAGCAACTGCTTGTCTACCAACAGACAGTACTTGGATTTCATGGCTTTTCCAGTTGAAAGTCTGCACCTCGCATGACATATATCCACCGAACACAAGCTCACGCAGGGACAGCAACAGCTTCTCGGGCTACCCTCGGGCTGACAGCCACCGCACCGGGCGACCCCCGCCGCCTGCTGCGCTCCGCAGCCCCGCCACCTCCACGCTCGGTGCAAGGCGCGGCGAGGCGGCGGCGACGGGACTCGAACCGGCGGTAGTCCCGCGCGGGCGGCGCAGGCGCAGTGCTGGCCGGAGCCGCGGCGGTCCGCGGGCGCGCGGGGGACGCCGTCTCCCGCCTGTTGGCCCGGCCTCTCCGCGGGGACAGCACGGGGGCAGCGCCGGTAGCGGGAGCGCACAGGGATTCGGGCGCGGTCCCCCCCCGCAGCGGTGCCCGGAGCGCGGCGCTGATGGGTGTGACGCGCGCGGCTGCGGCGCTCCCCCTGCGCCGGCGGGGAGGCGGCCCTGCGCCCTGACGGGGGCTGCGCCGGCTCCGCGCGGCGGGGATACGGGCTTCGCGGAGGGCCCGCGGGGTGGCAACGCCCGCGGTGCCCGGCGCGGAGGCGGTAGGGTGGATCGGTAGCGCCGGTGCGCGCTGCGCAGGGCACAGCACAGCGATGTAGGGTACATGCCCTGACGGGACGGTGAACGGACGGGTGCCGCCTACGAGGGGGAGCAGCGCCAGCGGAGCCGCCCGCGGGAGATTCGGCAGCAGCCGGCGAGGCCCCCGGGCTCCGCCGAGATGGCTGGGCCCGGGCTCTGGAGGAGCATCAAGTCCCTGCTGCGGAGGAGCGAGGACCCCTTGTTCCTGAACGACTCCAGTGCCTTTGACTTCTCGGACGAGGCGGGGGACGAGGACTTCCCTCGGTTTAACAAGCTGCGGGTGGTGGTGTCGGACGATGCCTCGGAGGCGGCACCGGAGACGCCGGTGGCCGCGGCACCCCTGGGCCTGCCCTCCGACGACGAGTCGCTCCTGGAGCGGGCCGGAGCCCGCACCGGCCGGCCGGTCCCCTGCGGTGGCTGCAGCAGCCGGCGGGAGCGCTCCAGGCAGAGGACGGTGAAGAAGCGGTTGACGCTCGCTGCCCTCCTCTACCTCCTCTTTATGACCGGGGAGCTCGTAGGTGAGTCGGGGGCTCTGTCGGCCGTCTATCCGGCCGGTGCCGCGCAGTTTGTCACTCTTCTACGGCCCTGGCTTTCGGTAGTTATTAAGAGAAACCGTCTGTCATGTAGAGAGATCAAAGATTAGCTGCAAGTTCAGAGAGTGAGGAGGAACAAAGTCCACCTGTATTTTCCATCAAGAAAAGAAAGAGGAATTTGCAACTTCCCTTATCTGAATATCATCAGTCTCCCAGACGGCATAAATGGGATTTTTTTTTGCATGTATAATGGCTTTTTAGTTCTGTAAGTGTCTCTTGTAAGTTTGTAAGGTGTTACTAGCAAGGGAGAAGCAACATTTTATTATAGACATTAAAAAAAAAAAAGATGAACAATTTCATCCTCAGTATTAAGTGCTACCACAAAATCTTGCTGTGTTTGCAACAAAACGAATGAGGGAAATAAGTGTGACATTTACCATAATACCAAAACTAATGCTGGGGGTGGTTTGCCTCCATTCACCAATAATGTTTCGTATAACCAGAAAGCCAAACCCTGAGCTATCAGAGTGGATGCCGTGAAAATCCACCCTCCTGACAGATATCTGGTGTCCTTCCGCACTTGGGACCAGTGTATGCTCCATCCAGGCATAAATCATATGCGCAAAGTCAATTAAACTAATAGGTATTTTAGCACTTCCCATTACAACACAGAAAAATACCAAGTAGTTTGATTAAATTATTTGTGGGTTTTGTTGGTTAGTATTTGGCAGGAGCATGGTGGGTTTTTACCTGCAAATCTGTTCCTGTATAGGTATCCGGTGGTTTGTTAGAAGAATTAATCTGGTGATCAAATTCAGCTTTTATTGCTCCCTGATAAAGTCACACTATCGTTTGCTATGCAGGTAAACGAGAACCGTGCACTCTACACCAGCTTGTACAGGACAATTGTGCTTCATTTTATAGGCTACAGCAGCATAGGCTTGAAATAAATTTGAGGGTGCCCTGGGTACAGATGAGCTATGAGATGTTACTCCTTTGCCATTAGCTAATAATTTTTACAGAGGATAGTATTTACCTTTTAATCTCCGTTCACTTACCAGTATCAGCATCCTGTTACCATCTGTCTTTTGGGTATGTCCATGCCCTTCAGTGAACATGTCTGCTCAGTACTGTGCAGCCTCCTGAAGAATGCTTAAATTTTCTCATCCCCAGATTTAAAGTCATGGAGAGCATTACAAAGTGCCAGGACATTGATGTGTGTGCTGAGCCAGGTCTCTGTAGCAACTATAACAATTAATTGCTTTTAAAAATTGCTTTCATTTTAACATACAAGTCTAAATCAGAGCTAATCAGATGAATTATTGGCCATAATTCACTAGGGGGAAAAAAGTCACAAAAACTTTTTGGAAATAAATAGATAACAGAGATGCCTCAGGTGTAGTAGCTTGGGACTTACATCCTCCTCCGCACCTATGCAAATTCGGTCAGTAATGTCTAATGATCTGACATTTGCTTGTGTGAAGTGAGCTTGTGATCATAGACTACTTCGTGTATGACAGCTGTGAATTGTATCATTAAGACAGAAACTTCTACAAGATGATAGGGAGAGAAATCATGGCTCGATGATGAATAATACAGTTTGTCCCACATATGTAGAAAAAAAATCCAGTCTGTTTTTCAGAGACAGACCAGAATACTGACTATATCTGCACAAGTTTTACTGGGGGACCCAGGAATGTGGGTTAGTAGAAAGAAGTGGGTTTGTCCTTCCGTATCTCAGTGTGTGGTTAGTCATTGATGACAGTGCCACAGTGCATCAGCTTATCATGCATAAGCTTTCCCATCCATGGATAAGGCAAATGCTGAATTGTGCTCTCCATTTATGCCCTGTCTCTTTTATTTCTCCGGCTAAGATTTTGGTTCAGCATAAACTCGGGTAAATTCGATAAGGAATATAGTGTTGTATCTCAGACACAGACATCCTTGAACATAACAGTGATTTCATCTGATTGTATTCATAACAGAGTTCTGATAAACACTGAATTTAGTTTAACGAAAGAGCCCCCTTACTGAATAATATCTCTCAGCTTCCAGCAGCCTGATGCTGAAGTCACTAGGGTGTATCTGTCAGGGACTTTGGGTCTGATTCATGCTGTTGTAGACCTCTCCATAAGTAATGCAGGGGGAGGTCTAGAAATAATAGGTGTTGAGAGTAAAAATCCTCTCTCATCACTGCCACATCATCTGTCATTTCTCCTGTACAGCCAGGACTTTTGCGGGCTCAGCTCAGGGCAGTGGATTTGTCTGTGCAAAGCGTTGGTAGTGTCATGACAGCTCATTCCCCTGATGTGTATGTATGTATCGCCAGCCCTATTTCATGTTTTGGGTACTGAGGCACACAGCACTAAGGGCCAGACCTATAGAATACTTTTTGTCCAACTTCCACAAAGAATTAATAGAGTACTTGGGTATCTCTGTACTTGTGTGGATCTTGACCTGAATGACTTGTCATAGGGCAGGTAATCAGCACCAGAACAAGTAAAGATGGAGCCCTTGAGTCCTGGGTCAGTGCCCTCCCTACCTGTTTAACTGTTTCATTCTGGCCCTGTATTGTGTTCTGTCTGCTTGGTTTCAACTTTTGGAACTTTTTTCATTGATCTGAAGCTCAGGTATTTGGGAAACTTTGTTTAATCCTATAGGACATTTTAACTGACTTCTTTTCATGATCTCTGACAGTTTTCTCTTTTTAGCTTCTGAAAAAAAGGCAGAAGACCCTATCAGATGGTTCAGTTACTCAGTAAAAATCTTCCTGCTGTCTGTTACCAATGTCAAGAGGAAGGAAATCTTGTTTCAGCAGCTTTCTTGTGAAATTGTGATTGGCATATTGTTTTCCAGAGTACAGCCAAGCTCATTACCCCAGGCCACCTCAGCGTGTGTTGTTTAATTTGATGAACAGTCATTGTAAAAGTCAGATAACAACTTACACTTTGTGGGAACCATTTTGCATCATGAAATAAAAAACACATTGCAAGTCCTACTTAGATTTTCTGGCAGGGTTTTGATGTTTTCAGCTATGTGTAGAGATTTCTAATTGATCGTCCATGAGGAGGACTGCTGTCCTTCACAGGTCACTGAAGACAGTGCTGAGCCATCAGGCTGTCTGTTTGTACAGGTTGTAGATGTCTTTTTTTTTCCAAGTTGCCGATTGTGTTTTAACAACCCTCAGGACTCAATACCTTTAACCAAGAGATGAACCAATACATTTGGAAAGAGAGAACCTTTGATTTCAGAATTTCATAAATTTCAGTTATGTTTTCTTAGTCCACATGCTGCATTATGATTGCTTCGGTATCCGAATTCCTTCCTTATCATTGTATTTCTGAAGTCTGTCAAAGTGCAAGGCTGGCTGAAATAAAACTGACTTATCTCAGACCAAACTGAATCGCAGAATTAATACATGGGAATTAACATACGTACTTTAAATGATCATACACGTAAGCTACTGATTTGAATGCTTTAGATACAAATTCTTGTTTCTTCTGTGTTGACTACAGAAGAAGCCGAGTTGCATATTTCTAAGTAATTATTTAAAATTACATGAGAACAGAAATTAATTCAGAATGGGAGGGTATACCCCCAAAAGTTGATGAATTGCTAAATCTTAAAACTTTTGAGCTGTGATGGCCCTTGAAAAATTTCTGCCTCAGGTGAATTTGACTTAGAAACTTTGGAACAACTGAAGAAGTGGGGGATGGAGGAAAGGAACTAGTTGAACTGTGTATTTGGTAGTTACCCACAGTACAAGCAATAGTACAGTATCAGCCACGCTGCTTGTGTTTGGCTGGAGAGAGTAGCTCAGTCTGCAGGTGTGTGCATACTAACATAGCCATACACACACAGGTTTTATGACTGGCCTTGAAAGCAGTCAGCCAGTTATGAATGTCCCTTTGCTGTTTGCTCATGGTCAGCCTCCTCACTAGGACAGTTTTAATTGTGGATGAAGATACCTTTACTCAAAATGTTAGTTGGAACCTCAAGCCTGCCAAATGGCATGCCAGCTGCATGCTTTGCTCAGGAGAATTTACAGGCTGAATGTCAATCTCAAGGTAAAAAGAGAAACTAAATCATAACTTAGCTGACACAAAAAATGAGATCTTTTCTGAGAAAATGGGCTTAACTTCATGCATATGGAAGACAAGGAAGCCTGTCCTTGAGTCCCCTTTGGATAAGGGGTGCTTAAGAGAGGTGCACTGTTTAAATCTCTTGCCCATACAACAGTAGCATTAGCAGCTGAACTGGAACAAAGACACTAACCTTTGATCCGAGGTTATTTGTCTCAATACAGCTCATAAGTACAAGAAAAAATTATGGTAATAAATAACAAAGAAAAACGCTGTGCAAGTGAAAGTCACTGCCTGCAGTACGTATTGGCAGAACTTAGCGCTGCCAGGACAGGGAATAATGAAGGTTACAAGATAATGTAATAATAAGGGGGCAAGGTGAATTTCCTTGCCATGGAGTCACTGGATTTCTGTCCCTGTTCCGTAATGTCAAAATATTTAACAGATGTAGTTTAATAAAAGGATCAACTGATTAAACACATGCACATTAACATACAGAGACAAGAAACAAAACTGTTTTGGTCCTGGTCTTGCAAATATTAATGATGCAAGTAGTCTGTGAGAATGACAAGAGTGAATTCATTCTATGTTACTCTTAACAGAAAGCACACTTCACTGCACTTGTAACTATGGTAGCTTTAAATTACAGGATGGCATTTTGATTGCAATGGCAAAATACCCCGTTTAGTGATTATAACAAGAGCTCTCATGCACTTAATGCACTGTTCTGAAAATAAATAATTGTAAGCTGTGCCAAAAGGATATTATCTTTAATCATTAATGTTGTATGTCCTGACTTTTCCAACTTTCTTTTCAGGTGGATATGTTGCTAACAGTCTAGCAATTATGACAGATGCACTTCATATGTTAACTGACCTTAGCGGTATTATTTTGACCCTGCTTGCTCTCTGGCTGTCTGCAAAATCTCCCACAAAGAGGTTCACTTTTGGATTTCATCGCTTAGGTATGTAGGTATCAGCTTTTGCTACTAACGGGGTGTTTTAAGCAACTGTAAAGATAATCTAATTCTGGAAGTATAAGTAACTAGAAAGAAAGCAGCGACAAACCCTAGAGTTTCTTTATGTTTAACACCCTGACACTAGTGTCCTTTCACTGGCCACTGTGGATCCACTACATAGGTTGTACTGTGTCAAGGGAATAGATAATAAAAAAAAAGCCAAAACATATTTAAAGTGTAAACCTCAGGCAGAAGTGACGTTTGATGGCAGTTTCACTCACGGGAAGCTGGATGAGCCTCTCCGTCTCTGTGAAACTAGGATGTAGCAGATTCAGAGTTAAGTTCTGAACGTTTGATTCATCTTCCAATTTAAAGAGGAAGGTTGGGAAATTGGACACAGGATGTCATTGTAAATATGACTTCCTACAAATGAACCATGGCCTAGAAATTTTACGAAGGGTTCAGAGGAGGGAAGCTGTCCCCAGCAAGAACAAGGGTGGATATGCAGCTGTGTTTCATAGCCCATCCACAGTTACTGGGCATTATGTGCACTTTTGTGGTTTGGAATTGAAGCTGTTGAGCAAGAGAAGGGCACATTCTTTGGCCACTCACTGCTGTACCACTGTTACTGCTTGTGGGACATGCTGAGGAGCTTGTTGGTTCAGGAGCTGTACATGTCATTTGTTGTTCACAACAGATAATTGCCAGTGCCCAGGATTTATGAACTCCCATTCTTCAGTAGAATTATGACACTGGAAGAAGGTCCTGTTCAGTATGAAAAATGACATCTTAATCCAGAACTAAAAAGTTATGTGGAGCATATTATTAGAGGGCTCTGCTCTGCCAGAAGCCACATGAATCAGTATTCCTCTTGCACTCCCCAAACCACACGAAGCAGAGATCAAGATGTCCCATGGCTTGCAATACAATAAGTTACTTAACCTCTGCCCCTTTTAGGTGTATAAACGAAGTATAAACAGAATTATGTACTAAACCTTGGAAGGGTATTTTCAGGATTCATTACTTCACATTTGGAAATGTAATGATGATAAAGGGTGCTTTCATGTGATTGCTCACTGGATAGAATAGTTCATAATACACAGCTGCAGGTCTTGCAGACATTTAACCAAAAGCTTCAGAGCTTTATTTTTCATAAAACAGATAATTTCTAGTGTCACAATTTGCTACCTCTGCTCTATACATTCTACAGTATATTTTTCAAGGAATTTCAAAGTCTTGTGTAGTCATCATTTGCAATTCATATTTTGGCTGCTAGAACAGCAGCAGAATTCAACAACTCCATCGCTCCTAGTCGTTTGTCATCAGTTAGTCACTAGTGCATGAATGCATAACTCTATACACTAGCAGAGATCTTTGGGGCTTTAGCAAGAAAGCATTAACACTGCCAGCATTTCCCATTGCAACCTTTTCTTTCAATAAGTTTTAATTTTGCGATAGGAGCCGCCTTAATACTGAAACCTGACCTTGCAGGTACCCCCTGGCAGTTGTTCATACTCTTCAGAAGGATGTTTGCTAGCATTCATGCATACTTTAACCCTATTTAGAAATCATGAGTAGTTTATATATCTTTATAAATTCTCTAAAGCCAGAGAGTACATACATTGAACATGCCATGGCCTAGCTTAAAACCAGGAGTTAATCTTCAGGAAAACAGAAGAAACTTACTTAACCATTAAAATCTCAGTTCTGTAAATTTTCACTGAGTTTTAAAACAGTTTGAGGGCTCCACTGCACTTGGCAAATAAAAATTCCTGAAGATTCCTGCCACCTCACCTTTTGTTTTTTTTTTTTTTCTTCTCCCCATTTTACTGCCAAGAGAAATCCTGGCCAGACTGACCCAGCATGGTCCATGGGCCAGATGTGGCCCATAGAATTAGTCTGTATTGCCCACCATCTTTTCCCTGGGAGCAGTATCTCAGTTCTGCAGCAGTTACTCCCCCTTTTCTGCTGCCCAGTGCCAGGAGGTGGTCAAACAGTAGAACAGGTTGTTGAGTCTCCACAGTTGGAAATACTCAAAACCCAGCACAACCCTGAGCAACCTGCTGCAGCTGACCCTGCTTTGAGCAGGACTGTACAGTTTCCAAGGGTTCCCTTCTATCTCTGCCATTCTGTGTGAATAACAACAGTGCAGCCCTCTGTGAAGGAGCCTGCAAGTGGGGGGAAGAGTTTCTGTGCCTGCAGTGAGGCAGGGGAAGTGAGTAAAGGCCCTGCAAGAGACCCCCAAACCTTGACCCAGGTTCTGCAAGTACAGAATAATGGGATGGTTCAGAATTACTGTACACAGGTTTCTTTTTACAGTCACATCTGTGAAATTGATTTGCATCATTTCAGGAATGGAGTCTGAATGCCATGGCCTGAGGGCCCAGTTTCACACATCAGCAAATGCTGGCAATGAAAGAAAGCTGCTTTGAGGGCATATCCTCGCCGTAACACATCTTTCCAAATACTCTATATGCAAGAAGCTTGTCAACAAATAATACAGGCTCAACAATAGCTTGGATTTAATGAAAAATGTTAAAACATGACAGAATGTTAAAAAAAGCGTATAGATTTAGCATCTGTCACAATAAAAACATGGAGCATTTGTTTGAAGATGGGATGTGTGTAAGAACTCTCTCATTGCTGACCTGCTCTGCATTAAGTTTTAAGATAATCCGTACATACAGTAAGCATGAAAACATTCTAATGAGCAATGTTTCTCGTGCTCATTATTACTTTTGTTTGCAGAATGATGGATTTCCAAACTTGTTCCCATAAACATTGCATTGTAAAGACAACAGGCATATTAAGCTGTCTCATCAAATTCCAGACGGGAATTCACACTAGTTCTCATTTATCTGAATTCTCCTTGAGTACATAATATGTATACTCCATCTTCAGTTTTATTCCATTTTCAGTGGTGAAAATGAAGCTGACAGATTCAGAAATGGGTTAGAAAAGTGAAGACAAAATAATGGAAACTGCAGTCATGTCTAAAAAGGATTATATTCTTGAAGCCAAAATAGTTCTGTTTCACCACGAAGTGGAGATACCTCCTTCTCAGTGAGGCACTGAGCAGATTTAAGCATAGATATGGGACCTGGCATTTTTCCATTGCTGCAGACACAATGTTAGTAATGACAGAATCAGTCAGTCCACTGAGACAGTATACCGTTCATTTCACAAGAAGTGAAAGATTTCTGCGCAAATCTACAATGCTGACATTACAGTGGACCTGTGAAAGAAACTGCAGGGGAAACGCTGGTTTCCATTTCAGAAAACATGGTTTTCCATTGTAAACGCACAATATGTAATTTCTCTGGTAAATGCTAATGTGCTTCACAAATTTTTTTAAAAGCATTCTGGAAAACCTGTTAAGGAATGTACTAAGGGTTCTTCAGGCTGTTGCCCTGAATAATCCGCCTGCTTTGTACAGAACACTGCCACTTGCACAGATATTTCCAGGATTTTCATGTTGCTCTGAAATCATCTTGAGATTATGACAGTTGCCATCCAGAGCCTTGTTACTGCCTGGTAATGCTGGTACTGGTCCAGGCATTGACACACTGCCGAACAGCTGAACGTGTGGGTGAGAGTTTCTTCTCCCATAATGATGTTAAAAATTCCGTATACGGATCAAGTGATTTGGGCGATATTAAAATGCTTATGTAGCAGCATGTTTTTTACTGTAATATTCAGTAAATACAGTTAAAGCAGTTCTGTGTTACATATGACACCTTCAGCAGTAACCAAAGTTGTACTACACACTGATGGATCCAAAGCAGAGGCAGAAGTGAGGAACTTCACAGATCAGTATTCTTACAACTGTGGTAAAGCCAAGAGCAGAATTTTGCCCTTACTGGAGAATAAATCAGGGCAACTTGTGTGAACAAGGGGGAAAAACAACTGTTAAAATTCCAAGTAAATTAATTCCAACTCTGATCTTTGAATTCACACAGGAAAGCTGAGATCCTAGTGATCCATCTGGCAAATGACAGTAATGAGTGTTACACATAATGATTACAGATTACTCAGGCATGCCTATGAATTCACATGCAATACAATGGAGCTAGCATTAAGGTTTTCCCCTGTGCTTTTTGTAAAACCCTATATTAACTTGCTTGTAACCAAGACAGTCTTAACTGGGCCAATGCTTTCTCTGTCAGGTATTTTGCCTTTTTTGTCTGTTTCTTTTTAAGTTTCAGCTGCAACAGGGCAATCATTTTCAGAATATGAATCTAGAAGTTAAAAGTATGTTTACATTAAAAGGAATCTAGTGACCCATTTGGAAATACCTGTATCCTGTATAGTAGGACCTTAAAACTGTAGTGTGGACTCATTGTCCTCAGGTTTATGTACGCTATTACCAGCCCAGTTTCATGACTCAGGTAGTGAGGCAGACAGCACTAAGGTCCCGACCCATAAAATATTCAGGCCTATTCACCTCCCATCAGAACAGCAGGAGCCTTGTGGAGAGCTGTAACCACTTCCCACAGATGTAAACAGCAGTGGAAGGTGCAGGACAATGAAAGAATAGGAGGTTTTTTTCCTAATTTTCTCCTTACTTAGATATATGTCCCCTTTTGCAAGTCCCTGCTGATCAGATATAATTCCTACACCAAAATCTTGGTCATAACACTGTTACTTTTGTAAAATATGAGTATTTGGTAAATATAATGTTAAAACAGCATATTACAGCTATGCAGAAACACATTAAGCAGTCCTTCATAGCTGAAATCTGCACTAGATAATGTGTATGTAAACATATGTCAAGAAGCTTAGACTCACTTTTGTAATGTTGTTTCCTTTCTGTTTGCAGAAGTATTGTCTGCCATCATTAGTGTGCTGCTGGTCTATATCCTTATGGCATTCCTCTTGTATGAAGCCATTCAAAGAACTATCCATATGGACTATGAAATAAATGGTGATATCATGCTGATTACAGCAGCCGTTGGTGTTGCAGTTAACTTAATGTAAGATCTCCCTTTCTTTTCATTAACACTCATAAATGTATTTCTGAATAAGCTGCTAATTCATTCATGGCCTGTATCTTTCTCATGGAATGTAATTTTGCTGGACCTCTTCATAAGACAAGAAATGATACTGAGTATTATTTTTTTAATTCTTTAGTTTAAAAGGAAAGAAAAAAGCAACCCTAGAGCCTGTTTTTCTTCTTTCACTTTCAGAATGGGTTTTTTGCTGAATCAATCTGGCCACCTTCACTCCCACTCCCATTCCCACCCTCACTCTCATGTACCTCAGTCGAACTCTCCTAACACAGGCCACAGCAGCAGCCACGGGCACAGCAGCCTTGCCGTGAGAGCAGCGTTTGTACATGCCCTTGGGGACCTGGTACAAAGTATTGGTGTGCTCGTGGCTGCATACATCATACGCTTTAAGGTAAGGCATGGTCAACCTTTGAGGCAGAGGGAATTGTTTCAATTTCAGTTTTGGTGATTAAAAAGGGACTTGGTTTTTAAGTTATTAAACAAATACATTGTGATGTTTTGTTTTAAGATTCATACATTCATGCAAAATAAGCAAACTATATTATGTATTTTGTAAGTCTTCGAACTAAAATAAATATTCATGAAAGTTGGAGCTAGAAGTAACTGTATTTTCTGAGTCACGCTTTTTAAGTAAGTGAGCTTATTTTCATACATACTTTAACACTTTGGAACTTCCCTTGCAGCCAGAATACAAGATTGCTGATCCTATATGTACATATGTATTCTCCATACTGGTGGTTTTGACAACAGTTCGAATTCTGTGTGACACAGGAGTTATTATTCTGGAAGGTAAGATCTGTGCAGAGTCTGCAGTACTTTACATGTCAAATACCAATGAGCACTGGCACTTTTTTTTGACATCATAATCACCCTCTCTAACAAAGTGGATTGTGTCTGGAAACCTGTTTATCCTCTTGCTGCTTTAGTCTGTTGGTTCTTGATGGCTCATTTAAGTCACAGAAGTCTTAAGGTGCCTTTGACCTCTGTCAGAATCACACAAGTCATAGCTGTTCACCATTTGCAGATGGTGAAGTGAAACATATGGAACTTTCTGGTGTGTCTGCAGTGGCTGTCAGCTAAACTAAGTGAATATTTCCCCTGGCTCAGTTCTGCACTTGCCCTTTAATTACTTGTAAAGTTAAAGTGAATATGAAAGCATGTAAAAGGAGAAAGCGAGAACAAGATAAGTGGCTGGACAGGTGGTTCATGTCTGTCTTGTCTTCCCCTTTTCACAGGTACTGTTGTATTACTTGCATGCTTCTACTGTTGCCATAGGTGAAGCTACAAGTCGAAGAGTGGTGTAAATAGGAATAAGGAAAAAAGGAAAGAAAAAGCTGAACACAAACTAGAGCATATTATCTCCTGTGGTGACTTAGAAGGAAAGATGCCAGCATTATTTGCATTATCACAGCTAACATACCAACTACTACTGCTTGATCTGCTACTTTTACCTTAAGAAGTGAAGGTGTTAGGGATGGCAGAAAAATCCTCTGTTTCAGTTGCACCTTCTTAGCTGTCTCATGTGAGCTATTATTGACTTTACTTTTATGTTACAAAGCTTAACCAGGAACCTCAAAATCTTCAATGTCAAGTGCTTTTGCTGTCATTTAGAAGGAAACAAAAAAAAGCCCAACACAACAATATAACAAAAGGAAAGTTCACTGAGAAGGCAAAAATGGTGACATTTGCTTAAGAAACCTCAGTTAGCTCCAAGGCAGTAGCTAAGATTTAGCTGAACAGATAAGACAAAATAATGGTGTATCAAATTCCAGATGTTTTGAGTTATAGCTGTTTGCATAGGTATCCCAGTTGGTATAAAATCTTCAAATTAATGATGCTATTAAAAGTGATGGTAGGTGGGCTGTATGTATGCTAAGGAATTTTTCCAACTCAAATCCATGATCTCCAGAGAATGAACTTGCATTTATATTGGAGACTACTACTACAACATCAAGGTCCTTGCACTTGTATCAGATTTCAGTATTAATTTTAACTAAAGTTTCATCATTATAATAGGAATGCTCAAATAAAAACTTACATGATTATCTAATAAAAGTAATGAGATTCTAGCTTTTAAAATATATTTAAAGGCATCATGGAAGTCTGAAGATGCTGAAGTTTCAAAAGAGATGGTACTGGAACTAACATGATTTAAAAGGCAGTTTAAACATAAAAATAACAAGTTCAGAGAGGAGTCACTTCAGAAATTCTGAAGAAAATTGAGAAGCAAGTGGCGGAACACCTCATGGCATATATAATCAAACTCCATAAAACTGAAAGATGAGCAGTAAAAAGCTATGATAGAAACAAAACTATTTTGAAACAGGGTTTATTCAGTACTTGTATACTAGTTTTTGACCCATGTTGATCATTTAAATTTTTGCTTGTGCTCTTTGTACAGCTAAAGGGTGGAGTAGGGAAGCTATAGAGGTGCTGTAGCTGCTGAAACTGCTACATCTAGAAGGTCTTGGTCAGTGCAGTCATTGGTGTGGAAAGATGCTATGCTACAAGATGAAAGTCATACGTGTTATAATGACTGCAGATAGATTACTATGAGCATTTGAAAATGATACCAGGTGCCTGAAGAGAGCAGTTTCAGGACACAGGGCCTACCCAGCATGTTGGTTTTTTAGATTCTGACCTTAGAATCAGGTCTGAGCAGTTACAAGTGGTTAGAAGCTGCAGTAACGTTGTCTACATCGCACCAAAGGATCTAATGCTAGCTATTGCTAGAGATTCTGCACAGGACAAATTATGTTTAAGAAAACACTGCAGTTAAGGTACAACTTCTGTATCCATACTTGACTTAATATGCCAATTTGCATATTCTTCTCTATTGATAACCTGGAAGTTACTGATCACAAATTATGAACTCTTTTGAGATCTGTTATGACATTTTAAAGGCCACTGAGAGTCTGCAGAAGACAGAATGAATTCTGTCTCATGTTTGGTATCACAGGGGTTCCAAGGCATTTAAATGTGGATCGCATTAAGGAAGACTTGATGAAAATTGAAGATGTTTATTCTATAGAAGACTTAAATGTTTGGTCTCTTACTGCAGGAAAAACAACTGCCATAGTCCACTTGCAACTAGGTAAGCTGCTGTATAGCGTAATTCTGAACATAATGATTCTAAATGCAGTGTAAGTGTAGAAAACAAAAACCAACAAAAAAATCCAACACTTTCTCTTCCTATTGTTATTTAAGTTGAACCAGGAAATATTATTGTGGGGAGGCGGTGGAGGAGGGAGCGGGGGTGGAGTTTGCTAGCCATGGTTTTGTACAGTAAGTTATAAAACCCATTTGCCCAGAAAGTCAGTGTAAATGAAAACTGTGCAAAGAAATACATTCATACTGAAATATCCAATACAGATTCCTGGGTGTGTGTATGTATGTGTCTGTGTGTGAAATTTCTCTTCAGAAATTTCCTTACTTGTCCAGGAAAAGACAGGGTGAAGCTCTAATGTAGAACAATCTGACAGGAAAAATAAATAGGTTTTGCCAAAACGGGCTGATTTAGACACCTAACTACCATGAATATTAATTCTTAGTAAGAAAGCTAATTTTTTTTTGAAGGGGGTGGTGTCTAACACAGACAGTTTTATCAATATGTGATTCTAGTTAGAGGATGTAGACCTAAATGTGTAAAATAATGCATAGAGAGCACATTATGACCACAGAACAGTATGAATGAATGAATGTGAACACGTTCTAGTTGGTAACACTGGGTTGTCCAGGTTTCTTGAGGAGGGAATTCTATTAATTACTGTCTTGATTTTCCAGTTCCTGGTAGTTCATCTAAATGGGAGGAAGTTCAGTCCAAGGCTCGACAACTGCTGCTGAACACATTTGGAATGTACAAGTGCTCTGTGCAGCTTCAGAGTTACAAACAAGAAATGAGCAAAACCTGCACAAGTTGTCAGAATTCCAGTGCCTAATTTCGTATGTTTTGGGAACTGCTGCCTTATTCTTTACCTTGTAGTCAAAGACTGAGAGCAATAAATGCAAAATAAAAATGATCAATCAGAAATCATTAATACGTGGATTTGTACCATGTAACATGCAGCAGGGAGAACTGGTGCTGCAAAAAGTGCAGTGGTTGCCCTACAGAACATGTATTTCACTCTCCCTTGTACTGGTTTATTCAAGTTATGATTTGGAGACAAAGCTGTTTTCAGATTGTTTACAAACTGCAACATGGCTCTGCAGATACCTCACAAATTACAGTCCCATATTGTCTTTGAATAACAATGTACCACAAAGTACCTGCACTCCAAATGGAGCATCGAGTATTCAGTATTTCAATTCAAGTCTCTGATGCTGATCATGCCAGAATTTCATAATATGTCATGATCCCTGAAATCATTATACAGTATTTTTGCAATAGTAATTTTCATGAAGTATCTTAAGACTATAACGCATACAGTGCTAGCTGAATTCTTCTGGAAACTCTTTTTTTGGAGACATTGCAAAATACAGCATTTACTGTACCCAGACCAGAAAGTTAGCTTTAATCTGGGCATTCAGAGATCCAGACAGAAGGATCCTTGCCCGGACTTCTGGTATTTAACTAGAGACCCAGCACTGGACCCAAAGTGTTTTAGGTGATCAGTTACCTTTAATGTATTTTAGAATAGGGTTTATACGTTAGAAACAGGTTATTTATTTCACAAAGTTTTGACTTGTAAGATGAATTTGTTGTTAATGATCTTGAATGTCTAAACCAACATTTGATTGACAGTAAAAGGCCAGTTGATTAGCATGCCTTCTATTATAATTAATAAATGTCCTGTAATTGATTTTTTTTTTTCCAAGATTGTTTTGAAAGAAAAGTCAAATGACAGAAACTATGCTTGACGTGGAGATACTCTCAAACACAACCAACAGACATGCAAAATACATCTAACAGGAAAGCAGGAGCAGAAGTTTTAGATATGTACTATTCCCTCAGTCACAGCTATCTCTGACCTTTTCAGCTTTGCTTTGATCACACTATGGCAGTATCCTGATAAGAATGCCACTGCAAGAACGGTCCCCACTACCTGGCTTTATTCATAAAGCAAAATCCAAGCACGTTTGGTAACCTAATGGTGTTGGACAAAAATATCATAACAACCAACAGAGGTATAAAGGCCTTTTCTTATTTACAGAAGAATGAGGCAATTTGAAAACTACTTATTTATCCGGACACCTCAAAATCCACAAAACTGAATTTCTTCACCTTGCGGTGGAATCCCTGTACTCCGAATATACACAGGATAACCAAACCTGACACCATGCTATCGTACACCTTAAAACGCAGATGTGTGCCTGCTTCTGAAGTCATTTATGTTGAAGAAGCTAAGGGCAACAAAAGTATGACCTGCAAAGTTCAGAAGATGGGAGGAACCTGGCTTCAGAGATTTTTTGCTTATTCTGTACTTTGGTCTTTATACAGAACTTCCACTGACATCAAAAGTAGTTCTCTGTGTGGATAAGAAAGGAAAATTTCTGCCCAGTAATGGATATTGTGATATTCAGCTGTGAATACTTAAGCTATTGTCTGTTTTGAAACTTGCTAGGGTTTCACATACTCATCAGGCTGATCCGTACCTGCAATTTGGGGTCACGGTCTTGGCTTCCTGTCTCTCCTTACGTGAGGTAGGGGTCACATGATGACCTTTTATTGGTGAAAACTGACAGCACAGGATAAAAAACTGACAGCACAGTATTAATGTGGATAAAGTGCTTGTAACACTGGATTATGTTTGTTCTGGCAAGAAATGGGAACATTTGAGTACAGCATGGGAGCACACACAGCTCAGAGGCCAAGCAGCACTGTACTTGGGAAGTTAATGCTTCAGTGCAAACACAATCATTAATTAAGCCATATCACAGTTCATGAAGAATGTGCATCCCATCCTTACAAACTTACTGGAAAAAATACCACAGACAAACAACAGGTATTTTGCACATACTAATACTCAAATAGGTTTTAATTAAATTGGGGTTTACAGTTGATGTAATTAGAAGTTGAAGTACAGTAGACATGTATTGTATTTGGAGTTTTTTAATAATTTACTACATGTTTAATTATACAAAAAAAGTGTTGCTTTATTGTGGGTTTTATTAAATCAATTATTAAACTTCACATTGTTGTCTTATTTATATTATTGTCTCCTATCTTTTGAAATGTCAGAATGCTCAAGGTTTACTCAGTTTGGAGATGTTATATATAGAATGAATTATGTCTCCCTCTTCAGTCAGAACAATTTACGTCTTCTTATTTCCCATGCAGTAATTGCACTTTATCAAGCTGATCAAGTATGGTGAAGAATTAGCCATAAAGCAACTGGCAAAACATTCCTGAAACCCTACATTGACTCTTGAGGGGCCCTTGTAATCAAGGCAGACTGGATGGAGTTCAGAGAAAAAGCAACAGAAGATGAAATGAGAATGAAGAATAAAATAATCAATGCTCAGGGAAACTCTGAAGCATACATTCCCTGCTTTAAGGTCTAACTAAACTCACATGGAAATATATATCTGTACGGCCTGCCTCTAATCCTTTTCTTACTCTTCATGAATTATTCAGACCACAGGTTGTCTAGCACTGCAGTGTTTAATATAAGAATCCAGCAGCAGATCTGCTATTAACATTAAAAGGAATATGCATATTATCACTTATAATACTCCAACTGATGGAATATATGAGCTCAGCAGGACTATAAAAATAACAAAGTAGAAATAATTAGTATACTTGCTTAGAAAATAACACTGATGTGCAAAATAACAAAGTAGAAATAATTAGTATACTTGCTTAGTCAGAAAATAACACTGATTTGCAAGCAAACTACCAGGAATTTATGATCTAATACACAATAACAGTACTCTGGAAGCTTAAGTGCCTGTAAAAAAAGTGACAAGTTATTTTTATAGACATTGCAAGGTCATTTTCAGTATCAGCCTTAGAAAAGGGGTCTTAGTATAAAGTCTAATGTCTTTCCAAGCAGGATTACAGCACATCCAGATTTTTTCCTGTGGCTAAGATAATTTACATACTACTACACTGTTCTTTACAAAATCTTCTGCTTGAAATGGAAAGTCATTTACTTAACTGGATCTTTTGCTAACCAAGGGACTCATAAGATTCCAGCAGGTTCCCACAACTAGTATCCCTGCTTTCCAGAGCTGTGCTGCAATACTTTTACTGACTGAACAGCTGAAATTCCATGAAAATTCTGCCACCTCTAACAGTCTACACTGGGAACAGATTCTTGCTTTCTTACTCCTTGATTGTCACCCATCCTTTTCTGAAGCATGGATGGAGCCTTGATGACAACCTACTCACATGAGTCAATAAAGCATTTTTATATTGAGTAGACTTGAAAAACCTTGCATCCCACTCTTCTATTCTGAAATGTTCTTATCCTAAGAAGAAAAATAACAGAAATCTATTTTGTTCTGAATGTTTTCCTTGCTTAATTCTGTGGGGTATTTTTTTTCTTTTTATGTGTTGACACTTAGTCTTTTCAATACCAGCAGCATTTCTTCTACACCAGGAGAATTACCATTTCAAATGTCATACCTGAATCTAAGTCTTCAATTATTTTACTACCATACATACATGCTACTTCTTGCATAATTACCTGCAATTGGCAGAATGACTAAGGAAAGCAGTAGGCTGGCATTTAAAAGTAATTTTCTGACATAAAACCAGAAAACCTAAAAGACACTCACCAACTAATGAGTGATAAGTCTTTTGTTCAGGTATTTTGGCAGAATCTCATGAGGACACTGCAATGATGCTGCATAGAGCAGGGCTGTTAAGTATTATTTCTGTACAGATAATACAAGAATATCATAAATTAAGACAGGTTTTGGGGTAAGTAGATATTATGCATACTGCAACAGCTTCCTCGTCCATTACCAGAGAAGTTCGCTTGAGATCTCACAGGCAGTAGATAATCCACTGTAAATACCCAGCTCATTTTCCTCTATCCATCCAAAATGGCATTGCAAAGATCTTCTGTCTTGCTGGTTGCTCCAAGCACATCCAGTTCCAGGAGGCAGCACACCTAGCTCAAATGTCATGCTTCATCAGCCCCCCAAACAACTTATAAGGCCTGCTCTATTCAAATACATGCTTGTTCACAGTCCATTTCCTCTTTGATCACTAGATGAATAAAATCTAGCCATCAAGTTGCTAACTCACAAGGAAGACCTAATCTGAAAGCCTCTAGATTCTCTTCCTACTTTTTTTAACAGAAAAAAAAAAAAAAAATAAAAGGAAAAAGAAAAAGAAAAATCAACCAAACATCCTCCACCTTCAGCACTCTTAATCCCCCTTCCAGCTTCATCCCATTCTCCCCCTCTTTGCAAAAACCATGCTGGGCCCTGACAGCCCGTGTGCTCTGGAGCTGGCAAATCCTCTTCTATTCTTTTCTCATTCCATTTTCCATGGCTGAATGCTCTAGGAAGGACCAGCCATGTTCTTTCATTTTGTGAAATACCCACCACAACTCCGGAAGCTGCTAGAACAAATACTTTCCATTTACTGCTACCCAGCTACCACACCAACCTGCTCTTACAGTGCATGTGTAACTGCCTTCTACATGTACAGCTGCAAAATAACAATATCCAAATCAGTATTTTTGCTCTTTTATCTCCATTTTCCTTTTCTCCATTGTGTTCTGTTTTCTCTCAGTATCACACAGTTTAAACTACCAGTGCTAAATGTAGAGGACAAAATAACTTAATTGCTTTTTTACAGTTATGAAGCATTTAAACCATTTATGGCATCAATTTCTGTAGGGAGGAAAAAAGCACCATTTCATAAACACAAGCAGAATTTTATGCATATGACTGCTTTATGATTTCCTTACTATGATACCTGGTGAAAGGATAAGTTGTTTTTCCAGGAATGCGACTAGCCAGTACGCAAGGGTATGTGGAGCCAGTTAATGCCATCTGTCCTGAGTGTGTTTCACATTAAACTTGGTACTGATATATACATGATTTTTAGTTCAGCTGATGAATACATGAAAGCAGCCAAATGGTAGGCAAAACATTTGCTTTTGTCTCAGGTGCATTAAGAGCACCCAAGTCCCTGCACTCTTCCTATTTCTTTTTCCCAAAACACACACAGATAAAGTATCTAATAAATCCCTAAATAAATTGATGAATAACTGTTTTTATACATTTACATGTCAAGTCTAGTAACTGTGTGCCTTTTACATTCAAATGGATTTTTGAGGCAACCATCATAAACAGACATTTTCAGAGTTCATATGTTGCTACATACTTGAGCCTAGCACACAAGTGTTCTTGAGTTTTTATAGATTTCGCGTGTTCCTTTTCCCGAGCCCACTGTAAGAACAAATCTGACACAGGACAGTACTAATACTCCTTTCCCCTCTGAACTGCCAACCTCCGAGGCCATTCCCGCGTTTACCAGAAGATGGCGGACTAGCCCCAGCTTTAATAAGGAGTTTTGTCCCGAGCGTAACTATTGAGACTTCTGTATGTCATAGAATATAGGGATACTGGGGAGAGACTCTTCATTAGGGACTGTAGTGAGAGGACAAGGGGTAACGGGTTCAAACTTTAACAGAGGAAGTTTAGATTGGATATGAGGAAGAAATTCTTTACTGTGAGGGTGGTGAGGAACTGGAATGGGTTGCCCAGGGAGGTTGTGAATGCTCCATTGCTGGCAGTGTTCAAGGCTGCATTGGACATAGCCTTGGGTGGCATGGTTTAGTGAGAGGTGTCCCTGCCCATGGCAGCTCGCAGCCCAGAAAGCCAACCGTATCCTGGGCTGCATCAAAAGGAGCGTGACCAGCAGCTCGAGGGAGGTGCTCCTGCCCCTCTACTCCGCTCTTGTGAGACCTCACTTGGAGTATTGTGTGCAGTTCTGGTGTCCTCAACATAAAAAGGACATGGAACTGTTGGAACAAGTGCAGAGGAGGACCACGAGGATGATCAGGGGACTGGAGCACCTCCCGTATGAAGATAGGCTGAGAAAGTTGGGGCTGTTCAGCCTGGAGAAGAGAAGGCTGCGTGGAGACCTCATAGCAGCCTTCCAGTATGTCAAAGGAATATACTTTGCCACAAATTTTTAAGATGTCTTATGAGTAAGTAAAAAAAATATAATAAAATAAAATTAAAAAAAAAAGCCAACAAGCCCCAAGTCCCAACCTCTGAATTTTCCCTAAACATAACATAGGGGATTTACCTTAATCACCAATGCAATAAGGAACAGCACAAACCCAGCACAGATTTGCTAATCAATTACTGGGAAGGGCTTAAGATACCTCTTAAGGGCATATACAGGTAAATATTATGGAATACATGCTCAAAAGCCTACTCCAGTTCTAAGTATGTAATAAAAAATTATCTGAGTGGAAATTAGCTGTAGCTATGGGTATCTGAAATGCAATTTAAACAAATTATATTCACTCATGTAAACAATGTAAGGCATCATGAGAGCCCTCTGTTTCTATGAAAGTAAGAATTGCTTTTTTAGGTGCTAAATTCATATTTCCAGGACAACATATACTTCCATCTGAAACATCTTTGATGGCTACTTTTTTATAAAGGATCTGATGACACTTTCAATCAAAAACATAAACTGAGGGAAGCCATTTTGTTTCGAAATAGGCAAAATTATAAATGTAGAATTTAATTGTGTCAACACTCCTGCAATTGCTAGTATAATGTTGTCTTTGGATCTAGTTTAACAGGCTTCACAGAGACAAAACGCAGATGACATAGGCTGAAGAGCTCAGAACCACAACTTCCTTCCAGTAAAGTCTTCTTTCATTTCTTCAAGCTATTACACAATTCTGTATTTTCTAAGCTTCTGCAGCAGACCCACACACCTTCAACTGGAAATGGGAATTGCCCAACCAGTTACACAGACTGGTTTCTTTCTGCTTTGGTATTTGCCTTAATATAACCTAGGTGGAAAAATTACGATGGTTTTCAAACAACCTGCTTGGGACTTGCCATGGAGCAAAGGCCAGGTCATATAATAGAAAATTTAGAAGAAAGTAACTCTCTGCATATCAAAAGTTAAAGGGCCTTGCGCAGTAATCTGTAACTGAGGATATGCTTTAGATACAGTCACTTGTGCATAGCTATGCAGGGCATCACACTGTATTAGATCTTGTAAAGCAGAATATTGTTCCACACAGACTTACTACATTTAAAGTTGCTCTGGAGGAAGGATTGACAAAAGAGATAGTCTCTATTTTTAGCTGTCAGAGCTCGAAAGAAGCAGCTCACAGATGAGGAGTAATAACAAAATTAAATCTTACTAATGTGCCTACCAATTGCTATGGCTAAATAAGGGAATTCATACTGCAGTATTACTATTTTTTTTCTTTAAGAGTTCATACTTTCTTGACAACACAAAGTGTGTTTGTGTACAAAAAGGAGGGAAGAAAACAGATAAAGCCATATCACATGGGTACTGCACATAGCAACTGAGAAACATCAGACTCCAAGACGTGACCATGAGCATACTGATATTTCTGGGCCAAATTGTGGTAGTCACAAAGGAAGTCAATACCAATTTCATTTACAGACTGCAGCCTCAGTTGATCTGTTGTACAGTTCAACTAGGATGTCTGACGATTGGCTTTACAATAATTTTACTCTTAAGCAAGGTGTGTTTTACCCACCTTGCCCATGCCACACACATTCCCTGTGGATGTTAAGGAAAAAAACCCCAAAACAACAAACCACCAACAAACAACCCCACCACAAACAAAAAAAGAAAAAAAAAAGACTGGAGCATTGCCCCATCTTCCTTCTTTGCTGGGTTGCCATATTTTCTTTTATCTGTTTAGTGAAGAAGTAAAATGTCCAGGAGGTAAAAATAGGTACGCTACCTCTGGGGTACAGCCAAGCACACAACTGTGAGGATTTCTAAAAGCAGATAGGAAGGTCAAAAGCTTTGGTTCTCTATCAAGTGAATCCAACTATTAACTTCGGTGGCAATTTTGTTTATTTAAAGCACATATCCACAGAGGGTGGATACCTTTGTCCTTTACACCTATCAAGAAGTGATACACTCAGCACGTACCTCAAACAGAAACCTCCATGTATTACCCTCCTTTGCATACTACAAAAGCTTCCTTTTTGAACTAATACACATACAGGAACTTGAGCAAAGACGTGCCTGATTCTTGAATGTTTGTATTTCTCTCAAGAGAAAGAATTCTCAAAACCCAAATACTAGTACATATCACTAGAGTATGTAGTGGTACACAACCACTGCAAGTTTTATTATATTAATTCCATGCCTCCATAAATCAGAATAAAAACATTCCCATAACTTCAAACTCATTTTCTTTTACACCTACTTTGTATGACATATAACATTAAAATTATAGCTAAGTCTGGCAGTGAAACTATGAACAGAACTGCAGGTCATTACGACTAAGATTTCGCTGTGTATTTCTGCTTTTGAGAACAAGTCTTTAAGCCAAATTCTGTCTTCTGACCATAGCATGTTTCATTCAAAGCACTTTGCAAGAGCAAAAATAAACACAGAAAAGGCAGCATAAAGCTAACGTATTTAATACTGCTAATAACATTGGCAGTATAATGCTAATGGTCAATTAAAAAATACTATGGCTTTACTGAATTATAAAAGAAGTCATATGGCAAGACAGAGATGCTTCATTAAATGAAACATTAGCTTTAACAGAAAAAAAATAGCTTTCTCTTTGTTTTGATGTAGTGAATCAGTGACTGATTGCAAGTAGATGACTCTGCTTTTATTTGGCAAACGATAAGATTTTTCTGTTACTACCAGGAACTACAACTAATCTGGATTTTCTGCATTCATTTCCTTGTTTGTGCAGCAGGATGAAATCTCATACAGCATAGCGCTAATTAGTTACCTGCCTAGTGCAAATACATTCATTTCAATTAAAGAAATGACACACAACAGGAAATCAAGAGTGAAAAAGTTTTGCTAAAGTTGAAAACTTAAAACACATTTATTTACACAGTTAAGAAGTTTTCCAAACTTGTGTGGCTTTCTGACCTCTCAACTCATCTGTTTGCATCCATAGATACCCCCACTTGCCCTCTATATATCACGCAGCATAACACTGTTGAAATAAACTGCATCTGTTAATGCATCATGCTGACTCCACATGAATTAGGCAATTAAAAATCCACATATTCTACAAGGCTGAAGCAGGAAGACAAAGCAGCCTAGCTTTTCACAGACATTGTGCTGTTAACAATCCATGTAACTATCTACCAGGGCTATGAGGTGGGCATCCCTCGCTTATACCTCACAACGCACATCAGTCCTTCGTGAAGATAAAACACAGCTCTGTGCAAAAGGCCAATGAGCCCACAAGTCACTAGCAGTGCACATCTGGTCTACCAAAATAGACTGGTATTTGGCATGAGAGAATACAGAAGAGTAAAATGATAGGAAGTGGCTTGAACCAGTGTTCTAGAGAACAGCTGTAACCATGAAGAGGAATGGCAGGCAGCTCTGCTTTGTGAATACAACATCTAATGTATGTTGCTTTAGGCAATGCGGACTGGATTGCTACAGAACCCTGCCTGGTCCCAACAGTCTGGTTTTGGTGCTGTATCTTACTGACTTTTCCTCCCGAGCCCTTAGATCCTCAATTTGCCACCACCTGGTAACAACAGTGTCTGTGCAGAATTCCCACTCACTTCAGCAAGGAATTCCGCTTTTAAAATCAGTTGCTGTGATAAAGTCACAAGCTTAAGAGCTATCATCTCCTGCCCCTGCTTCAGCAACACTTGGGGTCCACGAAGTCAGCAAGTCTGGCTGAGTGAGGGCTAAGTCAGTTTGAGCTTAAAAGAAATTACATTTTCCAATTCAGTCAAAAAGAAAGATAAAATACACAAACAAAAAAGCTATTTCACAGCCACTGCCTGGCCTGCCACTATCACGGTCTGCAAGGCTACATGAATCCCAGAGGTTTTCAGTGTTTAGGATTGAAAACTGCCAGGCCACTTCAAGTTTGGAGTTACAAAACATGAACAAGTTATTTTGCCATTTTCTTGTAAGGAAACAACCAGACGAATCAACTTTCAGTAACAGAACAGCCCTTACTGAAAACAAGATTTATTTTGAAAGAAGTGGGTAAAGAACAGTGTCCCCTAATATTATTATCATTGACATAGCCTTTGTTTTTCTGCAGTAGCATAATTAAGCAATAGCTTTCAGTGGAATGGACCCTGCTAACAATTCTTAAGAAAAACTGCAAATGTTTTTATGCGAGTCTACTGAAAGCCAATGCATGCTTATCTAGGTGACCTGAATTTCTCTTTCATTTTTGTCAAAATCGAAAGAAAATTCTTAAGTATTTACTGTTATTTATGAATACACTGAAAATCTATAGACTTCTGCTTGAAGAGTTCACAGCCTTACTACACAACCTTATTGTTATTAGTAAGGCTCCTCTTTCAATAAAAGACATCCCTATGGTGCATTTATTACAATATCATCAGCATACAAAAAAGCAAAGCAGAATAGGGGAGAGGGAGAAGGAAGGAAACATTACAAGCAGGACCTTCTTTGCTTAACTCTGAATTTAAACCACCAGCCTAATTTTATTCTGATCTACTCATTTTACATATGTAACTTTCTAGAACACAGTGCAGGCGTGCTAAGAAGTAACAGTAGAAAAAAATCAGGCCAAGAATATTTTAAGGTTTTCTGATGTATTTGTTTAAGTGGGCAAGACAAAAAGAGATACTTGGCAAGAACAGACATGTCAGCAAGTGAAAGAAGGAAGGAGTGTCAGTAGAAAACAGGGAGAAGGGTGAGAGAGATGGAAAGCAAGTAATACCAGAGTCTAGTATAGTCCAGACCAGATGTTTCAACTTGAAGAGTGTGATTTTTCTACTGCTTGACAGCTAGTAAAACTGGAACCACTTTTATCTGAAGTTTGACAGAGAAGCAGAAACACTTCTTGAACCTTACAGAAACAAGGTCACAAAGATGACTAGCTTTATCTGAGAAGTGCTGCACCATGAAGTTCATATTTGTGCACAACACCGTGTTATCCATGGTCAGACCTTGACCAAGAACAGCTGAATGGTGCTGTCACCAGGACGGTTGCACACCCACCAGCCCAGCTCCAAGGCACAGCACCACACGTTAAGATGTGCCACAGCCCACAGCACCCATGTGATGCACTAGGACAAGCCTTTTAAGTCTTGGATGCAGAGAAAACCAAAACCAAAGCAAACCTTCTGTGCACACTCCCATTACCAACTGGTGAGGGTTTTTCAAATTTAATGTTCTAGACTAACTTCAGCCAATATATGGCCTATATCCTGACATCCAAATTATTTCTAGGACTTGCCTTTCCAATACAGCTCCACAACTAAAGCTATGCCACCCCCTAACTAACACCTGAGTTATAGTTTCCTTACGACTCCCTCATTTGCCACACAGACAAATCCTCACTTGGCACGCTGTTGAGTATCTAAGCAGCACACCACCACAGAAAGGGAGCTCAACTCCCCCAGCCACACACCTGGAAACAGGACATTGACACAAAACCCAGAGTGGGAGGCGTGCTTTGCTTGTACCTCATCTTTTGGTGAGAGACCTTCTCCCCGCTGCAGTGACCAGCGCTGCTACAGCTCACAGGCTTCAGGTGGATCCCACGGGTGACCCGGCAGCGATGCCTGCGGGGCTGACTGGCTCGCTCCCCTCGGCTGCGGGACGTGCAGGAACCGCTTCACCGCGCTCCTCTACGGCAGTCCGGGGGGAAATGGAAACCTGGCGCCAAAGAAAGCCCCCTCCTGCCCCGCGGCGGCCCGGCGAGGAAAGCGGACCGGCCGCCTCGCGCTCCCTCACAGCCGCAGCGAGGCGCGGGGCGGTGACGGGGCCGGGACACTCACCACTCACGGTTCACTCATCATGGCTAAATTTGCCGCAGGCCCCGGTCTGCCCGTGTTTATGAGGGGCCCTGGGGAGCCCTGCAGGACAGCTCTGGGCAGAGCATACAGGTAACAAGGGTATCTAAAACTAAAAGCTAATTACACCCAAATACTTTGGTCATTAAGTCAAGGTACAGCATAAATAGGTTTGGTAAAGCCTCCATGAAGTGTGGTAAAGGTGTGTGATCTTCACTTGGGGTGAGGGCCGTAGGACACCGGCTGCGTGGACTGGGTACCCACTCACTGTGGATGTTGTTTGCAGGGTGCAATTAGTGGTGGTGGATGTTTTAATATTGGAAATAGCTTTCAGTAAACACTGCCCACTCTCTATTCACATCAGGACCCGAAGGTCAGTAGTTAGTCCATCTGCAGTGCCCGCAGTCCCCTTCATTGCTAACACCTTTCTATTTCCATTTTAGTTAAGCTTCAGGTGATGTTGTTACCTTGTGTGCTCCCTGTATGGCAGGGAAGTACTGTACAGCAAAGACTATGGACAGAGAACTAAACCTGTGTTGAACAGCATGGCCATGTTTGTTTAATCTGAAAGCTTTTTTGGGAGATGTCCAACACCAAATATTGGACAGATGCAATGAATTATTCCCATTACTTGTGTTTGTTTTCTATAGCTAGTCCTAGGACGACAACCCTCTGCACTGAGACAAATGACAATCACAGGATGTACAATTTCCTTTAATGACTGCATCAGGCCTCTCTGTAAGTTACTATTTTCAACAGAAACCACACGCCCCAATGAAATAATTAGTCAGTTGAGTACTATACTAATAGCAGCTTCCAGCAGCAAAATGCAGTGGGTAGGCGATATCAGACAGAGAAATGCTGACACCAGGGCTATTGAATGTAAAGAAAACCAAATGTGAAACAACACAGCTCTTGACTAACTATGACAACACAAGTTCTGTGGTTCAGGCCTTTAAGTACTATTGTAATGACAAAAAAATAGTAATTTATTAATAATTACATGTATACTGCAGAAAGCAACCTTCTGTTCTTCCAGAAAGCTATTTACAAGTATACTACTTTAATGCAGGTGGCTTTTGAAAAGCATGACCATAGATTCTAATGATACATCTCTAGTGATGATTAGAATCACTGAACAAACATTTCTAATGGTTTCTAATCTATACTTGAAAAATGTAACAAGCCAGTGAGGACTTTAACTTAGTAATTACTGTAAAGTTGGAAGTCATATAGTTCCATGGAAAAGTACTAAAGAGGGTGAGCAAAGATAGTGATTGTTTAAAAAACAAAATGAAGAACAAAATGGAACAGGAGATAAAATACAACAGATCAGAGAGAACTAAAAAAGTTGTTAAGTAATTTCAGTGGCCTCTAAATTGTCCATGGAACAAAAAGTCATGGGTTTGAGTAACAAATGACATGGAAGTCTTATTGTTCTCATAAAAGCTCATAAAATTCAGCCAATTAAACCTTTAATGTCTTAACTGATAGTACTAGAACAAGGAAATACTTTGTATATTGCTTTATAGATTTATGTTGAGTAGTTGAGGGAGGAGATATAGTAACTGCGCTTAGTGTGCTCTAAACACTCATTTATGCATGAGCAAGACTATTTGTAGGAGTCTGAGAACACACAAAATTGTCCCAAGAACAATTAATTTTTTCGGCACTTTATAATCCTTTCAAAGAGCATGAAAATATTTTGATTTCTCACATTATGTGAAAACCCTCCCCACAAATCTATACTAACAAAAAAAGCAACTAGTAAAACGAAACATTCTCCTCCCTTAGCAGGACAGATGAGGGAAGCAAGGACCCATGACCCATAGCAATCATAGAATCATAGAATAGTCAGGGTTGGAAAGGACCTTAAGATCATCCAGTTCCAACCATCCAGCCTAGGGCAGGGACACCTCCCACTAAACCATGCCATCCAAGGCTATGTCCAACCCCGCCTTGAACGCCGCCAGGGATGAAGCATTCACAACTTCCCTGGGCAACCCATTCCATTGCCTCACCACCCTTACAGTAAAGAATTTGTTCCTCATATCCAATCTAAACTTCCCCTGTTTAACTTTGAACCCATTACCCCTTGTCCTCTCACTACAGTCCCTAATGAAGAGTCCCTCCCCAGCATCCCTAAAGGCCCCCTTCAGATATCAGAAGGCTGCTATGAGGTCTCCATGCAGCCTTCTAATGCTCTAATGGAGGACAACATTGAAAAGTACTTAAGTAAAACAAAAAAAAACAAAAAAAAACAAAAGAAAAAGAAAAAATCATAATAACTATTTCCCTAATGCTGACATACTTTGGTCATAGTAGTTACAGACAAGTTATTTACTGAAGAACAAACTATTTTAATTTATGAATCAATTCAGAACACAGCACTTTTTGTTTTGTTTGATACAATCCAGCAGAAATACAGAATAACTTACAGAACATATTTAAAAATATTTCTATTAAAATACTTGAACTTGTATTCTTCTGAGCACTGGATTTCTGTGGTTATATGCTGTCCAATCATCTTGTAATGTCATTCCTTAAAATGAAAGCTATGAATGTATTCTTAAGTCTTGTAGTTCCTCTTACTCTAAAACATAAATGCTGCTGAGTCATCCTTACTTAATATTTATGCTGCATCTGCACACAAGTATGGAATAAAATAACAGGTTTTCTCCTCAGCATCAATAAATCTTAAGTAAACTTAAAGCTCCTGAAGCCAAACTAGTTTAAAATTCAGGAGACAGCTTTACTAAGCTAAGTTGTCTACGTGCACCAGAGTAACCTAAAACACTTCCCTATTACTCACTTACAGGGACTTTTTCCAGTTAGCAGTTGTTTCACTTTTGCTTTCTTCCTCACAGAAAGGAATATGCATTCTGAACACCTGTTGTTAAAGAAACTCTAATATATTGTGAAACTGCTTGGAAGGGGACACATACAGAAAATATACACAAAAGGACTGTTATACTATTGGATATATGTATTGCCTCATTAATGTACCAGGGGTCTGCCCCATGACATTCCTAGCCTGGCCATCCCCTAAGAAAACACAGAGAGGCTTAAAGCAGAACTGGCTCTTCATAGAGCCATTCCTAACTTAAATCTGTTATTTTCTCTTTGTTAAAGCAGATGTCCCCAATAGCATATATCTAGAAATGCTTAAAAATATTGTTAATGGCGCAGTTCATTTAAGCTTCCACATGAACCACATTGCACAAAAAGAATTAACATTATGTAATTAGTTTTGGAAAATGCACATTTCCAAACTATAGTAACTTTTTTTAAATTGAAACATGAACAGTATTTAAATACAACAGAAATTATCTCATTTCCAATTCCCTTTTACCCATGCCTAATTCTGATGTTCTAATCCTATAGTCTCAAATACACTCTAAAATCACCTACTGGACTCCTCAATGAATTACGGTGAGTGCATGTGTAAGTTTTAATATTAGCAGTTGAACATCAGTTTTGACTTAAACAGTCATCACATCTAACACAGAAAAAAAATGCTAATATACTTTATGACCACATATGTTGCCATACAGACATCCTCTGGCTATGATGGCTATTTGGTCAGTCTAGAGCATTGAAATACAGTGTAGAGTGGGAGCAGATCAGGAATCCCAATTTAGAAGGGCTTTTGGGTAATCTCCATTTATCAAATTTTCATGGAATGTTGTAAAGATGTAATTTTAAAATATATTTTATTAAAATATATACAACATTAATGTTTTTGAGAAAACCAATAGTCCACACAAACTGTGAAGGCTTTTCCATCTATAATTAACATCTGATTACTCAACGTTTTACATCAAATGCCCACAGAAAATCAATTCTTTGAGACAGGTTTTTGGACTGTATGTTGTATGCCAGCTTCTAAAGCAATACGGAACTCCTCATCCAGATTCCAGAAAAATGTAGGGAGACCCTAAAAATGTAGCAGAAGCATTTCCGCACACTGATTTCAGTAGTCAAGTTTGTGCAGAAGTGGTTCCACTAGATTCACAGGGTACCTGTTTGAGGCAACAGAAACTTGTTACTTCGTAAGCTTTTTGACACTTTCCAGCTCTTCTATAGGTTTCCATTTCTGACGGACTGTTAATAGCTGAAAGAAATTAACAGGAAAACATTAAAGAAATTAGCAAAATCCCCTCATATCATACATCAACTTATCCATGAAGGATTTCTAGTAGCTTTACATTTTCCCTTCAGAAGCAAGCAAAAATAGCACCTAATGACCTATTTAATAATTTGTTGAACAAAATCACTTGGATATTAAATAACTAATAATTTAGTTTAATAATTTTAATTTTTTAATTTTATTAATTTTTAGTTTAATAATTTAAATAGTTTTATTCTTCTTTTTCCTAGATGCTCTTCTAAAATAATATTTTTTCCTTCAGGCTGCAGTACTCAAAACATTCTTAGGCAATTTTGTAATTCAGTAACAAGGCATTAACGCACATTTCCTCTATATTCTGAATTTCCATTGTTATCAATGGAATCGAGTAAATGGATATTGCAGGGAGCGGGTGTAGGATACGAACCAGAAGTACATCATAAATTCAAGATCAGACCTAGAATGTAACAGTTGAATCCCCTTTATTAAGTAATACAGGGAAGATAATTTATGTGAAGTAATAAATTAAGCAGTTAGTGCTACTTTTAAATAGACACACATCAGCTTCGCATTTGTTTTATTTTTCAGGGGTTTTTTAATTTATATTTTTTACATTCTATAATATATATTATTATATTTTGCTAGATTTTACCCATTTAGAAATACTCATTGTGTTGAAAAGGTATGTTATTTGCATTGACTATATTATTTGTACAAATTACCTTCTGAGGCTTGGTAGCATCAACAGTTTCCCATGGTTCTGGATTGCTACTCTTGTTAATGCTTTAAGAGAAGATAAAGCAAAACAGGTATTATGTTTTAGGGTGTAATCTTCCATATATGATTCTTATAAGAGCTGTCTATTCTCCGTAGAACTATTAATGTAAGTAAGTAGTTCCCTGAAAGACAAGTTTACAGGTTTGGGCATTTTTTGTTTTATATTAAATAATGTCTTGCTTTATTTGTGGCTTCCAAATCACCAAACAAGCCAACATTGTTGAAGTAGGTAGTATCGTTAAGGGAAGCAAGCTGAAAAATCAAACCTGAACGAGGACACAAAAGAAAAAGGGGATTCTTACCCTGACAGGTAAAATATCTATTCCTATCACTTTGAATGTAAAAGCTCCCCAAAGCTTAGAGTATAGCAGTTAGCTCCAATTATTAGCCAAGCCATTAAACTATGAAATTATTCTAAGTTCATATTGTCAAATGTTGTTCTTTATATACAAGCCGACAGCCTGGTTGCAACATATCTGCATGCCATCCACCTATCTGATTACTGGAAATTCTTTATAAGCACATTTAAAAGGTATTACAACTAAAGCAAAGAATTATTAAATCTAAAGTTATGAAATAATCTGGAATATGCTTCAAATTAACAAATTTCCTCAGTATTTACAATCTGCATTATCGTAATTGTTACTAGGAGTCCGGAACATCCATGTGGCACTTTTTTGGTGCAAAACATGATGGTCAAACACCTCTGTTGAACAAAAGAAGGTTGGGGTGAACTCCAAGCAGTTAGTTTTTGCTTACATCACATCAGATTTGCAGAATAGGGAATAGATGGAAAAAGAGAATGCCCCAATAGCCGCGAAGGATACTATTCCAGCCAGAGGAATGAGCTGAAAGACACAAAACAGAGACAGAAGTTGAACTAGTGTCCTGCCTATGGAGCCCTGAGTAAAGGGAGTGATGGCTACGAGCAGTGAGATGTGCTTAGCGGTTCAGGTGTGCGAGCTGTACAGCTCACACACCTCAGCTTCAGGGCATGACTCTCAACCCGCATACCTCCCCTGCTATCCCCATCTCCTCTAGAAACTGCTAATTATTAAGCACTAGCCCCTGTGTGCCTGCTGGAGCCAGCTCCATCCCCCCAGCCAAGGAGGTTATCTCAGAACCAACGTCTATGACAAACTTACTTCTGTTTTTGTTTTGATTATGTGGAAGAAGCTCGTTTTCATCGTCGCGGCGGCCTCGGACCTGTAACAAACGGTTCTCCGTTACCGCGCCCCGGGCCGGGACCCCCTGCCTGCGGGTTCCGAGGAAGAGGACACGACGCCTCCGCTACCTGGCACGCGCCAAAAGAGCAGCAGCGCTGCCGAAAGTCTCAACCCCCGCGATCCCTGCGCTCCGCATTATATACGGGCAGCCCCGCCGCGGAGCGAGGGCCGTACCCCCGTCACGTAGGCGGGACAACGGCCGCCGCGCAGCGCCCCGCGGCCCGCGCAGGCAGGGCGCCTCCCAACGGCCGGCGCGAGCAGCGTCCCGCGCGCGAGCAGCGCCGCCCCGCGGCGTTCCAGTGCTCCAGAGGGAGCTGTTGTGAACTCTTCCCAGTTTTCTCCTGCAGCTCCTCCGCTCCCTGCTGTGGCATTGCTCAACTTTGCTTCTCCATTCGTCCTTTATCTTCTTGTTTGTCCCCTTATCCAGGTAGCTGCCTAAAGAACAATGTGTAGAGGCAAAGGCACAGGCAAGGCCTTGGCAAGGTGTGTTCAGTGACCAGAACAGGAGACTGATGTCCCTTTTCCTGCAAAAGCAGCTCAACCGAGGCCCAGGGCACAACCACCCTATTGTGGTACACAGCTCCCACCTTCCCAACAGCCCCAGCTAACTCCCACCAGGGGCAGGCTGCAGGTGCGTGGTGCCCAAAGACAGCTCCTGTAAATCGGCTTCTCACTTTCCCTCTTGCCCACTGCAAAACACTAAAAGGAAGGTTTCCCTTACTGCATACTCTGCTGGCTCCCCCTAGCAAGAAAGGAACACAATAGGGCACAATTTGTTCCACGGGCCTTTGAAGTTAAAACATAGAATCACAGAATCATAGAATAGTTAGGGTTGGAAAGGACCTTAAGATCACCTAGTTCCAACCCCCCTGCCACGGGCAGGGACACCCCCCACTAAACATCAGGATGTCTGAAAGACAGGAGCTGGCAGCAGTTTGCTGTCCTCACAATGCTTGGGTCTGTCTATTCTAAAGCAACACTCCCAAAAACTGGAAAGCAAACCAGAGAGCTACCTTGAAGGTTTTGATACTTTACCTCCAGCATTGCTGTCCAGAAACCTTTGGGTGTTTGGGAAGCTCATTGGCACTGGCCTACTTGTTACCAAGCTATAAAGCAGCAGGATGGTCCTGCACCAGAAAATGGCGATTGTCCTGGGTTCAGCAGCAGCAGTCATTTTCTCTCCTTAGTTGCTGGTGCAGTGCTGTGTTTTTGACTTTCAGCCTGGGAACAGAGCTAATAGCACTGATGTTTTCAGTCACTGCTCAGTAATGTTTACTCTGACCAAGGACTTTCTGAGCATTATGCTCTGCCAGGGAGGGGGGGAAGCCGGGGGGAAGCAGAGACAGGACACCTGACCCAAACTAACCAAAGAGGTATTCCATACCACAGCACGTCATGTCCAGTATATAAACTGGGGGCAAGGGCTAAATCACTGCTTGGGTTGGGCTGGGTATCAGTTGGTGGGTGGTGACTGGTTGTATTCTCTCCCTTTGTTACTTCCCTTATCATTATTATTATTGGTGGTAGCAGCAGTGGTTTGCGTTATACCTTAGCTACTGGGCTGTTCTTATCTCCACCCGTGGAAGTTACATTTTTTGGATTCTCCTCCCCATACCTCCGGGAGCAGGGGGAGGAAGGGGGGGAGTAAGAGAGCAGCTGCGTGGTTCTGAGTTATGGCTGGGCTTAAACCACAACAGTGATCAAAGCCACCAACCCGTAGGACAGTCATTTATATCTGAACCCTTTCCTAAGTTACAATGGCTACTCCCCCTTTTGCCCTCCACTGTTGCTAACTGCCTTGGAACTTCCTTTTGTGATCCATCTCACTGTAAACTGCACTGTAGTGTGGTCCCTAGTGCCCATGTTTTGAGAAAGAAATACTTGTTAATGGGTTAATTACTTAAGAATGTCAGCTGAAATAAGAAATTACCTCTGACAGTGGAGTTCACATTTTCATGGGGAAAAGGAAAAAGTATTTAAAAGCTTCCTGCCTGGTTAAGATGCTTACTTATATACATACAATAACAAATTCCTTTGATGTATCTACCTATTTTAGAAGATGACCTATAAAAATATATTGACAAAGAATGATTGGGTGAGGAAAAGAATTCTGCAGAAAGAGTTTTAAAGCAAACTTCCTTCTCTGAAGAAGTTATTATAGGTTAATTACAGACTTAGTAACTCAGACTGCTTACTCAATCCAACTGTTTGTATAGCGATCAGTAACTGATCTAAAATTATTCCCCAAAACCCAGACTCTAAACCTACAACAAGGTATTAAGCACTGACAGCCGTTTCACTATGTTTTGGAATCTCCTTGTCAGAAAGCAAGTCTGTAGATACGCACATATAAAACACCTGACATTTTCCACAGTATGGGACTTACTTCCTCCTATTTAACAGTCGGAAAGCTTTTCTCATTCTCCTTTAGGAACTTTGCAACATATTTTAAATTAAATATTATTATGCCAGTGTTTGTACTGAGAATTAGGAAATCTATAGCAGCAGTAAGCTGTTCCACAGTGCTTTATCTAAGAATCTCAATTACTTGTTTCTAGATGGAAACCTAGGCAAAGGAAACAAGATTTTCATTTATTCTCCATTACTGAAATCACAGATTTTTCTCAAGTGAAATTTTACACACTGAGAACTACAGTACAAAAATAAAGGTACAAAAAAAGAGTACAGTATTAAAAAGCAGAAAAGATGTAAGCCATTGCAAAATCCTTGTGATGTATTTAAGAATACCTATGCTCCATCACTCCTTTTTGTTTCAGGAGGCTAATTCTCGAGTATAGATTTTTTCATAAAATTCCAAGTCTTTCATGCTTAAGGATGGTTTTACAGTCCTCAATGATTTTACAAAATGCTCGTGTTTTACAGCAGTCACTTCAAGTCCATTCTCTTGCAACGCCAACAAAGCAGCCTTTAAAAGAAAAAAAAGGAACAACTTAAAATGCCTATTATGTTTTAACTGGCAAAGAAATTATTGTAAGTAGTCTAAAATATTTTACATGAAACAGAATTTCAGGTAAAGCATCTGAAAGCAGCATCATATAGTTTATGGTTATTGAACAATAGATACAACATCAAATAAAATCACTGCAACTCTTTCATTCACTTTTTTTGTCTGGATTAGACAATATCTTTGATAAACTTTTGATAGTCTTTGGTCTTTTATGCAACTGATCTCAAATACTTACAAGATTTATCTTCTCATTTTTTTTCTCTCTCTAGCCTTGACAGCATGTACTAATTTTAGTTAAAAATGCTGCAGTTGCTTGCAGTACACAGATTACAATTCATCTAGATGTCCATTTGGATTACAAAGGGCCATGTGACATAAAGGGTAGTACAGTTCCTTAACTTCTAGTAAATTATCACAGAAAGCCTTTATTCTTATTTGGCTTTTTTTATTTAAAGAATTAACCCCTATTAGGTTCTTCAGCTTTGTTCCTTCTCTTTGTATTTTCGTTACAAACTGTGAAAGAATCCATATACAGATGGCTTGGTAACATCTATGAGCTAGCTCTCTTTTTCACTGAAAGGTTTACTTTACAGTTTATGTCACAGATTCATTCAACCATGAATATTTCTTACCTCCTTGCACAGATTTTCAATATCAGCTCCAGAGAAGAGGTCTGTTAGAACTGCCACATCTTGTAATGAAACATCAGTATCTAATGGAATTTTTTTTGTGCAGATTTTCAAAATGGAAAGCCTTCCCTGTAGGATGGTGCATTTTATACAACAAAACCAAACCAAGAATTAATCACTCTCCAAAGCAGTACCAAATCAGAAATCAGAACTAATGAAAATCGAGAAGAGTACCAAAACTACTAAGTTTTAGTGGAAGAGTGAATAAAATGCTATTAATGGAGATAACCATAACCGTAAGAGTATTATCTCACATATTAAAGTCTGTTATTCGCAATTACCCATTACTTCATGAATACACAGTATTTTAGACTAAGGCGTCCATATTTGGCCTGCTTTGCCTCAACATTTTTTTTTGGGAAGCTCACAACAAGTGGCTACACTACTTTTGGGAACAGGGCAAAAGAATGGTTTGATGCAAGGACAGACAACTTGTTATTGTACTTTATAAACTGCAGCTTGATTTTGTAAATACAGAATTCTACCAGATTGTGTCTGTTTTCTATATGTGATAGTATAGCTACATACACCAGGTCAAATATTACTGGTGTTTAAATCATAAATGCAATTATTCCTCTTTAAGATTCTTCATTGTACCTTAAGTTTAGTGAATCATCCATCAGTTGTTAAATATATTTATTACACGAATATGTCCCCATTTGCTCTTACAGTGTGCTGGCAATCAATACCTCTCCATTTAAATCCAAGTATGGCTTTGCAATACATCACCTTCAGATCTGGAGGTGGAATATAGATGACCTTGTCTAGCCTTCCAGGACGCAGTAAGGCATCATCCAACATATCTGGTCTATTTGTTGCAGCAACTACCATGAAATCCTTGTTCAAAGTTTCATGAAACTCTAGCTAAGAGATGATATAAACACATTAGTGCAAAATGGTTAAGATAACTAGTATCTTTAGGTAATATCTAACTACTAATGAGGAAAGGGGAACGACAAAAAGATGATGTATCTTTACATATAGTTACTTTCAATATTAGTATTTTATTTTTCTTCAGGTAAAAAACTGTCTTGGTGCAGCCCAGATTAAGTGACAATAAAGAATTATATGTATTGGTTTTGTATAAACTATGTATGAGAAAGCACTGCAATAAAGTAGGGGTAAAAAGTGAGTCCAGGAAGGAACCTGTATAATAGCAAAAATAACACAATCTTAAAAATTACCTTACTGTCAAGCAGGAGGATTTTTGTGACAGAAGATGAAGACCAACTAGTAATGATTTTTAGCCTTCGTATTTTGTTGTGTCTCATTGAAGAACAGTGTATGTAAAAAGTCAGCAGCCTATATACAGTATGTTTTAGAAATTATGACAGAATAAAAGAGCGTCTTGCATATTTTTAAGCTTGAGGTTTAAGGCTAAAAAGTGTGATTCAACAACTAAAATTGTTGGAACAACTGGACAGCATCTATCATCCTTCCTATATGGAAAAGGGAACATAAATACCTTTCTTTCCTCGTCACTTTGTTCTTGACATTGACCCTCAAGCTGCAGTTTGCTTCCTCTTCTTTCTGTGACTTTCAGCCCAATACCATCCAACTCATTGAGAAGAACAGAAAGAACCCGCTCTGAGACACCATGGCTAGTTTTGCAGTGCGACCGAGATCCCAAGATAGAGTCAATCTCATCTAGGAATATTATTGCTGGAGCATTTGCTCTTGCTTGGCGAAAAACCTTTTTTTAAAATATTAATAAGGTAAAACATCAGTGCATACATTCTGTCAGGTAAGGAGAAAACACCTATTTACACATACTCTGTATTTCACTTTAAAGATACACTCAAAGATTCACAGGAGCTGTTCTGGCTTACATTTGCTATAGGCAAGGTCTTACTTAGACTCTTAAATGAACTGAAAACAAAAGGGTAGAAATACATTCAAAGTTTAAAAGTTGTAGAATTTTAGGGCTATATGCTCAGTTTATATACATCTGAATCTGAAAGCTATCTTATTTAATAATCAGATGAGAGCTTTAACTATCATCTTTTCAGTAACAAAATTTAGACCATCACAGAAATCAGGCAAAAAATAACCTACAGGCCTTATACAAATTAAAAACTGTACCTGAGACAAAATCTTCTCTGAATCTCCAACGTAAGGTGAGAAAAGGTCAGCACCACTTACAGAGAGAAAGGAACAGTGACAACTTGTGGCCAGAGCCTTCACCAACGTGGTTTTGGCACACCCTGATGGCCCATACAGAAGAATACCCTTTGGATGAGACAGGCCCATCCTAGCAAATGCCTGAGGAAATTTCATAGGCCACTCAACGCTCTGTCAATACATAAAAAAGTGATGACATTCTTAGTGGCAGAACTAGAATTCATAGGCAATCAGTAACACTGCAGAGTGTATTATTTCCTTTCCTTGGTAGAAACATTAATTTGAAATCAAAGAATACTAGCTTGGTCTTTCTTCATATAGTGCTCCCTTCTTAAAGTGTCCTCTCAAACAGAACAAAAGGCAATTCTTGACAGATGACAGACAAAAGCTGTCTCTGGCTACACACTGAGGAATGGACAAGTTCTCTGGATGCAAGTCAAGTGTTTTTCAGCTACTCAGAACCATGCTTATTTTCCCATGATACTACAGTTGGGAGTGACACCTTGTTAGAAGACTTCTAACAAACACTGCAGTATCTCAATGAAGTATAAAAAAATGTTTTAAAATAAATGGGTCGGGGCAATCCCAAGCACAAATACAGGCTAAGCAGAGAACGGACTGAGAGCAGTCTTGAGGAGCTGGGGGTGTTGGCTGACAAGAAGCTCAACATGAGTGTGTGCTCGCAGCCCAGAAACCAACTGGGTTGCAGCAAAAGGAGTGTGACCAGCAGGTCAAGGGAGGTGATTCTCCCTCTCTACTCCACTCTTCTGAGACCTCTCCTGGTCTCCAGTCTCCTGGAATACTGTGTTCAGCTCTGGGGCCCCCAACACAAAAAGGGGCATGGATCTGCTTGAGCGAGTCCAGAGGAGGCCCTGAGATGCTCTGAGAGCTGGAGCACCTCTCCTACAAAAACAGGCTGAGAGAGTTGAACTTGTTCACCCTGAAGATGAGAAGGCTCCGGGGAGATCTTATAACAGCCTTCCAATACCTAAAGGGGGCCTGCAAGGAATCTGGTGAGGGACTTCTTACAAGCACATGCAGAGACAGGACAAGGGGGAGTGGTTTTAAACTAAAAGAGAGATCTAGTTTAGATATTAGGAAGATATTCTTTACTGTGAGGGTGGTGAGGCACTGGTACAGGTTGCCCATGGAAGCTGTGGCTGCCTCAACCCCAGATGTGTGCAAGGCCAGTTTGGACAGGGATTTGAGCAATGCTGTCTAGTGCAGGGTGTCCCTGCCAATAGCAGGGGACTGGAACTAGATTATATTTAAGGCCCCTTCCAACCCAAATAATTCTGTGAGTCTATGAAGTACAATATGTAATAAGGTAATTTGAAAGAGAATTAATTTCCATCATGCAGCACATAGAACACCTTGGAGGACATGGCTATGAGAAACTAGTTGGATTTGTCTTATCCGTTACCTGTTTTAACTTTAATTTCACATCTTCAAGACCACCAATTTGCTCCCAAGTGACGGGTTTACACTCTGTTAGTCCAATTGCACTTCGAAAAGAGGATGGCTGAGTTTTTTTAAAAGCTTCTTGGAAATCTGCCATGTTAATCACTGTTTTCTCTGAATCCTGAAAAAATACAGATAAAGCATATCAACAATTTTTTTACACAGTAACTTACAATGCTGCATTAGTATGCAAAATACTTCACAAAAGGCCAAATGCAACTAAAACAACAAATTCTCACCCTAACAAGCTTAACCACAAAGACACAAAGCTGTAACACGAAGTAGTCTCTTTAGTGGCAAGTTTTTACACAGGAAAAAAAAATAGATTAACAGAAATTAATGTTTTAGAAAAAACTACTGTTCCCTAAATTATAGCTCCATTAGACAGTAATCTGCTAAGTCAAGCAGTTGCTAGTTTCACGGTTAGTACACACCAAATCCTAGACTGTCTTGAATACAAACAAAAATGTTCTAACATCCATTTTTACCACAGAAAGTAAGGCATTATCTCAAACAGGCTATAAAATACCATTATGAAACAACAGATGCAGTAACAGAACTAAGAAGCACTTTACAAAAGTGCTTGCAGTTCTCAAAGCAAATAGGCCATCTACTCATTACTTATTTTCATTTGTCCACCTACATCTCTTGGGGATAGCAGGCTCAAATTATTTCATTATTTTCAGTATTTGTAAGGTATCTGGAAGAGATGGAACTTTTAGAGATACGATGCTCTCTTTTTTCTATTCCTGAGTGAAGACAGGGATAGGAAAATTCTCTGTACAGATTCTCTGTAGATGCTCTGACTCTGGTAATTTTGCAAATATCGCGTTAAATTTCCACCATGCCATTCCAGATTAAACCCTACCTATCTGTGGTATATCTCAGTTCTTGTAAAAGTTAGATTACATAAAAAGAGTATTAAGAACTCTATATAGATATGGAATTGGAGAACTGCTAAGAAATTACATTTCTGCATGCTGGGCAGCTGTATACCTGTGTCTACAATGTTATACCTGGCTCAACACCACAAATTACAACAGATATTATCACTAGCAGTTATATTTATGTGTCAACCCAACTGTACTTTGCAGTTATTATTAAGTAGAACTCTAAATCACTGACAGCTTCAAAAGAGAGCTTTGGTGGACATTATAATTCTGTTTGCCAAAGACTAAAATCTCTGCACAATCCCAAAAAGATAAGGATAAAAAAATTTCAGCAAAGCTTTTCAACCAGAAAGGAGAAAGCAGTATTTTCAGGTGAGAGCTGAAAGGACCAGCATATTTACGTTTATAAGACAGCTGGTATTATCAGTATTTTAATTTGTGAGTTCTTTAACTTGCTGAGCTTTCCAAGTAAGGCTGAGTATTAATGGGGAAAGGCTAGTACAGATATTAATGACATTCTTCTTGGCTAATATGCAACCATACCAAAGAGCTGTGGAACACAGCCTGCATAGCAGCTTCTCTGCAGAGTGCTGTAAGGTCAGCTCCAACATACCCAGTTGTCATTTCTGCCAGTTTAACCAAATCAACATCTGTAGAAATTGGCATATCAGATGTAAGCAACTGCAGGATGGATCTTCTTTGCGTAAGTGTTGGGGTCCCAATAACAACCTAAATCAAATATGGTAAACAAAAATTTTAAGCAGGTATTTTGCTGTATTCCTCTCATTTTCTAGACACAGGCAAGAAGCTTCGTCTCTGCTCTACACTGCTTACTTAAGATTTATACATACTTACATTGCAACTGAAAGAATTTGATAGGAAACATTACCAGCACTATACAAATGACAAATACTTAAAATACTCTTCATTTACACTTACTTTCCAGGTGAACAGTGTTTGCATAAGCAGTTGTGCATAAGACACTGTCAGCTAGTGTATATCAAGTCCTAATTTAAGGCAATTTTATCGTAAAACATAACACAGAAATAATTTTCCTTGCAACACAAGAACTGAATTAGATTAATAAAAAATTAATAAATTAGATAAACATTCATACATTAAAACACAGGTAAAATACCACCATAAAATATGTCTCAAGAACTCAAGAATGAAACTTACACTTGTGAAAGCATTAAAGAACTTCACTAAACTGGATGACCCAGGAGTGTGAGCAAAATAAACAACACAAGCAAAAGCATCATGCATTGTGTAACTGCAAGTGTTCTTTCTTCTTTAGACCATTAGGCTAGAAGTTTTCCAGAGTAGACCGAGCCTCTGTTACTGAAATCTGAATGGACTTTTTGACACAATGGGTTACTAGTTCTCTCTCATGATAAACTTTTAAGGAGGGATGTATAAATCTTTAATCTGGGTTTTAAATGAGAAAAATCTAAGTCTGTAATGCTAAGCATCTGTAAGCAAAAGGAAACCCTCAAGAAGAGGTTCATGACTTCATCACGAAGAAGCATAAAGGCTCCCCTTGTCCATTTCCAAGTATTTAGAACTCCCAGCTTCAGAAAATGTGCTTCCCACCTTACCCAAGCTGCAGCACACTAAACAAACAGGGCGTATCTCAAGCCTGTAGAATCCCACTATGAAACCGGACCAGCAGATATTAAAGAAATTTAAAAATTACTTATTAACTTGCCCCTGCACAACCTCAATGAGGAAAGAAGAAAAGGAGCATATGAATCATATGGCTTGCTTACCTCTCTGTCAAATCTCCCAGGTCTTCTCAGTGCAGGGTCTAAGGCATCAGGCCTATTTGTTGCTGCTGTAATGACTATTTTACCCTCACTACCAACACCATCCAGCAGTGTTAGTAACTGAGCAACAATACGATCTTCTGGAGCGTTGTTTGACCTTCCTCGCTTTGGGCATAAAGAATCAATTTCATCAATAAAGAGGATGGTTGGGCCTTCGTACGCCATTTCTCTGGCCTTTTCAAAGACTCTTCGTAAATTCTCTTCACTTTCTCCCGGTCTTGAACCATAGACAGCTAGGCCACTGATGCACAACAGATACACACCCAATTCTTTGGCTACTGCCTTTACCATGAGGGTTTTCCCGACACCCGGGGGCCCTATTAATAGCACTCCATTAGGGACAGAAAGCCCTAGCTTCTTAAAAGTCTTTGGAAAGCGGAAAGGCAGATCAATAATTTCTTTCAAAGTCTTTCCCACATCATCTAGTCCTGCAATTGAAGTTTTTGCAGTGTCTTCTGATAAATGTCTGTACCATTCATAAGTGATCACCTCCTTAATCTTTACACTTGTTTGGGGGGTTATCAATCCAGCTTCATCCACCAAAGGGTCCACAGACAGTATTTCAATATACATGACAGGATTTTCTAGACTTGGGGCAACAGTAACAACATAATGAAGTAAAACATAAATATTTCTTAGCAGTTCTCTGATTGTCTCCTGCAACACTGCTCTGGGAGTCGACTTTTTCAGCGCAGCACTCTTAAGGACCACTCTCACCGTTGCCTTTGTTAGCCGGCGGTAGGCCAGGAGCTGCAGCTGGCCCACACTCAGCGAAAGGCCCGCCACGTCCCTTGTCGTTACACCGGCGGTGCTGCATGTCACATCAACCTGCAGGTACCCGTCCGCCAAGTCGTGCCTGGGCCACACCGTGCACAAGCAGCAGCCCGTAGGCAGGGAGATCCTCAGCGGGGAGCCGATCTTGGCTCCCAGGAAGGCCAGTGTGGAGGGTCCTACCCGACACCTCTGGGTGCCTTCGTCTCCCGGGTCCAGGAGGAGCAGCTTTAGGGCTGCCCTCTCCATCGAGGGCTTGCACGCCGCTCCCTCCGCGAGATAGGGCAACCCCTGCTCCGCGCGGGACCCCCCAGCTCCTTACTCACCCCGCCTCGCACTGCCCTGGGCCTCACGCTCCGCCAACACCAGGCAGCCACCACCCCAACCCGCCGCTCACCGCCCAAGCCGAAACTGCTCGGGCGCAACAACCGCGCCGCCCCGCGCTGCGCTGCGCTGCGCTGACAGCCGGCCACTGCGCAGTCCGCACATGCGCAACAGCGGAGCACGCGCGCTGCGAGGGAGCGTGTGCGGCAGGGCGGTGCCTGCCGTCTGGCTGCCCGTTCCGGCGCTGTGGCAGGTGTTCGTGGTAGCGGCGCTGTCGAACCGCTGCCCGTGAGGTGAATGCTGTCTTCTAGTGACGGGCTGCCAGCTGTAGGTCTGCTCTCGGCTTCCTGTAACCTCTTCCCATAGACGAAATGATTGACCCCCTCATTGCCACTCCGCTTGTTCTCCACAGCTGCCCTTGGTGGGGCTCACACGTCTCCCTCATTTCGCCTCCCTCTTGTTGAGTTGGCCTTTCTCTTGTCCCGGGTTAGTGCTTCTCTTGGCGCTAGACAGCCCCATTTTCACCAGCGTTTGGGGTTGAGTCAACTGTAGGTACCTGTTAAGAAAAATGTGTGTTGAGCCATGCAGCTGACTTGAAAAACTGCTGATAGCATTAATTAGGGCACATATTTATTCCACAATTGGTAAAACTAGTGGGTGCTTGTCTGACAAATGCTTAGTCAAAGTTTAGGAAAAATGAATTGTATAAGTTTTTGGTGCACCACCTTAAACTGTGCCATGAGTTGAGCAATACTTATAATAAAATCCTTCCTGGAGATCTGTCAGCATTGTGGGATGCAAGAGAAAATCGTGATCTGTAAAATTTAGCACATTCATGGTTTTATTCTAGCAAGTGTCTTCATTGTAGATTAAGTTACATGTTCTTCATTTGAGACCACATACATGCAAGAGTTGTAATCTCAGGTACATGATGCGGGTCAGATGCCGGTATGTTCACAGTAAACAGAGGGTGGTTTAAAGCAATGGCTACCAGCTGTCCAGCTTGTGTTTTGAAAGCCCCTGAAGGGGAAGCGTAACAAAATCTTTTTGATGGTGTCCTGCTTAATCACATTTCTGACTGAGTCAAGGGCTGTGCACAAAATATTTTAGTATGCCATAGGAACAAAAGCAGGCAGTGATAAGAGAGCTGGTTCAGCTGAAAAAATATTCAATTATGAGTAGGAACTCATAAGAAAGGTGTAGGGCTGAGCAGTGTGAAAACTAGAAAGCTGCCTCCTTAGGCCTAATTACGTGCAAAAGGGTCTATGTTATATTTCCTTTCAATTCATGGCCAGATTTTCTCCTTTCAGTGTTAATTTTCTGTTCCTTTTCTCCTGGATATCTACTTAATGTTTCTTTTCATAGCATGTGTTTATACTGTGCATATATGCAAATGCTCATTTGGAATATGCAGACTTTTTAAGTATTTAGTATGGGACAGACTAATGTTTGTCCAGAGAACGTACAGATAAAAGATAATGAGGAGCTTTCATTCCAAGGAGAATGTATTTTCAAGCCAATGTCTTATAAAAACATTCTCTTGTTTTATTTCTTTCCATCAAAGGTTCTCATAAACACGAGTGCCCTCGAGTACGTACTTGATTAAACAAAAACCATGCTCTGTTTAAAATGGTAGATCTGTGTTTCAGAGTTCCAAACTGGAAGTGGTAGACCCTCTGCTTGGTATTAAAAAGTTGTGTTTAGGAAAGAAAACTATGGAAAAGTACATATTTGAAACGAGCTCCATGGCTTATGCTCTGTATAGTTGCTCTTTGTAACAGACTTATTGTAACATCTGGAAAATCTGATTTCTTATGAGAAGGAAAACACCTGCAAGTCTCATCTTGAGTGATGAAGAATTCCAGATAATAGCTGTTAGAATTATTGATTTCAGTTTCTGTTGGCTTTAGTGAGGACAAGTTTAGATCTTCTTCCTAATCTTTTTTTTAATGACAAATGGATGAAAGACATGCTTTGCAGTAATTAATTTATTTTTCCAATTTGAAATTTACTTTGATACTGATTTGCATAAATATAATTACAGAATCACAGAATCACAGAATAGTAAGGGCTGGAAAGGACCTCAAGATCATCGAGTTCCAACCCCCCTGCCATGGGCAGGGACACCTCCCACTAAACCATGCCATCCAAGGCTGTGTCCAACCCCACCTTGAACGCTGCCAGGGATGAAGCATTCACAACTTCCCTGGGCAACCCATTCCAGGGCCCCACCACCCTCACAGTAAAGAATTTCTTCCTCAGATCCAATCTAAACCTCCCCTGTTTAAGTTTAAACCCATTACCCCTTGTCCTCTCACCACAGTCCCTAATGAAGAGTCCCTCCCCAGCATCCCTATAGGCCCCCTTGAGGTATTGGAAGGCTGCTATGAGGTCTCCACGCAGCCTTCTCTTCTCCAGGCTGAACAGCCCCAACTTTCTCAGCCTATCTTCATACGAGAGGTGCTCCAGTCCCCTGATCATTTTCGTGGCCCTCCTCTGGACTTGTTCTAACAGTTCCATGTCCTTTTTATGTTGAGGACACCAGAACTGCACACAATACTCCAAGTGAGGTCTCACGAGAGCAGAGTAGAGGGGCAGGATCACCTCCCTTGACCTGCTGGTCACACTCCTTTTGATGCAGCCCAGAATACGGTTGGCTTTCTGGGCTGCAAGCGCACACTGCCAGCTCATGTTCATTTTTTCATCAACCCACACCCCCAAGTCCTTCTCTGCAGGGCTGCTCTCAATCTCCTCCCCGCCCAACCTGTAGCTGTGCCTGGCATTGCTCCGACCCAGGTGGAGGACTTTGCATTTAGCATGGTTGAACTTCATCAGGTTGGCATCAGCCCACCTCACAAGCGTGTCAAGGTAATTGGGTAAGTACAGCAACCTGTCCAGTTTTCCTTCCTGCCTTCTGTTTATCATCATTATATAATCCTTGCCCTTCTTTATAATGAGAAAAGCGTCATTGTGGCAAAGATGATGAGTTAGTTAACTGGCAATAAATTGTGATTTTGTGCATTGCACTGCCATGCAAATGCTTGTGTCAGTGCAAAGAATGGCTTGAAATAGATGGTTGGGAGGGGAGGGTTGCAGCCAAAAGAGGTCACAGTCCCAGCTTGTGTTGTCGCATTGATTGTGGAAATGCAGGTGGTGGTTTAGGGGAAAACCAAGACAAAGCCACCAGCCTGCTTGTCAGGTATTTACCAATAATAATTTTTGAAATATGAATGGATACTTGTTTCAGAAAAATATGAAATGGGAATGAAGTAGTAATTCATGATTCACAGTAGTCTTACATAAGAACAATTAATTTGACAGTGTTGATGTATGCTGCTAATATTTTTGGTTTTATCCTAGTTACCTGTGAGTTACTAGGTGTAAAACATACATCTAACAATAACACTGTTGGTGTCCAACATAAAAATGACTATATTGTTCCTTGCTGAACACATCTCGGTGAATTTTTTAACTTAAACTTCTTTGTTTTTTAACTGTAGTATATTGTTGTAATACTGAATATTTTACTTTAAGACAGTGATAGTTCAGTTCTTTTATGTATAATGAAGTGGAGCCCAAAACCCACTAAAGTGACTTTTTGAAAGTGTGCAGAATTGGCTTTTTTTGGAGAAAACTGTGGAACCAAGACCTTATTTGTATATTTGAATGGAAAACTTCGCCGAGTGACATTGCTCTGCTTTGGAATGCATAGCTTTTCATATCATGCTCCTGAATAATTTACAGACCCCAAAATAACAGCAACAAAATAGCAAAAAGGTATTCCACCAAGAATCTAGTTTAAACTGTCAAAAAAATAAAAAGAATGTTTTAAACGGTTTTCTTGCTATTCACTAGATGGCAGCTGATCTTCAAGAATGGTTATATTTCTCCTTTCAGATCTGATAATTTGAAGGGAGTAGTCATCAGTTTTTGGAGAAATCAAATCTTGTCCAGCATTGTCTTCATTTCTAATATGAAACTGAAAAACCAGCACAGTGAATGTTCAGATGATTCTCTGCTTCGTTACTGTTTCATATTGGGTTTGTTGCTGTTTATTTCTGGGGAAGAATGTTCCTTTATTCTTTGCTTTCATATTTAGTGGGCCAGATTAACTTCTTTTTAAGGAGAACGTACAAGAATAATATTCTAGAAATAAAGAATAATATTTCTGTTTTATATATAAATATTGTTTTTTTGTAGGATAAAATAATGTGCAAAATTCCCAATTGTTGCAATTTACAAAATCAAAACAACAGTGTCTTGTTACAATAATTCCCTGTATACAAAATGAAGAAGATATTAAGCTGATTATATTTAGACAAGTTTGACTATAGTATCAGAACTGAAATTTTTATTTTAAACTGGCAAAGTATCAGTCTTTACATAGTCTTTTTAATGGTAAATGGATTTGAAAATGTGCTGTGATTGTGAATCAGATAAAGGTAGGTCAAAGTGAGTAGATGCCATGTATATACTTTAGGGCAGAATCTTAGTATTTGTGGAAGTTGTGTGACTAAGTCTAAATGCTGGATTATGCTTATGCTAAATATTATACATTTCAGACACCAGGCTCTGTTACAACAGAACTTCATAAATAAATTGTGAAGACGTGCTCAGAAAAGGAGTGGAAAGAACTTTTGTATGTCTGCATGTCTTTATGGGAGGGCCACCCTCAATGTGTTTACTTAATTTCGTAGTGAATATCCAGTCTTGTATCTTTGTATGGAAAAAGTTCCCACTGTAGTTAGCAGGAAATTTGGATGTGTGAGGCATGTGAGGTTAGGCTCTGTATTTCTCAAATAAGAGTGCGGAAAATCTCTGTCTGGTGCCAGAAAGCTATTGTGAAGTTACTGCACCTTGGGTAACATTCTTGCTGCATCTCTGCAGGAAGTTACTGCTGTCACTGAAGAAGCACCAGAAGAAAAAAGTGTGCCCGCACCTGAAGTCTTCCAATGAAAGTCAGTTGTGTTTGCGTAGGTTGTCAAGAAAATGATTTTATTTAAAGACACTACATTTCCTTGGGAGTGACTTGAGGCCCCACTGCACATTGCACACTCTTGTCAGTTCTTTAGGGTGGTAGCCTTTCCAAGAGGGGAGAAATGAACAGCATCAGATAATTTAACAAGACACATTTATCAATTTGTCAGTATTTGTCTTTAGCACCTTTTCATTACTGCTTAGGGATGCTTGGTTATCTGTTTCAACCGAATATATAATCCAGTGGGTCACTAGATCTTATTTTGGATATGGAGTAGTGAGATCCTTGTGTGGTATTCAATATAGGAATGATAGGAAACTCTGGAGAATTACAGAAGAGCCATGCGGGACTTAGCAATAAAATGGCAGATGAAATTCATTATACATAAATGTGGACTGATGCACAAAGAGAAGAGCAGTCAGAGGGAAGGGTCCCTTTTATAGCATAAAGAGAAATGATTCCCTGAAGATGTCAGCTCAGTGCTTGATGTGCAAAAAGCAAATAAAATGTTATCATTAACTAAAAAAGGAGCAGAGAACAGAACAAAGTCTCAAGAACAATCTCAGTCCCACTGTGTAAATTTGGGGCTCACCTGTACATTAGGTATTTTGTGTTCAGGAATCTCTAGTAGAACTGGGAGAGGTTCAGAGATGGCAGCAAGAATAAACAAAGGTCTGAAACTGCTTCAGAGCAAGAAATGACTAAAAGTAGACTGTGTCTACTAAACACAAAAAGAAAACTTTGAGGTGGAAGGGATTTACAAAGTGGTAATTTGGATGAGAAACGCCTGTTCTAAGGGTCTATTTCAATGCCAGAACTAGTGATGCTAGTCAGACCTCCCTTCAAAACAAAGAGATAATCCATCACATGGTGAGTACTGCATCTGTAGAACTTCACTGAAGGATGCTGTGGATGTGACAGTGTATGTATGTGTGAGGGAAGACTGATCAGGTGCTTCGAAAAGGATGCTGGTCATGAGAGTGCTCAGGATTGAGGATATCTGTGTGAGAACTCAGAGGGAATTGCTGAAGAGCCATACTCCTCTTGGCGTCAGTAACTTCTGCAAGCTGAAATCATCGGAAACCAGGACTGTATGAGAGAGCAAGTGTCCCACACACTTATTCTCTCTGTGGCCGCTGTTCTCAGTTTTGTCATCTTAAAAGCAAATTCTTACAGCATCACTTCTCGTTTTTTGAATGATACAAAGTTTTATAAAAATGATTGGTTTCAGGCATACAAAATGTTAGGTACCTGCTTTGTGTTCACATTTTCCCTCTTAGAAAATCGAGCATAGCAGTTATATGATTAGTGTAGAGTTTACATAGAATGGTCTTGCAGCTTTCTAGGAATTTTCCCAAATGCATTCAAGGAATTCCCACTGTGGTTTCTAGGAATTTCTCTTGCCCTTTTAGAGAATTTTCAGGAATTTGTCTTAGGCTTGGTAGGAATTTTCCTATCAAGTTTTCCTTCCTTGCTTTTTAGGGATTTCTGCCAATACTTTCTAAGAATGTTCTATTTTTTTCTTCTGCTTTCTAAGGATTTTCTGAGTGTATCCTAGGAATTTGCTTGGTGACCTGGCATGTTCCCCATGCCTTCTAGGAATTTTCCAGGTGCATCCCCTCTGTGCTTTCTAGAAAGTCTTTTTAGAATAATAATTTCTAGGAATTCTCTCTGTGCTTTGTAGGAACATTCCTACATTCCAGGAATCCACGCAGAATCATCTAAGGATTCTCCTCAATCCGTCTAGGAACCCCTGCCATGCCTGCTTTGAAGAGCTAGTTGAGCAGGAGCAAAATCTAAAGTACTTGGATATGAAGCCAGTTGTTCACTACATCTCTTTTTCCACCCAGAACTTAGCTTGGAAAATGTTTCACACTTCTTTTTAGACTTCGCTTCCTCCATGCCGCAGCTCTGTGTTACTTTTTTCTCTCTCTTCTTTCTCCTTGTTCAGCTAGATAGATTTTCTTTTTTCCTTTTTCAGGTTTTCTGATAGGTCATATTGCTGTCTTCAGGAAAACTGTAACACTTCTTCACACATTCACAGAGTGCTCATGTCATCAGACTGATTTTAGAGCAGTATATATGTCACTTAGTCTTAACTTGAAAACTTCAGATAAGATCATGTAATTACAATTTTTATTAATAGATCAGTAAAAGACATTCATCTGTAAACAAATGTTTGTAATATAGTGATAGCACAAAGACCAAGTACTGAATCAGAAGGCAATTAAATTAAGATTTAATTGTATGTGAAACACCTGTGTTACCCTAGCTAGCATCACCTGCACTCAGGGTACTTGCTTTGATGAATCCACTAGTCAGTAAACCTTTGGCTCCTGATAATTGTTTTTTGTAATTGGGTTCCATGCTGTAAGGAAAACAATGTTTTGTCCTATTTGAAGTATTTTTATGAAAGTCCTTCTTCGTTTGGGACAGTAGAATTAGGTGAGTGCATTAGCAATGAATTCAGTTGTGTTAGCATGGGAAACAATCTGCTTTTAGGGAGGAAAGCTCAGTGGTTAATGTTGTTAAAAAGACTTTGGTGAGTTTGGTTTTGTTTATTTCTGTTTCTTTTGGTTTTGTTCCTAAAACCTGTCATGGGTCATAATGCACTGACAGGCCGTAATCATCCTGAGGAGGCTCACCTGGGGCCTCCACCCACACCTCTGCCCAATTGCTTGGCTCTCCATTTAACGTCAGGCCTGGGCATTTACTCAGTGATGGCTTTTGTTACACTGTAAGTGTGTGTCTGTTCAGAGCTAGTTGTGGTATTGCTATGGACCTTGCTGTATGGGACTCTTAGCTGTTGTTCCTGGGCTTAAGTTGTTTAGGTTCTCTGGGCTTAGGCTTGTGAGCTGTGCTTTGCCAGCCTTGATACCAAGTTTGGCTACTGATGAAGAAAATCTAATTGATCTGTTTGGTACCAGTGAGCTGTTGGACTGGCTTTAGCTACTCATGGACAGTACATGAGAGCCTCAATGTGTATCTTCCCCCCCTGCCACTTTTTTTTTTTATTTATTTTTTTATTGTTATTTATCCCCTTTTCTAATAGCTCAGCTTTCCGAGTAAGGGCAAGCAAGTAGAACTGACTGAAGCATTGTTGAATAGGTGAATAACAGTTCTGTTTTGTGGTGATGTGTGAAGTTTAAAAGTGTAATGGAAAAAATATCAAGTTTCTTATAAACAGTACTAAATTCAAAATTCCATCTCGGAAAAGGTAAGTCTTCCAGATGAGGGCTACAAATATACCCAGAGGGCTGGAGTACCTCTCCTATAAAGACAGGCAGAGAGAACTGGGCTGGTTTAGCCTGGGGAAGAGAAGGCTCCAGGGAGACCTTAGAGCAGTCTTCAAGTATATAGAGGGGTTGATAGAGTCTCCTTCCAACACAGGAGAGGGACTTCTTACAAGGGCATGTGGTAACATGGTAAGGGGGAATGGCTTTAACCTGGAAGAGGCTAGATTTAGATTAGATGTTAGGAACAAATTCTTTACTGCGAGGGGGGTGAGGTACTGGCGCAGGTTGCCCCGGGAAGCTGTGGCTGCCTCATCACTGGCAGTGTTCAAGGCCAAATTGGACAGGGCTTGGAGCAATGTGGTGTAATGGAAGGTGTCCCTGCCTGTGGGAGGGGGTTGGAACTGGATGAGCTCTAAGGTCCCTTCCAACCCAAACCATTCTGTGAACATGTTTGAACTGTAGTAGTAACAGTGAGTTGTTACACTATTTTGATTGCATACTTGGAGAAAGGTAGCCTGTTCAATGCTACTTATATATTATTTTTGTAGTGTTTGTCAAAGAAACAACTTGGGACAGAAAAGGGATGGTAGTTTCTGCTTGAAAGTAATTGGCTTAATTATCTTAGGGAATGGGATGCAGAATATTTTATTCAATTTTTTAAATAAGGAAACAAACACTCTAAACAATGCTTGTTGTTAAAGGTTGTTATTACTATTTTTGGAGATGCACTGAAACTTGTGTGCTTTCCCTAATGTCCAGTGTTCTTACAAAGCATTTTAATATTGTCATAGCAATTCTTTAGTGTTTTATTTATGCTTTTATACAAAAGTTTAGGAAAAGTACAAGAAACAAAGCATTAATATAAGAATTATTTTCTTGGAAGGTAGTGTTATTGTGTGAGGGGCATAATCCCTGAATAGAGCTATTCTTTACAAATTCTTTATTTGAAGTACTTTATTATACTTTTGGCCTGTACAAGTTCTGGTACTGGGGCAAGGTCTGTGCTAGTGTGTAACAGTGTTTTTTACCTTTTGAATCTGACTGCACGTGAAGTTCTACAAAATTGTTTCTGCTGCACTTTTAAGTTATCTGTCGCCAAATAGTTAATTTCTAATAAATTTTAGCAAGATCAGAACATCAATTTAATAATATTAAAGTGATGATTGCATGTCCCAACAGCATAGGTCAGTTTAATCTATAGTTTCTAGTGTCTGAAGTGTTTTTCAGAATATATTTCGCTGTCTGAAGTTCTGAAACAGAATGGTGCTGTATTCCGTTACTCAGTAAATTTTCTGAAATGTCTGTTTTTCACTTCTGCAGGTTGTCAGGGTCTCCTTCTGTGAAAACTAACTTGATGCAATAATACCTTGTGGAGAAGAAATTTTTAGGTAAGTTCTTTCTCATGAGTGGTTTCTATAAAGTGAACAAATACTGTCTCCCTTTTCAATTACTTGATGGTTAAGCAGTTAAACTTATTGCTGATATATATGTGCATTAAAATGGTTAAGATAGTTTCTTTTATAAAACAATATGCTGGCTGAAAATGCTAACGTGGATTGTTTAATTTAATGATCGCTATATCACAGAAATGTGCTGCTGGAAAAATATTCTCATTGCCTGGAAATTCAGTTAAAATTACTTTCTTCATTCTTGTCTTGGTGGTTCATACAGGAACATATTAAAACATGGGTTAGGATGGTCCTAAACTGAGTAGGATTAAGCAGAACTTTCTTCATATGCTTTCCACTTCACTTGTAAAAGAAGGGTAAGGTTTCTAGAAGTAATACTGTGATTTAGTTTCATGCATGTTTATTTTTGTATTAAGTATGCTTGGTCACAAGCATGACTGATTAAAGGTAGTGAAATTAATTCACAGCTTGTAGTAGCCTATTACAGAAAGAATTGAAAATGTGGCTTTACCAAGATGGCATTGCTGCCATGTATACTTAGCATGAAAATGAGGCCACAGTTGCTCACTGCAGGAAGAGAATTAAGCATGTTGCTTAGAAATAAAGTAACCACCCCTCCAAAAAGAAAACCAAAACCAAACCTGAAGAAAACAACAAAAAACCCAAATCCAACGTGGCAGGCTAATATGGGAGGTATATGAGAGTCTTTAACATCCTTCAACAACTGAGGTCTTGGCATTGCCCAAGAAATGCTGATCACATTGGAAAATCTGACTTCAACTTAATATGGGTAATTTGATACAGATATACTACATGCAGTGGTTAATCTTGAATTCCCTTCAACCATTGTGTTCTGAACAGAGTACAATATATTTTTTTTTGTGCTATACCAGTTGTCTTTCAGGCATCAAATACGCTACAGTATTAATAGAAGTCATCTGTCTTCCTTAAGAGGAACAAATAACTTTCAAAGTAGAAAGGGACGAAGACAGCAAAGAAAGGTCAGGAATCTTGGAAAAAGTAGTATGAAGAAGGAAAAACAGTATGAGGGGGAAAAAGGAGTTCTTTGAAAAAAAACCTGCAATTTTGTCCTTAGTGATGCATTTACGGGAGCATGAATGATTCTACAGATATTATCAGGTTGGCATATATCAGAAAAATTGTGTATGTTTTATCCACATTTAAGCACATTTCTTGTGCTTTAGCTGAAGAAAAATCTTTGGAACTCTTTGGAGAGACAGTCAATCCAGCTGCTGATAGGAGCAATTGTCTTTGACTAGTATAACAGTTTTACTCTTTGCCTTTGGGAAGAGTCTTATTCCTCTTTGCTAAGACAAAGATCTCGGAACATAGTCATGCCTAAATATCAACATTTTTTCCCTTGTCATCATCCTTTAAAATTAGATTAATTGTCCTAGGTTTGTATGGGTTTTCACTTCTGTGTCTGTATTTTTCAAGCTGCTTTATTTCCGTTTACTGCTGTTTCAAAATTTTTAATGCTCTGGAATGAGTTGAGTCACCTTTTCTACTTCCCACTCCAACCTTTGATTACTGAGCTTACTGATGTGAGCCAGCTACAACTTAGAGAGGACTTGGGAATGATTCCAGCATTGTCAGAAGGGTTCCATAGCTCAGAAATTAGTACAATGCAAAATATTTCAAAGAATTAGATACTCTTTTAAAACACACTGACCTAACTGCCAGCACTTGAATATCATCCAAGTTCTGTAATGAAAGAAGACCATAGGAAGAATTCTCAATGGCTAACTTCGCTTGGCTTCTGCTAGGCCTGACTATGGAAGTTGAGAGATCTATTGTTTTGTTGTTTTGTTTTGTTTTTTTTAAACAAGATGAGGTTCAAGATTCACACAAAAATGAGTCATGTTTCCAGATTCCTGGGTGTTAGTTGAGTTGATTGGGCCTGAATGGGAAGTGGTTAAATTATTTTTCATGCTGCTCCATCTTCAATGTCTTTGCTTCATTAGTGATTTTAGTACTTGGATCCAGCTCTGTAGGTGAAGATATATTTATACTTCCTTGAGGAGAAGTATTTGCTTTTTTGCTTTTGGGTTAGATGTCAAATAGCAATAATTTTAATCTTTGTCATTTGCTTTTCTTATTGAAGTTGTTGGAATCTCTGCTGGCCGTGTTTCCTTAGTGTTTCACGTGGGCATTATTGCTGCTCCATTGCAATATACTTGCTGTAAATGTTTTAAAGCTTGAATAATGTCAGATGCCAAAATAATAAATCTGACTTAATTCAACTACTGTGAGCTTATATGAAGTGGTTCATTATTGTGATGATTCCCAGGTATTCACTGAGATGCATGGATCCATTATTTTCCAAATACCAGAAATGACTTCAAGTGTGAGATACCAAACTAAGTAACCCAAACATCAGGATATTCTGCCTGTAGTTTTGTGTTGATCCAAAACAAGACATCACTTAAAAAATACAGCATCAGATCTTGATGTCTGAAGTTAGGATTTGAATACTCCTATGAAGTCACAGCACTGTTGCCTTGTCTAATAGGATTCCTCCTTTTCAAAAATAAATCAACATTGTCAATAGTTATAAACTTTGCATGTTTTTGCTTGTTTGGGCTCCAAGGGCTGAGTTTTTGACTGGGATACAATCTACAAAACAAGTTAAACTGAACATTGAAAATCGTGGTTTATAACTTTCCTGCTGTTTAATGTACCACTCTGGGGACGTGATGCAGCATGTTCAAATAGTTATATAGTCTCTCTGGGTGAGACTTGAGAAAATATTGCTTTACGCGTTGTTCAAACAGAGTGCTGCAGGAAAATGGTGAACCAGGTGAAGTACTGTCTGTATACTGCGCTTCTAAAAGTTGATTTAAGTTGTCAGTATCTTAAAAATTGATCATGTTTGGTTTCTCAGGCTGGGTACTACATTTGTCTTTAATGTTATTCTGTTTTGATGAAAGTGTCTATTGTTTGCTGTACTGATTCTTTATCGTCTTCAGGGATGTGACAACAGAAGTTTTTGAAATGGCATTACATTTAGCAAAAGTCAGCTAATTTACAGGAGCTTGGTTGCTTGGAAGCAGTCTGGTATCAGTACTCGTTTGGAAAAAAGGGTATAACTGTAATGAAGTGGTGAGCTGGCAGTACCTGGAGGAATAAAATTCCAAATTTTCTATGTTAGAATTTTCCTGTGAAAACCGAGAGCACTGAGCAGGTACTTGTGGATGACAGCACAGCTTAAACACAGTTATAAATATGAAGTCCAGATGCACTGGTCTGTTTTTCAAAATATAGCTGTCAGGGGTTCAGCAGCAGCAGTCATTTTTCTCCTTCTTGGTAGCTGGTGCAGCACTGTGTTTTTGATTTTGGGCCTGGGAACAATGCTGATAACACCAGTGTTTTCAGTTACTGCTTGGTGATGTTTAGGCTGGCCAAGGACTTTGTGAGTCTCATGCTCTGCCAGGGAGGAGGTGAAGCCAGGAGGAAGGAGCGACAGGACACCTGACCCAGACTAACCAAAGAGGTTATTCCATACCACAGCACGTCATGTCATAGAATCATAGAATCATAGAATAGTAAGGGTTGGAAAGGACCTCAAGATCATCGAGTTCCAACCCCCCTGCCATGGGCAGGGACACCTCCCACTAAACCATGTCACCCAAGGCTATGTCCAACCCCACCTTGAACGCCGCCAGGGATGAAGCATTCACAACCTCCCTGGGCAACCCATTCCAGGGCCCCACCACCCTCACAGTAAAGAATTTCTTCCTCAGATCCAATCTAAACCTCCCCTGTTTAAGTTTAAACCCATTACCCCTTGTCCTCTCACCACAGTCCCTAATGAAGAGTCCCTCCCCAGCATCCCTATAGGCCCCCTTGAGGTATTGGAAGGCTGCTATGAGGTCTCCACGCAGCCTTCTCTTCTCCAGGCTGAACAGCCCCAATTTTCTCAGCCTATCTTCATACGAGAGGTGCTCCAGTCCCCTGATCATCCTCGTGGCCCTCCTCTGGACTTGTTCTAACAGTTCCATGTCCTTTTTATGTTGAGGACACCAGAACTGCACACAATACTCCAAGTGAGGTCTCACGAGAGCAGAGTAAAGGGGCAGGAGCACCTCCCTCGACCTGCTGGTCACACTCCTTTTGATGCAGCCCAGAATATGGTTGGCCTTCTGGGCTGCAAGCGCACACTGCCGGCTCATGTTCATTTTTTCATCAACCCACACCCCCAAGTCCTTCTCTGCAGGGCTGCTCTGAATCTCCTCCCCGCCCAATCTGTAGCTGTGCCTGGCATTGCTCCGACCCAGGTGTAGGACCTTGCATTTGGCATGGTTAAACTTCATCAGGTTGGCATCAGCCCACCTCACAAGCGTGTCAAGGTCCCTCTGGATGGCATTCCTTCCCTCCAATGTATCAACTGAACCACACAGCTTGGTGTCATCGGCAAACTTGCTGAGGGCGCACTCAATCCCACTGTCCATGTCACCCACAAAGATGTTGAACAAGACCGGTCCCAACACCGATCCCTGGGGACACCACTCGTTACTGGTCTCCAGCTGGACACTGAGCCACTGAGCACTACTCTTTGCGTGCGGCCATCCAGCCAGTTCTTTATCCACCGAGTGGTCCACCTATCAAATTGATGTCTCTCCAACTTAGAGAGAAGGATGTCATGGGAGACAGTGTCAAAGGCTTTACACAAGTCCAGGTAGATGACATCAACCGCTCTGCCCCTGTCCATCAGTTCCGTAGCCCCTTCATAGAAGGTCACCAGATTGGTCAGGCAGGATTTCCCCTTAGTGAAGCCATGGTGGGTGTCACCAAGCACCTTGTTGGTTTTCATGTGCCTTAGCATGCCTTCCAGGAGAATCCGCTCCAAGAGTTTGCCAGGCACAGAGGTGAGACTGACTGGTCTGTAATTCCCTGGCTCATCCATTTTTCCCTTCTTAAAAATGGGGGTTATATTTCCCTTTTTCCAGTCATCGGGAACTTCCAGGATGTAGAACGGGGAGCAGAGACCCGGAAGGGTGGTGGGGGTGCACGGCTTGATACTGGGTGGTGAGCAATTGTATCCTTCTCTTGTATTTGCCTTGTCATTATTGTTACTGGTGGGGGTGCACTGGGTGGTTGGGCTTGATATTTGATGGTGAGCTATTGTATTCTCCTTTTCCTTGTATCTGCCTTATTATTATTATTGGGGGTAGCAGTAGTGATTTGTGTTATACCTTAGTTACTAAACTGTCTTATCTCAGCCTGTGGGAGTTGCATTCTTTCGATTCTCCTTCCCATCCCTCCAGGAGCGGAGGGAAGAAAGAGTGGGGAGTGAGTGAGAGAGTGGCTGTGTGAGTTTATAGCTTAAACCATGACAATAGCAATTAGCTAGACAGCACTTGTGGCTAGAGCTGAGTATTGCTTAGATGCACTTTTTAACTCACAAATAACAGTTTTTCTTTCCTGAATGCAGGAGCCTGTCATTTAGAAGATGGTGTTCATGCTACCTACAATAAGTATATAAAGGACAGTACTTTTAGATATTCTGGAGGCCACACAAGGAATTCTTACTACTTAATAATATCCTTCAAGAAACTTGGCCAGCCCTAATACGAATTATTTGATTTCATGAGCAGCCTACTCTTGACTTGATTTCAGGGTAGGGGCAGGTACTTAAGTGTCTTTTATTGTAACCTTAAACTGAAAGGTAGCAGTGGATGGGCCTCAGACAAATCTAGTCCAGTCTAACCTAGGTTCAGCCTAGGTTTCATTCCTTTCATAGTGAGTTAATGTCACTGTAATATTGTGAATAAAATGATATCTTTTTCCTTTAAAATGGCATTCTCTTACCTGTGTCCATAGTGCTGTAGTTCTGTCAGCTTTAAGTATATAATACAATGTACAGAATGCAGTAAACAAAGCACCTTGTTTATTTCCATTATTATTTCCTTAAGCAATAAGGTGATGATTCAAACTGTTCCTTTAAAACAGTATCTACAGCATAAAATAGACCTTTCAAACTTAAAATAGTGGTATTACATATAATTATTATAACATCTTTGTAATATTCTTAGTTATTATTGAATTTCTAGATATTGCATCAGTATTAGATGTAACCAAATACTTAAGTGCATCATTTAGCAATGGCTAATACTCTTTAGAAGAGTCCCAAGTCTGCCAGGTTATCAGTACATGAGTATGTTGCTCAAAATCAGTTCCCTGTTCTTTTAGCTAGTGCTGTGGATGCCGAGTTGAATTTCTTGCCTACCAAATACTTGGAAACAGATGTTTAGGTTTATAAATCAACATTATCACTACATTTGGAATAACCTGAATTCTGCATGTGTGTTTTCCTATGGCCTTTGAGAGAGTAAATGTGAACTTGCAGAGAGACGTTTCAAAGGAGTTACTGCCTGCATTAATGATTTAGAGATGTTAATGGCTGTAAAGGATCAACTATGCAATTACCTTGAGTTTAAATCAGCTTTAAGGTGTTACTGAGGCCACCTTGTTCTTTTGTAAGTACTGCAGCAGTGTTGTATTTTGAGAAATTGCTGCCAGGATCTCTTTTTTCCTAGCAAAGGAGTATTCCTTTTGTCTGATGATTGTCCTGCTGGAAGAATTACAGATGCATCCTGTCTGTAATGAGATGAACTTAGTGCTATGATGCAGAGATCATAATTAGACTTTGATCTTAAGTTAAATAGCTTTTTTTTTTTTTTTTTAAGTAACTAAGCAACATTCTACTGATAGTGTCAGTTTTGAGTTCTTACCTTGTGCTTTAAAGGTGCTTCAGGGAGTTGCCTAACTATGCCTGTACAGAAAATGGTTTGATTCAGATACCTACGTTGTTCTGAAATTTCAGCTTAATAGCAGAGTGGTTTGGGTTAGAAGGGACCTTAAGGATCATCTAGTTCCAACCCCCCTGTCACGTGTAGAGACCCTTCCACTAGACTAGGTTGCTCAAAGCCCCATCCAGCCTGGCCTTGAAGATGGTCAAGGATGAGGCAGCCACGGCTTCTCTGGGCTCTGGCAGGTGAAACATCTGCCAGTGTTTCACCACCCTCACAGTGCAGAACTTCTTCCTAACGTCTAATCTAAATCTACCCTCTTTCAGCTTAGACCTATTGCCCTTTTCCTGTCACTATGCGTATTATATAACCACTATGTATTGAAGTAAGAATAGACTTAGAAGAACTGAAAATGGAAAGGCTGGAAGTATTTGCAATAGAAATACCTTTTTCCTCAAGTGTTTAGGCCTCTAACTTCTTATGCAGTTAATACTCCCATTGAAGTAAAGGTTAGAAGCATAAGAATTTATTTCCAAATTACTGTTAGATGAATGCATAATAATACTAGAGTAGTCATTGGCAGTGACAATGGGGACAGCCTGTGCTTTTGTTAGCACCCCAAAAAAAAACCCAAACAGCAGAGAAGGGGACTGATTTTTGTATCTCAACCTGTCAAGCTAACATCATCAGTTTAGTCCTGTCTTTTTACATCACCCAAATTGCTGTTGCAACAAAAGCATCGTGAACATCAGTGGCCTGAAGGAAATGTTGTCTTTCCAGAATCTCTCCCAAAGGGGGTTCTTGTCAAGTATAGTTTTGATTGTAATTGAAAATGATGATTAAAGTTTGTGTAAGATTAAAGTGCATAATTAAAAAGTAATAGAGCCACTTGTCAAGTAGAATCTTGCTAATGGTAAACAGCTGTTTGTTATTGTGGTGAACTATGGTCTCTGAAGCAACATCGGTGAAATAATTAACCTGTTGAGGTTAGTGGAGCTACATCCGGTCTGGTATATCTGATTATGACTTAAAATGTTCTTGTTGAATTTGGTTAGCAGAGTATGAATTTATTCCTTTCTGGGATGCAGTTGGTTAAAACCTGTAGTTCTTCATTTCATGAAGGTGTAGCATTAAAAGTAGAACTATTAAAATTGTCAAAGCATTAATAAAAAAAAATAATCTTTGCTATGCATACCTGTTCTTGAATACAACAGGTTCTTTACTTAGGAAATGCTTGGCAATCTCTGCCTTTCAAAGAAAGACTCTAAACTACATCTAAATTAATCTAAAAGGAATCTTCTCCCCCATCACTGCAGGGAATTCTACAAAATCGGAACTTCTGAGATAAATAACTTCTAATTGAACTTAGCATTCAGGAGAACCACGGTTTAGAGTCCAGAGTGATAATCTGGTGAAGCAAGTTGGTATGACCATGCATGACTGAGTACACTGTTAATAAAGTAATTTTTAGTCAAGGTATCCATAAGGAATCCTTAAAGCATGTTAGCTGATGTAAATAATGACTAGAAAGTTATAAGGCATAAGTGATAGTTTCCTCCCGTTGATTGAAAAGACTGAATGACTATTAATTAAATGGATCTGAGGATTAGGTTTTTCCTAAGATCAATTCTTTTACTCTAAATGTTCTAGAGTAGATCTGGTCTTGAACAAATCTTTTCATAAACCTAAAGATTCTGTTCCTTTTTTACCAATCCTTCATGAAATAAAAGATCTCAGTAGAACCACTTCTCCTGAAGACATACAATGGATGTGTTTTACCCACTAAATGCTTTGTTTCTTCACTTTTTTCCAAAGCTGTTTGAAGTTGTGGTATTAGTGTTGTGATTTTTGTTTTCACTTAAGAAAGCCAGAGATCAGACTCTGCCATACCTCTTCAAAGTTCTAAATTCACTTCATTGAATTCCGAAGCTGGATAAGCCATAGCTGCTTTCTGCAAGTTTAATTAAAATAGGAGGCTGAGCAATAGCTTGCATGTAGACCCGAACCAGCAATTTGCTGTGTTACCCAGCAAGTGATTGAGAATAAAGGTGCAAATTTATAGAATTGTATTTGCTCCATTGCTTATAGACAACTCTTTTTTTGGTCATCTCCCAGAGAAATAATGTGAAAAATCCTATCAACTTTATTGAGAGTTAGACAGAGCCCTGGCAGCCAGTCTAGGAAAAATGCCTGCTTTGCACAAACAGTATATATGTGTTCAAAGCATATTTGTGTGAAGTTTGTGGAGTCCTACTGTGGAAGCACCTGTTGATAAATTCCTATATGCATATATTTCTCTCATGCCTGGTGATCATAGTATTTTCTACTATGAGAATGCATTTTTAACTTTTTGCCCTGCTGGAGGCTCTGTTCTAGAATGAGACTGGAAACCTAGAATACTTCCAGCTTGTGTAGTCATTAGTAGTCATGATTTTACTTTAGAATTCCGTTAAGCGTCTTGTCCTCCTTTTGTTGTTTTAATATTTTAATCTGAAATATTGCATTTGTATTTACAAAAGAAGGAAATAATCTTGAAAAAAAGTGGAAGCAGAGAGATTTAAATGATTATTTTCATGTATTTGTTTTTAAAGAGGAGCTGAAGATCTGCTCCATTAATGATATGATATCATAGAATCATAGAAAAGTTTGAGTTGGAAAGGACCTGAAGATCACCTAGTTCCAATCCTCTCTGCCGTGTGCAGGGATGACTTACACTAGGCTATGTTGCCCAAGGCTCTGTCCAGCTTGGCCTTGAGAGCTGCCAGGGTTGGAGCATTTAGCACTTCTTGGGGCAACCTGTTCCAGTGCCTCACTACCCCCATGGTGAAAAATATCTTCCTTATATCTAACCTGAACTTCCCCTGTTTAAGTTTAAAGCTGTTACCTCTTGTCTTATTGTGGAAGTCCTTGATGAAGAGTCCCTCTCTGTCATCCTTGTAAGCCCCCTTCAGACACTGGAAGGCTGCTATGATGTTTCCACACAGTCTTCTCTTCTCCAGGCTGAACAGCCCCAACTCTCTCAGCCTGTCTTTGTATGGGAGGTGCTCGAGCCCTTTATCATTGTCGTGGCCATCCTCTGGACTTGCTCCAACAGCTCTATGTCCTTCTTATGTTGAGGACACCAAAACTGCACACAGTACTCCAAGTGGGGGTATCCGTCTACTAGAATGACATTGGATAGAGGAGAGGGGGAGTATAGAGCTGGCTGGTACAAGCCTGTTGCAAGAATGCCTGTCCAGAGTACTTGCCTATGTTTTACGACATCACAGGTTTGGTATAGAGTGAGTCTCCTAGCTTTAAATTCCTTTATAATTCTTAATGATTGGTTGAAGAAAATACACCTCTGAAATTGAACATAATTTTGTAATTGAAGCAATTTTTGACGCTTCTTTGTATTATGCATTGCATTATGTGAGGCTAATGTAAAACAGATCTTTACTCACGTCATTTTCTATAAAAATATCTTACAATGGAGATTAGAAAGCAGTATTAAAAAATGCCAACTATAGTTGACTTCTACAGATGACAGAGGAAAGACATCCTTGTGAAAATGTTTTGCCAAATAGCATGATTTAGCAGCTCAGAGCCAGACACGTTAAAGCCTTCTGAACCAAGAGTACACAGATTCTGGAGCATTAACCCTGGAGATGTGCTGGTGCCTCACCAGGAGAGTGTTCAGGATTTCTGTGTCTCATTTCCTGTTCACAGTGACAGCTTGGATGATGCTTTTGTACGTTGTAACAGATACTCTTGCAAGAGCTGGAAAAGAACAAATCTGAGATCAACTTTCTTTGTCTTCATATCCGCTGTAAAAGGATCTGTGAATAACTTGGGTATTTTTATTTTTGTGGCTTAATCTTGAAAGAACTTTATTTTAAAAATGTAGTTACAGTAGGGAGGATAATGTGTAATAGAATAGTAAGATAAGTGAAAGGTATATTCTAAAAGGATATGGAAAGAGGTTTTATTTTTGGGTATCTCACCCCTTCTTACAAATCAGAATTTGTAGCTGTTGTAGCAGTTAACCTAAAGTTATTTTTTAGAAAGTTAAACAGAATTCAAATGATTCACAAAGTGCCTTTTTGTGTGGGCAAGTGAACCTGTGTGGCTTGTGCTACCCTTCACAATTCTTTCAACATACTTGCCCTGTACCTGTCTTGCAATGACATCTGCTGGGAAAAGCAGGAAGGCTTTGTTGTAATTACCGCAGTTTGAAATGAGAGTTAATCTCAGTTAAAGGGTGTAGGTATCCTGTTTCCCAAGCATGTGCATTTCCTCATGCAAAACCCTGGTGCTGCTGCGAAGATGTAGGTAATACAGAGCGTTCCACTACTGATTTTAAAAGTTAATCTCAAGTAAGTTGGAATTGCAGTTGTTTTTTTCTTAGCTACAGCCATAGATATTGAAATATTAAGGAACAATTACAAAATACACATAATATTGAACTTATGACTTAAAATATTTTAGCTGCCATGCTGATGCATGTTCTAAAAAATGCTGATTTCTTTCTTCCAGTTTTACAGGTGATATAACTCCCATTTTTTTCTTAAATGTCTTCTTATTGTATTTTTCATTCTGAACAAATTTTGATCTATGTTTTGTATCTGTCAGTTAACACAGCAGATTTATACAAATGAAGATAAATATTTGTGTTCTGCATATATAGGCATTCAAAGGTAGTTTAAAGATGACTGATTCTTTCCAGTATGCTGTGGTACTTTTGCCAAGTTGACACTGGAAAGATTTGAGAAGTAGGGAAAAATGTAAGTGGTGTAGAGGAGAAACTGCGTTTTCTTCTAGGAGAATTTCGGAAGTGAAAAATGCCATGTTTGGTAGCAGGCAGTGTGTGGAGATGGAGGCAGGGCAAGAAGTTAGGTGTGGTCCCTGTCCTAAAGTAGCCCAATGAAATGAAAGTGGTATTATAAATGTATAAAAAGAATACTTTAAAAAGGAAATGTCATGGAAGATAATAAATATTTTTTCAATAATGTTATGTAGTAACATCATGAAAATACTTTGAACGTGCATTCTATTACTCAAGGATATCAGAACTTTGCAGAATTTTTTAATCAGCTGATGAGAGATGGACAGTGTGTTTAGTCTATGGATGGTAACTAAGAGCTGTAGGTTTGGATTATTCAGTAGCTGGAGGCAGCCATGTGCTAGTTGAGTGATTTAGCCCCATTTTTAGAGCTTCACTTGAGCTGCTGAAGGCTTCATGTGGGTGAGGAAACACCAATTGGCCGTGTTTCCGTTTTGTTGTTGTAATGGAGCTTCCTGGATAAACATATAACTCATTTATTCCAATTTTTAAGAGATGTTTGAAATATTAAAGATGTAGTGTAAACAAACTCAAACTAGTTTTAATCTTGGACAAAATGTGTACAAGTAGCAGGTTGGCTGTGGCAGGTAGAACTCAGTAGGGTGCATGAAATTAAACCCAGAAACAGTTATCTGCTCTGTTCGTATCCTTACAGGCAGTGTAGATGCACAGGAATTCCATGAGAAACTTTTTTGTCTCCAAAGCCACAACTTAATTAAAAAGTTTATTGTTCATTATAGAAATTCAGCTACTATAGCTAACTAACCAGAGCTCTACTCTCAGTGCCTACTGCCTAAGCATTAGGTTGGCTCAGAAGACACTAATGTACTTGGCAGGAAACTAAAATAAGCTCCCTCTCTCTTACAACTGCAATTGCTGTGCTATCAGAGTGCTGCATAGTCATTAATGTATTTATCTCACATTATGTGGCTCACCATCAGAGCTTTGTGTGTCTAACATGAGTATTTCAATGCAAAACTTAAGTACTTGAATTAAATCTAATGTAGGCTTCCCTAAGAACCTTTCAATGTACATGGTGGAGTGTCATGGGTAAGTGGATGCAGCAGCGTTGTTTTTCATGCAGAAGCAGGAAAAACATGCACATCAGAATATTCAAGTTGGTTATGTTTTTGTTATGTTCAGTATTCATTGTTATGTTCAATATTCGGAATATTCAAGTTATGTTTTTTGGTATCTATGGAGATGCGAAGTGTCACTAAACAACTACAAGTGACAAACGTAACAAAAGAACTTTTTACTGAGCTGACAGCCACAAGGCTGGATTCTGAAAGAATCCTGCAGTATTGCTGATCTCCTCACTGTTGTCAAGTTTCCAGTTCAAGGCTTTGCTTAATGTCGCTAGTAAAACAGTTGTTGTTCTAATAACTGTGACCAAACACTATTTTTAGAATTATGTCAAAGACAAACTTTATGACACCACATACAAATTATATCAGCCATTGATTATGAAGGGAGGCATTTGAATGAAAAAGCAATACATTAATTTTCTTTGTATGGTTTATTTACAGGAAGACATCCAACTTGAAAAGCTAGGCTGCTGTCCAGTTTGTTGATGTGTAACAGTCATATAGAAAATTTGACAGTAATTGATCACTGTGCATGCGGGGAAAAAGCTTGTATTAGCAAATGGTTTCTCAAAAATTAATTATGGGTACCAGCTTCAAGAAAGACTTAAAAATGTAATGGGTATTAGGTATTGAGCTGAGAATATGTTTTTATACAACATAGGTATCGACAATGTATGTTGGAAATTATAAGAAAGAGCTTACTGTAGCCAAAGAGTTCAAACCCAGCAATATAGGACAAGGTTCTTCAAACTTACTTGGAGCAGTATATATATTCAGAAAATAGGCTTAGAGCCTGAATAGTTGGAGGATTCAGCCCTTTAACCTGTAACTGAGCTGCTTGAACCATGGCAAAATGCTTCTGAGAAATGCCAAGATATTTTTAAGTGATAGCGGCAAACCCTTGGGTTAAAACTTGATAATCATCTGATTAATTTCCTGTGTATTTAAACCAAGCTAGGTGAAAATACATAGAAATTCTTCTAGAAATATGTAACTTTTACAGGATGAAACTGTTCCACATAAGAAAAAGGTAGCTGCTGCTAACTTCAAGACTTCCTTTTTTTTCTTATGTAGTGCTATGCTGAGAAAAGTAAATATTATCCCAAGCCATTTGTAGCTTCTTGTTGTAGCTTGTCTTCTTGATTATGACATCTCACCATATGTAGAAATCCATGCAGTGGAGCTACTTTAACTCAGGCTTTTCAGCGTGCTCTAAAGGAGAAACTCTTAGAAGTTGCTCAGCAAGCTTCTTGAAAGATAACATGTCGTGGGTCCTTTTTCTGCTGTCCTTGATTCCTGGTGACTTGCGTGTAATAATGTATTTGTGCTCTCTGAAAGATCTAAAAGTGAACAAAAGCACTGATATTGGCTGTCATGCTTGTGTATTTATATATACATTTTTAAATAGAGGAAATGAAAACCCATGGGATTACAGCCCTCCACATTATACAGTACTAAGTTCATAGTCAGCAAACCATTTATTCTTTAAGTCGGATACAGAAATAAAGCAACACACCTCATCTTACGCGGTACTTAAGGAGCCTGTGCACAAAGAAAACCTGGAACTCATGCTTTTGTCTTGCTGTGTTTTAAGTGAAACAATATATCCAAAGTTAATTCACGCAAGTCTTAAATGTGTACTGGAGAGTAGAATTTGAAACTGCTTTTTAGATGACCCAGTTGGTGCAGCGGACTAAAATTTAGTTACATGATAGTATCTGTTGTATGGCCAAAGCAGATGGACTGCTTGATGCTCAGCATTTTTTTTCCCTGTCCTCTCTGATGTCTTGCCCTTTATCTTTCAACACTTGTACACCACATGCACTGGACAAGGCATCCATCAATGCAGCCAGTTATAAGCAGATAAGTGAAATGAAATTTTTTGCTTATAAACAGATGCTTGGAGTTCTCATTCAAGTCTTCTCTTAAAATGTCTTTGTACAGCACACCATATTAAAATCATACTGCTGTTATTATTGACATATGTAAGTCACACACAGTGATAATGAAAAGCACTCCAGTCACTTGAACTTTTGATGCTGTCATAATTACAATTATCCTTTGCATCATACAAGTGAAATTTAAATAAATAGGAACCTTACTGAGAAGAACATTATAGACAGTTTCTATTCTTGTATTTTCTTTCTGTGGGTGTTACTTAAACATCTCTAACAGATTTGACCAAAATGGTAACATATTCACTTTTTCATTAGCAACAGATTCCGTTATTAAATAGTTTGAAAACTGGGTAATACAGAGCTTAGATCCACTGTCTTTTTATAGTGAATGATGTGGGTAGTTCTCAATCTTCAAAAGCAATTCTGTATGTGAATATATTTGAATATCTGCTTATATGCATTAATACTGTAAGTGCTTCTGCCCAGACATCCAAGACACAATGTCTTTCCTCTGTAACTCTTCTTCTCATTCAATGTATGAAGATACTGGTCCTACCTAATTTAATTTCTACAGTCCAGTTTAGACAGATTATTCCATTTTTTTTTAATAGAGCTGCTTTTTCTTTCACATTTTAGGCATGTAAACTCAGTAAGATGATATAAATATCTGAGTGATCCCATTCATTTGGAGTTCTCTTTTCACATTCTTACATTGAGGTTGCATGCCTGATGCCAGAGTGATTCTCCTTGGCTGGGACTTTCCTGATTATTTTTTCTTCCAAACACAGAAATATGGTGTTAAGAAGCTGATGGGTCTTCGATCAGTTTGTAATCTGTAAGCTACTCAAGTCATCTCTAGAACGAGGTATGTTTCCAGTTGTAAAGACAGTTAAAATGTATTTTTAGATTTTTGTCTTAATTCTATTAACATGGTTGCTATGTTGACAGAAAGCAAAACTTCGTAATTTGAGTTTCATGTCTGTTAAGAAATACTGTAGTTTTTGTTATTGTCCTACAAAAGTTAAATGTTAGAAAACTGAGGCAGAGGCAAGTGTTTTATAATGGAAAATGACCATGTAGCAGTGACCTTCATACCCAGCAAAGATGGTAGAATGTAGGGCACTGAAACTTTCTGGATATAAGCAAGAGAGTCATTGCACTGACCCAATTAGCTGTTATGATTGAGCAGGTAAGACCTTAACTTCTACCCAAACCTTATATCTGCAGTAGTTCATCTCAGTTGAAGAGATCGCATTTTATTTTAGGACAAAAGATTCAGTTTATATTGGCTCTTGACTCTCTTATCCAACAGGATACAAAAATCTCCTTTAAAAGTGAGCATTGTGGATTTGATGCTCAGCAGTTTGAGATGACTCTGTGCTCAGTCATTAGAGGGACCTCCTTTCTTGTAAGAATGTTGTCAGTGAGAGAAGAACATCAATTTCTTTGGGCTTCCCCCTCTGAAAGACATCCAGTCATCGCTGATGGAAGGGTATTATTTGGAGGTGTACATGTCTTTCACATCTAGTGTGAGCAAGTTTTATTCTGTCTATACACAATGTTATTGGAAATGGTCACCTATGTGATATGGACATAGAGTTGCTGATGATCATGTGTGGATTACTTTTGTTTCTCATCATCAGTTTGGTGTCTATCCCAGGTTTATGATCCTTTCTGTTTAGGCTTTTTCCTCTTGTGAGGAATGAGTTGGTTAACATGTCTGTATGTTTGAAAGCTGAACTGTTGCTTGGCTGTTACAGTGGCCAGAGATTCTTACAGGAGTTTTCTAAATTGTCCTGTCTGCATTTTGAACCAGTTTATACTTGACGGTGTGTTGCTATTGCCTTACTAGTGAAGGTGTCTGATTAAGAAAGGCAGAGCAAACGCAGAATGGCTGATGTTTTACGCTGTTAGCTCTTCCGTCTCTCAGCAGACATCATGTGTAATGCCAAGAAGATGGCTAATCATGGGCTTGTGTAAGTAATGCCTCAGTTTGCACAATTAAAATGCAAAATGATGATTTTTGGCTTCACAGAAAGGGAATAAAGCTGATTTTCAGGATTCTGTTTCTCAGTCATCTTTGATTTTAACTCAAGATACTTTAGAGAGAATTTTAGGTTTACAGTTACATAGAAAAATTAGTAGACATTGGTGAACCATTGTTCTGTCCCTGGAGAGCTAAGATACTTTATGAGGTTATTGAGTTCAGTTCATTTGGACATTATATTTCACATGAAATGTCTAGAGTTAGTATGAGAGTCCTGTGCTGCAGGACTGTTCTGACAATCAGGCACCTTCAACACTGATGATCTCGGTCTTTGTTGCATTTAATGATTGACTCAAAATCTATCATAAGACCATAAGATTATCTGATCAGAATACAACCAAGTAAATAAAGCTGTATCACTGACAATAGCAAAGAAAACCTGTGTGCATTTTTTTGCAGCTGAAGAGCCTGCTGGAGGTTATGTGTGTTTGCATCGTAATGGCAGAGATACACAGAAATAGTTTTGTATTTGGAGGAGTAGTTCAGCAGTTTCTGTTCATGTTAAGGACTTACCGAAAATAATTCTGTCAACATGGGTGTTATTTCTTGGATGCCAGTCATAGTCCATGTGTACAGCCACTTCAAGATAAAAGTGGAACTTAGTAGTTACTGGAGTCCTTCAAGGTGTTGTACGTATGTATGCTCCACTTTTTATCCTTCAAAGTCTTTCAGAATCTTTCTCAGATATTTTGCGTGCAGATTTTGCTTTGGAGAGAGACCTGAGATGATGCCTGATTAACTTCACCCAAATATGCTCAACATGGGGAAAGAATTCACCCAACTAGCTGGCCATAGCATGTCTCTGAGAACCCCTGACTGGAGCAAGTGGTTCAGTTGTCATGACCAAAGCTTTTCTGTTGGTAGAGTTCTTTGGTATTGTTGGTTTGTTTTTTCGTGTGTGTTTTTTAATGTGTGTGTAGAACCCCTGAGAAACATTTTCAAATGAAGCACATAATTTAGTATGGAAGTATTGCTTATGTGTTTTTTGGTGGACTGGGCTAGAAACTGAATCAAGAGATGTATATTAAAACAGTTGTTGGAACAGCAGTATATTGTGTGTATTTTTTCTGAATATAAATGGCAGAGCTAGATCCTACAAAAAAGGCATTATGCCAAAAGGAAGGAAAGACCATGTTAAAAATGCTACTATATTTACTTCCAGAATTTTGCACTGTAGGCTACCTGTGGAGGTTTAATATAGTTCAGATAAGCAGATATAGTAGCAAATGCTTATTTCGACAGAGCAGTTTTTCAATGGTGGATATCACTTGTGGTGCATATTGGCAATGTCTGGCATCATTGTCATGCTTGAGGATCATCTCTGATCTGCAGGATCATCTCTACTGCACAGCTAACTTCCTGCTGTCTTTATTTTTCCCAGTGTTTGGCTCACAGTGGAATATACAGTAGCTTAATAATAACTGTGGTTATTTTCCTTGCAAACATCTTTTGTCAGCCTCACAACATATCCGTAAACAAAATCATTTTACAGGGTTGTGAGCTTCTTGAGTTCTTTTCAGTGTTCACAGTAGCTTCCTTTGGGTTTGCCTAACAACCTTCATACTGGGGGCATATGTTGATTGGAGGGTTACTCTTATCTTTTTTTCCTGTGTGTTTCTGTACTTTAGAAAACTTTAAACTAGAAGGATTTTTTAAAAAAAGTTTTTTTTTTTTTTTGTTTTTTTTTTTTTTTTTTGTCACGGTTTTCTCTCAATTGTTTAGGAAATCTAAAATATTCAAGGTTTTTATTCTGTTGTAGCTTGTGAACACATTTGCTAGCATTGAACTTTTTTTGTTCTTGTTAAAATTAGCTTATTTTACAGCCACAGCATACTGAAAATTGTCACCTTTTATCACTTTGGATAAAAGCTCCTCTCCAAAAGAGAAGTATTATTGTCAGCTTTAATTTCTGTAATTATCTCCTATGGCTCTTCTGAGATGCTGTGGGTAATTTTATTTTACAATTATTTTCTCTTAAAGCACAAATACTCAAAATATGTAGCTCACTTTTCTGTCTACAAAAATATGCTCAAAAAAAAAAGCTGAAGTAATGCTCTGTTGATCTCGAAGACAGAAACCTTGTAGAATGCCTGTTAAAGGGTATGTGGTATTAGGGAAATGAGGGAAGGTGAGAGGATTCAGTCTGGAAATGATTATTAAACTGGCAAAGCTTAAACTGTTTTGAAGTATTATATTCCACTGCTATTTTTCAGTACCTCTGGATATTTTTTGTCTCAAAAATGACCATTTGCAGACCTTTTGAATGTTGCACTCTTGGCACTTAGTGCATACAGAATAGGTTCTTTTGTGCTAATACCATGTGCCAATACTTTCCTGACTTGTCTTGTTTCAGACTAAATGGTTCAAGTTGTCCATCTGCCTTTAAGTATTCCTGTTCTGCAAAAAACATTAAAGTCCTTGCTTTTGTGTTGCTAGGACTGGGATGCCTGGTTACACCAGTCCTGTTTTGACTGGCATTTACATAGCAAGGCATTTAATTTGGCACAAGTTTTTTTGCATAGGTTGGAATTTATCCCCCCCCCCCCCTTTTTTTTTTTTTCTCCCCATGTGACTTTAGAGAAGACTGTGGTTTGGGGAAAGACAGAATCATCGTACAAATCTGCTTGGTACAGAGGATGAAGTGTAGGGGGCAGATCTCCAGCTGAGGATCTGCTCGTAGGAATATTGATGATATACAGACAACTTTGCTGATACTTTTGGATTCTCTTTGATCCAAATTCTTAGCTCATGAGACATCAACACTTATTTTTCATTTTCACGTCAACTGTTATGTTTTCAGTCCAACTCCCTGACAGCTTTGCACTGTCTGGTCATGCTATAGGAGGAATGAAAAGAGCAGCTTTATTGTGAACAGAATATCACTGGTACTGTCTCCTACTGCTTTTCCTGTTTCTTTTGGAATGGAGGACCTATTTCAATGGTTTGTAGGAGGCTGATGAGCCCCAGATATCTTTGGGGAATTTATAAGAAACCACAGAAAGTGTGGCCTGTTGTGGAAAATTAGCAGAAAACTGTTTTGTCTTAGAAAAGTGGTGCTTTCTCGTATGAATTTGGATCCTGCTCTCTTGCTGTATTTGAGTAGGTTTGTTCAAAGCAATAGGAGGACTTCTGTTTAGTATAGACCCAGATAAAGTTCAAGATGCAGTTCTATTTTCATTTTTTACCAGAAAAGAAATGAAAAACTACTCTGCATTCTTTCAGCTTTCTGGCTGTTTAGATACTGGAATGTTATAATTATATAAGCAATCATGAAGTCGAATTTTGCTTATTGCTACTTTTTATTAGAATCTTGGCTGGAATAGAAACTTGGCTGGAATGCACAGTAATGTCATCTGGTCTATAAACAGATGAAAGATTTAAGAATTGGTCTGCTGCATATATTGAATGTATACACAGCTATTTAAAAGCTAGAAAACTGCTGGAATGCATCAGGTGTTTCTTATACAACTTTCAAGTTTATATAAGTTAAACATATTTTCTATGTCCTGTGTACAGGAAGTGCTTACGGTTGTGATTCCCTTCCATTTAGGAGTGGAGCAGAATGGCAAGAGTCCTGCGGATATAGTTGCTATTCCAGGATTATAGCTACAAAGCAGTCAAAGTATTATATGGTGCCAAATTTATAAGTTTGCCAAACTAATACAGGAAAAATTATTGGTTTTACTATGAACAAAAGTCTTTAATAATTGCCAGTCCCAGTGTTTAGATAGATTTCTGAAGGCTTTGGACTTCCTCCTTCTGTGCATGTGCTACACATTTATGTATTTCTTAATGTTTTAAAGGAACATAGTTTAAAATGGCGCTTACTGAAAACCAGTATGCTTAGAAAGATTTTTCAGTGGCAGGAGGTGCAAAGATGCATTCGGAGCTTTGAAAATCTTGCCAAATGATGGAAATGGAACTTCAGATGTGTGATGAGGGGTATCTCTACACAGCACAGGGTGGATAAGCTAATCAGTCTGTGCAGGTCATCACACTACTTTAACTTCACTGCTTCTAAATATGGGTCAGCACATTAGTAGTTAAGATACATCTATTTGGCACTGTATTGTACTGTCCCTTACCAAAAAGTAATGGATGGTTTGTGTTGAGCTATGAATGTCTTATTCAAGAGCCTGTTAATTTCCTGTGTGGAAAAAACCTCAAAGTATTTGCTATTTCACATGTACGAATACTGATTTTTTGTTTACTTAAACTGCTGTGTCTGACTGTAAAGCATCCACATTGACTAAGAATAGTGGTGAAGTGCTTTCCAGGCAGACTCTTCTGCGGAATTTTGTGTTATGAAGGGAAAAGAAGATGTTATGAAATAGGTTTCGTAATAAACTTCAGACTTGGACTTTTTAAATGTTGAAGCCACATATTGACTAGCAGTTTCTGTAGTAAAAAAAAATTAATATATGAATATGTGCTTGATGCCTACCTTGCAGTTCTCTCCTCATCCCTGCCAAACTTGCTGAGAATATTAGGTGACTTCTACAAGAGTGTGTGTAGGTAGGAAGGAGCACAGAAGTAGTAGTCCAGGCAACTGTGTATGCATAATGTGCCCAAGTCCAGGCTTGCTCATTTCCTAATGAGTATTTACAGCTTAAAAAAAACCTACTTCCAATAGTGCTAGACACTTAGCTTTGTCAGCTAAAGAGACTGAAATATGGGAAGTACTATAGAATACTGTAGAGAAGCATACTGTTAATGTTGGGTTTGATATGTTTTGATATGTAAATTTATTTTGAAATTGCTCATAGAATCATAGAATGGTTGGTTGGAAAGGACCTGAAGATCATCTACTTCCAACCCCCTGCCATGGGCACAGCGGCTGCATATTCGACCATGTTGCCCAAGGCTCTGTTCTTCCTGGCTTTGAGCACTGTCCGGGATGGAGCATTTCCCCCTTCCTTGGGCAGCCTGTTCCAGTGCCTCACCATCCTCAAGCTGCTGTAGTTAACTTTATTTTATACAGCAGAGTTTAATGTATGATGTTATTTACTGAATAGCCGGACTGGTCTACTCATACCTGCTTTTTAAAAAATCTTTGGCTAGATTATTTAGAAATCCAAAGCAAGGCTTTGTGAATAACAGTGATGTGTTACTGTTTGCAGGTCATATTCGTATGAAGCCAGACCCTTTTCTTGGCTTAAGAGCTATATTTCTTCAGTAATAACATAATTTCAATGCCACATATGGAACTGCAACTTTGACTTCTCACTCCATTTCACAGCCTGTCAGAGATACCTGTTGCTAGCAACTAGCTGGGGGTTTTAACAGTGCTTATTGGTTCCTCTTGGATGTTACCTAGCAGGTTTCAGTGTGACTTGTTACTTTTAAGAAAGCAGCCCCACAGTTCAGGATGTCTTCAGACTGATGGATTGGGACAGGATTGTGCTTTATTTTTATATTGAGCACAACTTGGTAGCCAAGCTTTTGTTGGGACTAATATTCTTTAATTGTTGATTTCATACTTACTAGACTAATGGTAGATAGTCTAGGCAGTATCACTTAGATATGAGTGAACTATGAAATATAACGTTTGTTTGGGATATAAAACTGAAGACTGTGGATCTAGGATTCCATTTAGATTGCTAGTAAAGATTAAAACTTCCATCTTGATCAACTTCTATTTTGACCTAAGCTTTGGTCTGCAAATTATCAGGAGAAATAATACTGAAGATAATTACATTTCCTACAATGGTTTTCTTTAAAGATTATCCAAATGCATTAGTGCACCTGTAAAACTAAACAAAATTAAGCTAAAGATGCTGCAACTAATGTACGTTTCCCCACTTAAGATAAAGTACAGAAGACAGTAGAAATGGAAAAATAGTGCATTCTGGCTGTAGATGAAAATGCTGCTATAGAACTCTTTCCAGAACAACATGTACTTGGATCAGTATTAAAGGGAAGTATTGTGCGTATCTAAGCCACATGACCTAGTACATTGATAGTACAGAGCATATTTCACAGTTACACAAATACCTAAACTGTTTTTTTCAGTCTATAAACCAAGTAAATTAGGATTTAAGCTAAAAGCAAAACAAACCTGTCTGCCTTAAATATTTTCATTCTGAAGTTGACTCCAGTAGCTCAGTACTGTTATATTACTGCTATTGAGAAGCAGTCTATTAACTCTTAATTATTTCAGTAAACAAGGTATGTGACATTCTCCTCTACTGGGCGTTAAAGAACCCCTCTAAGCTGCATCATTACACCTACTGTACCTTTGGGAAGAATGTTAATAGGCTTCCACTTTATTTCAGTTCTTGAAGTTAAAGTAATACTTATCAATGAATAGGTCTATTTTCCTCCATTATAACAAATGCCAATATAGAAGATCATTGCAAATGCTGGGAACAGGAACTTTTTTGAAGGAAGTGAAAGAGCCTATTGTCTCATTTTTGCTTTCATTTATCTACATCTTTCACATTACTTTGCTTGTTTTTATTTCCGTTCTCTGTCAACCACTATTTTTGCTCTGTACTCATGCATGCAGTGGTTTGTCAAAGACTGTTTTAGTCTATATGAATCACTGAGGAATCCTATGGAAAAAGTTAGGGACTTATGCCACCAATAAAAGGAAAAAAAAAAAACAAAAAAAGAAATTTCATACCTACCTTTAAAGAAGGTTTGTTAATAAATGAGCACCCTGTCAACTTTAGTAAATAATCTTAGTCATAAATTTAGTATTTTAATGCTAGGGTTTTCATACAACTGAAGGTTTAAATAATTATCTGTAACTTAAAACATTATTAATTGTAAATGTTTTCTTTTACATAGATTACAGAATAAAAAATGGATGAATATAAGAGCTCGTGCAGATCTACCTTAAATAGGTTAAAAAGACCGAAGGTCTGCTTACAAACATACCTTTATTTCAAAGCAATCATATTCAAATAACGTTTCTACTACATGCAGCATATAATCAGTGTGTCTTAATAAACTGGTATCATGAATGCCAATTTTTGGCTACATCTTTGCATGAGGCAAGTATTTGTTAATTTGTTTGGCAGAATTTTCATCTTATTTTTAGAATGATTTTAAAGATTGAAAGCCACTTTTATTTTTCTTATTGTGAAGCTTAAGAATTATTGCTTGAGAAGACTTCTTAAGAACTAATAACTTACATCCTGGAGTATTGTATGTGGCCGTATTATTTTGTGAATATATCATAGTAAGATAAACTATTAAACCATGTTTTAAAAACCGGGTGAGGTTTTGGAGATTGACAGTGCTGTAGCCTGTAGGGCAATTAAACCACCTAGGCTGGCCTGATGAAGGGATTTCTTTTTTCCCACATCAACACTAGAGGATAATAAAATTGAGGAATTCTCACATATTCTGTTTCTTCCCATTATCTTCAGCCATAATCCCCCTACTCATTTTTCTTTAATGATCTGCAGCAACTTTGCCTTGACTCTTGTGCAGGTCCTGAAAACGTTCTGAAGCTGTAACTGTGTGGCCCTGAGAAGAAATAGGAAACAAACCCACCAGCTTTTTGTGAAGAGTCCCTTAGCATTTTGAAATATGACCTAAGCTTTGTCAAGACGCGACTGTTATACTTTGCCATCAAACATTAAAGCAATATTTTTGTTAATCCTTTGTCCTTTTCTGTGTTGTTTTATCGCCTAGTATTTTGTACAGGAAAAAGTACAAACAAGAAATCTTTAACTTGTAGGTAGGTGTGAAGTTTTGGAATGTCCCAAAAGTCTAGGTTACAGCCGTATTTGTTATACATTACTTGTCTACTCAAAACTGTTTTCTGGAATGTTTGGAGACCTTTCACTGTACCAATATTTCACAAAGTAATATTTATTACTCAAATTTAAAATGTTTTTAACTCTAGAGAACCTATTGCTTAATCATAAAACTGACCTTAGGTACCTGATACTTTGCCAATTTTTCCACAGAAGATTTGACACTCTTAGTATTTTCCAGACAACACAGTACTAATTTTAAGTTAAAACCAATTTTATATACATGGAAGACATTATACTGGAGTACAGTTATGTTACAGTCCTCTGTAGTATGACTGAAAAATTATATCTCGTATTGCATGATAAATATTTTATCTTATTTGTAAATGATATGTATTTTGTTCAGGTAAGATCAAAACTTTTAGTAAGGAGATATTTGGATTGAAAGAACCATTGGATGCTCATAGTGGTCTGTTACACAAACTCAAGATGCCATGAATTTTTACATTATACATTCATATATGCCATGACCCTTAATATTAAAACCAGTCTATATATGTTGGTACAACACTCTACCTCATGTACTTAGTTGTAATGAAAAGCAAGTTTTCCCTAATTGAGTAGAGAATGGCTGTTTTAATACTCAGTCTGTTTTAGCAAGTTCTACATGCATTTCTCTGTGGGACATTGATGCTTTCTAATTTTTTTTGAATAGCTTGGTTTATTCTCTGAGGCCAGAGAATTCCTGTTTTCCAGAGAACTCCTATTGTTCAGTTCTTACTTTAAAATGCTCCTAGTTCCATTTATAGCTTTTGCACCACTACTTTTTACACATTTTACATACATTTTGATAGATGATGCATTTATAGTTTTTGCACCATGGGAAGTATTTGCTGGGCCCTCCTACAGTCATTCTCCAGATTGTTCTCCTGTGACAATGTGGTGTATGTGAGTTTGAAACTTCATTTGATGGATGATGGTAATGCATTATGTGTTTATTATAAATATAAGGAGTTGATTTGACTCATCTATGCGAATTAAAAAAAATATTTTACATAGTCATGAATACTTGGTAGCAAATACAGTCTTTCTAAGTGCTTTTGTTTCATTGTTTGGCATGCTTGTAGCTTGAATGAAACATTGTTTTCTTGTGTTTTAGTCAAAGTTTGATGTTAATGAGGATGAATTTTGGGGGATGTTGTGTCCTTTCTTGGAATATAGAAAAGGGTTTGTTGAGGCTTTGTTTATACATTACATGGCGCTTACTTCTAAACTCATGCGTGACTTCCCAAACAAGTTTTGTGGGAAGAGTATTAAATTATTAGTCCCAAAATCATTTAACTTTGTTTCTTTCTTTTCAGGACTTACTAAGCGCAGAGGATATGCTGGACAGGCACAGAGGGTCTTTTTGAAAGGGTATATTTACAAGTTTCTAATAGGGATGAAAATGAGCTTTATCTTGAATAAATCTCATTCTTTGTCTGCAAAAAGAGTAGTTCGGCCTAAATAACTTAGACAATTGTGAAATTCATGCAGATACTTTTAACACTGGGACAGATTTTATATGAACTGTGGCTCATGTCTTTAGTTTCTCATTAGAACTTTATGGGCATTATGATTTTTCCAAGTAAGTATTCTTTGGTCCTATTTCTGGATGAAAGTACAGTATATGTGATTTTGCATTTAATACAGTGTTGCCTAGCAGTCTGATTTTTGACTGCTGCTGTGATCTGTTTTATGTAACTTATGGCAAGTTTACATATTTTCATGACTGTTAATACTAAATTCTATACTTGCAAAGGGTTTAAAAGTCCTTTACAAGGACACATCCAATACTGTATAATCATTTTGACAACTTACCATGAAATGGAAAAGGAGAAAAATAAAATAACTTGTTTAGCAAAATATCCATCTTTTGGTACTTAATTCTCCTGATAGCAACAGGGCTGGAAGTGTATTTATGTTTATCTTGATTAAAAATGGTTCACTGAAATGAAAAACTGAAATTGAAGACTTCAAACACAAAGCCTTACTTTTAAAAATGAAACCATAGGGTAGCCAAATTCCAGTGTTGATTTTGTCAAGGAGTTAGTTGTAAATCTGACTACCCTTCATTGTCCCTTCCCTATTATTGTCAGTTACTGTGGTGGTTTATGGTATTTTAAGTAACATGGGTGAGACTGGACAAACTATATGTTGTGTTAATGTCACTTTCCATAACCTGCAACAGTTCATTGTTAATACTTTGCTTTCCTATGATAAAGCTTAGCTTATGTAGAATGTCTTTAGGACTATAAATCAATAAAACCATTTTAAAAGTGAACAGCCTAGAGTAAAACAAGGGATGTTAGTCATGTAATACTGAAGAGGAACAGGGATGAAATTCAGGAATTCTGGCTTGCAATCAACCTGAGTTAGCTGTGAGCAGACTCCATTATGTTTATTCCACTATACTTTAATCTTCTCGTGTTGAGATCTTTAATGATTTCTTTTCATATAATGCTGATGAATAAAATCCCAGACAAACCAAACCAACACTAAATAACTGAGATTTATTTCTGTATATCAAATGGCGGTGTTGCTGAGGAGTCGGCTGCTTGGTAAACAACAGCTCCATGAAATCTTCAAAGACTTTTGGGATTATTTGCTGTAATTTGCCAGTTTAAATTGAAACATGTGAGCGAAATACAGTGTTAACAGGTTGAGTAGCACAGGCAAATAGCTAAATGATAGTCAAGGCAAGTAGATCAAAGCAGTATATTAATGTTACTCGACTCCAGTTTGTCTCCCTGGATTACTTTATATGGTCAAAAAAAAAAAAAAAAAAAAGACTCTTCCAAAGGGCTCTTCAGTGCACACAGGTAGAGCACCATCTCCGAATGGAATTCTCCAGAGCATTTTGTTGGTTGTGAAGAGATGGAGTTTTTAAGGATAGGGACATTACGAGCCAATTTGGCCAGTCAATGCAGATGTCTAAAACGGAGTGGCGTGGATTGGAGCTGAAAACCAAAGCTCTAAAGCTTGTCCTTTGCATTCAGATTTGACTGTGATAAATGTGGAATACATAGTATGAATCAAATAGCCTAAATAATGAATTAAACTTAATTGGATCATCTTCTTATTCATTTTTTCTGAAATATTTACTTATGAAAGAGTTCATGTGAATTATGTATACAGTAAGCCGAGTATCAGCTTAGAGAAACTTTTACGATCCACTTTAAAATGCTGAAAATAGTAATGAAGAAAGCAAGTAACCAGTGATGTACATATAATACAAAACATATTGCTTATGATAGAGGATTTTTGTCTAAGTGAAAACAAAATCTGCCAAGAAAATAAATGTTTGTGTGATATATTGCAGCCTGATGGGAGATATTAAATGACATATCTAGTAACGTTTTAATTTGAAAAAACTTATTTCTATCAAAATGAAATACATGCTGTTTGGGCGGGTGAAACCAAATGTGCTTTAGATCTTGTAACAGGCAATTACTGCACATTGCTAAACCGTGTAGCTTAATGCAATCTTATGTTAACCAGTGTAGTTCAGTTTTGACATTTTATATTGCACTTCCCTGTTAACCTTCAGGGTATGTGAATTAAGGGGAAATGATTTAATTTGGAGCCAGTGACCGAGCTTGGGGTACCTCTATATATGTGGGTGGCCTGTGATTTCACTCTCAGCTTTCTGGTCCTGCAAGCTGTAGGTTGCCATCTCTGTTGTCACTGTAGAGGAATTGATTCCAGTTGGCTGCTACAAGTGTTTGCTTTTGTCTTGCATCACATGATGTCCAAGATGCTCTTAATGGAATCTCTAGAACTTGCCATCTGCTGCACAGTACTGCATGTTTGCTGGTTTTTCCAAATTTGAGTGTTGCCTAATTAGGACCATGGAAAAAATTAAACAAAAGTTTAGGGAGAAAAAATAATGGGACAGCTGAAAAGAATCACTGGCATTCCAATATACTCTTTAAATAAACACAAGCTGTGTTCCATGGCTAAACTTGCACTGTACTTGTCTTGAGCCTCAGTTTTCTGTCTGCGGTATACAGCCTTTAGCCAGAGGATCACTTCTATCTTTGCCAAAACATTTAGAGAAATAGTGTTCTATCATAATGCCACTGCAAATGCAGCCTGGCTTTATAGGTCAAGAAAATTAGGAGCTCAATCACAGGCAAAATAATAAAGTGATTTTTGATTTTTTTTTTTATTTTTTTTTTTTTTAGTTCTCCCCTCCTGTTTTCTTGAAAATCTGAATATTTCACAATGAAAAAGTTTTGGGGAAATTTGATCCCAAGAGCAGGTTTGTTCTATTGTTATAGCTTGGGCGATGTTTCTCTATAGGGGAAAAACAATTGCCAGGTGAATCTGGAACCTGAGCTCTGATGACCGGTAAGACATGTTCCTTGCAACATGTAATCTTTGTTTAAGAGCAAGGATATAGATCTTATTTGCTATTTGTCTGTTTATTAGTATTATTATCTGTGGATTTAGAGTTCTGTATTTGTGGTGCATAAGGCTGCCTCACTTCTCAGAGCCAACCAATGCAAGTTGCCTAGGAGGTATTCACAACTCAAACTTGGCACGTGATGTAATCGGCTAAAACTAAGCTAGGCAGCTTCTTCAGTTTGCCCTGAAGTCAGAGGAAATAGATTTTGAGATCCTTTTACAAGTGGTTCAGACGAGTCTTGTGTCTGCTGGCTTCTCTTCAATGGCTGCAACTGGAGCTTAGAGAACCTGCCTGACAAATTCAGGTGCTTAAATGAATATTTCTTTTTCTTTCATCTCATAGACACTCAGCTTGTATGTTTATGAGCCCCCAAGAGCATTAATATTACAAATTGACTAATAGGTAATTTGATAACTAATTTTTCTGAGCTTTCAAGATAACGTAATAAACTTAATTACTGCAGAATAGTACACAAAGTATCAAGTTTTTTTTTTCTGTGGGCACATCTTCTGGTTGAGCTATTTCACTAAATTCTAGTTGGTTATAAATCTTTATATCACTTAGGTCTCTGCTCTTCTTTTGCTCTTGCCAGTGACGCCACATGCTAATCTCCCAGCACAGAATATGAACATTGCTATTGCCGATCATTAATGTACTCACTGTTTTATTCCATTATTAAAAAAAAATGTTGAAAACTTTATCAGGACAAAACCTACAAATATAAGCAGCATGTACTATGGTGCTGCTTACCTTTGAAGTTCTCAGACTGCTTTGTGTTTCTACTCCAAAAAGTTTATATGTTGTGTCCTGGTTTTGAATCATCCAAGTCAACTGGAGGTAGGCTTTTATAAGCTACTAAAGATACTGACACGAAATTCAGGTGGGCCATTTCAGTTCCTTTATTCATCTGGTTTGTTTTAGTTAAAAATAATGAAAAATCTGTATAGTAACACCACTTGTGGAACGAATAGTTTCATTTCTGTTGCTATAGCTCTTAACTGGAATGAAGAATACACCAATAACTAAGTGGTTCCCTTTTTTGGACTTTAATCACCATTGATTTCAGAAGGTATTTTGAAAAAGTTGTTATGTGTAAGGTTCCAATTTTTTATTGAAAATTCCTGTAGATAAACATACGTTTTCTATATAAAAAAAATCCTCTCAATTGTATGAATCTGTTATGGAGAAATGTTTAAGAAGACTGTGTGTTTAATACATATTCATTAGCATATAAAGATTTTTATTCACCTGCCACTGCAGCCTGTCTTTCTAGAGCTTTTCCTCTTGTTTTCTCTGATTTTGAGGTTGAGAGCAAAAGACTATTCCAAAGAAACAAGTGACAGTGATTCAAAAACTGCCTAATCTCTGTCAAGAGGAAAAAAGGAAGAGGAATATAGGAAAAATAGGGAGGAAATACCCAAGAAAGGGAAAAAAAGAGGACTCTTGAAAGCAGGCTTTGTAAAGAAACTAAGATAGTCTGAGCCTTATTTGATTTGAAAATGAAGTATGTTTAAGATAAAGTGTAGGTCTTGGACTTGAGATTTCAGAAGGCCTACAGTCATGCAAAGTTTAGTTACAATTTGCAACTTGTGAAATTATAGCCTAAAATGTTGGTTACTTCGTGGACTGAGAAAACAGGATCTGTAATGGAAACTGGGCTTAAAGTTTCACTCCATGTTACACATCCTTTTTCATATCAAAATGTTTTTTATAACAATACCTTCCATTCCTTTTAAAAATACACTTAGACTGTTTCTGTGTAATGGCTATTTTTTATTGGTATGTACAATAAAACTGTAATTAGACCTGGGAGATCAAACAACCCTTTAAAAAAACATGCACAAAAGGCCCAAGAAAGAAGATTACAGTTTTTGTTTTAAATTCTTGTATTTTTTTCAGTTATTACTCCGGATGATCAGATAAAGCTTTATTGTAAAGGGGCAGATACAGTTGTATTTCAACAACTTCATTGGGCTAATGGAGCATTCATGTCTTTTGGCATTTAACTTTCTTGGTGCAAGTACTTCTACTTGAGATATTAACTCAGGAGCTCCTTTTAATAGTCAACATATTCAACTTAAATAAGAGGCTTAAAATTACATGGTTTGAATATTCTTGGTGCAAATATATACATAAATTCCTTAATTGGGAATAGAATGTTTTCTTGCTGTGAAGTTAGGTAAACGTTCTGAGTATTTTGTGTTCCCAGAGCTGATTAAAGAACTAAATCTACTTAAATAATATGGGTTACCAGGTTTTATGCTAGTATTTTAAACACTTAAAATATTTGCGTTGTGTAAGTAATCCCTATCACAAAACTCCTAGCTTGAAATCAGTGCAAGTGTATGAATGGGAATACAAATAATCCAGTTACTTTAAAAAGTATGTGCTCTCTGCGTGATTTCAGGGGTCTCCTCTGAGGTGAACTTAAAGGAAAACTGAATAAAATTCTCCTTGCTTTCTCAAAGGATTCATGTTCTCTGTAAGTGTCCATGCATAATACAAACCATTCCATGATTTGTGAAATGTCTGTGACATTACTAAACCATCATAGCATATACTTAATATGGGTTACAAACGTAACTATTGTTTTTCTCTCTGTAATAGAGCTTTCTTGGTTTTCTCTTAATCTTTTCCAGAAGGCCAACATGTTTTATATGAAAGCAAAGTTAGAATCATAAGCATCTGATCTCTTTTACAGTTCCTTAGATGCTAAAACCTTGAGTTTCCATACTTACTCTGTAAGGTTAAGAGGGGTCTGTATGTGTGTGTGGCCAGGGTACAGCTGCCATCTAGATAAGGGAACAGCAGAGTGGTGTGGCTGAAACCACAGTGTATTGTAAAGCATGCACACACTGCATTAGGTGGTGATGGCTGTCAAGACTTGTCCCTTTAACCTCTGTCCACTTGCACCTGTGTCTTTGTCAGTCTCCTTTTCCTTTCTCTGTCTCTTCAGCTCTCCCTTTCTCCCACTTCTCCCCCCTAAGCTCCTACAAATGTTTTCCCAAATGGGTATGGTTTTCACTCAATAGTTCATATATTCAGTTAAAAACTCTTCTTACATTGCAGTCCATCAATTTTGATGTTTACTGTTCTTTTTTTTCCCCATAATATACCAGAATATAGGGAATGATCAAGCTACACTGTTGCTGGTAAACCATATAATGGCTTGTTTTGTTGACATGTGTTTTAGGTGAGAAACATTTCCTGGCATATTATTGTGCTTTAACAATGAAACTGTTCATGATTTTTGCACTTCAAAGACATTTACAGAAATTTTAAGTTATAAATACTGCAGTATACTTTGCTTAATAAAAATGTCTTGTGCAGAAGAGTACAGTAAAGTACAAGTTCTGAATCCCATCCCATGCATAGTAATATTGATATTTAAGAAATAACTTATCAGTGAACTTTTGAGTCTAGTGGTTGGTCTTATGCCTTTCCCCAGCTCACTTGTAATGAGCATGGGTCTTTAGAATATCAACATGAAGGATGAGAACAATAATCACATTTGTTTCTTAATATATTTGGAAGTCTTGCAATTTGACATGAAAATATGTGTCTGTGTGTACTGGCCAACATTTACCTAATTATATTCTTTTTTTCTAAGTGTTATCTAAAGCTCAGAATGGTCTTATTGCAAGGAAAATGTAATTCTCTTGGCTGTGAAGCAGTAATGTGGAATTGTTTTAATTGCAGGTTGTTCTGTCTCTTTCAAACATGTAACAAAGTTTCTTGCAGTTCTAGTACTTATGAATTTAGGCATCAGAGTTATTTTGATGGCTTGATGATGATATCTATGTTGAGGTTCATCCTTTTCACTTACGTTCTAGTGACAGCTTCCTGGCTTTTTACAAGGATTATATAGGGGGAATGGCTTTAAGCTGAAAAAGGGTAGATATTAAAAAAAGAATCTTCACTAAGAGGGTTATGAGACACAGGAACAGACTGCCCAGGGGAGTTCTGTATGCCCCACCCTGGCAGTGTTGAATGCCAGGCTGGGGCTTTGAGCAATCTGTTCTAGTGGAAGGTGTCGCTGCCCATGGCAGGGGGTTGGAACTGGAGCTTTAAGGTCCCTTCCAACCCAAGCCATTCAGGGGGCTTCTGTCTTGGGAGCTTCTAGGATTACAGTCTTTTTCTCTATATAATATAGAGACCTGAATGCTAGTGATGTATTTTACTTTGCCAAGTAACATGATGCAGTTTAGCAAATGATATATAGGAAACCTTATAATTATTAGTTGTCAGTGCTACCATCAGATATTTTAATCCACTTGCATTGTACCACTTCTCTAAAGTTATGTCTAAACATACAAGTGAGCCTAACTTGCATTTTACTCCCCTTTGAAATTAACAACTTCCAAATAAAAATTGAAAGGGGGGGGAAAAAAAGGGCAAGAAAGATTCATCTGCATTAAATTTAAGAGCTGAATTAAGAAACTCAGATTTCATCGTAGTTATTTCAGATGAATAATTTAGGCAACTTTTATTACAGAAACTTAAAATGTTTCGAATAATTGAGGAGGGAGGGACTTTCTAGTGAATGAGTGGACAAATGACTTCTGACTTGGGTCTTACTAGTTCTCTTCCTACCTCATTCACTGTGAGGCTTTTAGTAACATCTGTAGTAATTTCCACTCTTAGAGTTGCCACAAAGACTGTTTTTGTTCACTGAAAGATCCATCTTATACTTGTTATTAGTGAATGTACATCTTCCTTGGATGTGAAATCACTTTACTTAAGTTCTACTATAATATTCTCTTATTCAAGACTATGGATATATGTGAAAATGTTAAAAAGTAGTTTCTTCCATTAGCTAATAACTTTCATGCTACATTTGTGTATCAAGGCATGCCTAACTCTTCACCTTCATACACAGAGGTCAGTTTGTTTTCCTTTTAGCACCTTGTCGCTCCCTTTGTGGTGAGTTTGAAGTGGGATGCACTTGCTACCTTTAGTCACACATTCATCCAGCAGGTGTCCTTCAAAGAGCAGAAGTTGGCCTTTCCGTGGACAGCACTTAACCCGCTTTCTGGGCTCCAGTGCCTGGTAGTTAGATTGCTATCTAGTTTACTGCGTGGCATCACTGTGCCTTGCAAATACAAACTAAATACTGTTCAATGAAAAGTTTAAAAGTTTCCCGCAAAAGTCTGGATACAGTGGGAAAAGGAAAAACTCACCTCTGCTCATCGATGTTTATTTTAGGGTTCCTAGACTGTTGCTGCTACTGTCATTACTGCTGGCCCTGTTGACTGCTGCTATTACTGTTGATACTGCCTACTTTTGTACAAGCTTATTCTTTCAAGTGTTAACTCAGCAACCTTTTGAGAAACATACATACATTTTTGGAGTAAAGCATCTCGACATGATCTATCGAGTTTGGATCTACATTGTGTTGTGGCTGGTTTCAGAATTTGGATATGCTGAGACTAGTTTCCTGTAAGTCTGTGTTATAAAATTTAAGAATAAGCTGAATAATTTCTAAAATAAAAAAAATAGATACTTGTAACAACATATTAATTATTCCAATACTAAAAGGCAAAGAAAAGAAAATAACAGATATCAATTTACTTTATTAAAGATCTCCCTTTGTGAGATATATCAGCAGTCTCACATGGGCCCTACTGCTACAATAGTCTAGAGCTAATTGTCTATGGAGTAGGTCAGTTAGCAGATACTGTGACAAAAATTCTTAAGTGTTATGCCATAGGAGTAAGACACTCTAGAAAAAACTTAGCATATGCATAGGGAGTATTTTTTTATCTGTAATAGTGTCCCATCCAAGGAGAGCTTCTGAACACTTTAATTTGCAGCTGCGTCAGCATGGTTTTGCAGAACCACTTACCAGCAAGTCTTTCCTTGCTGTTGAGTGAATGAAAATTTCCTTTGGGGAAAAAGGAATCCAGTAGTGTCAGAAGGATGACAAATAAGCTCATGTAACGCAGTGCTTATTCTATTGTCCTTATTTCAACTTATATTGTTTCCCTTTGATACTCCATTTGTACTTGGAGCATTGCAGTATATTCATACAGCAAACATCCTGGCAATGAGATTAACATTCAGTTTTAATAAATTTTTACTGAACGTTATCTCAGCTCCAACTGAAACTTACATGAAACATCTACAAAGCAAAAGCAATAAAGAGATTCCAAGCAAAAATACTGAAATAAAAACTCAATTCAAAATGAAAGGCGAGGCAGATGTGCAGACAGACTCTGTGGTGACACCTCTAAGTCATTGTCAGGTGGCCACATTCCTTTCTTAACCTCTTTTCTATTTTTCTTTTTCTTTAAACAAAGCAGAATACCTGTAAGAGCTTTATGATTCTTAGCTACTCCGTGGGACGAAGTGCAAAAGTCCAACCAGGTCTTAGGTTGGGACAAGTCTGTCATTGGTAGTTAATTAACCCCTTAATAGTTAATGGTTATGGCCTGTTAAGTATGTTTATTATGTTTTGCCCTTTCATTCCCACTCCAATTATGTGTTCTGTTCCAGTAAATCCAGGTTTAGAGCGTTTGGGAAAGAATTAGTATTCTGCATAGCTTTTCAAAATAAATTTTACACTAGATGGTCTTGTAGTCAGTGTTTCACACAATCTTATCCATCCTTAATTAAGATATCCTATTGCTGCTATCAAGTGCTTGTGTGGGAGTAGCAGCAGCACAGGACCAATGCCGGTTAACTGAAATACAAGTAGGCAGATGTAGTGCAACTGTTTTTTTCCTATTTTGCTTAAAATCACAACTTGAGCTTAAAATAATTACTACATCAAATTAATGTCATTAAGTTACTTCCAGTAGATTAAGTATCAGCATTTTATAGGAATGCCGGAGCAATTTGCTTTGATTAGAGAGTCTGGTTCGTGTCATAAGGAAAGCTGTGTTCCTTTCATGTACTTCAGGCTTGAACTCTTGAACAAAAATTGAAGGTTTCTTATTTACTAATTTAATAGAGCTTCAAGCTTGCTTCATGAAGCTGTAGCTGCATTAGAAGATAGCAATTCTAGTCTCCACCTGTTTGTCTCACTGTGTGACTCTGCAGTGCCTGCTTTTCCTCTTATGTCACTGCCATATCCTGTGACTTGAGCAATCCAAAATTTCTGAGGTCCCCACTTCTTCCTTTTAGAAGGTTTTCTTTTTATATTTTAATGTCACAATTTTCACAGTAAATTAAATGCTGTGATATGTATATTCAGATGCTACAGAATTCGTGTTTCTGGCCTCATTCCATATGTGGCTAGCTGCAGTATTAAATATTATCCCAAAAGAGAATCTTCTGAGGGTATGGCTGAACATTATGTAATGGTAATTGCAGAAGTTAACAACGGGACGTTCTTCCAAGTAATGAACCAGAGAAACACACATTCCTGTACTAAATGCCTGTTGAGATGATAGTTCAATTTAGTAAGTCTTTTTGTTTACTCCCTAATCCTCACAGTGTCAGCTGGAAAGCTGAATGTTTTTCTCAAGTAGCCAATTTTAGTGAGTTGGTTTCTTTTTAGCATTTTGTAGGTCAAAGTGAAAACAAACAATTTTGCAAGAAAATGTGTTTTATAATTGTGTTGAGATTGTATATGCTTTATATATGTGTATATACACATAAGAGGACGATTTATGATGATGAATAGGAATGAGGTTTTCTGCTAAATGCTTCAGTTGTTTAAAATTCCGTAGACTTCGCTACGAAAGAAGATACCCTACATAAGAGCAAAGAATTATCAACATCATGTTGCCCTAAAGTGGTTACAAAACCAGCTGACTTACCAGAAGTTTTTAGGCTCTTGCTATTGAGGCTGATTTGGAGAATATTCTTGGAGCTTGTCTGTATGTGTAAAACTGTGACTTGTTGTTGAGTCACTTTACAAAAAAACATGAGTTTCGGAGCTGATTAGGAAACACAGGAAGGCAGTCACGTTGGCAGTAGGAGCTGGAGCTAATGACATCAGCATGATCAAAAGTAAGGGAAAATCTAGTTTGAAATGTAAATAAAAATGATGGCTTATTAATGAATTTGTGTTTATAGCAGGCACATTACTTAGACCTTTTTTATTTGAAGAATTGCTTTTCCTTTTATGGAAAAATAAGAACAACTCAGATTAACCCTTATGCCATTATTTGGTACTTGAAAATAACTATGATAAACAAATTGGTTTGTGTGGGGTGAACTTCAGCTGAATAAGCCCAAATATGTCTAATCCAGGGTCCTGTCTTCAGCAGTGACCAAGAGCAGACGTTCAGGGAAAAACAAAAGAACAGGGCAACCATTCAAAGCTGTTCGTGCAGCTTCCTTCACTCCTTGTCCTAGCAAGAGGCGTGTTCTTTGTGTTTACTCATTCTTGATGGTTTTTTGTCATGTAACTTTGGTCACCTTTCAGATATGTGGGAAATTACAGTTCCACAATATTCTCCAAATGGTTATTGTTTTCCTAAAATGTGAAGCTACTGTTGCAAATATTTACATCAAACATAAGTAATGTAATATGACTGAAGAACAAGTTGACTGTATTCCTCAAACGGTGCCTTATAGCTGTTACTATTAACTTGTTTGTTGTTGTGTTTTGTGGGGGGGGGTTTTGGTGTGGTGGTGTTTTTTTGGGGGGGAGTGTGTTTTTTTGTTTTTGTTTTTTTGATGACCCATTGGTTAGGTGTAGAATACAGTCTGTAATTCATACTGAGAGTATGAATAGAGTTTTTGTTCTCTGCCTGCCATCATGGACATCCTTTTCATTCAGGGCATCCACTCAGTACCACTTTGGATCCTCTTAACTGCCAGCCTGAAAGCTCACCTTTTTTCCTGCTTTAAGATTTTTTGAGTAGCAGATGCTGCATCTTCTGCTGTTAGCTGAGCTATTTCTTTCATTGCCTAATTTCACTTGTAGCTGGGTCTTTGGAATAAAACTAATCCAAGTCCATTGCACAAAAATGTTAAGTTACCCACCCTGAGCTGAACTACCCAGTGCTGGACCTGATATAACTCCTACAGTATTGCTGCTCAGAGGCACCAGGAACTTCATAACTCAGTGGAAGATATCCATATTTGGGTCACATTTAATTGCATGCAGGCATCTCAGAATTAATGTTTTGAGAAAGTACAGACCTATTGTATTAAACATCATGCTTTGATAGCCATTAAAATTTCCTAACTGATTGATGTTCCTATTGAGAATGCAGTGTGGCAGGATCAGAACATCAGACAGTATTAAGCAAATGAAATGCTTAATACTGAAGTTAATATAGGTAACTGCTTTGTTTATTTTACTGTCAGATACTTGGAAGTTCCTTTTTACAGTACGATAGCTATGTGACACTATGCAGGAATTATATAACTTTCTAATTAATTGATGGGCAGTCTTAAAATGATATAAGTTGACTTCATGATGAATAATGGCCTGGGTCGCTTGCTTAGGCTGTTTCATCTTGCTGCTATTAGCCTTGCCCTGTAAATTTGTCAGAATTTCAAATTCCTACAATATACTGTTGAAGCAGGAAAAATAGCAGAATAGGATGATACAAAATGTTCACAAAATGGGTTGTTCTGTAACAGGTTTATTTTAAGTTTTGCTGTTGTTATCTAAACCTGTAAAAGATTATAGTTAGTATAAAGTTAAGTTGCTTTTGTTCATCTATTTTGGCGTGAAGAGTTGGGAAATGGTCTTCCAAAAGCACCAATGAAAAGGGGAAGAATTAAAGGGGACATGAAAGGAGAAAGAAGAGAAACTATGAATTACATAAAAATAATCATAACAAAATTAATTTGCACAGTTTGCTGCTTGTGCTTCTGGGATTGGGGGGACTGTGTGAGTGAGCAGTGAAAGCAACTGTTCATGTGAGACCATTTGTATTCTGATGAACGCTTTTGGCTCCTATTTCAAATTTCCTGTAGTCTAGGATAATGTTTTCCATTGACAGTAGTTATAGCTATTGTCTGAAACTGTCTTATGTGGTAGCTTAATAAGCTGACATCTGTTTTTCAGCTATTCAGTAGAAATAAGTTTCCTGTCTTTTCTTGCAGGTACACACTTAGGAGTTGGCATTAGTGGCCGGGAAGAAATAGAAGCTGTTTTGGCCAGGGACTGTTTGCCTAGTTCAGATGCCTCCAGAGGCTCTTGCAGATTCATGGCAGTCTTTCTTGTTTGAGAATGTGCAAGTTCTTGTGTTATTTCTTCTATGAAAACTTTGTATTCACATTGCTGCATTTCAGGTTTATCTTCTGTGGCTTCTCTACTCAGGTCTGTTTCTATTTTATATGTTTGAAAATGAACAAAGCAGTGACTTGTACTCTAGATACCTGGAAGCAGAAGCATTGAAAGTCAGAAGAATGAATTAGGCAATCTAAATATTTGAGTACAATTGTTTTGGGAGATAATTGAAATAATTATTGTTTCTTTTTCTGTTTTGAGAAGGTAAATGTGTACCAGTTGCTACACTTTATGATGCCTGTCATTTTCCAAGTTGAAGACATGCCATTTTTATATGGTAGACACTTCTACCTTAGAAGGAAGAGAGAAGCCGTATGTTTTGCTTTGAGGGTGTCGTGGTTTAAGCTTCTCAGCCACGCACAGTTTTGCTCACTCACTCACTTCCCCCTTTTTCTTCCCTCCGCTCCTGGAGGGATGGGAAAGAGAATCGAGAGAATGCAACTCCCACAGGTTGAGAAAAGAACAGTCGAGCAACTAAGGTGTAACACAAACCACCACTGCTACCACCAATAATAATAATGACAAGAGAAAAAATACAAGGAAAGAGTTTTTCTTCCCCCCCCCTCCAAGGGGGGGGAGGAATGGGAAGAAGAATCGAAAGAATGCAACTCCCACTGGTCGAGACAAGAACAGCCCAGCAGCCAAGGTACAACACAAACCACTGCTGCCACCACTAATAATAATAATAACAAGAGAAATACAAGGGAAGAGGACGGAACTGCTCACCACCTGACGACCGAGCTGTGAACTAAAACAAAAAACTCTTCCGGGTTCCGGCCCCCAGTTTTTTTTGTTTTTTTTTTTTTTTTTTTTTTTTACATCCTGGACATGACGTGCTGTGGCATGGAATAACCTCTTTGGTCAGTTTGGATCAGGTGTCCTGTCTCTGCTTCCCCCCGGCTTCCCCCCTCCCTGGCAGAGCATGAGACTCAGAAGGTCCTTGGTAAGACCAAAACATTCTAAGCCGTAACTATAAACATCGGTGTTATCAGCGCTGTTCCCAGACCGAAAGTCGAAAACACAGCACTGCACCAGCTACTATGAAGGAGAAAAAATTGACTGCTGCTGCTGAACCCATGACAGAGGGTATTGTAAATCCCAGAGTTTGTCTGTGTGATTGTAAGGAGTGTGTAGATAGCCATGATGAAACAACTGCTCCTAGCTAGGCTGCATCCACTACATCTACAGAAGATGTCTAATAAGCAATTTCGCTAAGGTGAAGAGCTGTCTTGGAATTTCATGCTTTAGACAACCCAGATTTCTTACCTTTGTTATTTTTTTAAATTTCCTAATGCTGTAAGCATTTTTCTTCGCAGAAGATTAAATTGGTGATCTAAGAAATATTGAAGGAGACAGAGTGGAGGCCTTGCAAGCTAAACATCATGTTTCAAAAATTACTAATATTCTGGACTGAGATAGTTTTATGGGAGAGTGTATTTGGAGATGTTTAGACGGAGTCCTAAACGTTTCCTGAACGTTTGAAACATGTTTTAAGAGAACAAAGACTTAACCTGTTTCCAGATTTCTTCACTTAGTGACATTATATGTCCAAAAGAAAAAAAAATAATGTTAAGGCAATATTTAATAAATCAAGAAAACAATCTACTTTTTCAATTTGTATGTTAGATTCAACAGACTAAGAAAACAGGGTGTTTGATCTCTCTTGTAAATTCTTTGTTGCTCAGAATCTTCCACTTCTCTGTTTAAGCTTTTACTAGACCTTAAAAATACAAGTCAGAACAATGACTTTCTTGTCAGAAGCATCTTCTTTAGTGTCCAAAAGCAAACAACTAAAGAGTATAAAACTGTGACAAACATGTAATGTTACTTTCTCATGTTAATTTCTTTGCTTCCAGGAATCTGAAGATGAAGGACTTTCTGAACCAAAGGTACTGCTATGTTCACTAAGTGTAGAGGCTTTTGTTTTCAGGCATTTGCTACATATAGCAAATTATGTTCTACAGCTTAAAAATCCTTTCCCCATTGTACTTGCTGTCTAATGCCCCTTAGTTCTTGTCACTGAATTCATCATGATTTTATAGAGGTCTTTTCTCTATACTCACCTCTTTTCCTGCTGAAATGTCCTAGCCTACTTATTTAGTGTCTGACAAATGAAATGGTATTTGGAACATCCTTCTCTGAGACACTGAAAAGTAATTAGGAAATGAGTAGGTAGCTTTGGTTATTAAGGTGGGCTGGTCTAGCAGGTAGAAAGAATAAAAAACATAAGTTTTCCCTGTATCATGGAAGCATGGTTTTGAGGCTTTTTTTCTGTCCATGTGTAACTCCTGAATTCAGATAGAGGAATTGGGGAAGAACTCTGAACTGCAGCTGTGATGTGTGTTCCAAAAGCTATATAGAGGTAAATTTAGAAGGGGAAACCACTCCTAATGCTACTGGCATGATTCCAGAAAAGAGAGAATCAATGACTGTGTGAAAGCATGAATAATTGTGAAAATACGTTCATGTTCTGAGCCTGAGGAAATTACCTTTCTGTGTCTGCAGAAGGGGATGTTTTCCAACAATTGTGGCAATTAAACATTGCTTGCAATTTCTGGAATCACACAGTATTGCAAAGCTGTAGGTGAACACAGGAACAGCCAGTATGCTTCACGTGTTTTTGCTGTTTCAGCTCACCTTTGTAAAGGCAGTACACACATTCTTATTTTCTTTTTTTTTTTTTTTTTTTTGGTGCATTTTTCTCAGAAGGGTTTAAAAAAACAAAAGGCAGTCCCTCTCCCCCTCCCCCCCTTAAACTTTGTGTCTGCGATTTGTTGCTGGGGCTTTTTTCCAGTTTTGGTTTGATTCAAATTTGAAGAGATTTTCAGGCTTGTTTTGGCTACCTGCCTTTTTTTATGAATCTTTCATGTTCTTACTAATGAGCTGTGCTTGCTGATATCTCAGGGAAGAAGCCATAGTGCTTGCTGAAAATGAAAGAGCTTTGAATTTAGGCTAAAGATATAGATTCAAATGTAGACTTTAGAAGTGCTATGGGTATTTTGCTACATGCATCTTTAGAAAATGGAAGTATGTAGAATAAAACTAAAGCAAATGCTTAGCATATAATCAAGTTAACTGCCAGTACACTAAAAATTCTTCAGCCTAGTTACAAAAAAAATCTAGCGCTTAAGCTTTTGTATTCAAGAGGCTGGCACGTATGTGTCATGCGCAGGTAATTGCTGCTTTTCACTCCTTGATTACTGTTGGTCTCTGAATTTGTGCTTTGTTCTGATGAAACCAAAATTCCTGGTAGGTGGGCTGCGTCCACCTGACGTTTTCTGAAATATAATCCAGTGATGTGAGCATCTGGAAGTTGTTCTTTTGTCTGGCTGAGTGATACTAAACACTGATTGTGGGGTAACTGAGGCTAATAGTGCAGTAGTGTCACTTGTCTAACATTCACTGATAGAAGGTTCCTTTTGCCTTTATTTTGTTTTCCTGACGTCATTTCAAGTGTGATTATTTCCTGCTTTAGGAGTCCATAGTATAAATTCTCCTATATAATAAACTTCTTCTTTAATACTTCTTTATTAATTAGTAAGAATAACTTATATAGTAAGTATAAAGTCTCCTTGTATGACTTGCATACAGGAATAGTGCAGTGCAATGTTCTTTCTTCTGCTCTGATCTGCCTGTTTCAAGAAACGAGCCTGACTGTAACCTTTGTAAAGAAGCAAGTAAAATAAGGCGTTAATCACAAAACTTTTCAGCTTGGTTTGTGAGGAGATCTGTATCAGCTTTCACATGTTATATGAACAGACACTCGGATGAGTTTCCAGAATTGCTACAAAATGCAGACTCAAACTTTGAGAAAGTGTTGGAAATTAAAACATTTCTGGACTTTGAATCCATGACAGCCTGCAGTGTATGTTTGTGTATTTTAAGTATTTGAGGCCAGCAGACATGTTGCTACATCAGCTTTGGGGACTTGGGGGATTAGTTTTATGTCTTTGATTCGGACTGTTTCATATCACACAGCTAGCCTAAGCTAGGACTCATTTTGGAGACTTATAGATAATTGTCCTAGACAAGGCTCCTCAATATCCAATGCAGTGAGAGAGAGGCCTCCCTGAATGAGTGCTTAAATGGGGTCACTGAATACACTGAGAATTTTGTGAGCTGTCTTGCTAGGGAATAATTGTAGCTTCAAATTTCTCTGAAGGTCTGGGCAAAAGGTGAAATTGCTGCTTGTTGAGGATCTTCTTTTACACTTAATTCAGCTGTGGCCTTTTTTTCTCTATTGGATCCAAATATTCTTCTTGCTTCATTGCTTAAGATGTAGCCAATTTGTCCAGTAGTTGTAAGGGGATGACTTGAATGGAGGCTCGCAATACCACGTACTTGAACCCTGAGAAGCAACACAACTCCATGGATAGTAACACTTTTACTAAATAATCTTTTCTTTTGACAGTTAGTTTCAGACTGCATGTAAACTTAAAGCCTTTTCTTGTGCAGAGAAATGCTTAATGAATATTTTATTTCCAATTATTCCATTCCATGTTACCAGTACTATAAGATGATAAACCACTAAATCCTTGGATATCTTTTACTGTCATGGAAATTCATATACTCTGTTGTCTTCTCTTATTCCAAGAAACTACCACTGGAAATCTTTAAAATAGTTTTCTTGATACTACTTTTTTTGCATCAGTTGTCATCCTTTCCAATTGATCACCTTCTTCAGTATCTTCTATACTTTGCTGCCTCTACTAGACATGGAGTTATTTGACCAGGTAGACTTCTACTGAATGTTTAAAACACAAGTAGTAATTTGACAATAGTAAAACTGTGACAAGTGCTAGAGTTGTCCCAGCATCAGGTGACAAGCCTTTGAAGATGCTACTTAAGAATTGTGGCTTTTTGATCGCTTTGTACTTGCATAGCTTAATCAATGAATTAGTTAGGAGCTGGGGATTTATGGATAATGTTTTTTGCTGACAATATAACTTTCTTGCCCTGATTCTTCCTGTCCTGAGGATGTGAAGAGTACATATAGTACAGAAATTCCTGGAGGTTTTTGGGGGGCAGAACAATATGTAGGAGACGTAGAAGGTGAAAGACAACCCTATCTGCTAGTGCTAAACACAATCAAGAGCAAATGATAGTTAAGGGTATTTTATCTTTGCTTCTAATTATAGACATACACTAATAACATCAAGCTCAGTAAGATCTGCTTGTGCTTTTTCTTATCAAGAGGGCTATGGGAAATATAACATCTGGAAGGAATATGTACATCAGTAACTCACATTTGTCAGTGGATTGATATTTTACTTAAGGGAACAACAGGCAATAATTTTAGTAGTGACAGAAATCTGAAACTTTGAGTCTAGCAAGGAAAACATGTTTACTTTCAACTATGTATTTCCTACATTTATTGCTGTATATAATAATATGAATATTATTTGCTATTTTTGACTGCACTGAGCTCAACATTACTGTTTGCGAAAGACTAATGTCAAGTGATTAATAATCTGCCTTTTGGGGGCAGTATGCAGTAGTACTGTGAACAAGAAGGTTATTCCAGAGGCTATTCCAGTTTAAAGTTTTCATCAAAATTAATATGTTTATCAGGAAAGAATTCAAGCATTTGTTAGAATTTTTGTTAAATTATGCGTTTGCTTATGAATTGCCTACTTGCACTTTTAGAATAGCTTTCCAAAACAAATTCATTTTTTTGAGTAAAGCAGCTGCTCAGGATTAATGTTACGTCAAAGTTTCAGGCTCCAGGAAGAGGACAGATGGGTAAAACTCAACCTCAAATGTCAGTGAGCTTTTTGTTTTTACAACCGGAATCTTTCGTAAGTGACTGAAACGGCTCTGTCAGGTTAGGTAAGAAGAAAATCAAGGACTTGAATGTTATACCACTTTACCAGTGGTTTCTTTCTCAAAAAGTAACTATCTTATCGTAACAACAGATAGATATTAACTGAATAGGAACTTGTTCCAATTTATTGCAATAGCAAGAATTGATCATTATCTGCATTTTATGCTGAGCACCTTTTTCTAACACTTAATCTGGCTCTTTCAGAGTCAATTTAATTTTCTTACTCAAGGCTGCCATATGCAAGAGACATGCAAGCCATCCTTTTGACAGCAAAATAGCAGATCTAATGTATCTGTACTGAGGTTTTATATTACTGCCTGTAAATGAATTATTTGGGACTTCTACATTATCCATTAGATTTTTATTTTTTTTAAGTTAATTACCACAAATGACCAAGGTATTTGTGAACTGAAAACCAAGATCACAGTCAGAACAAGTTTGTCATGGGGAAATTGTGTCTAATTAGTCTGCTAAAGCATTAGTAAGCCTTGTGGCTAGAGGAGAAGCTATCTGACATATTTTTTAACTTTATGTATTAACTGCTTTGAGGCCGAAGGTGATGTAGATTGTTTTGAGTCCTTTCAAGTCCTAAGATTCCATGAAAACAATTTTTATTTATTTATTTATTTATTTATTGATCTTACTGGTTAACATTTGGTTCCTATCTTGAGTGTGATTTTGTTGGAAAAGCTGTCTCGTATGGAAACATTTGATTCTTGCATATCTTGGGCCAAGAAACACCTGTAGGGGTGATGAGTTATGAGCACCTTAGCTCACCAGGTTAGTGAAAGTACATTTAAATTGGAGTGGTGTATATACATATACATACATAGCTATATAATATGTCAGTGCACACCTGGATAAGATCTGGGGTGCCTGCTAAAATGAAATAAAGATGAACTAGCATGTTCACTACTTCCAGAAGGTGAAATATTTACATTAAAAGATGGAAGTAGTGCAAATAAACTGAGAATGAGGAATAAAGCATGTTACTTTTAGAAATATGGAGAGAAAGTAGACATTCTTGATGTATTATTGTTCATAATCCTGTAATCTTGCTCTATCTCAAACTGCTTCTGGGTGTCAAGATAAGATGTAGCATTTATAAATGTGGGTAAATTATTTTAAAAATAATGATAACCTGTGTCATTTGCACACTGTATCAAATACTGGTTTGGGAGGTAATTAATCCCATGCGCTATTTTGTCATTTTGATACTAAAATTCTCCGTTGAATTAGTAACGGGTAAGAAAGCAAGTTAATGTTTTTTGGTTTAGTGTAGATGCTTCATTCCTATACCAACAGGTATGCTATAAAATCTGTGTGCTTAATTTGTATGTGGACTCTGTATACTTAGAATATTTTGAAAGGCCAAGTTACTTGTGGAATAAAAAAACCCAACTTTCTACAGTTAATTCTCGTAACATACATCAGTGACAACTCAGAAGTTAGGTTTATACAATCATATACAGGATGTGGTGATGTTGTAAAGAGATATTTTTCATTTGTCTTGGGAGAATCTGAGAACAAGTCTTACCCAATGTAAGAATTACCTTTCAACACCCCACTCCACACCCCACAACCCCAAAACAAATATCCAACCCTCCCCAAACTCAAAACATAACTGTTTTTTTACTTCATAGGTCAAGAGTTCCACTTCCTGTGAAGCAGATTAATTTCAGTAGACTTAATTTTATGTGGCTGAGTAATGTTCTGTAAGGGTGAATCTTAAGAATTTTCCCCCAGAATCATTCTATTCATGTGGTTTTGGTAGTCCTTATGGAGAGACACTGTTCTTTCAAGAAATTACTTTCACAATACTGTTCATGTTCTCATAGATTTTTATTTTTTTTTTTTTTTTTGGGGGGGGGTTGGGATGTGGAAGATTTGAGGAATACTGCTGATCTGCAGACTTTTCTTAATCAAGGAATCACAAAACGGTTAGAATGAATCTTTAGAGATCTTTTAGTTCAAACCTCTGCCATGCGCAGGAGCATCTTTCACTAGATAAGGTTACTTAAAGTCCCATCCAGCTTGGCCTTGAGCACTTCCAATGATGGGGCAGCCGCAGCTTCTCTGGGAAACCTATTCTAGTGTCTCACCGCCCTCATTGTAAAATTTTTTTCTTATAACCAATCTACATCTTACCCCATTCAGTTTAAAACTGTTGCTTCTTGTCCTGTCACTACAGGCCCAGGTAAAAAGTCTCTCTCAATCTTTCTGAGAAGCCCCCTTAAGTATTGAAATATGATGGAGAACGGCTTGGCAACTACATCACCCAATTCCCTCAGGACACTGTGATGTGCTTTACAAGGTAGGATAGACTTGTTTATGTCCTAAAACTGTTAACAGAAAGAATTGAGATGCATGGTCATTCATGTAGTTGTCTATAGACCAGAAATTTTAGAGGATGTCCTTTCTCAGCCTGTCTTCTCAGTGCCATCTTCTTGCCTTCCTTTTGGTTTTATGCAGTGTCTTTCAGTATCTATAAATAAGAATGCTAAAAGATGTACTGTGCTTGAAATTGTTTAAGTAAAAAAAAAAAAAAAACAACCACACAACCTCTCCCCCAAAGCTACCTGTGATTGTGTGATTGCAAGGATTTACGTTATGTGATGCTGAACAATTTATAGCTGCTGGGCTGCGTTTTAACCAGTGGTCTGAGGCTGATTTATCTGTATCTAATTCTTTGGTCATAGGTGTCTGAAGCGACTAGAACCTCCTTTGTACACCAGCAGTGATGCAGGCTGCCTCTAAGACTTGTGTATGTGGTTCCAGAAGATCATATTAAGGTATGTTGGACTGAAATAAGGAGTGACACCATTTTATTGCTGTAATGCAAATAAGGAAAGGATAAGACCATGTATGTCTGTCTGTTTTTCAAATGTCACAGTACTTCCTAAGTAACAATGTATCTCATGATTTAAAACCATTTGTCCACTGTGATAGTTATATCTGGGACACAATTTTGTGTCTAAAAAGTCTATGATTAGGAGTCTTCTACAGTGATATTACGCTAGCTTTTGACATGCTTTCTTCAATTGCATTATTTACTCCCTGGCTAAAGCTTTCTCTGCATTACCTCATCATCACGGATATTGCGATAACTTTCCCTGTGCTATGAACTGAATTATTGGGTATTTCTCAACTACAAATGCATCTCTACAAAGTTCCAAGCAATGATTTTTTGTAATTAAACTCTGTTTCCAGTTTACTTAACTTTGCTTACATTATCTGGTTAGGCAATCATTGTCTGGAACATAATAAAATAATCTAAATTACTGTTCTTGTAAGAATAAACTAAGCAATTATTAATATGCTATTGCTTCCTTAGGGACATTCTTTGAACATTTCAATGAAAAAGTTGAGAAAACAAAAAGAGAAATCAATAGAGAAAGGAAATAATGTACTATAGAGGAGTATTTGAATGGTATATTCTTTCAAAATGCTTAAGACCCTTGAAGAATTAAATGTAAAAATTGAAAGACTTCCTATGGCAGGAAGCCTGTAAGGCGAAAGTGTAACAAATCATGTGAGGAATATTGCATAAGTGCAGTTCCTGTTCTTAAAATCAAATGAGCTAGACCTTTACAAAATTGTGGTATTAAGGGTGTGTGCTTTTGTCTATGCGTATTTGTGGGTGTACAATGTTTTTATTCAGTCTTCTGTAAACTTAAACTAGATTAACCTACCAAATGTACTACAAGCAGCGTAACAGGCTTTTTGTTATTTTTTTTACTGCCATCAGTAGTAGAGTTCTGAAAGTGTAAATATGCAAACAGTATGTCTGCAATAACGCTTGCTTGTGCAGATAGACACTGCTGACTGGTCTGGAGCTGTGTGCTTTAAAGCTAATTGTGTGAGTGGCTTAACTTCTGATTCAGAAATCAGATTTCTGAATATTGTTCATGTTTATCACATTAATTTCTGTTCCTAAATGAAGCCTTTAAATCTCTCACTATACACATAATGATAACCCCACCCCCAGCCAAATTAAAAAAATTTTAGTAGCAAGAGATCATAGAATCATAGAATAGTTATGGTTGGAAAGGACCTTCAGATCATCTAGTTCCAACCCCCCCTCCCATGGGCAGGGACACCTCCCACTAAAACATGACACCCCAGCCTATGTCCAATCCCACCTTGAACGCCGCCAGGGATGGAGCATTCACAGCTTCCCTGGGCAACCCATTCCAGTGCCTCACCACCCTTACAGTAAAGAATTTCTTTCTCATAGCCAATCTAAACTTCCCCTGTTTAAGTTTGAATCCATTACCCCTTGTCCTCTCACTACAGTCCCTCATGAAGAGTCCCTCCCCAGCATCCCTATAGGCCCCCTTCAGATACTGGAAGGCTGCTATGAGGTCCCCACATAGCCTTCTCTTCTCCAGGCTGAACAGCCCAAACTTTCTCAGCCTGTCTTCATACGGGAGGTGCTCCAGTCCCCTGATCATCCTCGTGGCCCTCCTTTGGACTTGTTCCAACAGTTCCATGTCCTTTTTATGTTGAGGACCCCAAAACTGCACGCAGTACTCCAAGTGAGGTCTCACAAGAGCAGAGTAGAGGGGCAGGAGCACCTCCGTCGACCTGCTGATCACACTCCTTTTGATGCAGCCCCAGATACGGTTGGCTTTCTGGGCTGCAAGCGCACACTGAAGCCGGCTCATGTTCATTTTCTCATCGACCAAGATATGCTAACCCTTCTCTAAAGCAGAGTGCAAAAAGCATTTCATACTATTAATGCTTCTATATTTAGAGTAGTCTTCACAGATGAAGTCATGCTTGAAAAGATTGTGCTTTCTCTTGTTGGATATACTACCTGTATGTAAATGAGTTAAATGTTCTGTGTCTCACTGTATATTCTGTCAAATGGAAGAACTATGATGCATGCATCATAGAATTAATCTGTGTGGAATTAAATTAAACTAATGCTGTTATTACTGGGAGAATGAATGTAAATGTAGAAAGCAAAACCTATTGAAAGCAAATATCCAAGTTCAGCAATACGTTGAATTGTATGGAAGGCCTACTACATTGAAGAGATAGCTAAAGAAAATTTTGAAATTAATAAAAGGCACAAATGATTTTCAGAAACTTACAATTATCTGTCGTTTCCTTCCTAATGGAAGGAGAGAACACTAGTCTATACAGCAAAGACATGTATGAATTTTCTGACCTGCAGAAAAGAGCATGATTGCAACTAATCTTGTACATGTATACTGGCTCATAGTCTGAATGAGGCTCTAAATTTGCTTCAGGGCATGATTATTCAAAACTATTTACATTAATTGGAAGTCCCAGGAACATGAAATTTGGAATTATTTGTGTGGTTTTGCTCATGGCACCTAAAAAATACAGTAAATTAATCTACTTCATATGCATTCTAGTTAAAACTATAAAATAATCTGAATTCTTCAAATGCAGTGATAATGTTCCCTGTAGTTATTTCTGCTGTACTAACAGAGGACATAAATTTACCCTATGAAAAAATTAATTCTTAGGCAAGCATTCTAAACTCAAGTTATTTTCTATACGCTCGTTCATTGTTTTACTGTCTATAGTCTGTTGTACATAGTAATACACAATATACCTTAGACTATTCCGTAATGTGCTCAAAGAGGGTCAGGCCTGAAACAGGTGTGGTTTGCAAGTGAAGGGACTATTCATAGGAGCTCATGCAGCTCCAGATTTGCAACTCAACTATGTTTCATTAGCATGAATTTGAAATGAATCACCACCTTAGCAAATGAAATGAAGGGATGTATAAGAGAAAGGAGTAACTCTCCAGATCCCATTATAGCTTCATTACAGCTTGGCTTTAGGATTAGAACTATGTTTATTTTTTTTGTTGCTGGTTCATGCTGCTGAAACATTTTTTTTTCATGTGGGAGACAGTTACAATAGGAAGCTTTGAAATGTATAAAAGTTTAGGCTGAGAATACAGGTGTTCCAGTGGCCAGTTTACCAGAGGAGAGCAGTATGAGTCTCAATGTATCTGCTTCACAGGCTTGCTCTCAAGCTAAACTCTGCCAGTTTTCAGAAAAATCTGGATCCTGTTGACTCTAGGGCTACCAGAACTTTTACTACTTTTGCATATATAGAGATAATAAAAAGATAGATTGCTTTTTTCTTTCCTTTGAGGGTGGCTATGGGAAAACTTGTATTAACAGAAATGGCAAGTTCAGGATGCTTTTTGTCAATGTGGTCTATACTGCACAAACTATTACTTTAAGGTAATAATCATAGTGGCTTGCATGATACTGAAGCAGTGATAGGCCATGCAAGAGATCTGAGGATTCAGCCTTTTCGAATTTGGTATGTAAATGGTAATACTATATAAATGAAAATACCGTTTCCAATATAAAACTTGAATCTAAATCTTGAAGACCAGATGCTGGTCTGTAGTGCTGTCATAACATCAAAGAATGGAAGTTGATATAGATGGCATAGAGAATTGACTGCAGATTGAAGGCTAGTGCTGAAAACGAATTCTTCCTATATTGTACAACCAGTTTGCAAACTATTAGAATGTTCTAATGGCCAAAAAAAAAAAAAAGAACAGCATTTTGGTTTGACTTTAAAAGAATCTGGGATATAAGAATTAGTGTGGGTTAAATCTTTTGTTTCTTATATTTGTATAATTCCATTAGCCATATGGGGTAGAACAGAATATAGGTTAAGCATTTCCAGAACCCATTTTTGCTGCTGCTGTGGATTACTTAGATCTTGCATCAGAGGTATTCTGTGCTTATTTCCTTCCTTCCTAGAGTAAATGGACAGGGATTAGAGAGAGATTTTGCTTGACTTTAGCTGCTACTTATTAACCAAGCAGCTGAGATATTGCAAGTGCATTGTGTATAGTAATTGCTGGTAGTGATGAGTTAATGTCTTCCTCCCAAAAGACAGGGAAGAGCTATTCATTTGGGGAGTGTATCTGAGGCATATTTCCTTTAACAGAATCAGTTGTGTATCTTCCCAGGGTTGTAACAAAAACCTTCCATTTTCTGTAGCACTTCATGTATAAAGGTTTTACTTTTTAATAATAAGTGTTTCCTTTTAGCTTTTGTTATCTTAATGGCCTGAAAATATCATGCACACATGTGCAGGATGGAACTGAGATTTTTCCAGTGAACTCGTTATGATACTTTGTAGAATTACAAATACTGGCAGTTATTTCCTTAGTGTCAATTAAAGTTCTTATAGTTGTTCCCAGCTTTGCTCTAATGGCATATGTATATCTTTCAAGCAAAATGTGCTCCGTAGTAAATGGCTTTGTTTAGAGTGTTTCTAATAGAAATGTCCCTGCCACATGCATCTGCTTGGTCTGTGTAATCTCTTGTAGAATGTTTTCTGGCATTGAACTGACAGTGTATGCTTAAGCAAGCTTGCTTTAGTTTTTTACATCTCTGCTAGTAATTAATGTGTAGCTTGGGGTATCCTCTATTAATTATGGGTAAATCAAGTTTTAATGAGATGTATGCAATCAGGCATTTGATTGTGGATAATAGGTAAGAAAAATGTTATTTGCAGAAAAACTTTTGTGAAATGATGTGGGTGTGGGTGTGGTGAAACATTTAATCCCCTTTTTTAATTGGTCTATTTTTGGGCTAAATATCAGGCCTACAAGATGTTTGTGAGAATCCTTCTGTTGAATTGGACAGGAATAGTACTTGGATAAAACTGTTTCATCTTCCAAGGCATCTCCCTAGTTTTCTGTGCATACTACTTTGACAGCATCAGGTTTTGATGTATTCTGGAGGATCGAGCCATAACTGTAATTCTAAATATTTTAGGGAAGCAGTATGTTCCCCTTCTATCCCTTAAACTCTGTTTTGTAAGCACAGGCAGAATTTGGGTGACAATGTAGTCCTTGAATCACTCAGCATAGGGGAAGTGTAATGCTTAGAAATCCAGTTTCCCTGAAGTCAGTGATAGTCTTCCACTGCCTGCAAGGGATAGCAAGCTAGGATAACAATAATCTAGGACTTCGTAGTTGCATGGATCGTCATATTTAGTGTGGATGCGTGTGTACAATCAGATGTAAATATTTTTGTATATTTCTTTTATATATATATGTAAAAATGTTTACATGCATATATGTGCTAAGGGGGAAGCAAGATGTTCCTTAATCTGCTTCACAAAATGACTTCATTTCTTTATTAACAAAACACAGTTTATTCACACACAAGCCAGGAAAAACAAAGTGTCCTTTCCTCATCCTGCACTTTGTTATTGGTTTTCCCACCTCATGTGCGAGTGGAATTGAGGTTGTCACCTCATTGTGGTCAGTTCCACACCTTTTTTCAGGGTAAACAGCATGCAAACTTGTATAAGCAGCATCTGAGCCAAGGCCATTTTTATAAACCAAACTTTAATTTGTTATTGTTTTGGCATCTATGAATGTGTGTGTGAGACCATGTGGGCTGGCTGTGGAAGACGTACTATAAAAACTAACAGTGGAATGTTCATCTGGAGATGTTCTCTGTTATTTATGAAAACTTGGGGCCCAATCCTGCCACCTTCTCTCACGCTAACCATCCCACTAAGGTCAGCCAGTGATTTTATTTCTTTAAGGATGACTTATGTACATAAAACTTCACTGGATTTGATGTATAGATGGAATTTTTAAACTTTGTAAGAGAATTAGATAAACTGTGTCTGCTGACATCCGTTGGATGTTGAAATGCAATCTGTGCCTTTGGAATTAAAATCTAAGCTGGTATGAACTGAGGGGGAAGGGGAAGGAGGAGGGAAGTTTTCACATTTAGTTGTATCTTTTTTTATTTTATAGGTGTTCACTATAAGGAATTGGTTGTAGGAATTAAAAAGAAATGTAAATATGAGAAACAAGTTCCAGACTCTCCCACTGGTTTTCAGTCCTTGTTAAAAGAAAGATTGGAAGTGCAAGTGCAACATAAAGCTGGCAAAGAAGCAAAGTTGTCTGAGCAATACAACCAAGCTGGAGCCATAATTAATGTTGTGAAAAATATATTTGGTTCAGATACTGTTTTTAAAGGTAAGTTTCACATTTGATACGAATAATGTGACCCTATTTCTTCTGAAGACCTAAAGTTTCTTTTCATATTTGTATCAAATTAGTTGAACTGCCCGTATGAAATCATTCAGCAAGCAGATGTTGCTTCATATATTTGCAGTAAAGGAATGGATATTTTGTATGCCAGTGCTGTAGACGTCTATTAAATTTCTTTTGCATTAGAGATCTTGTTTTATGTATATATCCCAGATGATTCTGTTACTGATCTCAGCTTGTGTAACCTTCAGCCAGGTAAGTTACCTGCCAAACTGGTAGAATTCTGATCACTGAATACAAATTAGTTTAGTCTACTTCCATTTATTATTCCTGTCCTAAAGCCTCAATCTTGTGCCAGGGTCTGTTACATCTGTACTTAGTATAGGGAACACATTTAGAGCATAGTGGAGGACTGCACGAGGGATACAATTCCATGTAATTATTTAAAGCTGAATCTTAAATTAGACTTAATACTAGCCTATACTACTATTATTAGTATATTTAAATAAGTAAGCATGATATGTTTTGTATCCAAACTTAAATGAGTATCTAGGAGTGCATGCAGCAGCTCTGACCAAGAAAAATGTAGTGCTTATCAGCCTTGTCTACCCAGCTCAGAACCCAGTCCTCCTGCCAAACTTATTGAATACAAAGCTACAGTTCTAGTAACAGGCTTAGTTACTTGGGGATATGATGTCCTTAGCATGATGGCCAACATCTGCAGAACACTGCAGGTGATAACATTAGTGCACTACTGTTAATCTTGCATCCCAGATCATATTGGATTGTTTGTTTGTCCTGCTGTCGGCTTTTCCACACAGGCAGAATTAGAAGGGAAACCAGAGCAGTGCTGGCAGTTTCCAGAACCTGCTTTCCAGATGGGCACTGGGCAAGGGGGAGCCAGCTGAAATATTGTCTAGATGAAGCAAAACCTGAGCTAGTAAATGATGGTTTTCCTTAACTGGCACAGCGCAAAGGAAGGAGTGAAAAACCTGAATTAAGCTAATCTGCCTCAGCTAAATGTGATCTTCAATTTAGAAACTAGAGCAATTTGAGCTTTAGGAATACTCCCCTGCTTTTTGGCTTCAGCTTTCACAAGCAGTCCTAAAGAAATAGCTTTGACCACATTACCAAAAGGTTGCACATATTTTTAGGGCTTATGTATCATGGTGGGTGTTTTTTTCTGTGCTTTAGCATCACTCTTTTTGTAAAATACATTATACATGCCCTTTCTAAGAACAATAGCTGTTATAGGTATAAAACAAAACTGATTTTAGTAAATCCATTGAGACATATGGTAAGAAATTCCATTGACAGCATGATAAATGTGTCTTATACTTGGCATAGCTTTAACATACCACTTTTTATTATTTTTCCATGATAATCTTTCACATAACCAAGAGTGTAATATAAGATTGCTTGCAAAGAAAAGTGTGAACTGCTCATGACATGAGAACAGGATTGTCTTCAGGTTGGAGTAGAACCTGTAATACTGTCTCTGAAGATGCTGTGTTTATTTTGAGGCCTGGCCCTGACGACAGTTTGAATTGGGCAAAAGAATCTGTTCTTCTTCCTAAACTTGCAGCCTCTAACAACTAAAGGTGCAAAATCCTCCCTGCTAGTTTTGAACTCTGGTTCCCCACATAGTATCACATTGCATTAGTGGCCAAACAGTGAAGACCAGTTGTCATTCAGTATAAGACACATTTTGGAACAATTCAGATTTGGAACTGATTTCAAAGCCATTTAGATTTCTATAAGGAACTCATTAGAAAACCCCCACGTATAACTAGTTTAAATACTGAATCAATTATTTATGTACATAGGCTACATATTGAAATAGTTTAAAATTTGAGTCGGTTGATCTCGAGCAGAATCAATTTGGTAAAGATATCAAACACATATAGGTGCTTCGTTGAACGAAGCATTTTCCCTGCCACTTGCTGCCTTGCCGCTAATGTTTTGTTCAGACATCATCTGAAAACAGTTTTTCGTATCACTACTTATGATAGCATACTCTGGAGGCAGAGAGTGAATGTGGTCCTCTATTTTCCATGTCACGCGTAACATGCTGTAGCAAAGTAATTTTATGCATTTCTTTTCTGCTCTCTGTATAGCCAAAAACATTAAGTGGTCTTTCATAGCAAGAAGGATATTTGGGCCCATCCCTGGGCCACTTCTGTTTAGCTTTTAACGTCCCATATGCAAAAGAGAAACCATTCTTTCCTGGAATTTTTATTTCTGCAAAACCCATCCAGAACTCAAATATCTAAGCATGTGTCTTGAAAATCAGTAAATGATAATCTTAACATTTAGTATTAAATTGTACAAAAATCTATATTTTCATGCAAGACTTCATTTAAATCTTTACTAATCATAAGAATAAAGTTCAACTGGTTTGATGGACTCAGATGCTAATGCCCTTATAATAATATGTCCAACAAAACAGCAGTGGGACGTGTAGGGAGTTAAGGTGAATCAAACACTAAGTAGTTGCTTTTGTTTGAATCTGAACAATTCAAACAAGACTTCGTGTTGCTTTGAAGAAGACTTATTTAGCAAAAAGACTTGGCACTTACTGCGGTTTTCAGAGCAGAATTTTTTCCTCCCTTCTTTTCTCACTAGAGGTGAACACTAAGCTGCTGTTGTGAAGGGAGAGAACTTGTTCACTCTGATACCTCTGTTCTCATGCTGTTGCTCCTTGGAGTGCCCTGTAAGTGCTTTGAGGCTTTCACCCAAATGCTGCCTCAATTCTGTTGTAACTGTTCATTCTGTGAATTTTTAGGCACTGTACCATGTATATGCAGGCTTAGATTTACAAAGGAGAGAAATTCAATCCTTTCAATGATACGCTATTTCCTGTTTTACTATCACAGTGCTGTCACCACTGGTTTCCAATGAAGTTCATTCAGTTGCCAGCATTTTTCTCTATTCTCAGCCTCACCATCCTACGCTGAAGGAGCTGAAGCTATATTGGGATGCTGTTTTAAGACTCTGGAAGCTAAGAAGAGCCAGAATTATTTTCTTGTGGTTTTAAGTTTTCTGATGTCAAGGTTTCTCACCTCATCCCAATAAGGAACCTTATTCTGCTTCTGACAGACCCAGCTCTAAACAAATGGTGACATTGGCATCTTTTCAAGTACCGACTCTGACTCTGTTTGGCAGGCTTAGCACAGTGATGCAAAGCAGTTGTTTTCTGTGCCCCCTTTTCCTGGATGGAAAGAGGTTGCTTTGTTATGTATCCTCCCCGTTTCAGCCCTCCATGTTTTTAGGAGATCATCTACCTGTATTTTTTTCCTTTTAGAATAATAATGGCCCAGTAGAGAGGTCCATCTTCAAGTATTTCTTATCGCCATGCCTTCTGCATCAATAGTCTATGGATCTTTAAATATATCAAATATCTTATAAAATACCAGTATTCAGATTTTGCCATATCTTCCCTTCTGGCAGTGAGCATATGTAGGATGAGTTAACTGATCGGTATGGTAGGAGCAAGTGAACACTAAAGTGAGAACCCCCTGTTTATGATAAAAAGAAAAAGGAAAGGGGTGGGATGGGCTGTGTGTTCTGCTACTGCTTGAGTCCTTCCAACCTTTTTACTGTTCTCATTTGCGAAATATAAATTATCAGGGTCTTTTATGTCTTTCAGAGGAAACAAAGAAGTGGCTGATGAACAAAACTGTACAGAAGTAAGCAGTTAATTTCAGTATGATCTGAATTACTGTCTGACTATTATACAGAGTTGGAGATGAGCAAACTATTCATTAACAGACATTATAAAATAGGAAAAAAGTAAGCTTATGGCCCTGTTACTCCCTCAATAGCAAAGAGTCCACAAAATAGGATTCGGTAATGATTACTAAAGAAGGAAAAGAGAACAAAAAACTCGTATGCTGGTATTTGGAGAGCTTTGATGTGGCATTTCATTCCCTGGTGTTTTAAAACCAGACTTTTTCAGTCAGACTAAACTGAAGCATATTTTACAAGCCAGAAATTATCTTTTCACTTTCTGTCTATATTTGAGAATGAAAAAAAGCAGGGCAGTACAAGCTGGTGAGTAGTAAGGTGTGTTGATGGAGACAAGCTGGGAGTTTGTTGGCAGCAAATGGGGATTAGCAATTTATTTATTTATTTTTTCCACAGAAAAGTGATGTTATTTCAGTGCCATCAGGAGTAGCAGTACAGAGATAGAAAACTTTTAACTCTGTCACATCTGTGCTGAAGAACAAAGTGAAACTTCTAGAGAACTAATAAATATCTGATGCACCTCTATGCAAATAATAACCTAAATGACAGGCTTTCTTGTGATGTGTATAACCTTCCCATGTCTCTAGGGATACAGAACAAGATCTTGTCCTGCACCTGTGAAAAAAAAAGTAATAGTCTGCTTTTCTTTCCTGCTTGGTGCAGTTTTTCATCTGATTTCAGTGAGGTTTGAATTGTATCAGATACAAATGCCTTCATTCACGGCGTAAGTTTGGTTCAGTAGATTTGCTCCTTTGTTTGTATATTTGTAAGGATATTATGACTATGACCTCACAGTTCAAATTGCCTTTAATAGGAAACATTTTCTACTTAACTTTTCCAAAGCCAAGTTATGTTTATGACGTGGTTTATGTGTGGTGTTTGCAATTGAAGGAGATGGGACCTCATGACCTAGATTGGGCTCTTTAGTTGCATCTTTCTATCTTCTTAAAAGGGGTATCCTTCACTTTTGCAGAAGGAGATGAAGCTAAACAAATAACTTCATGTAGTCAGCCACAGTGAAGTTAAGGGGCAAAAAAATACAAGCCATGATAATGTCAGCAGTCAATATTGTTTCTCTTTGCGGAACCATAAACAAAATCATGAAACTAGTCTCTAAAAGGTCTTGATGACAGCTCTGGTAAATTTAAGCAATCTGGCTACAAAGATGAATGGTATTTTCCTGTTGCACATTCTCTCTCTCTGAAGCTATTTAAATCTAATTAACCTAGTGTCAAACTCTCTGATTTCCCTCCAAGGTTCTAACGCAGGGCCCTAAACAATGTTGATTTTTTTTTTTCTTTTTTTTTTTTTTTTTTTTTAATACTAACTTCTCCTGAAGTACTTGTTTTTAACATTTATCCTTTTATTTGTTGGTATACCAAAATAAATTATTACCTCAGGATTGAATGGTTATGACAGCAAAGCAGATGGTACCCACAGAAGAAAAACAGTTTTTTGACTAATACAGAAAGCATGTGTATACAATGACTGTCTTGCCCCGGCTTGACTTGGTATTAGCAATTTCCATTTTTGTTAGTTTTCCATTTCCTTCTACTGGGTGAAATTTTGCTTCACTGAAGCCAGTAGACATTTTACCATTGCCTTCAGTAGGGAAAAAACTGGGGTGGTTAGTGACAGCCACCATGGCTTTATTTAAGGGCAGATCCTGCCTGATCAATTTGGTGGCCTTCTGTGATAGGGCTACAGAACTGATGGATAGGGCAGAGCAGTTGACATCACCTACATGGACTTGTGCAAAGTGTTTGACACTGTCCCACGTGACATCCTTGTCTCTAAACTGGAGAGACATGGATTTGATGGATGGACCACCTGGTGGATAAGGAGTTAGCTGGATAGTGGCACACAGAGTTGTAGTTAACAGCTCAGTGTCCACGTGGAGACCAGTGACAAGTGGTATTCCTCAGGGGTCAGTGTTGGGACTGATCCTGTTGAACATCTTTGTTGGCGACATGGATGGTGGGATTGATGCACCCTCAGCAAGTTTGCCGATGACACTAATCTGTGTGGTGCAGCGTACATGCTGAAGGGAAGGGATGGGATCCAGAGGGACTGTGAAATGCTTGAGATCTGGGCCAGTGCCAACTTTAGGAAGTTCAACAAAGCGAAGTACAAGGGTTGGGGGCACTCCCAGGCACAGCTACAGGCTGGGTGGAGAAGTGATTCAGAGCAGCCCTATGGAGAAGGATGTGGGGGTGTTGGACAATGAGAAACTGAATGTGAGCCGGCTGTGTGTGCTTTCAGCCAGAAACCAACCATATCCTGGGCTGCATCAAAAGGAGTGCAGCTGTCAAGTTGAAGGTGATTCTGCCCCTCTACTCTGCTCTTGTGAGACTTTACTTGGAGTATTGTGTACAGTTCTGGTGTCTCCAACATAAGAAGGACATGGAGCTGTTGGAGTAAGTCCAGAGGAGGGCCATGAGGATGATAAAGGGGCTCGAGCACCTCCCATACAGGCTGTGAGAAAACTGAGGTCTTTCTTCAGGCTTTCAGCCTGGAGAAGAGAAGGCTGCGTGGAAGGCTGCCTTCCAGTATCTGAAGGGGGCCTACAGGGATGCGGGAGAGGGACCCTTCATCAGGGGCTGTAAAATACAGGATGAGGGGTAAGGGTTCAAACTTAAACAGGTGAGATTTAAGTTATATATAAGGAAGAAATTCCTTAGTATGAGAACGATGGCTGCCCCATCCTTAGCAGTGTTCAATGCCAGGTTGGACAGAACCTTGAGCAACCTGATCTAATGTGAGGCATCCTTGCCTATGGCAAGGGGGTTGGAACTAGATCATCTTAAGGTCCTTTCCAACTGTAACCACTCTGTGATTCTAAACTATCACTCACCATTAGCTACAGAATACTGATTTTTGCAGAATATAAGAATTCCCAGAATGATTGCCTATCTTATCCTGCAGTACTGACAGTGGACCACCTTCTCTGCCATCTCTATCCAAGGAATCAGGAGAGTTGCAGTGGATGCCCCATGCTTCAGCATTTAGGTCACTGATGTTATATTGGTCTTATATCATGTTACCCTTCTAGGATAAAGAGGATTCTACTCCCATGTCCAGTTTAATTTTATTTTAAGCTTTGAAAGAAGGAGGAAAAGGTTTTAAGAAGACTTTAAGAAGGTTTTCAATTGCTCAGTTTTGATAAGCAAAGCCTTGAAATTGCTTGGACTTTTGGCCAAAAAAAAAAAAAAAGGCATTGAGAAAGCCATAGTTAACCGGCCTGAAAAGCATTTTGACGAAATCAGCCAGCAACAACAGCAACCCCCATCCCCAAATTACACATACCTGAAGCTCTTCTGAAGAATTCAGTAATTCTTAATTCCCTAATAACTAAAAAACACCCAAACCAAACAAACAAAACCACCCACCAAGAGCGTTCTCCCCCTTCTCTCCCCTCAACTATTAGATGTTTCTAACAAAAAAGCTTGCTGTAACAAAGATGTATTTTACTGTGGTCCATACCGCTACAAAATGTTAACACGAGACAGCATTTTGGCGTATATTTTTGGGCCACCTCATGTTCTCCGAACAAAGAACAATAAATTGAGAAGATTTTTGAACAATAGCTTATTGGGAGAAATAAATTGTAGAAGCTTAAGCAGCACATAACTGTGAATGCAATTTATGCTTCAAACATGCTTCCTTTTGAAGGTAACCAAAAGGTTTGCCCTGTTTTTCCAGTTCACATTAAGTTTATATAATCATCAACTCATTACTTTAGCAGGGGAACCTGTGCTGTAAATGCCTGGAATAGCTATAAGCAGTCCTGTGCACTGTCCACATGCTGTGCAAGAGGGATGACACTTAAGTATAGGTATGTCAGCTGAGCCACAGAATTAAATAAATATTGCAGTTGTAAGAAGCACTTTATGCTCTGAGTCACCACCTTTGGTATGCATTCTTTTCCTAGTATTTGTCTTCCATCAAATATTTAGTTTTCAAGCCACTGGTATAAACTGGAATGACATTTGAATGTACTGTTTCAAAATTTATTGCTTTAAGATGTCCATTATGCTATTGTTATGAGGCTTCTATTAATTATCTGATTAATTTGGTTTGTGTATTTGTCTCAAGGTTTTGGCTCTGCTTCTGTAATTTGTAAACTGACATCTGAACTCTAGGGAGTGTGATATTTCAATGCATATTTTTGGCATGGATACTTGAATACTTTCTCATCTGAGGGTGCTGCTACCTCCCTATAATGTTACCTGGTTACATGTCACAGGTACAAATCAGTGGTGCCGGCTATTTTGGCAAGGATTTCGCTGGTTAGATAACAGCAGCAGGACAAGTGTCTTCCCTGAAGATACAGTTGCTATAACTGATATTTACAGAGTAGAATTTCGTACTAGAAAGCTGGACTACTAGTGTGGTAAGGCAGTTCAGCTCTCCCACATGACCCTTCTAAGAGATAACTAATAGTGCTTGATTTCTTATGATCGTATTTGGGTTTGCTGGATCACACTGGCTTTAGATGTGTGAGCCATCTTGTAGAAGATGATTTAACTGCATTTGAGCATCTCGGAATGCAGGTTTCTGGGTCAAAACCTGTCGTGGTTTAAGCCCAGTCGGCAATTCAGCCACACAGACTCTTGCTCATTTCCCCCTGCCTTCCTCCCCCCGGCTCCTGGGGGGATGGGGAGGAGAACTAAAAGAATGTAACTCCCACGGGTTGAGATAAGAACAGTCCAGTAACCAAGGTATAACACAAACCACTGCTGCTACTACCAATGATAACAATGATAAGGGAAGTAAGGGGAGAGAATACAACCGCTCACCACCCGCCAACCGATATCCAGCCCGACTGAGCAGTGATCTAACCCTTTGGGGTAACTGCCCCCAGTTTATATAGTGGGCATGACGTGCTGTGGTATGGAATACCTCTTTGGCTAGTTTGGGTCAGGTGTCCTGTCTCTGCTTCCTCCTGGCTTCCCCTCCTCCCTGGCAGAGCATGAGGCTCAGAAAGTCCTTGGTCAGACTAAACATTACTGAGCAGCAACTGAAAACATCGGTGTTCTCAGAGCTGTTCTCAGGCTGAGAGTCAAAAACACCGCACTGTACCAGTTACTAAGAAGGAGAAAAATGACTGCTACTGCTCAACCCAGGAAAAAACCTGTTAAGACTTCCCCAAGGGGGCAGGATTGGATGGTTCACAGGATGGTCCCCAAAAGATGTACTAGATCTGCTTTTGCTTGGCAGGACACCAACATCAAGTACTCCTGTTTGTTCTCACCTGCCTAAAATCCAGTGCAGCCAAGGGTAACTGAAGTTTGTGGGTGAATGTATTATCTATGTCTTAGTTTTGCCCTGGGCTTCTCATCCCTTTTTGGCAAATGCTTGATCAATTGCAATTATTTTAAGCATAAAATACACATTAAATCACATCATGCCTCAGAAGGACACTCACTATTTTTTTAAGGATCTTAAAACAGTCTTTTTCATTCTGAACTCTGCCTTCTGATACTAATTTCAGTATACCTGTCAGAATTCATCCTGAGGAGAGCTGTATTAAAGGAAAACATTTGCATAGCTGGGCAAATAGGGTTAGCATCCTTTGTTATAAAAGTCCAAGTTAAGTCCCGTGGAACAGAAAAAAGTTGCTCTAGTCATGTTTTGTTTAACTTAATTTTTCCTAACTTATTTCTGTCTTATTTTCTACATATGGCACCTTTTGTACAGATGACCACCTGCTCTTGTAGCCTAAACCAGCTGTTTAATTATGCTGCATTGTTGAGATAAGATTTTTCTTTTACTTCCCTGAAGTACTTAGTTTTTAGCCTCTGATGCTCTTTAAAGTTGAAGTGCTTTTGAAGATAAGACATATTGCAGACACAGCATGTGATGGAATAAGTGAACATAGAATGCACTTCACTATCTGTTTGATCTCTTGAGATGCTGATAATTGGTGGTGGCATTGCTGGGCTGGCTGCAGGGATGGGAGTTACTCTCCGGGGATTTGGGACCAGGTAGAGTAAGAAAATACGACCTAGAACACTGCTTAGTGCTTTATCATATACTCTGGCCAAAGTTCTTCTGTGCTTTGCGCTGAAGGATATCCCTCAAAAGTCATCTGCAAGGTTTCTTTGTCACAGGAAAAAGAGTTACAATTGCAGAATTTTTACTTTATTGCTAATTAACACAAACTTCAAATTACTGATGAGTATTTAGGAAAAGAGAACATAATTTAAAAAACTTATTTTATTCTTTTTTCTTACTTCCCAGCCCAGCTTAAGGCAAACATCATCATCCTTGCACCTCCCTAGTCTCAACTTTCCTCATTTTTCCTGCACGTTACACTTAGTCCATCCCAATTCCTTTGAGTGTGGGGTTGTGTTTAATTGTGTCTGACCCACCCCTCATCGCTGCTCCTACCCCAGCATTGGGTCATCCCTGAGTGCATGTCCCTCAGATATGGAATTCCTTTTGGTATAGAAAGCCTGCTTCAAAGAATGTCTCATTAGACGCCTGTCTCCTTAACACTCCATGTGTCTATGTGTGTCTTCGCAACTCTTAGCCTAGCAGATACTGCTTACATGTGTGAGGAAGGTTTGCCATATGATGCTCAGGCAGCTTTTGGTGTGTGTGAGGGTGTTTATGTGGGTTTCAGAGCCAGCAGGAACTAGATACCACAGAACAGTTCATGGCCATATTTTGCTCAGGTCACCTCTGTAGCCCCTGCTACCAAACCTTGCAATTCATGCCCATTAGAGTGCTTCACACATGAGCTGATTAGGCACTCATGTATGTACTAATTGGGTGTACTTGGGTAAATTAATTGTGTGTCTAAAGGATCAGCAATTCTCATTACTTAGGAAGGCAGTTAGTTTTTTCCCAATGAAGTTATGAAATGTGTTAAAAACAGCATCTTTGAGCAGCAGCTATCTAGCAAAACCAGCCTTTTTTAATTTTGTTTTTTTGTAGTTAGCTTAATTAAACTTCAGTTTTTCTTTAGTAAAATAAACAGCCAGGTAAGTATTTTCACATGCACAGAACAAATTTTAATCATCAGTTTATTTTTGGAATTGGTTTGAAATAAAAAATAAAAAGCCAATAAATAAGTTAGCACAGCCTGGTTTGCTTACTGCATATGAAAACCTGAATCTTGTCCCTTTTTTTAACAAATCTAGTTCTGAGGAGAGAGTCTGTTAACTGCTATTGTCTTGCCTCTGCTAACATTGTAATGGTTGTTTTTTATACAAATAGAAAAAAATATAATCTGTCTTCTGCGTTGTTTCTGCTTAGGACAGCTTAAATTCCTTGGAGCAGAACCTCTAGAAGGAGGTAACTGCTGGAACAGGAAAGAGTGTTGGAGGCCAGGCAAAGGACATGTCACGCAAATATATTGAAGCAAACCTGGTATTATTTGCCAAACAGTGTAAAGTGGTGGTATTGATATTAGTACAGCTCTTATTCCAGGTAAGATATAGCTTATAACTATTGGAGAACTTAGACATATGTCCCTATTAGTATAACCTGCTTAGTGAAATATGCATGTATCTGGGTGTGTGCTAAAAACTAGTATTGAGTAAAGGCTTCAGGATTAGGTTCAATTTCAGTTTCAGTGGTTTAGAGTATTTCCTTCTCTTTCCTAGTAATGTTCAATTCAGACTTAATGCGATTAATATTTTACACTTACTTCTGAAAGCACCTATGGATATTGCATGTTTTCCCATTTACCGACTTTAGTAAGAATTATTAAATTTGGTTTGCTTTCTTATACATGAAATTGGGGAAGAAAGCTCTAGTTCTAATCACTAAGTATATGATGGACTCAATGAAAGAATGATCAGTAATTACAGATGTGAGGCTGGAAGTGAAGTAGAAATGACTCATCCTGTAGAACTTTACATTTACAAGGTGTGTAGATTATACATCAGCATTTAGAAATGTGATGTGCAGAGAAAATACAAATGGTGTTTCTCTAACAAATTAAAAAGTAATAGATATTATAGTAATGAAGACTGTCTTTCCTTGAAACCACTGCCAGTCTGTCATGGAATTCTTACCAATGTGTTGTGGGGTAATAAAATCTTTCACAAGTAATGAAACCACAAACTAGAATATTGTCCAGACACCATTCTATCATTGAATGTTTTATGCGTTGTGACTTTTCTAAGAATGGTAACACTTTTTACAATAATATCCATAAATGCTCTTATAGTCATCCCTAGAGCTTTATTAAAAAGGATTTTGAGTGTCCAATTCCAAATATAGAAAAAGAGAAAAATAAATCTGGAGATTTAATTTCAGTATTAGTGTTCTGTGTCACTGTTGTACAATATGAATGGTAGATGTTACCAAGTTGCCATTAAAAGAATGTTTTTAGATGAAAGCTAAGTTCAGGTGTGATATGGAAAAGTCACGCAGTGTGTGAAGGTAAGATGATAGAAAGGTGCAATTATGTGTCTGCTGCCAGAGCATATGTTAGATTATTGTCTAAACAGTTCAAGTTTTACCAGTTATTTTGTGATGTGTTTGGGTTTTTTGTTCATTCTTGTTTGGGTTTTTTGATTTTTTTCAGAATAGTGCAGTCCTAAGTGGTGGTACACGCAAGAAGATGAGGGACCATTTTTAAAATGCATGAAGATGTGATCAATCTTAACTTTTTCTTTTGTTATTTTTTCAGGGGTCACATTTGCAACTTTCATCTTTAGTTACAAGGATGGTTTTCGAACGGAAAATTATTTTCATGTAATGAACTGGTTCTAGCAGTTAAAACTCAATGTCAGACATGATAAAACTGGTATCAAGTGTTTGTAGACTTGCTGGCCTCTGCTGTCCTTCTAGGAGGGACTAGCTTTGTTTCTTTATTTTTTTTATCTCCAGGTATGGGCTAAATTAATTGTCCAAGTTACTCTGAATTTGTAATGTTGGAGCTTGAATAAAGATAGTAAAGTCTGCATAATTACCAGCTGTACATTTAGCAGAGCTGAGAAGAAATTTGCTATCCTCATCTTTTCTTAACAGGAAAATTACAGTTATGCTTTTTTTTTCTGTGAAGAACAAATATTTCTGCTGATTTTCTGTGGAAACTATGAATTGAAATACTTAGATTTTATTTAGATCTTGCAAATTTAAGTACTTCCTATATTGAATTGTTTCCAAGTATTCTGATCTCATGTCACATATAATCAACCATTTGTGTATCGGTTGCCTCTCCTCACGTGTGCTGCCTAGACTGCATGTCCCCTGTTGCCCTATGCTTGGTGTGGCAGTGGGCTTTAGGCACACTGAAGACTTGCACATATGCCATGGGGCTCAAAGGTATGTTGAATCTATTGATTTTAAATACCCAGCTTTCATAGTGAAAAACTTACCTAAATTGTGAGAGTACTGTAGTGCGAAAACACTTCAAATACTCTTGTGTGTGAGAGAAATCCTCTATGCAACTGCTATTTTCTACCTTACTCTCTTCAGTAATAACTATAATGCTGCATTTCCCCCACTCTTTCTAGTAGAGTCATAGAATCATAGAATCATAGAATAGTTAGGGTTGGAAAGGACCTCAAGATCATCGAGTTCCAACCCCCCTGCCATGGGCAGGGACACCTCCCACTAAACCATGCCATCCAAGGCTATGTCCAACCCCACCTTGAACGCCGCCAGGGATGAAGCATTCACAACCTCCCTGGGCAACCCATTCCAGGGCCTCACCACCCTCACAGTAAAGAATTTCTTCCTCATATCCAATCTAAACTTCCCCTGTTTAAGTTTAAACCCATTACCCCTTGTCCTCTCACCACAGTCCCTAATGAAGAGTCCCTCCCCAGCATCCCTATAGGCCCCCTTCAGGTATTGGAAGGCTGCTCTGAGGTCTCCACGCAGCCTTCTCTTCTCCAGGCTGAACAGCCCCAATTTTTCTTGGTAAAAATCATTATTTGAAGCAATTAAAAATGCTATCATTTGTTTGTGGGAATCTACCTGAGGAGAAGTCTCTCATCAGGATCAATTTGGGAAGTGGGCTATAAGGAATATCAGAATTCACTGCTATTCCTTGCAGCCTTCACTGTCCTCCAGATAGTAGATACATGCATTGGCCTGTTCTGGAAAGCTAGCTGAAACAAACAGTCCTGCTTAAAGTAATTTCATTTACCTTGTATTGACTTCTGTGGTTCCCATACTTGACTATCATGACAGGACTTTCTCCAGGATGTGTACTGAAGTCGACGTGTGGCTGCATATGTGATGAACTGGCAACTCCAATGTCCAGATGGCTATCCTGGAATGATGCAATGAACGAAAGAAAGAAACAGTAACTTAGAGTACAGTGTTCAAGATCAGAATTCAGTGCAACTTGTTTTCAGAGCATGACATTAGGATTTTCTTGTGGTTTTTTTTGATGTTCTACCTTCATAATAATATGAAGGGATGTTAAAGAAACATGATCTTTATCCAGATGTATTTGCAAAGAATTTAAGTTTTGAAGCTATCTGTATCTTCCTCCTTGGGATTGACTGGAGTGCAATTGATCTGTGAAACACATTGTGCAATGTGATTCTTATCAGACAATCATGAGGTGTTTTCGAATTTGAAGAAGCAGTGGATTTCTTATTCTCAAAAATAAGCACCATATGGTTTGTAACCAGTTCCCTGACTGGCCTCCCAGCTCATTTAGTCTCTGGCTTCCTGACAAAACTGCTGACTCTCTTTGGTCATGCATCAGAGAAAGCTATTAGTTTTAAACAGAATCCTTAACTTGTAAAAGAGAGCTTTAGTAACTCATGTCTGCAGTAATATGCAAATTTGATTTACTAGCATGTATAAAACAGGCTTCAGATCTGCGGAGAATATGTGAAAAGTTTCCAATATGTGAAAGCTTTGACAACTATTTCTTTTCTTTCTCATCAGGGTGTGGTGAACACTGGTTACAAGGACTTGCCAAATAGAATGGCTACTCAAGCCAGTAGCCTTTATTCCAGTAACATCTTGAAATTATTAAAGCTGTTTCTCCCAAGAAAGAAAGAATATTTTCACTTTGAACAACAGGATAATTTAGATTATAGGGCTATTGATCATGTCATTAAAGGAATTTTGGTAATGAAGGTGAGTTTCAACACCACTTAATTTTTTTAATGAAAACATATAAATTGTGTTGTATGAAAGCTATGATTGTTTAGTCATTCCAAGGGAACATTATCATTCAATGTCTACATGATAATGTGTGGGAGTTTGTTGCGTCTTTCAAGCACAAAAATATGGGGCAAAAAGAGATTTATAGAATGTTTGATACTGTAAAATTACTGTTGTACTGTAAACTTGTGTTTTTAAAGAATGTGTTACTAAGAATCAGCCTGTCTCCTGGGCTACCGAACTATGCCTTAAGCAATATGACTTCAAGAGCAAGACAGTTTACCCACTCAAATCTGTATGCATTGAACTAAAGTGTTGACAATAGGAATAGGTGAGCTCAAAAGGACTTCAAGAAGTGCAAGTCCTTCCAAGCCCAAATGGTTTGACCGCACTTACTGTGTCTTGTGCCAACGTCAGGAGAGGTATTGTGGAACAAGCAGGAATTTATCCTCAAAACATGAAATGTATTTCAACCCTGATACGACATCATTAGGCTATATCTTGCATAGTCTCTGTTGTAATAGCAGTAGTTCTCATGTCTTTCTGCATCCTTTGGCTCTTTATTCTGGGAAGAGAAAAGGAACTAGATATGCAGCTAAATCAGGAGATTTGTGAGAACTGATATTACCTGTATGTTGGCTGCAATTTTCTTTATGCAAGATGTTTCTTGAGATAGACAGATTTTTTTTTTTTTTTTCATTAAGTTTATTTTGGATGTAGTAAAGAGGAAGGCTTAATGTCTTTAGTCATGGTGAGTTGGAGATTGACAGGAATCCATATTTGCCTCCAGGTAGCATTAAACCAAAGTACAGTCGTGCTAAATGTTTAAATATTGGCAGACTGGAATTACTGTTTCCTAAGAAAGTGTTTGTAACGAGAAGCATATTTGTGTTCAGCTTTTAAGGAATGTAGTCTAGGATATAGGTAGGTTTTCTTGTTTAACATTTGTTTTCTGGGCTTTGTGTGTTTCTGTGTGGTTTTGATATTTTTTTTTTGTGGTGGTGGGGTAGTATTTTTGTTGTTGTTTTTTTTTCCCCCTCTCCAGTATTAGGTGTATTACATACTGTCATGGGTTCAGCAGTAGCAGTACCTCTGTAACATAATGAAAGGTAAGATACAATAGGAATTAATCCTAATTGTCCTGTTCTGCAACAGGAGGTGTAAAGTGTTATTTCAATAACCTTTCCCAAGTACAGTATCCCTTTCTATTGAAAAAAAAAGGCACAAGAATAGGAAGAGGCATACTCTTACAATCTAGGAAAATTATTGACACAACTGGAATTTATATAAAAGGTACAAGGGAATTAACTTATACATATTTCTTCTTGCCAGTTTGGCATTTAAATGATGAGCAATGCTAGGAATAATTGTGTAAAAATAAAATGAGATCCCGAAAAGTAATGTGGATTAACACTGAAAAGCAGCAGGCAGTGGTGAATCAGAGTTTCTAACATAATGTTGCTTTCCAACTGAAGAAAAGGCTAAAATTTAAACTTTTCAGCATCTTTGGTGAATCACTGTATACCTTTTGTTACCAAGAAACTTCTTCTGATATTAATTTTGTATGAAATAAAAAGCCAACCTATAGGTTAGGGACCCAATCCAGGGCCAATTAAAATTAACATAGACTGTTCTCAAAAGCTTTTGGATCAGGGCCTGTACATACTGCAGAACTCCAGATGTCATTATCTGTGTTGAAATATATGTAGGAAATGGAAAATGAATCATATAGCAAGGTTTTGATTATGTTGAATCACATTTTCCCCATAAACAAGATTGTTACAGTCTTTGTGTTAAATGTCTTTAAAAATAATGATAGAATGAAAAAGAACAATGCAAATTGTACATTAAAGAATACATGCAGCACACCTTTTTAAGGGTTCACTACCTTCAAAGCTCCTGTTCAAGGTAAATGAGTAACAGTAGAAATATCTATTAGCTCAAGGAAAGCAATTTTTGGTGGTACAGGAAGTTTTCTTCCTTCTTAGAGGAAGAAAAAAAAAAAGAGAAGTAAAGCTGTTTCACTTAGCAAACCATTCCATAACCAAGCTTTGTACAGCATCTGAAAGACCGTCCTTACTGCCTCCTCCCAGGGTCATGGACTTAAAATGTTTTGTCCAAAGTACCATCCTTGTTTGAAAATCTGTTTTCTTTGATTACTGTTGGCCAATTTGCATACAAGTTTTATTTTTTTTATTAAAATCCTCCTAAAATGATAATTCAATTGAAAATTAAATTCATGTGATCTCCAAGATTGAGATTGTGATATCTTTCTACCCTGAGCTTTGTCTTCATCTGAGAAATTTGTACTGTACAATGATTTGCTTAGTAAATATACTTGGGTATATTTAACAAAACATTGTGCGAGTGATGACAAAATATGTCTCTAAAATATTTTGTTATTTTGGATTAATTAAATGATCTAGTCTTTTCCTAAAGAGGGAAAAACATTTCCTTAAACCACCAACACATATGGTCAAAGAAACTAGTACTGGGAGTAATAATATTTTCTCCCAAGGAAGTATTGTTGAACTCTTTGTGTGGTCTTGCATCTTTTAACAATGTTCAGATGCTACACTGTGGTCTGTATTCCTACTAAAGCAGTAAAGGTTGTGAGAAGTCATTGGGGAATTTGATATATTTATTTATTTATTTTTATGAACTATTTCTCCATATTTGCCCTAGTGGAATATTTTTTAAAGAAATCTAGTTTGGCAGTCCCATATGCATCTGCTGGATCCTGGGGTCCCCAATTCATCTTCAGTTGACAAAGATTCCATTATTCCAAAATTAGTTTTCTGGCAAAAACAATGTCTACAAGTTATGCATGTTTAAAATCATGTGCAGGAAATTCCTTCTGCTGCCATGGGTGTCAGTGACATTTCAGTGGAAGTAGGGTTTGGGTTCAATGCCTGTTTTTTTTAATATTATTTTATTGTTCTATTATTAATAAAGAAAAGTGCTGGTTCATTCTTCTGAGTGTATACTCTTTTTTCTTTATAGGTTTGGCATGTATTTTAGGACTGAGGCTTGTTTATCCTAATCCTTCTTTTCCTCAAATAGTGACCAGATTTGTTCTTGCTTGGAACAGTGGTTATCGCACTACCCAGGAAGTCACACCTGGCCTCCGTTTGCCTCTGATGCCAGAAATTGCATTTATTATTGCTGAGTGTACTGTCTGCTGTTTTCTTACGTTGTGTACTTCATTATGACAGATTTTATTTCAATTTCATTAGGAGGCACTTACAAGAAATCAAAACAAGATTAATGACTTACCCAAAGTGAATTACAAATGAGATTACAACATAAGTTCCTGCTTCAAAACTTTTACTCTAGGCACTAAATGATGCTGTTTTTATATTACTTGGATCCATGATGTGTGTTCCTACACAGAAATTTTACTGGCAATCAAAGTTGCCAAATAATGAACACTGCTTGTAAGTACAGGAATGCTGACATATAAGCATCAACTTTATGTTTATACCCATTGTCTCTACAGTGAATATACATATTTCTGTGAGTGATACAATGACCAAAGAAGAAAATGCTTAAGACCGTTAATGGGAATAGTAAGAAGACATGATGAGAACTTCGATGTCATCTCAGGTATATCTGTCTATATTCTTTGCTTTTTCATCTGCATAGGATCTGCATAATGCCCTTTTTGTCTGACAAATAGGATGTTTCCAAAAAAGGAGAATGCTTCTTCAGGTCATGAAACTACTAAGTTAAGTTTTCCAAAGACACACAAGTATCTTTGTTTGGCACACAAGTAGCTAGGTTACTTTGCCTAATTGAGATACCACATGCCTTTGCCATGATATAGAAGTACAAAACTGCATGTGGGAATAATAATTGACTTATTTTCCATATAGCATATTTATCTCTGAAATTCAGTATGTTTAATGTTAGGTTTCTGTTACTAATCAGGTATCAAAATCAGTAACCTGATATTTTTTTTAAAGCATTAAACAGCTAGGACAGCCCCTGAAGTCTCTTCATGCTGACGATGAAGGTGAAAAATAATTACGGACTTCTGGATCATAAGACTGACTATTCAGGTGTGGAAAACTTGTAACAAAAATATTTGCAGAGCTGTGCATAGAAGAGAGGGATAGATTAAGATAAATTGATTCAAGAGGCTCACTGGAAATAGCCACAATCAAGACACACTTTCATATTTTAGTCTGATCACTCTTGCACTGAGACTACCTGCTGGAAACCTCTCTTAGAATCATAGAATGGTTTGGGTTGGAGGGAACCTTCAAAGGTCATCTAATCCAACCCCTCCTCAATAAGCAAGAGCATCTTCCACTAGTTCAGGTTGCTCAGAGCTCTGTCTGAATACAAATTTTAAAAATTTTGTTGTTTTTGGTTTTTTTTTTTTTTTTTTTTTAAATCTTACAGGTGAAATTTAATTTTTGAGCAGGTGATTTCTTAATTACGCAGAATGCTGGATATGTTCAAATTACCTACTCCAGAATACGATTATCTCTGCCTTCTTCCTAAAGCAGCATTTAAAGGAGGATATGGTATCCTTCTATTCCATTCAACATAATATTGAACTGGTTACTCAATGTTCAGGATTCTTCTCTTCAATAGTTAAGTAACTCAAAACTAGGAGGGTGGTCTGTGCTAGCAAACCTAGCCGTATGATCAAGCAAAGAGCCTAATTCTGCCTGAAATATTCATGCTGCGAGCAGTGAGGAACAAGGGGTATGTGCAGAATCAGGCCCGGCAGGAAAACCATTCACTTATATGGACAAATATTTGCCACTCTTCTTCATTAGATCATGGAATTTGTTATCCCTAGGGCCAGGAAGATGATTTTATAGCCTTTTTGTTTTCTACTGTCCTTATTTGAGCATATCCCTTTGACTGTGCTATGTCTCATTCAAGAGAAAGCAGCCTTTCATTGCCAGTTCCATAATGTTCAGTCAGTTACAAAGCAGCAACACATTCATCAAAGGACTCAATTCGTTTGCAGAAGTACCAATCTGTATTTAGTTTAGTTTATAAGTACATCAGGAGAGAGACAATATTTACTTTTATTTGCTCTATTTTAATCTACTTTCAGATGCATGTGGTGTTCAAAACTTATTAAAACTGAGCAATTTCTTCCTAGAGGTAGATTCTAATTGGCAATTATCTTTAGTATAGATAGAGAAAGGTAGTATTTTGTGCTAAAGGAAGACAGAGAAAAGAAGTATATTTCAGCACTGAATCTGGAAGAAATGAGGTGTTGGATTTCATTAATTCTTTCAAGCTTTTCAAACAGTACTATTGCTGGAGAGAAATCTGATGCATGTCCTGGAACTTACTGGAAGGTTACATGGCAGTCAATATACAAAGTAATAAAGGTCATTTTCCAAATGGTTATTTCAGTTAGTTTTACGTTGGAACCCCATTCTTTGAAATGATATTGTATTGCCATACCAGAATAGCTCATGTATATTAAAAGAATAAAGTAAAACATTTTGCATTGTGCTATAATGCATGGAGGGAATAGATGAATAAAATCTTAAAAAGTAATAAATATTTAAGGCTGACAGAGATCAGACTGAACTAGAAGCTGTAACAGGTATTTTCAGTTTATATTCTGCAAACAAATAAAGGAGCCTTTCATTCTTACACTTAGATTTTGATCTGATTAATTGCGAGGACCTGGCTAATAATTAAACAAACACTGGATCAAAATTATATGCTGCATTGTTGCTTCTTAGAGATAAGGTATAAAATCACTGAAGCTAATATTTTTTTTCCAGATGTCTTATGTGTGAATACTTGAGATGTGTTCTGGGAAGTTGGTTTTGTTGCTTCTTGCTGCTTGTTATGTCGCATCTTTTCCATAGGCCATAGTACAAGCCACATCGATACGGTCATACGGCTAGTCTGTTTAACCCCAAGTCTCCTCAGGGTACAGTATCTATAAAAGCTTGCTTCATCTCAGCATTGTTAATATCCTTATATGACAGCTCCCCTTCTGTCAGATTTATGTTTTTAGATTTAGACTTCTGAAAAGCCCATAAATATTTCTTGAGGATACCAGCCAACACATGGTCTTTGGCCTTTACAGTGTTCCAAGAATGTTGAATGGCTATATTTGTCTGATAGTTATGATTCCATCATGGACTCTTCTGATTATTTTTGATCATACTTTCAACTCATTCAGTGATGCAGGTTAAAAGACAATTTATTATTTAAAATTGTCACCATGTGCTCTTTAAATACCAGAAGGAAGTCTGCATGTTTACTAAATGAGGTCATGTAGGAATTTCAGAACATTTTTAATATCAAAACATCTTAAGAGAGAATGCGTACTTCATATTTAATTTGATAAAATATACTGCTTTTGCCCATGAGGATTATAGTGTCTAAAATGGTTTTAAATTTGTCCAGTACTGGACAAACATAGGAAAGGTGTAATATCTTTCATCTTGAACTAATGTGATAAGTATTTTTGTCTTGATACAGAGGATTAAGAAATAAGCCTGAAAATAATAAAGAATAAGGCAGTAGTTGAGGCATTGCGGACTAATATTAGAAAACAATATGTCAGTGTTGATGGTAATTGAAAACATGTACTCCAATATATGTCAATGGATCCTGGAACTGAGCTGCTGGGATGCTAATTAGTTTCATGGTTGCTTGGTGAATTGATGTCAAAGAAATACAGAAACCAGAAAATGTGGAGGGAGGAATGTGCAGGAGTCTTACAATCAGAAATGGATACTCGCATCAGTAAACCAAGAAGAAATCTTTCTTATCTTTGAGATAAACTATTGTTTCCCCATCCTCCTTGAGATTTTAAAACGTTTCCAATGCCTTCGTATTCTTTTACAAAGAGTAAAGCTTCGTACAGCAATGATACATGTTCTTTTTTTTTTTTTTTTTTTTTTTTCCTTTGGTTTGTTTTCAGATGATGCATTTCAGTTCAGTTGTGTGCTGGCAGGGTTCTCTAGCCAAAACACCTCTGTGACTTGGTGATGCCCTTGGTGTGATTGGGGTGTCAGAGGTTTAGGAACAAGCAGCAGTATCCTCACCAGAAGTGCTTGCACAGATGTCTGTAGTCATGGCTCTTGGTGGCATGTGTATGTACGCTTCTTATGCAGTGTTCAATTCACAGCATCCTGTTAAGTGTTATTAATTAATTTACTATTCTTTGAGAGGATAGGAAAAGTTATAATGAAAGGATATAAATTTCCAAAGGTGGCACTCTTAACGAAAGGAGGGGGGGGACTTTAAGTTGGGGTGAAAGAATTACCGATTAAAAGCTTAAGTTTTGTCAAAGTCTAATGTTCTGACATAAAAACCCAGTGTTTCAAAAAGGACTGAAATTATTAGATGTTTTTTGGAACTTCCCATTTATTTTCTCAACTGAAACTATTTTTTGTTATGAATCTATGAACTGCCACTGTTGATCTGAATTAGAATTTATCAATTTGCAGGAAAATAAATATTTTAAAAATTGCATGTAGTTTTAATGCTGCTTCTCTGAGGATTTTGTATCTGATGGTATGGAGGCCAATGGACATTCTCAAAGGTTGAGGCTGTAACTTGGTAAGAGGGAAGAGGGGAAGGTACTACTACTTTGCCAGTTTGTCACTTGGATTGTAGCAATCTTCTAATGCGTTCAGAGCCATTTTGCCTGCCTTGGTTCTCTGTAGGCAAAATGTATTTGGAAACTCAGGCGGGTGCATCTGCACAACTTTCTCCCATATGTAAGAAACAGTGGCTTCAAAAGAGCTGTTCTGGCTTTGTTTCTTACAAGCTGTCATCCCAAAATGTTCTAGCAATCTATTTTTGGAAAAGACTTAAATTAGGTTAAAATTTCCTATAATTATTATATTTCTACTTAATTGTACGAAAAGGAAAACAGCATTAAAAAGTAAACAGCCCTTTCTTGCTCAATGGTCAGTTTGTGCTTTGAGTATGAAACAATGTAATATTTTGTTTTGGATCTAAATCATTTAATTTTACAGGTCTTACCATTGCAAAATGAATTGAAATCTCTGACTTTCCTCAGCTTGTAGCTGCATTTCACAGTCTGGTTGGTTTGGCAGCAACAGCTCTTGCGTGTATTGCCAAGTATGCAATTGAATATCCACACCTTGATGTTTACCCTTCTGCCAAGGTTCTCAAAATTGTGGCATATCCGGGCATTGTACAGAGATGTAGCATTCAGTGCTGCTTTAGTGGCTTCTGGAAAACTGCTGGGTACTCTTTAGTCTGTCATATGAAATTAGGATGAATCAGAGGCCTTGTTTTGCTTTCCTCAAAATACAGTTGAATCCTAGGAGGAGGTAAGGGCTAATTCTCTTAGCTCCTTTGCGAGGGTAGGGAAGTAGCCATATACAACTTAGGTTAACAAATTTGGTAGAACTGGAACACAAGGAGGAAAAAGGTGGTGACTTTGACTTCTGTTTGAGTAGGAGAGAAGTTGATGTTGGTCTCAAGGATTTAGTTTGCTGGACTGGCTACAGAGTGTTGGTTTAACTAAGAGTCTGACTTAAATTCCATAGAGCATTACTCCTAAGATTCCGATGTGAACAACTAATGGCTAGAGGAATTGTAGTAAGATCTTTTAGATCCCTATGTATCAATTATTTTCTACTGTGCTGACATGCAGCTATTGAAGCTTTATGTTATGAATAATTTGTCCTATTTTCTCTACAAAGCAATTGTATATCAAACTATTTTTGTTTCCCCATAATTAATAGGCTGCAGTAGGAGTCACCCAGAATGATAGGAACTGACACACTTCCACTTCTGAGATTTCCTTCCAAAAAAATTCCTGAGTTCTTGTCTTGTGTCTGCAAAAAGTGGACCTTTCTTTTTCCAGCTAAACTAATTTCCAAATATCTTTGATATTTTTATTCTGTGTCTGTAGTCTATCTTAAATTCCAGCACTTTAGCATTAAAGTATTTCAGTATCAAAGTCAATACAGTGTTAGAGCAGCCATGCTCACTTCCAGCTGAACATGGCACCATTTCTACTTAGGCACCACTAGTTGAATGCTCACTTGATCACAGCATCCATGGCTAGAATGATGATTGCTACATTGGATCCAGGCTACACCCCTGCATTAGTGTGTGATCTTGGTGTTACAGGACTCCCCTTGATTATGGCAATAGTATCAAGAGAGCAATTTTTGGACCTCTTCATTGCAAATACATGTAAGGATTTTGCACGCACATCTAGTGCTTGCTGAATGCTAGCCACGATGTAGTCTTGCACATTAGCTGAAAAATTTGGCATAAATTATGAGGAATCAACAAAGTACTCTGCAGAATGTTTATCTAGCCTATAGAAATTCCATAACAACTCTGCAAGACCCCACAAACCACACTGCAGAGATCCAAAACTTTTCAGCCAGCAGCAATGCTGTAAAATAAGCTGTGGATGTTTATCTAGTCAGATATATATGTAATCCTAGCCATTGCTGTAACTGTGGACTAGTTTTGGAAAGAATAAGGTCTTGTCCTGCAAAATAACAAATGATTTCAGCTCCTATTAAGGCTGTATAATCTTTCATCAAAAGTTCTACAGGCATATCTGCTTACATGACCAAACCCAATAATGATCAAAGGTGACAATCTTCTGCTAACTGGGTGCTTGAATGAACTTTATTAGCTTTTGTTTCACTGATTTAATACTTTAGGAATTATAATTTCTTGAAATGTTAATTTATCTTTTTTTCTGTTATGTGTTGTTTACTTAATTCCAGGGTCTGACACTGACAGCTGTAGGTGGAGCAAATATGCCTGTTACTAAAATCCAGTTACTCTGGCTGAACCTTGTGTGCAGAACTTCTTGACAACAGTCTTGACAATTGTGGGTTTCTTGACTGGTTCCTCTGGATGGAGCTATTCTGTCATGTGCTGTGTGTGTGGTAAGGACATACCACTAGTTTGTCCCCTTTTCTGTGTGAAATAAAACCAGGGCGTCTACTTTGGAAACTTTCAGAAATAAATAAGATGTTGGAGGAGATTGGATGACTGGACTGGCTCCCTGACAATTTTGCTCATAATGGTAGTAAATAATGAAAAGTTACAACAACTGGATAGATGTCTGGTGGGTTTTCTAGAACTAGGGTTTGGCAGTGAACTCCTTAAATGCCAAGAACAGCAAAGAAAACAGAGCATGTCTGGGTTGCATGATGTGGAGCTGTATAGAGATATCCAGCCAACTCCAGGATTGCAAGCAGTATGTATGTCCTTGGAGAGCTCAAGCACTTCTACGTGGCACATCACTGAACAGTGTAAGCATGCTAACAGTACAGTTGTGGCTGGTCACAGGCATGGTGGACTGGGTATTGACCGGCACTCACATGTCAGCATGGGGATTAAATTGGCCTTGGGAGGGTTGATTCCTTCGTATCAGAGTGGTGGTCTTACGCCCTAAGAGAACTTGCATAGCTTTGCCCAAGTTCTAGCTGTTCTGTGTATAAACAGTTCCTAGTACACCGAATCTGGCAGTTGAACTTTAAAAACAACTAGGAAAAGCAGTAACAGCAATGTGATTTACTCATAAAACCAACGATGTATGGTAATATTTTATAAAATGCTGCGTGGCTTTCACTGGAGGATCTCACCCAGCAACTCACTTTGAGGAAATGGGAAATGTTAAGTGTGCTGTTTCATAACAAGCAAGACAGGGGATGTTATTTAAACAAAGAACATCTTTGTTTTGCTAGGCAAACATGTTAAGGTAGTTTAGGGAGGAGAAGAAAAATGGTTTTAAAAGGGCTCTAGAAAACAATGTTTTCTCAAAGGTGTATCTGAAAATCTGTTTGAAATATGTGATTTTTATGCCAAGTGGGATGCTGAAGCTTTTTTTTCTTTAAAAAAAAAAGGAAAAGGCCATGCAATACTGAACTGTTGAACCATTGCTGTATCAGCTTCACAGCTTGTTAAAGTAAACTTTAATGAGCTGAGGAATATGCAGTCTGCCTTCCCAAACAAACTACATGGGAACTAACAGCAAATGAACTATTTATTTTGGTATTCTTTTCATGGACTTGGAACTGCTGTTTTGACCAATATGCTCATTTAATATGTTCACCTTTAGGCCATGATCAGATCTTTGCCAAATGTCATTTTTTGGGGGGATATGTCACAGCATCTACAGCAGGAAGGAAACGTATGGAATTTTGGAACTTACATTGAAACTGGATTAGACCAAGGTATTTAAATGGTAAAGGAGACCAATTCTATTGTTACTGCAGATGAGAGTTCTTACCTGTGGCCTTGCATAACATTTCACTGCTCCTTTAACCATGTCAGACTCGTTTCCACTTAATTTGAATCTATCCAATTCATGCTTGTTATGTAAATACTAAAATTGTTAAATACCTCTTCCCTCCTTATATGCGACCTGTGTCTCCTGCCTGGGCTTTGCCCATAAATACAGACCTCTACGGTCATGCCTAATCATCTCTGTTCCTATGTATATGGTCTGCTTCCTTGGAAGCTGGAGTATCCTGAGCTTCCCAGAAGAGTACCACCTTTCTTCACCTTGAAATCCGTTGTGAAATCCTAAGCCTGCCAAGTCACTTACTTGCAGACTACCTGAGTGCACATTGTTAAAGCATTGCTCAGCTTCATCTTGACGAGTCTACTCTTCTGTCTTTAATGCTAAATGTTATCCTTGATTTTAAGTGTTTCAGGGCACAGATTTTGCTTTCTTGTCTGTTGCAGACTAGTGCTAAGTACTAACTGTTATTTTAGTGATGTACAAATGTGCAAGAGACTTGGAAATATGCATTATGGATACTCAAAATACAATAAAAGCTAAGAAGGGATTGTAACAAACATTTGGTCACAAAACACAAGGCTTTATTTCTTCTTTCCTGTGTTTTCAGTGAAACCTTTTGTTCAGACGTATTTAAAAAGTATAACATTTTTGTGACTTAGTGTCTACTTGTCACCTGTAAACCCATTTAATTAGGTGTCCTGAAGGTATGCAACATTAGTGAAAGCTGAATACTGATTGTGATGTAGTGATCTACAACCATAATTATAGTTCTAATGAAAAAAGCTGCTTAAATACAAGTGTCACACCTGATAACACAGCATAGATATTGGCAGGACTATGCCATGTATGTAATGATACAGCACAGGGCACAAGGGCTCATCAAGACCCTAGACCTAAAACTGCACTGCTCTTACTTTCATCAGGTTTATGCCACTGGTCATATCCTAGAATTTTGCAGTTTTACTGTTGATGTATATTCCAGCTATGATGTCAGACTTGCTCTTTTTGATTAGCCCTCAATGAGCCTCACTTTATATTTGTGAACCCTGCTAGGAGTTTTTTCATATTAAAAACTAATAAAGGTCTCTAGCACAGAGCTGAGGATACAGAGCATTTGGGTGCAATTCTTAGTTTACATCAAAGAAATCTGCGATGAAGTCACTGAAGTTACTCCCTCGTTGTGTTAATTCTCATAAAATAAAAAATCTCTTGCTCTTCCTAAAAATGGGTAACCCAGCCCTGCCGAGGTTTATGCAGGGTAATTCACTCAGATTCCTCTACGAATGGGAAGCGTTGGCCAATGTTCATTTTCAGTTTGCAACAATAACCAAAAAGGTTTTGCCATGCTATTTTAGGAGAGCTTAATTTCTGTAGGATAACTATAAATGGAAAACATTAACGGAGATCAGGGAACATTGAGTTTTCACACATCCCATCTACAGGACATCAGAGCCACTGAGTTGAAATGTGTCTGTTAAATTGTTCTTTAATTTTGCAAACAATCTGCAACAAATTGCGAGAAGTTATAGTGTGTTATGAATGCGTGTGAGCAAAAGATCATGGTTCCGAGTATGTAGGCAAAAATCCTTAAAGAAAACAGTTTTTATGCACTGATTGCCTTTAGCTGTTGAGAACTTGCTATGTAGATGGTTGGTATGTTATGCACTCTGCTAGAAGCTGAGGTGAGGCCTAGGCCTTCTCTCCCCCAACTTGTGGGTGTTAGAAGCACTGTATATACCTATAGTTGTAATCAGGCAGACTTCTCCAGCTGACCCAAGAATACAGTTGGCTTCTTTCAGATGCAGCTGCATGAAGCCCTTAGCCAAATGGATGGGTCATCACGATGAGGGGCCTCTGAAAGGAGAGGGATATGGAAAAAGAGGAAGAGAACTGCCAAAGTGCCTCCCCCAGCGAAGCAGGCTGCTGTACAGAGCAATGTTAAGTGCTGTTGCTCTTGTGTAGTCACATTAAAAAATCGAACAGAAACGCTCAAAGTCCTAGAAATTCGTTGTTAGTCGAGATGGTTATATGCTCTTCCCCTGAAGATTAAAGAAATTATTTTTAAAAGGGCCAGAGGTTTTATTTGCAGTAAAATAGTGAATTCCAAATAGAATGCAGCAGAGTTAAAAGCACACACGGACAGACACACACACATCAATGTTTAGGGTATTAGTGATTTGTGGTTTTAATTTTCACTTCTTTTTTTCTGTATATGTCCTAAGTTTGGGAGTGTGGCAAATCTTTCCTAATATATTCCACACTGCATAAGTAATGAAGGCCATAACAGCTGTGATCATTTCTCTGGAGATGCATATGATCTATAGCATCAGGAAGAAAGGCAAAAAATGGCTCTATACTGCCTCTGGGCTTCCCCCTCCTGAGGCTGCCAACTATTAAACCAGAGACTATGCAGGCCACTGACAGGCAGGGATCTTTTAATTTCAGCAGCCCCTTTTTGGATTTTTGTATCACCTTGCACTGGCTGTATTTCCTTTGCATAGAACTCTTCACTGCTTTATCTGTTTACCGCTGCTCTGCGTTTCTGGACCCAGGTTAACAGCTGGGAGACAAATGAGATTATTTTGTTCCAAGCAAATATGCAGGTGATTGATAGCTCATGAAGGAAGATTTACAAGCTAAACTGAATACCATGGGATCTTGAATTTACTACCTTTGAGAAGATTCCATCTCGGATCTTTTCAGCTGACAATTTTAAAGTTTCTGACTCAGAAACTCAGGCTGGGAAGGTAAGATGATGTATCTGCCTTTCATAAATGACTGAAACAGCAGTAGCTTCATTGCTGTAATGTGGCTGATCTGCTTGCATTGTTGTACCTGATGTTACAAGTTCGTTGACATTACATTTCCATGTATTTTAGGAACTTAGCAGGGAAAACTAATATTTCTATATTAGACTGCTTTTATTCCCCTTTGCTCGAAGTAGACCTATACTTGGTTGTCTTTCACTTGGAGGCTGTTCTCCATGTAGCAGTACACTAAATTCCTTTGGCTCATGCCTCTCAGATACTTGGAGGCCTGTTGCAGAAGATATAAAAATCAGTTCTGGTACAGCCAGAACATCCTTGCCTTCTCTGGTTGCCAGGCTTCTGGGAGGCATAGCCAGCCCTGTTGTTAAAAAGGTTAACTGGAAAAAAGGGAGCTGGAATGTGATGCTGATTTTAATAAGGACTCTAGGAGACTGAACAGATGTACAGACCATTAAACTTGACTTCTCTGGGCAAACTGTGAGCAACTCTTAAAGAAGGAAAATTGCTAGGCACATGGGTGTGTGTTTGGCAGATGAGTCACTGCTGCTTTTGCAGATGTCACATTTCATAAAGCTGTTAAAGGTTTCTTGAAGCAATCAGTGAGTGTGAAGATAACAGTGATCTCCTCAGTACTGCTGGTGTTACAGCTCTAAACTAAGCCCCATTTGTTTATCGGTAGTTTCTCCGGTAATACACCATTTACCAGCACTGACTAGAAGAAACAATTGACAATTTCTAGAGATATGTTCTACCATCTTAACCCAAGCTGTGCAATTACTTGTTCTATTGCAAGGCAAATTCCTGCACCTACAATGGACTATGTGTAAATGGAATGCTTCTTGCATGCAGCCATGGAACTGGAACTGAACTGAACAGAGATTGTAGATTTGGACTGTAAGTGAGCAGTGTTGAAATAAACTATGTGGTACAACATAGTGGGTGTCATCCTCAGTTTCCACATATGTGCTTTACTTAGTGACCTCACTAGGGCCTTGCGTAAGACTGCCTCTAAATCTTAGGAGTATTTATTTTCATGGTATCTTACACAGAGAACTCACAAAATATTTTTAATAGTTTTTGTTAGCACATGTAACTGCCAAGATTTGATTCTAGGTTTGAAGATCAACAGATGGACCTAATTTTTTTAATTCAGATGGAACAGCAAATTGTCATCATTTATTGTATGCTTGGTTAATGCGTTTTGGTGTTGTCTTGATAACTTGAAGCAGTGGCTTTTCCTTTCATAATAACACATTTGGTAATGTATTTCCTTTTTGTTTCAGATACAGACTTGACTCAGGTCATTGGTGCAAATGACATAGTGAACTGAGCAGCAGAGGAAAATCCTGATTCTGTTATTGCTAGCGTGCCAGTGCTGGAACTCTGGAAAGTCAAAAAGGTATTAAAAACCAATGGCAGAGATCAGTACAGTGTTACTTACAATATGTTAATTTCTTGCAAGTGCCAACAGGGAAACATCTAAGCTGATGCTTCTCAAGATAAATACACATAGGCACCTGTTTAACTGAAAATGGCCACTGCCTATAAAGAGGACAGAACTTTGCAGGGGCCTACAAAGAGAAATCCTGGCCATTTCCATAGGACCATGCATGTATCAAACAGCTACAGTACTGAACATTACCTTGCTTGCTTGAAGCTACCATGTTAGTTTGCACGGACCTCAGAAGTTTCAAGATTTCTTGTTTCTTACGCCATTATATCCCCCCCCCCCCCCCCCCCCCGTGGATTCTCCTTTTAAAATGAAAAAAAAATAAAAATAAATAATCAGGCTATGCCTATGTTAGAGATTATTCTGCATTTAAGAGTTTGACAGTATGGTTTTGTTGGCAATTCCCTGGCAGCTGCTTAATGCATTGATTTTAAACCAGTTCCCCAGATCAAGTAAGCCACATTCAAGGAAAAGTTGAAGCCTTTGGCAATGTAAAGGTCTTTTGCCAACATAGTCATGATAAAAAAGAATGCAAGCATTTTTGTACTCTGAACTGCATAGGTATGCAGATCGTAGCCAGTATTGTAACCACACTTAAATATGTTTTGAGGCTAAAAGAGGTAGTAAAGCGATCCAACTGTTTCAAGTACACTGAGGTGCTTTACATGTTTCTGACGATCGAAGCTGTATCAAGTTACTTCCTTGTCTGCTGTAAATAGCAAAAAAAACCCCAAACAGATCAACCCCAAAAACGCAAACCAGGCTCTGCAGCATTGATTTGGCCCAAAGGAAGCCTGTGAACAGAGAAAGTGAGAATGTTTCAGCTGCACAGCCTAATCACTAGAAAATGCAGGTTTAGGTCAAATGGAATTCATGCTGCATTTGGCAAACAATTTAGTCATGAAATTGAAAGCCCCCCCCCTCCCCCCCCCCCAAATTTTGGAAGAGATAAAACATTTATGACGTTTTTGAAATACAGAATTTCTATGTAGCATTAGCAGCAACCTTTGAAATTAAGTCTGTAGTTTCAGCTTCAGCAAACTTTTTTGCTGGAACCCAAAGTATTGTTCTTCTGTAGAAAAGACACTAAGGGTAGATTATATTTAGACTTAGAAAGAGTCTGATTCTGTGCAATTCATTAGCATCTGTCTCCAAAGCAAATAGTTCCAGGAATTGTACTACAGCAGACCTTTAGGCTGTGAGGGCGGCATTCATGTATGGCTTAAGAAAAAGACCCTCCAAAACTGAGTGCATCCTAGGAACGTTTTTTAGAATTCAATTTTTAATAAGAGTAGAAGTAAGGTTTTCCTTATGGAAGCCAGCCTGACTCATGATGATGAAAGCCTCAAGACTCTTAAGTTTGTTCAAAACCCAGGACTGGTAGCCATTAACAGATAAAGACATTGATACGGGTAGAGATTATATGCAATCATTGTTAATAGCATGTCTGTTGAAGATGATACTGAGACATAAAATGCCACAAAAAAATGAAGAGTTTGTGTTATTTACCTCATAGACAACTTCTTTAATAAAAGTTACATATTATTCCAGATCATATGCACAAAAAAGTATTCTTACAGAATAAAGGCCAGGTCTTACCTCACTTTGGTAGTACGGAAGGTATATTATAAAATTCACAGTTAGATTAATAGGTTTACATGCTGTTGTTTGCCATAAAAATACAATGAAATAGAGTAAACACTAGCTTAAACCGAGGAATTTATAAACTAATTGCATATTATTAATAAAACCCCAAACCATCAGGGAAACACTGTCTCTGGTTTGGTTATTTTATTCTCTAGTAAAGAATCGAAAGACAACAAAGAAACCATCATGCTGCATGATGTACAGTATGAATTTTCCATCAAGGGTTGTATATGTGTATGTTCACTGTAGGTATTCCTGCACCCAATTACTTGGGACAACTACATTTTTCTTCGTACCAGGGAGGCTGTGTTCTTGCTCCTTTCTCCCCTTCTCTGCTGAACTAATGGTGGAGCATGATCCATGGCATTTCCTCTGTGCAGGTGAGTCAGAATTTCTGTGTAGTTCAACATGCTCTGGATTTTTCTTCGCAGTTTTACAATTTTGGTTGTTTTGGAATAATCCGTTCACCCCTTTTGCCTCTTTTGACATGCCCTGTTAAGCATGGATAGATGGACAGACAGATGTGCTAAACTGTTTTAACAAATAACATTTTGGTGCTGCTTGGAGATGCAAGGAGAACATGAGATACTTTCAGACAGCAGCAGGGAACTACACTAGACTCATTAGCAACAATACTGGGAGTGGTGAAAAGGTATGAAATACTATTTCTTTTTTCCAGTGTATTGTTTGGAGGGATAATACAGCACTTGTGCTGGTTAGTGCATCCAAACTTAACAAATCAATTCCTAGTCAAAGTACTCATCTGTGTACGTTAAGAGGCACAGCTGTATGCCTGTATAGAGGCTCAGCTGTATGGCTGTATCTAATTAAAATATACATTTGGTCTGTACATGTAATAGTTTAATTTTGTAAACTCTGATATCATGCTTTGATTTTCTTTGTATGTTCCCGAAGATAGAAACAGCATAGGAGAAAATCTTTGGCTTCTGTCCTAATGCACTTATCGCTAGGAGGAAGGTATAGGTTACTGATACTTACACATATACATGTACTTCTGTACAGCTCTTCTAACCCTATTGTTGGTAAATTTTACCATCAGAACTGTTGAAGTACTAACACTCAACCTTTAGATTTCATGCTGAGTTCAACTGGCTTATGGGCCCAGCTTCGTATGTAGAGATGTTAGTCAGAAATCAACTTTGTAGGTAAGGGAAGTGAAGCACGCATGATGATGGGGTAAGCAGGACTTGGGTATACTGGTGTGGAGCATTCTCTTCTGTTCACTCTTCGGTGGTATGTTTCTAAACATCCTATTACAATACTAGTGGTCTGAAAAGTCAGCAGTAAAATGATAGTTGATTTGAATGGGAGACCACCACCAGTAATGCCAAAGTTATACAAAAAATTCTCTTTTCCAGTGAAGTGAAAATACAAAGTCTGTTTTGTGTTAGGGAAGTAGTTCCCACCTCTTGCTATGGCACTCAAGAAATACTTGTATTTTTTTCTGGCAGGTACTGGTGAAGAAACCACACCATAATTTTAAAGTTTAATGTGATTCATTACTTTCAAACTTCTACAGCATCTGACTTCTCTTCAGAATCCATAAAATGGCAGCAATATGTTAACTTTCTCAACAGGCGTACAGGAAGAATGTAGTAAATTTTTCATACAAACACTTACTTTGAATGCCGGCATTACCAAGTGTCACCAGTCAAAATCAACATTCTAACTTACGACAGCATTGGAGTTTTACTCAAATAATGTCTCTCAAGACAAGGCATAACAGTTCTGGGACTATGTTGAGTTGTTCAGTACCTTGATGGGTGACCTCATGATCTGATATCAATAGATCAGTGACTTACTGCCACATGATCTTTTCATCTTAGTGGGAAAGCTTTCCTGTTTTAACATTGCTGCAGCCACCATTAACTTTTGTGTCACAAACCAAGTTTGAATTCAGCTGATGCTCAGCTTTTTGGAATTCTTTGAGACATGTTAATGGTGTGTATTAATGGCATTATAGTAAATGATGGGAAACTAGTAGGAAGTTGTTCACACCACACCCCCCCCCCCCCCCCCCCTTTTTTGGTATTTTCAAAGACAGGTATAGGTGGAATAGACTTTTGTATCACGTTACATTTTCTGTAAGTATGCCATGACATAGTTTATGAATATAGACTGATTTTTAAAGCATTCAGGCAAAATACTGAAAGTCAGTGAAAGAGAGAGACAAGAACAGATTGCTACGTTATTCTACAGTTGGGCCTGGAGGAGCCTCTGTGGAAAACCAGATTGACTCAAACTATTAAAAATAAATAAAAAAGGCAAGGAGAAGTAGCAAAGGATTTAAATCAGGTGAGATTACAAGTGCTCTGGAGGCCGCTTCTGTAGAGTCCAAGATGCCATCTCTTTTCAGTCTCAATATATTTTTATCCCACACATGCACTGATATGACCCTCTAGTCAACCTAGGCTTGGAACATTTGTGCTACCTTCCAGGAAAGGAATTGGTTTGTGCAGCTCCCTCTTATTCCTTTTGAGAAAAGGATTAAATAGTGCCTCTGACCAAGCATACAGGCATGCTGAAGTGAAGCCACTTCATGCTCTTGGCCAAACAAAGAACAAAAATACCCACAATAAGCAAAAGCAGATGGCTTCAGTGGCAGGAAATGAATGAGCCAGACTGCAGGTAAAATGGTTCTCTGAGCACACTGCTGAGCTTTGTAATGACAGGTTCTTTGTTATCTGGGGCCTCCCCACAGGAGGCCAGATGTCTCCTGTTGTGAAAGGAGATAGATAGAGATGCTCTTCCTTTTCCTCCCCCTTTAACTTATGGCTGTTTAAGTTACTGCTAATGGAAGTAGAAGCCTGTTTACCCCCCCTGCTCTCTGATGTTTTTGGAAACAGAAGAGGTAGTTAGTGCAGGGGTATTCTGATGTGAAAGAGAAGGCCCAGAACTGGCCTTTACCTCCCCATGACCTTTGTTTTAAAGAACAGCGAGGTCAGTGCTGCTAATTGCACTTGAAAGGATTAACCACTTGATCGCTTTCATTTGGTGGAGCAAAATTATTCTTCAGTCTCAAAGCTGGAAAAATGTATCAGCAGTTTTGAGACATTTTCAGTGTGAGGTGGAGGACTTGGCTGGTTTGGCAGCTTATACCAATACTGAAATTAAACAGAGGTTTTCAACATTTTTACATATGGGAGAGGAGGGAGAACTACATCTGCTCAGAGCAGATCTGCGGCAGAAGTGACAATAACCCCCTTCCCACCCTCATGAAAGGTTATCAGAGGAATATCAACAGACCATAATTAATGACAGATATTAGATGCGCCTCTGTCACTTGTGTAAGAATGGCTCTTGCACTACACCGCAGTTGCACTGGAAGAAGAAGAATCTGAACCCAATTCCGGGACACAGTGTTCCAGATTTACAATCTTTTCTGTACGTTGATTTCACCTGAGAATTAAGACTAATTTACTTTTGGAATCGATTCTTAATTCCCATTGTTCAAATGAAGTGAGAGACACAAAACTTAAATTTGGAAACCACTCTTAACCTTGTGAAACTATTTTCCAAAAGTAACAAAGAACAGCTTATATAAGCTTTTATCTGACCTCTGCTTCTTAAATAAAAAAACATGTTTTCAGGGAAATGTGTCTTGGAAGTAACTCCCCCTCCTCCCCAGATTTTTCTCTCTGGTTCTTGTAAAACGTTAGGTCAGTGGGTTCATTTTATTTTTGTTTGTTTAAAGTGGGTGAAAGTTTCCTTCTCAAGCTATTGTACTTGTGCGACCTAAAAAAATATTACAACAATCTTTGTTTAAGAAATACAAGAACAGATGGAAATGTCAAAAGACTATCAAAATTCGTACCAAAGGAAATAGCGTTAATCATTGTAGAAAGCTAAAATAGCCTCTCAATAGCAATAAGAACCAAATGAATAAGAAATGTGTTGTTTCGATAACACTGAGACATGACTCCTGATTTTTCTCATTGCCTGGCACATGAACTCAAGACATGTGTGTATTTAAAAATGGTGTTTCTCATTCTGACTTCAAGCCTGTGTTTCTCATGATGCTGTTACAGTTCCTGCACATTTCACATGCATTTATGTAACTTAACTAGCATTTCTTTTTGTAAATGGAATTGTGTTTTGGTTGTCCACTGAAATGCATTTTTATATACATCGTGAAGATAGGTATGACTTGCAGAGAGTGTATTTGTATCTTCTGTTTTAAGCAATTAAAGAATCCTAGAATAGTATGGGTTGGAAGGGGCATTATTCAAAGGTCATCTAGTTCAACCCCCCTGCAATAAGCATGGACATCTTCAACTAGATCAAGCTGCCCAATTGTTAATTTTGCAATATTAACTTTGATTTCAATATCTTGAAGCATTAAAAAATCTCCTACAAATCTGTTCTTTGAGCCTGTATATAGCTGTGTCAGCCTAAGATTTTCTGGCGGTATTTTTCAAGGCATTGTTTCTGTGATTTCCAGGGTGCGATAGGGCCCTCCTGGGCTACAGCTGATAAGTTAGGCCAATTTTTTGAGGAAAATATGCAACAAATTTCAAATTTCTTGTTTAAAAAATTATCTATTAGAATTTTTCTGTGTCACTTTGACAAGATTTAGTGTTAAGTAATGTGCTTCTGAGAATATTCATAAATATTTATCCATCTTACATTGTACCTCTAATGAAACATTCTTTTTCTGTCTTAAGACTGTAATTTTTACCAACTAGATATTTTCTGGCAGAACATCCTAGCATGATACAAATATATTTGTATAATTGCTTGTAAAGATACAGCTTAGGACTATTACCTCTGCCAGCATCAGCTGCATGGTATAGCTTGGCAAAGTCACGCTTCTATAATTACATTCACATGTGATCCTGCCAGCAGTGCTACATATACCATCAAAACTTTCATCAGCATCAGACAAAGTCTTATTTAGCTGTTCAAATTTGCACTATTCCTTCAGAAGAAAAACACAGCAGATGGACAGTCTGCCTAAATTAAGGATGTCTTGTCGGAATTGCTGTGGTCAGAACAAGTATCTTCCCTATTTTTTGTCTCTGCAAGTTACTTTGTCTTGAGTCCTGCAAAAATATCTGTTTCCAAACAAAAGTATGTGGCATCTATAAAATTTTACTGTTTATGATATGCCACTGTGACATTTAAGTTAATGTTGCACAAAATGATAGTAATTAAAAAATTATCCAAAAAGCATGTGAATGGTACTATGGAAATCATACACTGTACAATGTTTAAAGAAAGCACTCTTTTCTATTACTAGGACCATTTTCCAGAATTAGTCTCGAAAATTCATAATTTATATTCTAGTCACTTAATGTGGTCTTTCATTTTGTATTGGCGCACCCCCAGTTAAATACCATCCTAACAATTTCACTCAGCTTTTTGTGTCAAGAAAGTGAAATCAGTTTTACTGGGTAAAACACAATGAAAACACCTGAAATAAAGTATTAATAACAACAAAAAGCTAGCATGCTAATTCCTTTTCACAGTTAAGAGACATGACTCCTTATGACAACAGGGGCCAAGTCCTCCTATCCCCACCTCAGGAAATAATCTCACTGTGATGGCACAACACTTAGCAAAGCCTGGCTGTTTTTCAAAGGAGCAATTCTTCTCAGACTTCTCATCAGAGTAGTTCTACAACCTCAAGTGTACAGGACATAAGATCTGCAGCTTACTTTTGGACAAACACTTAACCATTATTAAGAGTACAATCTATTTCCAGATTACATTTGTGCAGTTTATCATCATAAAAGAAACCAAATATAGTGTAACTTACCTATAGACAGACATCTTACTCTTTTCCTGCACAACACTTGGCATTTTTAATCAATGTGTACATAAATGAAAAGAAAAAAAGCAGATTATCATATTGTCCTTTGTAGTTCTCTTTCAAAATCTCCTGGTGATAGTCTACAAGGAAATAATAAATTGCTTCTATTGTGGAAAGGTATGTATCTGGCTTCCCCTTCTGATGACGCCAAAAGCAAGTTTTCCTTGTCTTCAACTCAATTTGCAGCAACCCTGTCAAGAAAAAAAGATGGCATAGATTAGACAATGTGGATTGGTGGATGGGATGCCAAACAAGTTTTCAGTTTTGATTTCTGACTTTGCTGCTAGCCTGCTCGATGCCTGCATGCATATAACTTCTCTCCCAGTACCTCAATTTCTTTTCTGTAAAATGGAGGCAGTAATTTTATTCTCCTTTGTGTACCACTTTGAAATTTGATGAGAAAGTGCTGTAAATGCTAGCTTACAGTCCTCATCTGCAATTAAATTTATAGGTTAATCCTCTCATTCGTACAGCTTCATAGCCTGCAGCAAACTGCATGGTCTGTTCAGATGGGAAGAGTGAAAACCACATGTACAAAGTCTCATCAGTGTTCATAAAATTATTAATAAACTTCATTGTTTGCAAAGCTAATAGCTTTCAGTGGAAAACAGAATGCCTCAGTTTTGCTGAACTGAGGAATATTTTCTAAGAGCTAGGCACTTTTCATTTGTTTAAGTAACTGGAATCTCACAGGGATTACTCAGGAATTAACTATAAGAGAATCTGGTCATTAATTTTATTAGAAACTAAAAGCATTCCCACTTGAGATGAAAGAACGAAATTTGGTCTCTGTATGGCACATGGAAATCTTTTATCTACCATAGTCTGTCTCTTAACTGGTTTATTACTCAGATGAATTTTAAATGTCTATCTTGTTTTTTATGTTCCTTAAGAAGCACAAACTTAAAACCACCTTAACGTGTAATCACTTTGTAAACAGGATGGACAGCTGCATTATCAAAAACAGCTTATACACCCAGCAAGGTGTATACCAGCATCAGCTTGTAAAACTATCTCTTTCTGAATGTTAAAATCAGATACTAAGTGTGTGTCATGGGATGGTTTAGTAAAAGTAATAGTATAAGTAACTATGGTTTTAGGATTGCTTGGAAGTTACAAAGAAGTTTCAGTAAGATCCAAATTCAGGAGTGCAAACTGGCCTATAGCCCAGCACTTGTAATTCTATACTTTTTGCCTTCAAATTACATTTAATTCTTTCTAGTGTAATTGCAAGATGGATTTAGTTGTTTACTTTGCAGTTAGGAATGTATGATATCTTGCATAGTAAAAGAAATCTCTCCAACAGCATTTAGGAAAAAAAAAATGAACAGGAGACTCCATCATTGAGTTTAAATGTTATTGTTGGCATTTCGGAACTAAAAATTCAAAGTAACAGAGGGTAATTATTACCTCTAATAATGCTTACATAAGTATCCTAAATAGTAATAGGAAACTTCATGTTTCCCTGAAGAGGTTTCAATACTTGAATTCTCAGACCTAACCAAAGTGAAATCTTCATCAAATTCAGCAATGTTCCCACCTTAACACCAGTGAACTAAATTTAGGGCATGATTTCTCCAATGTAAACTCCCACCTATTTGTGGTTTGCATACAAACAAAAGTCCATTGAAGGCAAGACTGCTGACACTGCTGAGCTTACTATAAACGCAGGATCTGTTAATTTCAAACACAGAATTTTCGGATTTTTTTTTTAAACAACCAAAAAATCAAAGGAGCTTAAGGGTTACAGTTTTACTGAGCATGTTTCCATCATCTGTACTAAATCTATATAGCCAAAGGCAATGCTTTATTACAAATACTGATCATTCATGTGAAAGCTTACACTATTAGGGAGATATCTGGCAACAGGATTTTAATTAGCCAATACATTATACTAACATGTGGGGTTCTTTAATAAACTGACTAGACAGCAAAGCAACATTCATCCTGCATCTAAGCCTGTGAAATTCTTTGTAGAGTCCAGTGCAATGGAGGCCCTATCAAGCAGGGTTTATATATTACGTATAAACTTGATAGCCTGCCTCCCAGCTAAGTGCACCTTTTTCACTAATGAAAGTAATTTCAAACTCCTACATATTTCAAACTCCTGGCTCTTGCTAAATTGTTTTATCTTCTGTGGTTTAACTTAGAATATGAAGGGGGCCTATAGGGATGCTGGGGAGGGACTCTTCATTAGGGACTGTGGTGATAGGACAAGGGGTAATGGGTTCAAACTTAAACAGGGGAGGTTTAGATTGGATGTGAGCAAGAAATTCTTTACTGTGAGGGTGGTGAGGCCCTGGAATGGGTTGCCCAGGGAAGTTGTGAATGCTTCATCGCTGGTGGTGTTCAAGGCCAGGTTGGACAGAGCCTTGGATGGCATGGTTTAGTGGGAGGTGTCCCTGCCCATGGGAAGGGGGTTGGAACTGGATGATCTTAAGGTCCTTTCCAACCCTGACTATTCTGTGATTCTTGTAATGAACCTAAGACAAAAATCCTTTGCAGAATTACAAGTTTTAGCTTTCAGTGATGGGAGGGTGTGGAGGGCAAGCAGGCATTCCCTTTTTGTCTGGAAAGTGATGAGGTCTTTGAAATTACCATGGAACAAAGAATTCTACTAGAAAAAGTAACCAAGCCATGCATAACAGGGCGTTCAGCAACCTGGTTTAGTGGAAGGTGTCCCTGCCCATGGCAGGGGGGTTGGAACAAGTGATCTTTATGGTTCCTTCCAACCCAAACCATTCTATAACATACTCGCACCCTAGATCCCTCATTCACCTTCTAGTGGCCAGCCTGCCCCTAATGTGTACAGAAATGCTTCCTGGGTCTCCTGAAAAAGCAGATAGCCATCTGCAAAGGAAATCTTTCTGGCTTCCTTCAGAGGCCATTCAAACTACTGTTCTGTTGTCTAAGATGACAGCTTCCATTCTGTGAGACTGAGTAAACTTGTTCCAATAGGGAAGTGGGAAAATCAGTGTAAATGCTTTAATAGTAGTCTCACCATTGTGTGAAACAAATTATAGGACACCAAAAGTAACTGAGTCTTTTGCTACAGCACTGAAATAGGCTGTTGAATCTCTCACGTAACTCAGATAAAGGGTTAGGTGTCCACTTATCATACTCGGGTCTGTTACAGAGATGTATATTAATTGTTTCTGTAGCAAAACCATCTCAATATCAAATTATTTTTTTTTACCTTGAAGTCGTTCATCAGTTATTATTTTGTTAGTTTGATTCCAAGTACTGTCAATAAATATTATTTTCTTCAGTCTAGCGCCTTCGTTCCCATTGGTTGAGATGCATTCATTTAGGTCTTTTTCTTCTTCTTTAGGTTCTAGTTTTGCTTGCTTAAGAAGTGGTTCTCTGGAACAGTCATTATTGTTAGCACAAGTGCCTTTCTTAGCATACTTTTGGAGATGGAAAGCAATATCTTTTACTGAAACTGAATTGGGGCCAGGAAATATAAGTGCTATCTAAACAAAGAAAAGAAAGGAATGTGAATGTTAACAAAATCTAATAAAACACCAGGAATTGTTTCATTAAAGAACAGAGATTTTCTATCCCCATCTACAAATGTTTAAGTCAGGACAAGATGAAAAAGTATCTCATAAAAAATATTCTATTGTGTAAAAGGATAAAAGACTATGTTAAAATAATGAATACTTGTTAGAGATCTTTGAATATCGCCTCCATGCTTCTACTACCAGTTCTAATACTTTGTAAATAACAATTTTTTCCAGCCTAGATAATGGTGTCAGCCCTGAGAAAATTCAGATTTCACTTGTCATTGCCATGCATGGGACAGGAAGGCCATAAAAATAGTTTCACATTTTATTCGAGTCTTGGATCAGAAGAAAAAAATCCCTTCTGCCCTTGTGTCTATTCAGGTCCCACAAGTATCTTGTATGAAAAAGACCAGTGATGGCCTTAGTGTTTGTTTCAGTTGCTTACTGCAGCATTCCGAATCTGTGATTTGGAAAGGCTGGACAGTACAAAGCTACTGCAATATCTTTCCACTTTTGCCTACCTTCCCTGTTCCTCATTCTGTCTTTTTTTTTCAGCTTCCTACCTCTTTGCCACCTCTGCTTTCCTTGAAGAAAATAACATGTCTATGAGATACATATATTTTCTTCTTCACGTAGTCAAACATGGTAATTATATCAAATGTGTAAACTTCAGATTAATCACACCGTTTAAATGAGCATATAAATCCAAGTCCATAGCTCACATTTTTCAGGCTCTGTCCTGACTGAAGGAGGCATTTTAGGTTTTCTCTGAAGTTGGTATGTTAAAAATTTCAAAGAAGTTTAAATACTGCAGCTGCTGAATAGGGTGCGAACAACAACTACCTGCTATTTAACTTGCTCAAAGTTGAATACTTTCATGTGTTTGTGAAAATATGTTTGGGCAAAATATTTCTTATGGTACACAGTGAATCAAACTATATGTTATCTGAAGTGGCAAACACAGGAAATTCAAGGTGGTTAAGTAGTGCTATGGTTTTTATAAGCTTTACAAGACACTCCACAACCACTGTATGTTTTGAGAGAGTGCAAGGTAAGAATGGACTGGATTAACAAAAAAGCGCTTCCCTCCCACTCCTTCCCAGCAGAGTGCAGTACCACTACAGGAGGAAGTTCAGAAGATTCCTCTGCATCTCCCCAGCACAAAGCCCAGATATCTATATGAAATTTCTTACTTCATGTCTTTTTTCTTCGTATTCTGGAATGCAGGGGTATTTATATATTGTAACATCATCGGGTGCCAGGAGCTTAGCATGCACAGCAGTGCTTTTGCCATCTGTTTCATTTGGGTGTTTAATGATGTCAATCTTCAAAGGTAGCTACAGTAAAAAAGAAAATAAATAAGCAATTATTTATGACCATATATGCAGGTACAAAATTTTATGCAAGATCCAGTAAAAATCCCTATGGACATGTAATTAAGACATATTTCACAATTTCGGAAAATGTTTTTGTTTGAACAGGTTTAGAACTAAACCAGAGACAAGTGACATGAAGCACCTGTTACATTCAGTTTATCTAGATACTTAAGCAAGCAATGAATGCAATTTGGAATGCTGCAGCATTAGTGTGATAAAATATTTAGGAATAGTATCTCTAAGGTAAATAATATGTGGTCTTGATTTGATCAATATAATGGTTGTAAATATGAATGCTTATCTGTATTAGATATTCGCCCCATTGCAAAAATGGCTGTTTCAATGAAAATGCACTTAAATACACTTGATCAAATTTCCAAAGTACTTCAAAAACATGTATTTTCATGATGCTTTCAAACTACAGAGTGTCTTTAAAATGCATTTTAGTTCCTACGTGATTCTGCAAAATGTCAGTCCTCTGATTATTTATCCAAGCACTTTAGCTGAAAGGCATTAGGCTTTTTAGTCTTTATTTAACAGTGTTGTCTGAATTATACAACCATGACATTTGGGAATGCCTTTTAGCTCACATTTCCATTTTATGTAAAATTTCTATGGACAGAAATTATGGACAAATAATATTTTGTTCCCAGGTGCTCTGTTCTGGCCAGAGTTCTTAGACGCTGAAGAATGAACGTAATAGCACTGTAACAGAAACTTTTAAGAACTAAGTGAAAACAACCATGTGCATGAGAAGCTGAGTGATTCAGCATACCTTCCCATCCAGCAGATATGTAAATGAGGATTGGAACACTGTCAGTGTTTGTACACATAATTCCTCATATAAGAACAAGAATTTTACCTAACTGTAGCTTATAGCTGTACTTAATAGCTGTGTTCAAGATGAACATCCATAATGAATTAATCAGAAATGAAACATCCACAGACAGACTGTTCTCCGTCCCTAGTAACGAAAAGGCACAATAATATATAAAAAATCTGTAAGAAATATTAACCTTCACAGTTGGAATTTCTTTGGTAGGGACAGTTTCAACAGGAACAAAGCATGTATAACAATAAAACATCCTTGAGCTACTGCATCGAGGACATTTTGATCTCCCAGTCTTCTTTGCCTTTTCAAGTACTTCTTGCGATGCGAGCTGTAGTTGTTGAAGTGGGTTATCTTGAAACGATGATGGAGTCTGCAATTCCACACTTCCCAAACGTTCAGAATTTCTTTTTGGTTCTTGAGAGTTTTCTTCATTTACAAGTGTAGGTGAATTTAAAGACATGGTTAGCTGAAACAGACCGTATGTTGCTGCTGTTAAATAAAATCCAATATACTGTGAACTAATTTATTAGAAATGATTCTGTATGATCCAATTTAGCAAAAAATACTCATCAAATAAGGTACTTCCTGTAACAGAAAGAAAAACAAAATCATCTGATTCAGTTGTTATAGCACAAGAACTCCAAATAGATTTCAGGAGAGTATGAGATAAATGGCTAGAAGAAACTTGAGATCTGTATCCTTAATGCACATATGTGCACATTCATCATTTCACTGAGGCAAATTCTCCCACTCACTTAACATGTGCAGAACTAATTCTTTTTTTCCTTTGGTAGGATCACTGTCTAAAAGCTTGTGAAAACACTGGTAGGCACCATTTACTGCATGAATAGTCCCATTAGTCTTCAGCATGACTACTGGCAATGAATTAAATGCCTACAGGATAGAAATTAGTAAGAGGTAATTGCATGAAATCAGATTTCTATCCTGAATTTTATTTTGTGTGGGTAAATCAAACTACCTGAATGAAATCCCCGATGACAGAACTTCGTGAGATAAAAGAAATCTTCCAGGAGCAAGGCTTGAGGCTGAAAAATTAGTCTGAAGAGCTAAAACACTGCTTTGGTGCTCCATATACCAGACAGTAACTGCTGATCCAGTCTAGGCTCATTCTGCAACTTTGTATTTAGAATAGAATCATAGAATAGTAAGGGTTGGAAAGGACCTCAAGATCATCGAGTTCCAACCCCCCTGCCATGGGCAGGGACACCTCCCACTAAAATTTATTGACTAATGTTTTTTATTTCAGGCTTTCTGCAGGACAGATGTTGTCTCACCCTTTGCAGTTGGCATAAAACTTTCACTGTGTACTCTCAGTAATGTTTTGGAAACCTGATTGTGTGCCCATACCCCATCCAGCCAGAATTAGCACTGCTGTGTGCAGAAGCTCACAGGCTCAGTTTTAGCAGAACCCTTCTGACTAGATTCTTAAAAGCAGCTCCCAGGCAGGAGCCTGCACAGCCTGCAGTAGTTATAAACTGCCTTTTGCACTCTGTGCTGCATCACTTGAAATGAAAGAAGTCATTTTCAGTATTTACTTTCAGCTAATTTGGGTTTACTTTTTCATGTCAGGGATCACACTTGTGAAATGATGTAACAAACCAGTCATGTTTTACAAAAACAAACAAACAATAATTTCTGAGATGTGATCCAAAATTAAGTGTTTAAATAAAACCAAGTGTAATTTAACTGAGAAATAACAAAAGCAAAACACACTAACTTTCCAACAGAAATTTAAAATTAATCCCAGAAATATTAGTTGTTTTTTCTTGTAAAATTAAATACTCATGCATGCTATGATACCTTCCTCTCCTCTGCTGCCAAGCTTTTTGAAAGGTCAGGGGTGTCCATTCAAATTAACATAAAATCTAATACGCATACAGATTTTATAGTGCAACTTGCTTTCACGTATCTCTGAGGTAAAGCAAATATACCCTACATCTCATGTTTCCACACAGAGCAAAGACAGTGAGAGGCCCTGTAATTTGACATGCATTCCCAGCCTGATTCTTTCCCGTATAATGTCTTATGGCACTGTGTTCAATTATGACACCCCAAAGCACTTTCTTTATTGATACTGACAAGATATGCTGCACTAACAGCACAAGAAAACCTTTGCAGTCTCAAAATAACAGCTGTTCACAGTTACAGCAGTGTATGTTGTTTACTTTTCAAAAGAAGACAACAATGGGTTTACCATTTTAAGACTGCAAATAACATCTACACCTGATCTCCAAAACCCCGATAAATCACTGTCGCTGCAGGGGACCCTTTGCATTCCAACTAAGACAAGTTAAAATCTCAGTCGGGACAAAGTGATTTTGTGTCAAGCTCATGAAACGCCAGAAAATGCTCATCTCGGTTATTGCCGGGTGCTCACGCACCTCTGCTCGCTCCTGTCTGCTGAGCACGGCGGAAGCAGCACGGTTAGGTCAGGTTGCAAGGTAACAGCTTCTTGGGACGCTGCCCATGCCCTCAACAAAGACCGTGGGGCCGCGCGGTCAGACAACATACAGGACGGGGGCTTTCTGCAGCAAGGAAGAGGTGGTGCTGCACAAAGCAGGCAGTAGGCAATGCGCCGGTACTCTGAGGGGCACAGCCCTCCGCTGCTGGGATGTCTCCCGGAAATAACAAAGCAGTTCTGCCCCGCACGCCTGCAAGTCCCTGTCCCCGTCACCCAGAGGCACCAAGGCCTTTGAGGACCCAGCCAGAGGCCACAGTGGCAGTGTGGGGCCGCCTCCCCCTGCGGAGAGAGCGGCCAGGCCGCCCCGGTGCCCCGCCCGCCCCTCGAGGGCCACCGGGCTGTCAGAGGGGCGCTGCGTCCGCGACGCGCTCCCTAGCTCTCTTCCCCGCCGTGGCCTCGCCGCCCTCGCGGTCGGGCGGGAAGCCCCGCACCCGCTCAGGCCCCGCTCCTCACCCGCTCCCTCGGGTCCGGCCCCTCCGCGGGCCGGCGCTCGCCGCAGAGGGCTGCCCAGCTCTTCCGCGGCCTTTGCAAGCCCCGGAACGAAAGTGTCGGGCTCGGCCGCCGCGGGAAGGAGGGGACCGGAAGAGCGGGCGCGGGGGAACGCTATTCGGCGGGAACAGTTGCTAGGGGCCCTTAGTGACAGCGCGTGCGGGACCGGAGGTAGCGCGTGCCGGCTGCGGCCGCTGAGGGGGCGCGTGACGTGCCCACGCGAGAGGCAGACAGAGACAGGCAGGCAGAGACAGAGACAGAGACAGAGAAAGGCAGAGACAGGCAGACAGAGACAGGCAGAGACAGGCAGACAGACAGACAGAGACAGAGACAGGCAGACAGACGCAGGCAGAGACAGGCAGAGACAGGCAGACAGAGACAGACGCAGACAGAGACGGGCAGGCAGACAGAGACAGGCAGGGAGACACAGGCAGAGACAGACAGGCAGAGACAGAGACAGACAGAGACAGGCAGAGACAGGCAGACAGAGACAGGCAGACAGAGACAGAGACAGAGTCAGAGACAGACAGGCAGACAGACGCAGGCAGTGACAGAGACAGAGTCAGAGACAGACAGGCAGACAGACACAGGCAGAGACAGGCAGAGACAGGCAGACAGAGACAGACGCAGACAGAGACGGGCAGGCAGACAGAGACAGGCAGGGAGACACAGGCAGAGACAGGCAGGCAGAGACAGAGACAGAGACAGGCAGACAGAGACAGAGACAGGCAGACAGACGCAGGCAGAGACAGGCAGAGACAGGCAGACAGAGACAGACGCAGACAGAGACGGGCAGGCAGACAGAGACAGGCAGAGACAGAGACAGAGACAGGCAGACAGAGACAGAGTCAGAGACAGACAGGCAGACAGACACAGGCAGAGACAGGCAGAGACAGGCAGACAGAGACAGACGCAGACAGAGACGGGCAGGCAGACAGAGACAGGCAGGGAGACACAGGCAGAGACAGACAGAGACAGGCAGAGACAGACAGGCAGACTAACATTGACAGACAAACTGACTGATTGACTGAGGGGCCCGAGGGCCCTTCTCCACGGCAGGATGTCCCCCACCCGCATGCCTCCGTGGCCAGCGGGTTGGCGACAGCTCGGGGTGACCCGGTAGATGAAGGACATGTCGGAGCAGCCTGAGGGACTCCCTCCTTACAGGTCTGCTCTAGTATTGGGTTTTGTGTTTATTTGAGGGCATCTGGCCCCGAACCGTCTCGTTCATGTGTTGTGTGACAAAAACCTGAACAGAGAGCACATCCCGTTACCTGCAGGGTTGAAATTTGCCCTGTTCCCTCCCAGGTTTTCTCAGCCTATGTGAAACGTCTCCGCAGGCATTTCCTCCGGGGCTGTGGCAGCACCCTGCGGGTTTGTCTGCCTTGTAGAAACACCTGGAACCCGCTGTGCTGGGACATGAGGGTTTGCTTCATGCCCTTGCTTCAGGCCCTTGTTAACTCCGGGGAAGCTAGGTAGGATTTCTTTGCCTGTATTTTTTTCCCCTACCTGTTAGTATTCTTGCTGCATACTTAGGGCTGACTTCAAGAGTTGGAAGAATTGTGTTACTGTATTCCTTTCATGGTTTGCAGCTCTCCCTAAGTAGTACGTGGGATCTTTTCTGTGGAATTCCTTGGCCTGCTTGAGGATGCTGCTCTACGGTAGCATTTACCCAATATTCAATGTTCAGTAACTCCATTTTTAGGTTAAAGTAACTAAACTAAACCAGTAATTTTGGTATAGAGAATATTTCTCTCAACTCAGTGAATTGAAGTCTGTGATATATTAGTTGTAATAGCCTTAGGGGGGAAAGTTGACATTGTAGGGAGACTTTATGCCAAACTTTGATCTCAATTACACCCCAAAAACCTCACTGACTTCAGTGGTTTTACATTCAGAGGCAGAGGATTTCCACCAGCATTCTGTTGTTGTTTGTTTTGTTTTGACTTGCTCAGTTTTTCATGCCAGCACTATGAAATGCATCGTGGTGGTACAAAAAATGTCGACATTTCACCGTAGTTTTTATCTCCTTACGCTGTGGCAGTGCATCTTGATGTAGTTAATTATGTCAAAACAAAAATGTTTATTGAACACAAAGAAGACTTCTGTAATAGTTCCTAAATTCTTTCTTGTTGCATTTAATTACAGTAGGTTTTACTAAATGCACCGTCTCTTGCTTTGTTTGAGTGATCTCTTTGGGTACTTCTTGTTTGGGAACAAGCAGCCTGCTCAATACTTCAGAGCAGGCTCTGAAATTTGAATTACTTTGTATACTTGTATTCCATATAGTTACTTGCACAAAAGCTGTGGTATTAACAAAACTGAGTTTAGGAATGGTTGCTGTATCGTTTTTGCTTCAGGTTCTTAATTTCACAGTTGACTAAAATTATTACTGTTTTCAAACCAGTATTTCTCACACATGGTTTCTGCTCAGATATAACGGTGTAAAGTTTTGAGTTTTTAATAATACTGAACTCGGAAGATATCAGGTGATGGATTTCAGTGAGACTTTGGTTAATCTGTAACTCTTACATTCTTCCAACTTTAAAACGCTTGTGTAAGAACCGTGCTGCTGGTTTTCAGTACGTTTTAGAAGTACACAGATAATAATAGTGTAAACGTTTTGTGTGGAGGTACTGAGAAGATGATGGAAGTTCTGCCTTTATGATTAATGGTCCTTACATATTTTCCACATTTTTAGCATGTTTCTTGGCATCTAAGAATGTGTGCTAGTATTCTGTTTATTGGAAGAAATGACAGTGCACGTGCTCTATGTGTGCTGTTGTGATAGCTTTGATTGTCAGGTTTAGTTATCTGAAGTTTAAATATTTGCTAATGTGGGTTATCTTAGGGTTTTGTGGTGCAAACAATTCTTACGGTATGTCTGCAGGAAATGCAAAAGCCTCCTTATGTTCTCAAGATTTGGTGAGTCCAACTGCTTATTATTTTAGCTACCCATGTGTATGGTGAATTGAAGAAGCAGGAGGCAGGTCCTGAGCAAAGCCATGTGAATGTAAATACTGATAATTGAGTTTGAACGTAGATTGTATTTCCAGGACCCTCAGGCACTGGAAACTAAGAGGTTTGTAGAAATTGCAAACCTTTAAGAGAGCAGTCTCTCTTTTAACTTCCTTTCTTTTCAGAGCTAACCCATGGAGGAAAATGGCTGCTGTACAGTGATTTTCTGCTGTTGTTAAAGTATGCTTGAGTGATGACACTGGATCAAGCTTCGTTTAAAATATTTGGTTAGTCCACAGTATTACTAACATAACAGAAAGTCCTGAACCCTGAGGCAAAAAGCTCTGATGAGTATGAAAAGGGGAATAGCTCGTTTTGCTTTTTAATGAGTTGCTTTCTTTTCTTGTATTGATAAGGCTGCTGGGGAAATCTTTGAATATGCATTTCTTTTCTTAAAGAACTTGGTATAATGTGGTTACCAATGGTTCATTGAAATGACATTCTTTTTAAAGGAAACCGAACTTTCCTTTTGACCTGCCTACATTATTTGCAAGTATTGATTCACTCAAAGCCTTTAACTACAGAGCTATGAGAAAAATTACTTTTTTGCTATGAACCAGAACTTCTTCTATCAGAGGAACAAAGAAATAAAAAATGATAAAAAGAATTTCAGTGGACGGAACATTCCATAATAAGTTTTTTGTGTCTTTAAAACATACACATTTAGGAAGAGCAATTTGACATAACAGTGGAGACATTTTCATTTGGCATCATGTCAAAACAGCATATTACTATGTTTTAATATTCTAATTGGTTTTACTCTCTTTTTACCCTAAAATAAACATTTGTATATTAATAGTTTGCATTTAATTTAGTTGTTTTTTTTTTTTAAGAAATAATTTGTCTTGCTGCTCTGCTATTAAGAAAGAACATGTCATTGTCTTTCAGCTCTGCTAGAAGGTTTAAGACCACGTTGATTACTCTGTATTAGCACTTAGTAAGTTATTTTCCAAAAGTGATGAGTTTGATGATTAACTTCAAATGACTACCCTTTGTTTCAACAATTTGCTCAAATATTTAAGCTGTTAGTTTAAATTCTTTGCTCGATCAAGGAACAGGGTTTCCTCCTGTGTTTCCACTTCTGTTCTCAACAGATGGAAGGCGTTACTGTCCTTTCTGACAACTTAAATTGCACATGATTTTGTCTCCTTAGAAACATAATAACTTTTTTTTTCTCCCCCTTATCTTCTTCTCTAACTAAAAAGTTACAGTCTTTTTAATTACTCGATGTCTGCTCTAATGGGCCTCCCTTCCCTGGCCTATTTCTGGTTTTCTGTCTTTGGGATGATGTAACCAGCTCTGAATGCAGTACATGGGACAGGAGGAAATTGCAGTCGATGTCAACAATATTGCCAAAATTAGAGAATCTTACAAGGTATATATAAAATGCATTTATACTGGTATTACAATTCTTTTTGCAAAATAAAGTTAATTGCATTTGTATCATTTTCCAAAATAACTATTTTTACCATGTACTGAGTGAGGAAGGAATGGGCAAAAATTGTGTATCTCTCAATGAGCCTTGTTCCAAAAAGATTATTCCTTCGGCGCTATATGTAAATGTCTGTATGAGTATATTCCATTGACCATCAGTCCACACTCAGATTTGGAGAAGGGAATGAACACAAGTACCGATGAACTGGAGAAACCCACTGAAAAAATATTCTCATTACAATGTGGACCAGCTTATCTAGAGGAATATCTCATGCCCTTGAACAGACAAACTGACAGGCATTGGCTCAGAGAAGTATTGTAGCTTTGCCTCAGTTTGCAAGTGTGAAGTGTCAAGTTTATAAATTAAAAAATGCTGATAAGCTGAAGTCCCAGTTCTGCCTGGGTTTTAGAAACATTTTGTTTCAAGCCTAAGCAGAGTGCAAGCAAAAGGCTATGAAAACATGTTGTTCTCCACAGATCTTGGTGTTATAAAGGAAAGATGAGACATACTGAAAGACCAAAAAGGTGGTTTTTAAGTCTTCCAATCATGCCAGTGGTGCAGTAGAAGTATACTACTGCATGTATGTTGTGTGTTAAGTTTTGTGCACATGCACAGTTAATTGTAGATCTAGACATATAAAAAGTCTTTGCCTGATTACAGCTTTTAGCCAGTCAAATCATCAATCCAACCCTTGTTTCTAGCTAAACCTTGCTAATTTTTTTAAGACATTGCTACTGAGCAAATTGGTGCAGAAGAAAGTCTGAGTCAGACAAGTGAGATGGAGAAAGCAAAGGTATAGTACAGATTTTTATTTCTTTTTATGGATTAGACAATAGAGACTAAATGTTCATGTTTTTTTTTCCTTCAATCCAGAAGTGGAATTACATCATTCTCAGAATGTTTGCTAGGGGGAGGTTGGGCGATGTTGATGACACCAAAACAATCTGAACAAACACTTTTTTTTTCTTTGTGTCTCCAAAGGCATTTTGTAGTCACCAAAAGTCTCAATTTTAGACCATTGCTCCTTATTTGAAGTATATTAACAGTTCATAGTATTAATTTTCTTAGATGAAAATATCGTTTCTAGCATTGTGTGAAATCATATTATTTATGAATTAAGTATCTAAGCATTTCTCAGCTTGCCAGATACATTGTGGAGGAGTCAAAAGGTAGAAATGTAGAGGTAAGAGATTTTTACACTCCACGTAAGGAAGTACACAGCATTTTGTCTTGTAAGTATGCTCTGAAGTAGAAGTCATGTAAACAGCTCTGATACCAGGCCAAAGAAAAGAAAAGTTTTGAGACCCAGTCATTGAATAGCAGTTAATTTTTCTGAGACTACATGAGCTAGATAATGGAAATTCTGATTACAGTGTAAATGCAACAACTCATGTTATTCATCTGGTGTATTATGGTCAAATCTTTGGATCCTGTTTAGGACTTTCCAGTGAGGTAGGTGAGGGACTTGAAGGAGAACAAAATTTTTCTGGTAGTTTGGAATATCTTGATCCTGGTATTTCTTGGGTTTTGGTTTGACTATTAAAGACCAATTAAAGTTTCTGTTGAAGTGAATACAGAGATATATAAAAGTAACAGATTCTTTGTTAGGTTCTTTTGAAACAACTTGAAAATTTGGCATGGGTTTATTAATGTTGTAATGAAAAAGTTTTGAGAAAGAAGAAACTCACAAGGACTTCGTAATGTTAATTTTACGGTTAGGTTAGGTTGGACTCAATGATCAGAAAGTTCTTTTCCAACCTAAATGGTTCTGTGGTCCTATGAGAAATAAACCTCATCAAAGACTAAAGTGATTATTTCATGTACATCGACAGACTATTAAGGGTAATAGAAGAAAGCAACTGGTAAAGTATTTTTATAGGATGGGGTCACAAGCAAGTGAACACCTCTACTGTAAAATACTGTTTAAATTTTACTTTGTGAAGAAGTTGGTTGTATGTTCAAAAGACTGTTTTCTCATTGGAACAGCTATTTAATGCAAAAGGAACATGATCATTAGCTAAGTTGCTAAATGGTTTTAGTTTCTTTTTAGAGTTGTTTTACCTGGTTTTAAGGTAAAACAACTTTCAGAATTAAAAAGACATTTTGAAGCTCCAGAACTTTGGGATCTGGTCATAAAAGCTCAGGGTTTTTTTAATACGTTGTTTTTCTTCCTGTGAATTCAGTATTTTAAATAACAGTTGAAAAATTAGGGCTGAGTTAGAGCTATGTCTCTCCTGTCTGTGTGATCTGCTTCAGTCATTAATCTCTGCTTCTGTGGCTCATGGTAGCTTTCTTCTTGGGAAAGTCAGTTTATGGCAGACTCAGAATCCATGGCACTGTGAAAGGCCAAGATAAAGTACGTTAGACTTTTTTATAACTTCGACTTGAAGTGGAAATGTGTAAGCTTTTACTAATTTATATCATGAAAATGTAAATATTTAATGTACTAAGGTGCAGATTAGATGGGTATACATACTTAAGAGTCTAAATTAGTACATAAAAGTAATTTATTTTAAGAACAAATTTGAATTCTCACTATAGAAATGGTTTTAAAATTTGGTAAGCAGCGATCCAAAAATCCTTCCTTTATTCTGTACGATCAGTAGGATTGCATTGCTGCAGAAGCACATAGAAATAAAAGGAACAGATTTCTAATAGTCATGTGGTAATAGTTATCACCAACATAAAACAATCACTACTTTGTTGCTAGCATTAAACACTTGATATCTTGACTTTTGATCCCTTTTGCATATTAGGTTGTAACTAATAAAGCAAAGATTATTTTATTACTTTTTCACAAATTAACCTATCATATAGTATTATACAGACTTTCACAATATATGTTAAAATAGTGACTGATAGATTGAAGAATATTATAAATGTTATGTAATTTACTGCATTTTTCTGAGTGGATTTTGACTTCTTCTGGTTTAGAAATGAAGAAAACTGTTAATTCCTGTTACTTGGCCAAGTCTAAATACTGTCAAGGTGATGAAAACAAGTTGTGCAGAGTGAAGGATAGATATAAAATTCAGATATTTGAGCAGTGTAGATAAATTCTATGTCTAAATAGTGATCTGTTGATAGTACTTGCTGCAAAACGTGTGCACAAATGTAACATTTTTGACATAAAGTGTTTATATACAAACAGAAGCCTGCTTTTGGAAGTTAGCAGTGATTGATATACAGAAGTAATAGGTTGTCCTACAAATTTTTTTTTTTTTTTTCTCATAAAACATAATGTCTTGGCACTCAGAGAATGGCTGTAGACCTTGCTAATGTTAGAGGATAAGCATGAGCTTTAATAATCAGTATATTAGCACACACTTATGTCTGAATTTATGCTGATGCCTTTTTCCCATTTTTTTCCCTTTGCAGCCTAACCGAGAAGATCAAGACCACTTGTTTGACAGAATTGCAGGTTTTGTGGCACATTTTCTTCTTGTTCCCAGGGATGCTGAAGATAATTTTTTTTAGGTAACAATGCGATTAGCATTTTCAGTGATGTATGGGTTAGATTCAGCTCATAAAAGTACAATGATACCAAAAAGAAAGTATTGTATTTTTAAGGTTACATGCAGGCTCTGGTCTAGTCCAGTCATTGCCTTATTGCAGTTAGTCTGTTCTGTAGTAGCTCTTTTACAGAATCACAGAATCACAGAATAGCAAGGGCTGGAAAGGACCTCAAGATCATCGAGTTCCACCCCCCCCACCATGGGCAGGGACACCTCCCACTAAACCATGCCATCCAAGGCTATGTCCAACCCCACCTTGAACGCTGCCAGGGATGAAGCATTCACAACTTCCCTGGGCAACCCATTCCAGGGCCCCACCACCCTCACAGTAAAGAATTTCTTCCTCAGATCTTTAGCTGTAAAAGTATTTAACTATTGCAGAATTAGCCAGTGAGGATACAATCATACCCAGAGACGTAACTTATAATTGAAATGATGAATACAGATTTCATTTCACTGCTTTTTTTGTGCTACCATGCGGGAGAATTATTCTGGAAGAATCTATGGTAAGCACAAATGCAGTCAGGAAGGAAGCCTTAAAAATTCAAGCCCTAGATAAAACTATACTCATTCCTGGAAAAGCTGCTTAACAGAGTGTTATAACAGAAGACTAGGAGAACTTCCCCAGTAACTATTTGTAGGTGGCTTTGAAGGTATCTCTGTAAAAAATGGTCACTTTGTATAAATATTCTTACAGGATTCAGACTATGCCTGCCCTATTGGAAGTAGTAGTATATCGCTATTCTGAATGTTTTAACAGTAACAGTTTATGATTTTTAGATTGTGTATGTCTTTTAATACCTATTTAAAAACTTAGATTTAGAGCACATTTCTATCTTTGGTGCTCATTTAAATATTTAGATTTCATGACAATGTGGATTTCATTATCTTGTATGTTGAAGCCACTTGAGAAATGCAATAGAAATATGGTTTTGAAGTAGATATAAAATGCAGAAATAATTTCTCAAAACCTTTCTCTGTGTCAGTCGCTGTTGGGCAGAATTTTCTTTTTAGTTACAGACACAGAAAATTGTCTGTAGAAAAAAATCACCCTGAAAAATTAAATTTGAGAAGGCTTGCATACTTCAAAGTTATATATGCACCAAACTCCAAACGGGCCTTTAACTTGGAAGAGCTGGGTAAACCCACAGTGTGCTCTCTAACTACTATAAATAGATAATAGATAGAATTAACTGAAATTTAGTCAGACCAGAGAAAAATCCCAAGAAACTGGGAGACCACTGCTATGGCATAGGTTCTGTATCTGCATGAAACCTACGGTATGGAGCTCTGCAAAGTACTACTGGAATGAATATGGAAAATAGCTGAATAAAGTAAATTATGTATTGCTGCCAGAATAATTCACAACCTCAACAAAACATAAACAAATGTATTAAATTACCAGAACTGGAGCAACGCAAAGTAAGGATATTCACTCGTGTGCAAAACCAAGCAGAAGCAGAAAGGAGATGGCAAAAACTGTCCTGTTTGGCTTTAGTATATGGCTATAATTATTTCAGTTAACAGGATTGGACCCCAAGGATGAAATTGACCATGGGCATAAAAATTTGCACATTGGAGAGAGGAAGTAAAGCAGCTTTCATTCAGGAATATTCAAGGGTGATTTTCAAAATTAACATCAGTATTCTCCTAACTTACATTTTTGATTTTCAGGTGTAAACCCAAGGAAAGGTGTATGGAAGAAATGGAATGTTGAAAGCTTGGAGGCTGCCACAGTAAATTATACTAGTAAAGATGCTACTGCTAAAATACGAGCTAGTGCATCTGCCAGTTCTACAGCAACCAGTAAGTGTTGTAAATATTTCTAAACACACAACGCATGTTACTCTATGCATTTTGGAATGAAATCTATAGTATATTGCAAAATCTACTTGTCAACATAAATTATTGGCGATATTTTCAGTTTGTTTTGCACAAAATAAAAATGTTATAGCAATTAAACATGAATTGCTGATTATGATCTACTCTAAACATGCATCCTCCCAAATACCAGTACTTCCATTTGATTAAGCCATAAGCAATATTACGAGGTATTTAAAGAAGGTGCTGATACTCTAGCTAGTAAAATCTGACGGTTTTGGTTTTGTTAGATCCTCTCATACTAATGACAGCTAGTCTCTTTTTCTACTCCTTTCTCTGGCACCTGGTTCCCATTTTCAGTATGCCTTGCATTCTTCCCTTGAACTTCTACCCCTTCGTCTTCCCTGTCCTGATGGATCAGATCTTAACTTTTGTTCTTCCATACCAACCTGCTGTGCTTTCTCAATGCTGCTGTTTTAACCACTTCTCAAGCTTTTCGTGCTGTTGTTGCTTCTAACTTGCTCTCTTTCTTAGTGTTACCCAACATTTTGTTTCTTCAAGCTAACCAGCTTCTTTTCTCTTTTCCCTGCCTAAAATTACTGTTTTCCTTCTAACAACTACCGCCATGATTTTATGCTTCCAGTCTTCTCTTGCTGCTTTGTAACTTCCTTCTGCCCCAACCATAACCAAACAACTTTTCCCATCTCTTTTTTTCTCCCATCTTTTTTTTTTCCATGAGCTCATATGTTTTTCTCTATTTAAATAATTTCCCAGTCATTGAGATAGGAAAACCTTATTTTTGTTGTGAAATAATTCAGGAGAAAACTCATAAATTTGCATCATAGGTGTCATTTAAGGCAGCGAAGTCTGTGATTCTTTGATTTTCCATTTTCTAGTGTATAGTTGGCTGTATAATATAGGGTTATTCATTACCAGTCTTAAAGATAAGCTGAAGAATTATTTTAGAAATTCTTTAGTGATGGAATCTACTTGAGTGGAAGAAGATATCTTTGTGCAGTTTTTCAGGGCTACTCAGCCTGCTCTGCTGGTAACAGTCTTCCCACTCCCCAGCCTCTACCATTTTCCATGATATCACTGACGTGTTTTCTCTATGGTTAAGTGCTTAGGAAAGGATAGAGGGTTGTCTCTTGTATGTGTTAATGTTAAGGAAAGAAGGTTTGGAACATGCTGTACTCAGGAAATCCTGAATTAGTGCAGTACTGCAGACGCATCAGAGGAAGGGAAGTATTCTCTCATGTGCCATGATTCCCACAAAGCTTTCTCTTGGAATGTAGATGTGAGAGAATTGCGTGCGTTTTTCCCCAGTGAAACAGGCTATCTAAGCAAAGAGGAGAGTTGCTCTTGAGGCCTAGCTGAAGGATTTGGTCTCTACAGATGAATACAGCTTTGTAGAACCTTTGTATGGATTGGCTATGCACATCTGTGCCTTAAAATTGAGCTATCTTACTGTCATTGTGTTTCCTTTTAGGTTTGTTTTTGGTGTTTTTTTTTTTTTTTATACTTTAGTATTTCTTTTCAAGCACAATTAGAAAATGAAATGTGGTTTGTTTAAAGTTGAAAGTCAGTGTTACTCTCATCAGGTTACACTCTTGAAAGGAAATTCTTGTTTACAGAATCAATTTTGTGTGTATTGCTCAGTTTGCAGGACAGTTTTTAGAAACAGAAATGTAACTATGTTTTTTGAACAGAGGAACATTTGGGTTTAAAAATAATATGCTTTTACAAAACCTAAAACCAGTGGAAACGTTTGCATGTTTTTTATGAATTCCAAAGGTTTTATTCTGGTATAATCATATTTCCTTTTGGATCATGGTCACTGTAGTACTTTACTAGTATACAAAAACAAGAATATGAAACTGAGTAGAAAGTGATTATTTATGAAATTAGTTCAGTAAATTACCTCAGCTGCTCATTAGAGCACTGCTTACTTAGGGGAGTCTGTTTTAATGACAGTAATTTCTAAAGTCTCTGAAGCTATTGTTATCTTGATGTTTCTCTCCAAGATGTGACATGTTTTTTCCTACGACAGTAAAACAAAAGGGAGAAGCCCTACTATTTTAGCTCTTCCTGTTAGTGTCCTATCCTGTGGTCTGCCTTATTGCTTTAGGCTTGCAGGATGCTCACGGTTTTGTTCAATAATCATTTGTTCTCTTTTATGACCACTGAAAAGTTGTTGCTTGTCCAGATCCTCTTTAGTGCCTAGTTTTCAGTGAGATCAATCGGGATAGCGTGTATAGGCAAGTTAGTCATATTAACATGTTGTGTCTTACACAAGAATTGACTGTCCATGGTTTCCAAATGTTGCTTTTCCTCTAAAGGTCTCATCCAGTGTTCCTGTACTGAGAATGATATCACAGCAACTCATATAGACATGAACAGGCTGCCTTGTTCGCTAGCTTGAACAGAGAGAACCATCTAACTTTGAGGGTGTGGTATCCTGTGTAGCAACAGAAGTCCCTATGAGTGGGTAGAAATAGCTACATCTCCTCTGTTGACCCTGTGGTGTGTTGTGATTAGTCTGGCAGTTTAAAGCTGGTGTGGGGGTATGTTTAGTGTTTTAGCAGCATGTACCGGGCTTGAACTTACCTATCGAATAGCACACTGAAGGCGACTAGTGTAAAGTTATAAAAGAAATCTGTAGTGGAACCAGGTTTCAAAGGCAGTAGATGAACCATGAAAATGCAGCAGTCGCCAGCTGATGACTTGATTATTGTCCGTCAAAACTGGTGCTGTCCAAGGTAATAGTAAATTGTGTTTATGCTTAGACAGAAGATAGTAATTGTAAAGGGAGTCAGTCCTGGGTTCTGATTAAAGTCATACCACGTAACATTATTATTATATAAACATTTCTAGTGATGATAAAGATATTACTGAGTTAGTTGGAAGAATAGGGGAGTGATTCTTCCCCTCTAGTCAGCACTGTTAGTGCCGCACCTGGAGTACTGTGTTCAGTTCTGGGCTTCTTAGTACAAGAGAAACATGGACATACTGGAGAGAGTAATGAAGGGCCACAGGGATGATGAGTGGCTTGGTACATGTCTCCTATGAAGAAAAGCTGAGAGAGCTGGGACCGTTGTTCTCTTCAAGGAGAGAAGGCTCGTGTGGAAGCTTATAAATGTATGTAAATACCTGAAGAGAGGATGCAAAAAGGACTGAGCCAAGCTCTTTTTGGTGGTTCCCAGTGACAGGACAAGAGGCAGTGGACACCAGCTGACAGACAGGAGATTCTGTCTGAATGTCAGGAAACATTTTTTTACTGTGAGGGTGACTGAGCAGCGCCACAGGTTGTGTAGAGAGGTTGAGCAGTGCCTCTCCTTGGAGATATTAAAAAAATGTCTGGACATGCTCTTGGACAGCTGGCTCCAGGTGGCCCTGCTTGAGTAGGGGGTTTGGACCAGAAGACCTCCAGAGGTCCTTTCCAACATCAACCATGCTGCGATTCTGTGAATGAAGTGCGACACAGAGTCTTTTAAATAAAGGTGGGACAGTCAAACAAAATCTTTGGTTCAGGTTCTTCCCTTCAGGGAGAGGCATGCAGGCTGGAAGTAGTGCCTTTGCTGCTGTATAAAACCAGAAATACATAAATAAAACATTTCTCATGGATTTACATGAGTTGTTCAGTCAACATAACACCATAGATATGTCAGTTTGTTGTTGGCATATGGTCAGAAAACATAGGTACAAACCAATGAAGGCTCATCTGTAGAATGAGCTCTTTTCAGTGTTTTCCTGGCAAAGCTAGAAAAAGGCTTTTATGTGGTTTAGTCTTGCAAAATTCTGGACATCCAAGTGGCACAATGAACAGACTCTATTAACTCCAGAAAGAGCTTAGTCTGCAGAGGACCAAGCCCTTAAACTGACTGTAACTCTTCAAAGATGGGGAAGCTGTTAATCTACGTGAAGTGAACTTGTAATGAGTTTCTCGAGATACTTGGGGACTAGGTAAGCCAGGTATCTACTTTCTCCATGTAGCTGAGCACACTAGATGTCTAGTTCCTGCGTGTGTATAATATGTATGTGTGTGTGTATGTATACGTATACATATATGTATATATAATTCCTATAAAATCTGCTGGGCTTTGGCAGCCTACTTAGTCCGACACCTTCAGGTTCTGACTAGGTACCAATATCCACCTTTTAGCAGCTTGGTATCCTTTAAGATCTGTACTTCATTGAAGAATGCTTACTGTTCAGATCTTTAACCGTCTTTGTTAAAACACTGTTTTAGAAATGACCTTAAAAGTAAGGAGCTTTATCTGATATTGGACTTCAGTCTGAAAACACTGTAACATTTATGTGACAAGCTGATGCATCTTCATTCTAATTGCTCTGCTTTTCTGGTTAGTGCTGAAGGAAAACCGTTAATTCTCATGAGGAAATAATTTCCTCTGCATTGAGTTCTTGTTCTCCCCTCTTTGTTAAGAGTCAATCTTTTAAAGTGCCAGGCCTCTAAGTAGAAGAGTTTTTTTAGTGAAACAACCAATCTTGGTAAGCTAGGATCTGCCTTCCAAGCAGAATTGAAGAAAATTTCCCTTGTTAGGTCTGAAAGGTAAGCAGTTAAAGAGTTTCAGTGTCTGGAATGGCTGAGATTTACAATCTAGCTTTCCTAGAGCCAGGTGAAGTTATTTACAGAGCTCAAGTTTTAACACTTGGTAGTTTTAATACTGTGCGGATAATATATTGTATTTTGTGTAAGACTATGAATTTAAGTGCATGGTGTTAAAAAAGTTTTTTTCTGGAAACTTTGCTGTCTGAGTATCCTTTAAGATAATATGTTAAAAACTTCATACAACTCCTTGAATATTTTCCCATCTGAGTTTCTGCTTTAAAGAGTCTAATCTTCAAAATTATTCTCCTGACAGCACAGAGAAGTTACCTTTTTTCTGTTCTAAGGGAAGATGTGATGTAAATTCCTGTTATTTGTCCAGTGATGTAAACAGTTAATTTCTTTCTTTTTATTTTTATTTAACGATAGTTAAAAAATGTATATTATTACTTCTAAGTATGGATTTCAACTCAGATGATAACTTCCCCTAATTTGGGGAAAATCATTTAACCTGTGAGTTTCATTTTCTACCTGTGTTAAATGTTATGACATTATCCTGGTTTTTAAGAAATTAGTATTGAGGAGTTAGATTGCGGAGGCTAATGAAGGATTTAGACTACTCAGATACTGGTTGTCAAGTGCAGTGAAATACTGTTGTTCTCTTACTACTTTATTGATTTAATGTTAACTTACATTTTGGTTCAGCTCATTCAAAAATATACATATTTTCTTATTTAAAACACAGACAAGTGTATTTTAATAATTACTCAGTTGATTAATCATTTAGTCACTTTAAAGTACTTGCAACAGAATTAAAAGTGAGACCATATTGTACAATATGTCTTTTAAAGGTCATGGAAATTGTCCAGTTGTCATTTTTTATTGTTCTGAAATGTATTTACACCATTTTGCATACCTTTAGTGACATACAAGCTATTGTAGATAAACTATGAGGCAAATGTGTAGTTATCCCCCAACATGGAAAATGTGTTTTGTGTGCGCTCTAAATGGGTTTTTTAAGATAAGTAACTTGGAATTACAGTCTCATTTGGGTTGGAAGGGTACTGCAGGTGTCTTGTCCAATCCCCTGCTCAAAGTAGGGCCCACACTGATTTTTGGCTAATTTGCACAGGGCTTTGTCCAGCCAGGCCTTGAAAACCATCAAGAATGGAGATTCTGCAGTCTTGTGTGAGATTCCCCAGATGAGATTAGCTCATTTCTGTGTCACAGAGTGTTTATTGGCACTAATACAAAAGATAAGTAAGTAGAACCTTTTTAATTAAATTTGAAGAGCCTGCGTAATGGAACAGTTTCTGGGAAATGTGAATGGTTATTGAAGGTGGCTAAATAGAATGGCTATTTAAACCACAGGAGCTTATATTTCAGTTCTAAACCACAGTCTATTTATGCTTTGTAGTATCTGTGGTAAACAAAGAAGAAAGCTAGATGAAAGCCAATGTATCTGAAGGAAAAACAAAGAAATAACAATTGAGAGTGGCTTTTATAGCTGACTTTGTTTGGGTTTTCTTGAACCTTTAGTATCATAAAGGTTATTAATGAGTTGTATCCTGACAGGTATATCTGTTTCTTTTCATATGAACATGTTTTCCTCCCAGATGGGATATTGAATGACTGGTGTTAAGATTGGATTGTGATGCAATTGGTATGAAAGGCTTTTGTGAGGATTTCTGACATCTATTTGAATAATACCTGTTAAAATATAATAGATTCTTTTTTCTTTTATCCTATAATAGCTTGCTATTGTAGGTCACCACTATAAATTTTCTGATTATTCTTCTCTGGTTTTAGCATTAAAAAGGTTATTTTGGAGGCAGCTGAAAATAAATTTATTGTATTTCCAACGAGTTTTTCTAAATTAAAGCTGCATTAAAAATTGCTCAAGTGGGTTGATCTGATCTTGCTGTTCTGTTGCATTTGAGATATGGAAGCTGTAAAACATAAAGCCCGATAATGCTGGTAATTTAGCACTCCATTAGATAAAGCATATAGTAGTAAGGGTGAATTACCACTGGGGTTCAGGATTGTTTGGCTGCATCCCTATATTCTTGAATTACATAACCAAAAGATCTTTAGAAGAGCTTGTCTGTATCTGGATTTCATTTTAAGTGCTTTTTGCGTATATATTATATGTATTAATGTGCATATTCACATTTGAATTCAAACTTCAAATCTTAATGAGATTTTGTTCTTTTATTTTTTTATTTCAAAGCTTCAACTAACCTAGTGTAGACCATGAAACTTCCACCAGTATGTTAATGTTGATCATGAGTGTGAACTTTGTTTCAGTGTTTATATATTCACAGAAAAGTGCAGACAGTGATTTGCAAACCAGTTTTTCTTTGATAGTACAGTCTATTGTTTTCAGTGAACAAGTAATAGATAAAAAAAGCACAGTGAATGTTTACTGAGATAGCTATATTGGCAAATTTTTTCTGCATAGACCCATTTATATCTTCACTTTGATGTTTGATATTAGCTAGACAAAAATCATAAATGATTTCCAAATTCTAGTACTGTTAAACAAGTTTTGGTTTTGTTTTTAAGAATTATTGATAAAGAGAATTTTTGCCATTTTCAGTGAGTGCTGTTACAAAGAAAGGTACTCATGTAAGAAAAAATGGTTGAATCTAGGCACTTGTAATGAAAAGTAAAGCATTTTACACCATTAGTAATTAGCTTGACTCCAGTTCAGTCTTTAAGTGCATGGTTGCCATAATACCTAAAAAACTTGCAGGCAAACTGAACAGAATGAAATTATATAATGCATTAGTTGTGTAGGGGTCAGCTGGGCACTTCAGTAGCTAGAAAATGGAGATGCCTTTTCTTCATCAGGTTATGCTGATTTTAGACGAAGTTTCAAACTAGTCATATAGGCTTTTACATATTTCTTTACATGTGAGTAGAAGTTCTACCCTCTGAGGGATTAGTTCCAGTACCTGCTGGAACTGTGTCGAAACCACGACAAGATGTAACCTTCTTTTACCTGCTGTAACTCTGAGCCTGCTGGTAATTCAATTAGCAAGAGTATGTGGCAAAGATTTTTTACATTTTTGCATTGTTTCTTTTCAGATGTCCGTTGTGTGATTTGCTGCAGGCTGTCATTTTTGTCTGCTATCCAATGTATGTTGGCAAGAGGGTTGTGTACTAGTCTTTGTGTCTGGTCACAGAAACAAATTCATGCATCTCAGCCAGACCATTTTGTTATTCCTTTAGAATTAAAAGCATATGAAACAGATGCATCTTAATAAGGATTTTTTTTTATAAATAACATTTAAATAACTTAGAACAATAAAGTTCAAATACAACTTAAAATAAAGTTTAATGCTGTAACAACAGAAAAAGCATGTATAAGGATGGAAAAACAATATTGAAAGCTGTATGCCCTAACAGGAATTATACAAAAGATAGGATATGTTACATAAAAAACCTTAATATGTCTGAATTTTTGCTTCATCGTTATATAAAATGTTAATTTGTGAAAAGTGAGATGAAGTACATTATTTAATCCTATTCTTATTTTACATACACTATTTGAAACATCTTTTAGAGCAGCATTAGGTATTTGTTTCATTAATAGATAGGAACATTTTGTGTTAGAGTAAACATAATTTTTCCAAACTAACTCTTTTATCTGAATACAACAATAAACATTTACAAGATTATATTTTTTTTTCTGATCATATAGTTTAGGTATAGGATATCAGTTTCTTGGGGAAGTATTTAAAATACTGCTCAGCCTCCACATTTACTATTGACTTGATAATCTGACAACTCATTCCAGCAGCCTTAAAGTCTGACATATTTTACACAACATTATCATCTGCTTATTATTATTATAGCAGCCATATTTAAGAAGCAGATAGGGTTTTTTAAATAAAATATTATCAGATAATCAAGTAATGACTTATTATTCTTCAGGGTAAATTAATTTAAGAAACTACCCAGTTACAATGACTAAGATAATGATTGTACAACTCTTTAGAATTTTTTACAACTTTTAGTTAGTAAATCTGGTTTTGTGTATATTTTCAAATCTTTTTCATGTAGTCTTTTAAAAATAAAGATAAATGCGCAAGTCCAGCTTGTTCAGTTTCTCAGTAGTATTCCAGCCTCTCTTGGTATCTTGTCAAATAGTCTTCTTAAAAATAATCTTCCTGCTGGAACTAGTTTTTGTATAGATCATTTGTGATTAGGATATTGCCAAAGGAAGAAAGTGGGATGCTCTGTGTTCTTTCTTTGTTTTTTTACCTTTCATGGGGACCCCTTTGTGGTTTAATGTAACAAACATCTCCTTTCCTTTGTGTGTCCATTTTGCAGAAGCATATGTGTTATAATGGTTTTCTTCAATCAGTTCTATGAAGTTGCAGTCCTCATTGCATACTTTCTGTTGACAGGAAATAATAAAATAGAGTAAAATACGTGCAAGTGTCTTTTGAATATAGATTAGGGAAGATGGGAGAAGAATATGAATTATAAACCCCTCATATTATTAATATTTTAATAAATAATTGGACTTCTGAAATCTGAGTATTAAATGTTTAGCTTTGTCTATTCCCACACAGTGTTCCACATTTTTATAAGTATCTAAACTCTAATCACTGAATTTATTACATGGGCATTAAAGTCTAGTATGGGGTGTATGAGATAAATACAGGCAACAATTTGTTAGGAGTCTGTTTTATACAAACTATACAGATGCTACATCTACAGATATGTGTCTGTCACGTGATGATTGTACACACAAGAGAAGTTTGCATCCATACCTTTCCATAGAGTCTTCCTGACTTGTTCATTGCCAGAAAGTATTCACTTTCCACTCCTTTGATTGCCACTATTCCAACTGCCACTGTTCGGATTTCTAGAATACCTGCAAAGGCACACAGTAAGGGCTGTAAAACGGTTGTTTGTTCTCCAGTTAACTTAGAAGGTTTAGTTGAACTTGCATTCTGTAATACTTCTCTGTTTATTGAGAATTACAGAAAAATTATATATTTATTCATGTGAAGAAAGGGATATACTTTAACAATCATCTGCATGTGATCATGTCTGCATAAAGCCACTTGAAAATTATATGGTGATAATTTTTAAGTGTATGCTGAAGTTACGATGCTAGTGGAAGTAATATTTCTGCTTTCAAAGAATCAGCATGTATTAGGATTTATCAGGCTCAGGGTTTCATTTAGAAGAATGATATATGTAGCCATCAAGGTTCACTGAATTTGTGTAAAGCCTTTATTTTGAAGACTTGTGGAGCAGTATCATCTCCTTGAAAGAGTGTAAACCTTAGAACTTGCAAGTGACAGAAAGCAGACCACAGTGTCTTAAATAAGATAAAGTATTTGCTTGACCTTTGCATGCTTTTATGGCTGATCGAAGCTGTAAAGATACGTGTATTTGAAAATCATTAAAAGCTGCTCTGAGAACTTATTTAGTCAAAACCAGAGAACATTTAGAGTTGTTTTCTATAAATTACTTATACTTAATCTCACTGATGTATGTCTGCAATGACTTTCTGTAGTTGCTGTGATGCATTTAAGTTACCTGCAATGTAAAAAATAGTCTTAGGTTATTAAAAAAATATCTGAGCAAAGGCAGGAGGATGGTGCAAGTTATTAAGGAACACCAGGTTGTTTTGAAGTTTACATATTATTGTTGCTGACTTGAGCAATAGTTGAGAGTTCTGCTTCTGAGTTTGAGCTGTTTTCTTCCATATTGAGTCACCTACAGAACTGTGCAGTAGCATCTGTGTTGTGACTCTGGCTCTCCAAATGGAGTCTTGCAAAGCCAGCTAACTCTAGACAAATTCCAGCAGGAGCATAGGGGAGACGAGGGAGGGGTAGAGGGCAGCTTGTGTTAGATTGTCACTTAAAAGGTGACCTTCCTCTTGAACAAAACATTTTGTCATTTTCTCTTTCAAGTTTGTGTTGACTCTTCACAGGCACCACACATGATAGGAATTTTTCATTAATTTCTTTTTTGTTTGTTTTTTATAAAGGTAATACATATTTATGATATTTCACATTCCCTATACTTTTTTTTAATATCCTTATGTTCTTTGCTGTACTGTTGTGTTTTGCTTTCTTCCTTGATATTACTGATGTGTCAGTCCTAGCATGTACTGCTTAATTTTTCTTCCTATTTTCCCTTCCAGGAGATCAGTTACATCTTCTCATGGTGTGTGCCCTGGTGGGCAGTCATCTCTGAACACTTACACTTTCGTACTTCTGTATAATGCTGAGCCAACTTTAAGTAAAGCTTTTAGAATTCTTTGACAAGTTCCACACTGCGCTGCAGGCCTTGCGACAATTCTTACAAAGGGTAATTTATAACCGAAACTTACAAAAATTATAGTAACTTTCATTTAAATTTCACTTTAGAAAAACCACAGGGATACTGAAAAACAGATTAACATCTGCATCTAGCCAAGCAAAGAACATAACAGTGGAAGGGATCTCTGGGTCATCAAGTCCAGTGCTCTGCTAGCCTGGCGTTTGCATCAGATCGTTCTTTTTTCATAAACTTTGCCAGTGCTAAATTGGAGTTGTTACTTCTTTGCCCCCAGTGTTTCTGCCAAAGGCTGTTCCAATTTGATTTATTTTAACGGCCAAAGACTCTGTAGTAACATGCAATCTGCATTTTTTCAGCGACAGCTTGTATCCAGTTGTTCTTTTGCCTGTGCTGGCCAGTAACTTAAGGAGAGCTTTTTTGAAAATCTATGTTTTGAGTTTTCTATTTATACAGAATTTGAAAAATGAAAGATTCAAAATGACTTTTTAAAACAACGCATGCCAATAGGAATTGAGATTTCCTTAAGTAAGCTGATGTTGGCTGAGGTTAGAGTAGTATGAAATACTACTTTTAAAAAGGAAATGCCAAAAGCTTTTGTCCAAAGCGATATTATTATTGGAATTTTTACATTATTTTTTAGTTTTGTTTTTTTTTTTCTGACGTAGATGGTGACATTCATTCTAGCTTGTAGGAATTACTTTATTTGGGTTTGGATACTTGTTGTTCTGTTTTATTCTCAGTGGAGATATAAATGTTTTTCATGTGGAAATTTTACACTATTCATACAGAATTTGTTATAGAAATTTGGGATGTAAAAATATAACAAATTCTGCATAGCAAAATTGGAATGAGAATAAAAAGTTAGCTCTCAAAAGTTTTATTCTGCTATGTGGGATGGATTTATTATGTTTAGATCTTTACACGGTTTTCCATATTATTTGTTAAAAACCCATTATGCGTAAAAATCAGTGCATTTTAATTAAAGACAGGTAATTTGAGATTTATATTCATATATTGTTATACATATTCAGTGCTATTTTCTATACTGTTATGTGGTTTGCACAATTTTAAGCAATTATGTACTCCCAAAATTAGAGCTAGCTCTTACATAAATAACATTTGACACACTGACTCAGAGGTGATATGAAATCCAAAGAATATTTTAGATCTTTGAATGGCACTTTCCTAAAGATACTCTGTGTATCTCTCCATAAAGGTTAGTGAGTGACCACCATATGAACTCTCCAATAACTATGTCACATTAAAAATGTTGCAATATTAGCAATGTTAAAAAGAAGGAAAAAGACCACAGAGAATTCAGTGGAAGTAACTTGTGTATTCTTGATTCTTTCTTCAGAAGATTGGAATTAAATGGTCTATCATCAACTGCATGTGCTTGTTTTTCTGTTCCCAGTTCTAGATAATGTCTTGTCTGTTTTGATGCATCTTAATGTATCCCTGAAGGGAAAACAAAGCATGAATTTTTCCCTTTTCAGAAATCTATGTGATTTAGATCTCTGAAGCAGCATCTCACGTGCACTTTTCTATTTGTTGTGCCAGTGATTCATTACTGAGTTCCTCTCTCTATATTAAGGCTCATGACACAAGTTCCTTAAGCAGTAAGCACCCTGTAAGCTCTCTTTTCCTCTCCTGGTGGCTGTGCCTTAGTAATTCTTCTGCTCATCTCAGAAATGTAGTATTGCTGCATATCAGTGAATATTTTTTTCTTTAAATGATATGAATTTTGAGGAAATGGAAACATGATTTTTAACAAACTGAGAAAAGTAACACTTCACTGTGTAGTTAGAATTGTGATCTCAGCTAAAATTAGCTGAGAATTTGATTAATGATCTTTCAGTACATAGGCTTTTGTATGGAACTCACTTCTTAATTACAAAAGCTGGACATTTCTAAAGGACATACAAAAGAAGAAAATAACAAATCCATAAAATAGAGAAAATAAGTTGTGTTTTTCCCTGTTCATTCTATTTCCTGTCAGTATCTGTATTAAGTTATCACATTATATTACGCTATATGATATTACAGGCATATTGGTCTGTCTTTATTGTGTATGCGTTCCTGGTACTCAGTCACTGTAAGGTTGTTGCAGATAGGAATCTAATCCATCAGTAGGTGTCAAGAGATAATAAAACTGTTCAACCAAAATTTTCACCAATTGCAGATATTTCCTATTTCTTCTGTACTTTTTGTAATGATCTGCTACTGGTGATTCTTGCCAACAGGATGCTGGCTGAATTAAATTTGGATGTGAGCTGGTTATCCTTATGCTGTCAGTGTATATGGCCTGTTGTACAGTTGTGACTGGTAAATTCATCCAAGTCTGTGAACGTGATCTTTTTACTTAGTTCTTAAAAAACAAACAAACAAACAAACAAAAGCCAAAAAAACCAAAACCTCTTCTTTTTTTCCTTCTCTTTCATTTTGAAATTCTGCACTGTTTGAGTGTCTTTAATAGACTAGCCAGGAACAACATTTGGTGTACTAGAAAATAACCCTATAATCTCATTTTTCTATAATGCAGGAAGATCTTTGCTTCTCAGTAGTTGACAACGGAACAGTAATATACTCTAAAGATTAGCTTTATAAGGATGGTAACCTGAGTTAAGCAAAAATCAGCAAAAGCTAGAGTGTCTTTTCCATTATACCATTTTTGACTGCCTTTTAAGACATGAACTGAATTAAAATATATTAATTTAATTGCTCCTCTACTGGGAACCTAAGTGTAGCTGGGCTTCAGTGTTCATACTAATTCTTGTTAACAGATTCATTGGAAGGAGGTAAACCTCTACATCCATAGAAAAGTTGTAATAGAAGTAAACCTGCTATGTTGTGTTATGTTTATAGGCCATTTTGTACAAAAAGGCAATAAAGGGAACAATTCTGGCCTCATTAAAGACAACAGTGAGATTTCTGCTAACTCAATAGAGCCAGAATTTTATCAATTAGTTAGTTCCTTGAGTGAGGCAGGAGAGGCATAGTAAGCTAAAATCTTTTCAGATAAAAATCACACAGAAATAGAGAAATGCAGAACAGGCACGCGACATTTGTCTGTGCCGCTTTATAAGTGTTAGTTTATGTCGCACCAGATACTTCAGAGAAGTTATAAAGGACTAAAATCTACAGTTAGAAATTCTACTAAGGAAAGCCTGTTCTCCTCAGCCTAAAAGTAGACCATTCCTTGTCATATATTAGTAAGTCTATTCTTATGTGCTTTCTTTTGAAGTAAAAAGCTGTAATCCTTTCAATGTCTATTCATGGAAGGAGAAAGCCACCAAGGTAGGATGAGAAAGAGAAAATTCTTATATATAGGTTGTTTAATTTAAATAGTCTTTTAATACTCTAATAACTAAAATTAATTTAAAGACATGCTTAAATTAATAAGATGATGATGATGATAAGTTCCTAAGGCCAGACTTCAAAGAGGTCTTAAATGTCCTCAGTTTAAAAATGAAAATGTAAGCTATGTTTTTCAGTTACTTTATCTAAAGCATCCCCATAAAAGTTCAAAAGAGGTTTAAAAGAAAACTTGAATATACCACAAAGTAACTGGGAAAGAAATCAAATTAAAGCCAGAAAGAGAGAGGAAAAGAAAAAAAACAACTGAAAATGAGAATACAAAATTGAAAACAACTGTAATTTCTATAAAATCAGCATGAAATTCTGAACAATTTTATATGGTTGCGTGGTCAGTGTATCAAATGTAGCTTAAAATTTCTGTAGTGAATGAAGTTTCCTTCGGAGCTGAAATTCCGTCCTCTGTACATAAAAGACACCAAATTAAGATGGGCTATAGGTTCTCTTTGGAAGAAGATGGCCATGGATGCTGGCAGCAGTCTTTTTAACCACTTGGTGCAAATTAAGTAAGAGAAAGTTAAAATAAAATCCAGTAGAAAAAAAAACAAAACACAAAGAAACAAAACAATTTTAGTGGGTGAAATATGTACTGGGTTTTGGAGACAATTTACATAATAAATGAGGTGGGTTTCCTGGCATTCTGGTCTAGAATGACAGTTGCTCAGTTCTTTACAAGCGGACACTTTACGTCTGGACTTAATCCATGACTGTGGCCTGGAAGACAGGATGGTACCTCACGCTGCAAGTTTATGTAGAAAAAAATGGCAAATAGCTACATTGGTGATGTAAAATTGGGCATTCTCATGTGAAGTAATTCATTCGTGGCAAATGGTGTTTGAGAATTTTGGTTATAATCACCTGATACTAAGAATCTTTATCTGATGTAGCTAATATTTTCACATTTTTCTCGTTTTATTTGTTGAACTATTTTGCTTTTACAACAAATTATAGTGAAATTCTACTTGTTTTAACAAATCTTTGCTTTTATTGCTACACAATCTGTTTACAGATTATATTGAACGGATTTCTAACTGTATGCGGCCATAGCTGTATAGGCAGTTTAGTATAGTGTATAGTGTTTGTCCATAACATCCTCAAATAATAATATCCTATCTATAACAAAGTAGTGAGAGCTTTGCATTTTAGCAAAAGTAGTGCTTTGTCTCTTTAATCATTTTGCAGCCAAGAGGCTGAAAGAGCAGTTGCAATTCTTGCTCCTGAATGCTGTAAGAAAACCAGTAAGTGCAGCACATTACTGAAGATCCAGCAGATGGTAATGACCTGTCCCATGGGTCTTTGGAAGACAGGAGCAGAACCATGCAGCTACATAGCTTTTTAAATGCTAGGAACTGCCCAAATATGTCAGGTTGTAAGAGTGTTCGGGAAGACTTTGGAAGAGGTCTTAAAGTACTCATTGTGTTCAGTGCCTCATAAGCTGGCTCTTCTTCCAAACTTTTCATATGTTGCCAATATCCCATCAATATCTATCACATGATGTTTCTGGTCACTTTTTGATTTCTTAGTATCAGAGTTTCTGTAGACATTAATTCAAAGGAAAAGTTTGGTATCCATTGCATTTTTCAGCAAGGCCAACAGCAATTTCATCCCATTTTTTTTTTTGTTCTGTTAGGAACATACATTATGGGAATATGTTTAAGGGTAACATGGAAACTGCTAAGAAGAATTCTGTAGTCTTCTAAATGCAGGAAAGAAGGGAAGAAGGAAGAAAAATACAGGTTTTAAGAGAAGAAAAGCAAAAGCAAATGTTCAGAAGCTAATTGTTATGTTACATTCTCATTATTTAATTTTTTAAAAAATAGCTAATTGAGAATATATTTAATGCTGCTTTTAAAAAAAATTAAATGTTTTACAGTGCCAAATTTTATGTGATATTTACAGCACTTTATTGCTTGAGGCCCTTCTGTGCAGTCTGTTTCTGATTTTTAGGGGTAGGGAGGCTGGCAGTGACAGTTAAGCACTTGTGAGAAACGTTGTTTGTGAAACACCCTTTTTTTTGGCAGAGTTGTCTTGAGATAAAATATGTGGAAGCTCAAATAGTGAAAGAGGGGGCAGAAAATACTTGGATGGAGAATACATCAAAACAAATTGAAACTTCTGAATTTCCCTAACTTGTATTTCTAAGTAATTAAATTTGGAGCACATATTTATGAATTCAAATGACCTTTGCAGAAGATTCAAGGCCAAGAAGAATGCTCTCCTTGTAGTTGCTTACAAAACAGTGTTTAACAGTATTTAATGTAATTTGTTCTTTTGTTCTGGGATTTAGTAAGTTAATGTTTGTGCCTCTTAAAGCAAGAAAATACAAACCGGGATGCTCAATCATATCATATTTTGGAGAACTCCAAGATGTTATTAGCACATCTGGGCACTGGTAAGCTAGCACAGTGAATGCATTCATTAGCTGGCTTGTTAGACTTGAAATGTTTTTGCAGAGGAGTCTGTCAGTATTTGTTTTCTGAAAGTAAATAAATACTTTCATTGGATAGTTTTTTAAGTCATTGGTTTCAGGAAGCATTACTCCTTTGTATCTCTTTTAAAAGAATAGTGTGTATGTTGTGAAGTATTTGTGCTGAAGTTATTTTTATTCTTAATAACATTTTTAAATGGGCTCAGCCTAAAGTTCATTTTAGGTAGAGCAATTTCTGTGCTCATTGTCTCTCAAATACACCATAATGGTAAGGAAAATACTGTAAATAAAAAATTTTAATTAAAGAGACATTTTAATAGAATTTAATTTTTTTTTTTACCCTTCCCCATTATTAAATTACAATTGACAGAAAGTAGAATTTGCATTTGTATTCTGTACTTTCCTTAGCAAGAAATTGAAAGAGTTTCCCAGGTGGTACCTCATAGAACTCATTTTCATAAGGTGCTTAAGTAGAAATAGATATACAAGTACTTGCTATAGTGGTTTTCAAAGCAGACATGAGATTGTTTCCACCCCAGGAATTTTCTGTCTATAGATATGGTTTTAATAAACAGTTAATTATGGCAACAGAAAACAAGCTGGTACAGAGATTCACTGTCACTTTATTTTTTAAACTGTCATATATTGCTTCTCCTTGTGATACTCAGAATTTTGATTTATGGCATAAAAACATACAAGATATATTGTTATTTACAGCACAGACTAATATAAAAGACTAAACAAGCTTTTATTTGGAGGCTTTGTGCTGTATCCATGCGTGCATTTGCTGTGCCTGTGTAGACAGTCTGAAGCACTCCAGATATGAATATGACTGTAAAAATGATCTACACATAAACAACAGATCTGTCAAGGATTTTCCATAGAACAGTTGAAGCTACTGCTTCAGTGAGATGCCAGACATCTGGATACCATGGACAAGTATTCAAAGCATGCAAAACTCCGGGGTTTGTTCAGTGTTAATTTCCAAGCAGGAAAAATGGTAGCTGTCTGAGGAAACATGATTAATGATAGAGGGATATTCCTTGAGGGCTTGATGCAGTATATTGTTCAAGCATCCTCAAGTAGCAGAATTTGCTTGTAAGATTTAGTCCGTGTGCTGAACACGTTTGATTAGGCATAAGTAGCTGATATTTAATTACCTTTTGCAATTCACTGGCACAAAACCAGTAGGCATGCTGAATTTTAAAATATCAACTAATTGCTAACCTGAAGTCCATCAAAGTATTTTTTGTACTTCTGAGAATTTTAATTTATTGATAATTTAAAAGATTCCTTTCTTGACATTACATTATCCATAAATTTCTCTGCTCTTTGCCAGTTCTACAAACTGATTAATACATGCATTGCTAGGTAGAATATAATAAACCACTCTCCTGGCGGTATTCAACAGCTGACAGATAAGTTAGTTACAGAATTTGAGCCATGTCAAGGTGTCTGAAATAAACTGTGAACTGAATAACTGTGTGAAGATAGTATAAAAAACCACAAGATGAGAACCAAACAGAAGAGAGAAGATAACAACAGGGAACTAAAATGATTGTTTAGAAATGCTGTTATTTTACTTATAAGATCTATTCTTTGCATGTGTACTTGGACTTGCGGGTGTTTTCCTTTATGACAGAAAAGAAGTAGTAAGCTGAGTTCCACTCTTAAGTCTGCATTGTTCGAAGTATTTACACAGTCTCACATGCATCATCAAATGTATAATCTGGCTTTCTGAATATGTGTTCCTGGTACCACAACATGGAAAGGATAGTCTGGTTTGAATCTTCCAGATTGATGTTTAGGAAACACACTTTTTTACTTACAGACTTGTCATATTTGATCTGCAGTGGGAAACATTAAAAGCTATAATACCTTTTCTAGTTATTTTTCAAATGAATTAATGTAAAGCAGTGTTCATCAGTTTACAGCACTCAGTAAAGCTTACCTCCACTAATTACAGTAGTGAGGATTTCAGTGATCGTATTGCAATGAATTACTGCTGAAGAGAAATAGCTTTGAATTTCTCAGTATTCTTCCTTATTGTACAACATGTTTGGCTTCAGTTTTATATAAACTGTTAGATTTGTAAATCAAATGCTTCATTCTTCATTGAAATGGTAGCATAATAGGATATTCTGACTCTAAATTGTCTTTTCTCCTTCTGTATATGAATCTGGAACTGTCTCTTCAATATTTCTCTTGATTTGATCTTCAGAACCAAAAGGGTTTGACAGTTTTCACTGAAGTAGATTGTAAAAGTATTTAACTTTTCAATTTAGAGGTCTGCCTTGCAAACAGCACTATATAGTAACAACTGAGTAACATGCTGCCTAAGGCAGTCATTCACTTGTGAATCATAAAATCATAGAATCAAAGAATAGTTAGGGTTGGAAAGGACCTTAAGATGTAAAGTTGAACTTCTCATTAAACTTGTAAGAACCCTTCACTTTGCTGACCTTCAGTCTGCATTTCATATAAATATTTTCTTGTTCGGCCTCTTCTACAGCACGTAGTCATTTCTCATTTTTGCAGGAAAATACATTTCCCTCCAATAAAAATTGCCTTGGAGCTAAACATGTGGTTATAATAAAAAATAATATTATTTTTTAGAATTAATAGTGTCATGTAAAAGCCAAGTCTTAATTCTCAGTCTGAAAATGTACTCTCTTATTACCTCATTAATAATGTACTGATATGAAAAATGGGAAAAAAGGGTGGAATGAGCATTTGCAAAATATAATTGTTTCCAAGCAGTAAGAAAATTAATGATTTAATAGTTTAGAGTTAAACCTGTACAACAAATACTTTTCTACAGCTCAGATGAAGGATATTTCTAGCATTCAAAACTTTTGTACTGATTTCACTGGAATAAATGATCTTTTCAAGCTTTGCAGACTTTTAGGATCTAGCTTCAGAATAGCAAAAGTAAATGTAAACCACTGCTAATTAATCTTCTCACAGCAAAATGAGATACATCTGTTCAGTGGCGCAAAAATTCCCAAATTTAGAGTTTCAGTGTCTAATGCTATTTTGATTATTTGAAGCTTGGAAGGTTCCACATAGGACCAGAGCCTCTTGTCTCTCCAAATTCTTCCATAATGCAAAAATCTTTAAATATGTGAATTTGTTCTTTGATGTTTCTTACTATGCTGTGTTTTCTTTTCATCTAGTAAAGAGCTGGTGGTTTGATGTCTTGCCCCAGCATCACTGGGGATTAGATTTCCTTCCCCCTTTCCTGGGTAGAATTAGTAATCATAGTTGACACGAAATTAGCCATGTCGTTTCTGGGGAAGACTTTTTTTTCCATTTTTGTATGGAAAACAGGAGTGCATATTCACATACCTTTTCTGTGTGTAAGGAACCAAATGATTCATTATCTGAATGGTTTTCTGAAGAATTTCAATTCCAGGAGCATTTTGTGTGCTGTTATGGCTTATCACCTGTATAATCTGCAAACAGTTGCAAGGATGGCATGAATATAACATGGCACTGTATGCTGGACTTAGTTAAAGGGGTAAAAGCACATCTAAGAACCTGGGGTTTTCTTTATAGGAAGTATTCCATCGCCCTCAAGGTCTAACTCTTTTATTCCGTGTATTGTACTGTCTTCAGCCATTCCTGTGGCAGCTTTTCTCATCCCTGAAACAGGCTTAACAGAAGGAATAGCAGAGCCATAATCTGAAAAACTGAATCTGAGAACTGCCTTCCTATTCTTTCAGGATAATTCAGAATTATACATTGTTGAGAAACATTACTAAAAGCTATTATGAAATGCTCGTAGAATGATCATAATCATAGAATCATAGAATCATAGAATAGTTAGGGTTGGAAAGGACCTCAAGATCATCGAGTTCCAACCCCCCTGCCATGGGCAGGGACACCTCCCACTAAACCATGCCATCCAAGGCTATGTCCAGCCCCACCTTGAACGCCGCCAGGGATGAAGCATTCACAACCTCCCTGGGCAACCCATTCCAGGGCCCCACCACCCTCACAGTAAAGAATTTCTTCCTCAGATCCAATCTAAACTTCCCCTGTTTAAGTTTAAACCCATTACCCCTTGTCCTATCACCACAGTCCCTAATGAAGAGTCCCTCCCCAGCATCCCTATAGGCCCCCTTCAGGTATTGGAAGGCTGCTATGAGGTCTCCACGGAGCCTTCTCTTCTCCAGGCTGAACAGCCCCAATTTTCTCAGCCTATCTTCATACAGGAGGTGCTCCAGTCCCCTGATCATCCTCGTGGCCCTCCTCTGCACTTGTTCTAACAGTTCCATGTCCTTCTCGTGTTGAGGACACCAGAACTGCACGCAATATTCCAAGTGAGGTCTCATGAGAGCAGAGTAAAGGGGCAGGAGCACCTCACTCGACCTGCTGGTCACACTCCTTTTGATGCAGCCCAGAATACGGTTGGCTTTCTGGGCTGTGAGCGCACGCTGCTGGCTCATGTTCATTTTTTCATCAACCCACACCCCCAAGTCCTTCTCCACAGGGCTGCTCTGAATCTCCTCCCCGCCCAACCTGTAGCTGTGCCTGGCATTGCTCCGACCCAGGTGGAGGACTTTGCACTTAGCATGGTTAAACTTCATGAGGTTGGCATCAGCCCACCTCACAAGCGTGTCAAGGTCCCTCTGGATGGCATTCCTTCCCTCCAACTTATCAACTGAACCACACAGCTTGGTGTCATCGGCAAACTTGCTGAGGGCTCACTCAATCCCACTGTCCATGTCACCCACAAAGATAATGACATTCTTGGTGCTGAAAACTGTATTATCAATTTAAATATGAAGTAAAATGCATTTTTAATAGTGAAAATGTTCACAGTTGTAGCTAATAACCAAATTAATTAAAATAAGTAAAATTGAGAAAGTGGACATATAAGAAAGGAGGTTGTGCAGTGTTCCAGAGCTCGAATGTATACTTAGGGGCCTCTGGCATAGCACCAAATACTTGTAAATGGTTTGAAATTTTGGACAGTGACATTTTGTTTCACACAGTTGAGAGAGCACTTCATTCATAAACACTGCAATCTCTGTTGCAAGAGAGATCTTTACTCACTCTAAGCAGTAATATAAAAAGTAGGGCAAGCACTACCCAACTAAACATATTTTAGTGCCATTTCTAAATCAGATCTACTACTTGGTACAGGAACAGCTCAATCCAGACATCTAAATATATCAATTGCAGTGTCTACAAGAACACAAGCAGGAACACGCGTAATTCCTTCCAAGGTACAAAATGCAAGAAGCTGCTAAGAAAATCATCCTAACCCCTTGCTGCACCACAGAGTTGGAATTGATAGAAACCATCTGGCTCACTCTTTCTGCCTTCAAAACATTACTGGATATATTTATATGATATGGTCTCTCAAATTGTTCTGGTTTGCTGCCGACAAATAATTTAGATTTAGTTGAACTTTCAAGATCTATATTAGACCAAACACTGAAATATAAACTAATCGAAGGAGAAAATTAAAACCCCTCAAATTCAAAACCAATCTAAAAAATTAATCCAATTATGATAAATAAATCAGGATTTTTTATACCTGATATTTATCCTGTCTTGCTCAGTATATGGATCAAAATGTGTGTCAATTATCCAACAATCTTCCTCGTCCTTCCCCAAGTAGCTGAACAGTTCATTGTCTTAATTTTGCCTAATCTCTTTCATTTACTTGTAACTACATGCTGGTTTACCAGTCAAAAATTTTTGCCTAAGATGAAAGCTTGACTTTAGGGAAATCAAGCTATAGGTTTTGGCAGTAGAATATATGCCGTTACACACAGGAAGCACTTCAAAATCTGTCTCTTTCTTTACATGATCAGATACTTATAGATGTCAGACTGTCATCCAGTTAATCTTTAATTGTCTTCTGGCTTTACAATTCCATAGCAAAATTGAGAAAAACAGCAGCATCAGCAGCAGTGGAGAAGATTATCCCTCTGATTCAGGACCAGTTGCTATTTCCAGAGCAAATGGATTATGGAAGCTGTAGCCACATTTCTCTTTTATTTTGTATTTATTTCTGTGATTTTTTTAATCTGCCTTTTAAAATTCAGCTGAATTATTCAGTTTGAAAATCATGTTTTGTGGGGTTTTTTTTCTGATTTAACTTCAAATGCTAGGATGTAGGGAAATAAAGTGTCAATGATTTTGAGTTTGATGATAGAAATATCCATGCGCACACTTAGTTTTGCCTATGGGCATGATATCAGGAAGTCAGTGAGAAAACTACTGCAACTGGTGTCATGTAAATATTGTCTAGAGGCCACAGCCTTTCTGGGCTTTGCTTTTCTCAAGCTTTACATAGAAATGGTATCAAAGCTTTTTAGGGAAAGTTACTTGCACCCTAAAAGTAGAAAGAAGGACTCTAGAACTAAGGTCTGCACGTATTCTGATGTGTTGTGATAGAATAGCGTGATGTTATCTTTTAAAGAGAAGTTACCAGTCATAGCTAAAATGTAAAAAGTCATGGAGTAAAGGTAGCAGTACTGAAAAGTTAGCAGAGCATAGGACTAGCGAAATAGTATGAAAGGTTTCTTTTGACATTTTTATTGTCTTTAACACACGTTTTTATTATGTGTTATTGGTTTGTACAAAGTCCAATTTCCTAGTGCTTTTTTTCTAATTTTTACATCCCCATGTGTGAATCAGAGCAGTTAAGTTTATTTCAGTTAAATTACCATTGTTTATATCAGCTGAAGAAATATACAGGGGACATATAAAAGGGAAACTGAAGTTAGAAAGCTGCCTAGGGGTGTTACCCACTGGGAAGTTCAGGTTAGATATGAGGAAGAAATTCTTTAGTGCGAGGGTGGTGAGGCCCTGGAATAGGTTGCCCAGGGAAGTGGTAAGTGCTGCATCCCTGACAATGTTCAAGGCCAGGTTGGACAGAGCCTTGGGTGACATGGTTTAGTGTGAAATGTCCCTGTCCATGACAGGGGGGGTGGAACTAGATGACGTTAGGGTCCTTTCTAATCCAAACCATTCTGTGATTCTATAAGTATTACCAATGACCCCACCTACAGGCTAGTTTAAAAGAATTTTCATATATATCCAATGCTGCTTAACTCCACTTTAGTTACTGAAACATTCTTAAAAACCTAGCCCTTAGTGACTTACAAGTCTCTTAAAAAGATTCTTTGTTTTGATAGAAATTGCCCTCAAAGAATTAAAGTCAATTTTAACATATTAGTAAGATTAGTATGCCATAATAGTCATCTCAGAACTAACCAAAGGAAAGTATTTAAAGTGATAGAAACTACTTCACCTTATTTACCAGATAAAGAAAGTTTCCTGTGGCCGTGAACTGCATGAGGAAGGATGTGAGCTCTCCTGTTCTTGCAAAATTGCAGTAGCTAGTTTTCTTGGCTCCCAGAGCACCCAGGTACTACTATATCACTATACGGTGGCTGTTTATAATAAAGTTATCTGTGACCAGTCCACTCAAAGATTTACTATCTCAAATTCATATCCATCCTGGCAAATTATTATATTGGCACAGTTCCAAATTTCCATCTCTGACAGTAATTGAACAACCTGTTTGATAGACTACAGTGCGTTTCACTGGCATAAGCATAAAGTCATACTTTTCTCTTGATCTCGAGACAAATGGAAGATTTCGTACCTCTTAAGTATTTGATAACAGCATCAGACAGGGGCCTTTGGGAATGCTACACTTTCCAATTCCTCTGCTACAATTCACATAATTCTTATTTTGCTTTTATACATATTGGTGTCATGAGGTTTTGATGAGCTCCATGGAAGTAAAATACATCAGCAACCTATAGCAGAATACGTGGACCCCTTCAAAATCTGGAAACAGCTAGTCTGTGATTTATAGATGTTTGAAAACGTGTATTTCATCTAATGGGCTTAAACAAGGACCTTGTTTAAGGAAGAATAAAGTGTTCCCTTTAAGGAGGTAAAGTACCATGGTAGAGATTTCTTCTATAGGTTCAAAGAACTAGGGCACTCAGATGAAGGTTAGTGGGGGCTTTAATATTAGACTATGGGCTGGGTAAAAGAAACTATGTGCAAATAAAGGGTTTGCAGCTCGCTCTTTTGTGGGGGCTTTACATTAGGTTGTGTAATACTGTGATTGGCAGACTCAGTTTGCAAGCCTTTTTTTATTCTGCTTTGAATTTATGATAATTTCTACTCTTTGTGGTGCTGTTCTCTCTTAGTGTTTGTAACATGAAAGTTACTGTGGAACACTGAACTCAGCAGGAAATTTTAGAACTGCCTTGAATATCATGAAGTTAGAACAGCACCGAGCTTGGCTGTACCCATAATGGTATGTTCTAAAATGCATACAAAAAACCTGATTTTAGTAAAGAATTTGCTATGCTTTTTGCTCCAACTGAAACAGTTAAGGCTAAAGTGGTGAAGAAATCTTTTCTTTGCATAAAATACTTGTGACTTCAGCTGTACTGCAACAGAAGCTGGAGAGAAAGTACCAAAGTTGACTGAGAAGATGATTGTTTTTTACCACACAAACCAAAGTGCTTCTGCTGTTCTTAACTTGGTCTTTTTGTGCTGCCTTAATTCCCCTGTGACTATCAATGTATTCTTGATTCATATATGAATGCAAATGTTTGTGTTAGAACAAAAGTTACAAAAGTGTATTTCTACAATGAAATTATCTATTTAGTATAAATAATGTGATTAGTTTCTACTGAGTATAGAAGTGTGGATCTGTGGTTTTAATATAGCTCAAAAACCGTTCCATTTATTTATTCCATACAGAATATGAATTTGCACATATATTTGAAAAGTAATAACGAAGTTGAATACCTTAAATTGGGATATTTTGGTGTGTTTGCGTTCTTAAGCCTGTATCTTGAGTAGAATAAATAGAGAGCAACATTACTACTAGATAGATGTTGGTAAGATATAGATAAATCATTCTGACTTGAAATTCAGGAAGACATTAATAGTGGATCAGGAATTAGTGCCAAGTCTGTATTATCGATGTTATAAAACCATATCTTAAAGTAAAAGCACATGGATTTGCAGAAGCAATAGTTATTATTTGGCATCCTTTTAAATTAACTCCTCAAGCTATTGATAGGCATCAGTAACAAAATTAACTTATTTTAGTAGAGCCAGGCTTTTACAAAAGGCATGTATTTGTCCCTTTCCTAATATGGATCTTTCAGCTCTTGAGCAAACTTTTCCTAATGAATCACAGGGTTAGATATCTTTTCCACTAGTCAGTAACTTAACTCTTCCACAGCTGTGCAATATGTTTTACTTTCAACAGCAACTATTTAGACTATTACTGATAGTTCTCTATAGTTCATCAGTAAGTCAATATGAATAGAGCAGTCATATTTTTACTGTTGATGAGAGCTAATGCTGTACTTCTCAATAATTACTTTCTTATGTTGCTTACATCTCTGTGCTATTGAGAAAGTACTTGAATTGGACACCATGCACACAGAAAAAGAAATGTTTTTTTTCATATAGATATCTGTGTTAATGAAATAAATATGGCAGAGTCTGAGGGCTCAAATTGGACTTTTTTGTACATCACCACCTGCAAGGTGAATTGCAGCACATGTGATTACAATAGATGATGTATATACAGCTCTTTAGGGGTCCACTAACAGGGGCTAGTTTGGGATGCAGCTGCCAGATAGCTGTTAGGAGGAAAACAAAGAGCGAGCCCATCCCACCGTGATGGGTCTGGAGGTGGAAAAGAGTAAACTCACAAACCAGGAGCTATAACTAGCAGTTCTACTTTGCTAAGCTGAGTTAAACGGAAAGTGCCCATTTCTGCACTGTTGAAGTATGAACACTATAACAAGTTGTGATCCAAAATCTTCAATATTTACAGTGCTTTATTCCTGTATACAGGCAGAAATATCCTGCATTTTCCTGCATCACCCACAAAGGGGTGATCACCTGCATCTCAGTTTTGGAATTTGTGCATGTAATTCGGGAAATAAGGAGGATTCTTTCATGTGCAATTTGTGCAAAACCAAAGTTTGTTGACTTCTGTCATATATGGATAAAGAAGCCCCAAATAAAATGGCAACACAGAAAAAGGCAAATAGCTAATGTGAAGAGGGAGAAAGGGAAAAAAGATTTTTGTAGTGGAAGTCATACATTTTAACTTAGCCCTAGCAGGAAAGAAAAAGTCGTGTATCTTATGGATACAAGATGATCACTTGCAAGTGATTAGGAGAAAATCGGGATATATGGTTTCTATTATTTATTTTGTCTCACACAGTTGCATAACAGTGGCTACTTGCACATTTTTTTAAATATCATCCGAAGGGATTTCAAAATGAAAGTACCATATATATGCAATGGGGTTTGGCCTTAAGTTGTGCTTTTTGAAATGTCTCTTGAAACGTCCCTGAAGTACTTGTCAGCACTTTTAGGAAATTGTCTATGGGATGTCTACAGATCCTGTGTGGAAAGAACAGTGAACAGAATACGTACTCGCGTTTATGTAATATTTTGTTATCTAAGAAGAAAAAGCAGGATTAGTATTCCGTCTTATTTTGGCAAATAGAGGTGTTTGTTGCATCGCAGATGTTAAACAGTTCTGAATAAGTCCTCCAATAATTTCCTCCCAATAATTATAGTAAATGTATCTTCTATCACTAGATCATTTTCTGCTTAAATGCTATAGCCATTGGAACTCATTTAAATAATCTGGATGGATCAGAGTTTGGCTATTCACCACCTTTCTAAATTAGGGAGTTTATGCGTCATATGTTATGAATCACCTGAAAAATCCTACTTTTGGCCTAGTTTGGTCTAATGTTAGTTTTAGGATTTTGGGTTAGACCAGTTTTGCTTCCAGTGTTCCTTCTGGATGAAACCAGCAGTTCAAGAATTCTTATTAAATAATTCAGAACGTGTCTGTCTTAGAACAATATGATTAAAATAGAGCAATTAAAATTCAAAACTCTGCTTACTTACCTAAAGACAAAAAAACTGCAGAGCATGATTTCCTCGAAAGATGTGGCAACAATTTCCTAGAAAGATTTGGTAATCTCTTCTCTTTTTTTCACTTTTAATTTTGTTAATGTTCAGTAATATGGATTGAATTTCTCAAGTCACACAAAGATGCAGTCAGAAATTGAGGCATATTATGTAATTTTATCTCAGTATTTATAATCAATTAGCCTGAGTGCAGGTTTGCTAATTAGAACGTTCTGACTGAAATTGGTGTATAATAATTTAAAAGATTGGTTTATTAATAGCTGTATTATTTTCATTGCTTAACTCAAAAGGCATTTAAAGGGATAAATATGAGGCCTAGGACTCTTGCCATTTACTTTATAATTTGACCAGGCTCTCGTAAGGCTACTCTCAAAATTCATGTAATGTTTGGCTTTCTTTGAATTAATAAATATTAACTACTACAAACGCCAATACCAGTTCACCTAAATATATGGCTGTTACACTGTTGGTAATGTAAGAAAACATGCCAGACTGTTTGTCTTTTACAGCCTCAGTAAGAAAACTTCCTTCCTGACTGCTGAAACAGATGCTTAGACAGAGTGCTCAGCACTTCAAAATATAATCCCTGTACTGCAGAGGTGCTGTAGGATGTAAAAGAGAGCAAAAGGTTCAGCACACCTGTGTAGTTGATTACATTAGTAAGTGGGAGGAAGAAGGGCACAGCCCCTTGTAGCTGGCTAGCAGTGAGAACAGAGGGTTCATTACAGGGAAGAGGATTTCCAAGTGTTTCCCCCACTGTGATTTTCCCCGCATTTTTTATGATGTTGCTTACCTCATGAGGTGGGTGGTAGAATTTGTTTCCTGAGTAGATGCATAGTGGGTTTGGAATCGTAATTTGGACATAAGGTATAAAAAAGTTTATTTCTTTGTTCTGACCTGTATACAATGGTTGAGAGTGCTCTAAAGAAAACTAACTTGCCCTGGAAATTATTTGGGTTTGGGTTTGGGTTTCAGTCTTCGTTGGAAATATTGACCAGGATTTTCATGCTCAGTAAAAATAGTAAAAGGTTAAGTTAGAAGAATGGATTTTAACTTTAATTGGAAGAATGGCATTTTGTACCTACTTAGTTTAAAAATAGTCCCTTGAAGTTGTATCTAATTTAGCTTTTGATTACAAACATTTGTAATCAGGGTACTGTTTTAGTATTTGTCATGCTTACAGTTCCAATATGTTGTCAGAGATGTGTTTAGTACATGGCAGAGATTTCATTTTGTACTATTAAAATGTGGTTTTGGTAAGATGGTGATAACCCAATGCAGGCAACAGTGCTTGGTGGGGAATTCAGTTGGGAGGAATCTCACTTTGGGCACAGGTATTTGTTCCTGTCCTTATGTAAGGCAATATAACAGTCTTTTGCTCTAGCATTGGAAAGTGATATGGCTGTGATTACTTCAAGGCTTCTCAGATGCAGTTTCCCTGCATAAGCAAATGTAAAGGAAGATCTTGTACTGGCCTTTCCCACAGCACGAATCTGTTTCTTGTTGCAAGGTGGCCCTAATAAGCAAGTCTTGTTATTTGAATAATTTTGTGCCACATTTACATAGCTAGTTCTCTAAATCCTTGTAAGATCTCACCAGTAAGCTCTCAAGAACTGCTTGGATTTCTTTGTATCATCTTAGACATTACGTGCAGTCCCTCAGCTGTGTAGGTTATTCCAAAGGAAATAAATCAGCATGGTAGAATTGAAGTCGCTTTTGCTGGTGAAAGCTGCCCTTTCCAATTGTACTAGTACTGGCTGCACTCTCTAGGATTCAGCTATCTTTCCTGTTTTACTTCAGAATTCTGTCAGGGAGTACAACTCTTCTTTTCACAATGGCTTTTCTGCCGAAACTACATAAGCACTTAGATAGAGCCTTGGTTTTCCCAAATCGATCCTCTTACTGGCTAGCTGGAGAGCCTGAACGTTGCCCTCCTAGAGTTCATGTGGACCATGCAAAGGGAAAATCTGTCATCACAATGTCATGTTGTGTACGTGTTCTGGAATAAGCTTGAAGGTTCTTGTAGCAAGCATCTTCATACACCTGACAAGCATCCAAAACTTCACATTTGCCACTACATTGTTTACAGCTGCTGTGGATACAAACAGCCCACAGAACTACAGGACAGGTCACTTGAGCAATTCTGGGACTTCAGCGGAGTCGTGAGCTTTCAAAATACCTCCCAACCCCAGTATCTTCAGCTGTAGATAATATGTATGTTCATCTATAATAGTTTCTGCCTTTAACAGTCATAAAGTTGTCTATTTCAGTATTTTATTTTGCTGCAAACAGTTACTTCTGATTGAAATATCAAATCCCACTTGACATATAAAGGTCATAATAAAAACTTCTACAATTAGCACAGGCTATTAATGAAAATATGCTGCTTGTTAGCAGGTGTGGGGTTCTTGTGTTTTAAAATACATTACTTCTAGTTAGAAAAATATCAAAATTCTAAGGTATCAAAATGGCCAAGGATAAGTCTGATCAGTTTCTTTTTATAGTCTATAGCACCTCCCAGTGTCTATTAACACGTTTAAAAGAAAGCAAGCCAGCTTACAAAAAAGGGGAGGTAAGACATGTATGCCATTAAAGGTAGAAGTACTAATGCTAGGAAACTTCTTCAGAAAAAAAACACAGGTAATGTGGGCACTCAGAAGTGTTTTAATTCAAGTCATGGAGACAAGTGGTGTTTCTTAGTCACCTGTTGAAGTTATTGTGATTATAAATACTATGAAAAGGTTCATGTTTCTGTGCTTTCCTTTACATTGATCTATTGATGTTCTGACTGCTTCATTTTGAAAGACTGCATAGTGAAGGAAAAATTTACTGGTTTTAACAGAATATCTAGACCTTTTAATAATTTCATCCTGGTTTTGAATTGTCAGATTCCCATTATAAATTTAAAAGAACAAATGCTCAGTTGGAACAAGTTGATGTAGCTTTGCTGGTGTTAACTGAAATTTACCTGATTGTCTGATTCAGCCTGTTTAGAATATTAGTCTTCTATTGATAAACCGTGCAGGTACTAGATTAATGTAAAATCCTCATTTTGTACTTTGTTTCAAGAGCTAAATAATAGTCAAGAGAGCATATTGATTGCATTGGTATTTTTATTGTTTTATGGTGTGTTTGCATGAAGTTGTGGGCCACAGCTGTGAACCTCCATGTCCAACTTTTCAGCACCAATTGTTACAGAGAATTTTTTCCATTTGTATAAATGATGTCATGTGTTATGAAAGTTTTAAAGTGTGACAATTCAGTGCTATGATTGTTAACCTCTATTATGTTATTGCCATAGGAATTTTCACTGTTAACTTTTTCTTACTGATGTTTCTAAATTACATACACCAGAAGGCTAACTTGACCTTTCCATCAGCTCCTATTCAGAATTAAAAATTAAAAATAAAGTCAAAGGTCAAAAAAGACAATTGAAATGCATTTGCCAAATATAGTCATAGACAGTCAATTATGCAATGAAAGCAGTGTGCCACCCAGGAAGAGTAACAGCCTTCATTTGCCTAAACTTACTCTGTTTTGATGAGGAAAGTGTTCCAAAATATACTGCTAGTTGCTACATCTTGTAGTGTGGAAAAGTATACTCATATGCATCAGGATGTCTTGGTCTTCTAAGCTTTAAGGAACATAGGAAGACCAGGTTTGTTTGTACTCTGGGATCCTAGAAATCTAAAAGAATCACTTTCAGATACTCAAACAATACCGAAAGCTGGAAAGGGAGATACTGGTTTTGTTTTGCAAGACTGACTGTATAAGGAATTAGGGTTTTTTTGCTAAACTGTGTGCCTGTATGGAAAATCATAGAATAGTTAGGGTTGGAAAGGACCTTAAGATCATCCAGTTCCAACCCCCCTGCCATAAGATTCATCTGAGCTCTGTGTTTTGTTTTTCTTTTTTTTTTTTTTCTCCCAGCTACTGACTTCAGTTTTATTAGTTATATCCTATTAGTCAATTGATATTCTATGATAAAAGTTATCTAATGTCTTCAACATTAACACACAATTCTTTTGTAGGTTTGGAAGCTTTTTCACTAACAATTTTTAAAGCTTTTTACCCAGAGCTGAATAATTACTTTTCATAGATGCACAGAGAGTTTGAAGAATTTTCCCAAAGTCTGTAAGCAAATTGCTTAAAAGTTTGGATTGGCCTCAAATCTCTAGAGTCTCAGGTCAGGACCACTTCAGCACATTTCTTCAGGATGGAGCAATAACTGCTTAATGATACAGTACTGATTTTTTTTTTTGTACATTCAGAAGTTCTAAACAATGGGGAGGAAAAAAAGCTGTGGGGAGAAGGGCTGCAATTTATCTTTTTAAATGTATCCTGTAACTGCTTCTGCAGTTGGCTGCTGAACTTGACTGATGGTTCCATTTCTCATTTCTGATCAATCTCAATGTGGAAAGATTCAGAAAAACTGACAAGTCAGCTGAATTACAAAAGTATGTCAAGGTCAAATCAATCAGTTTAAGCACAGTGTGTATAGATTCAGTTTAGATGTTTTTCAGTGCTCAAACTGAGTTTAGCTCTTACCCCAGTTTTGAAGCACAGACAGGAAGATGACATACCCTGTTGGTGTATGTTAACTTGTGAGTCTGCTGCCTGTGCTTGAGCCCAGAGGTTTGATTCTCCCCTCACAGTTCTTACGCAATCATTTTGTATTCATGGTGAGAAGAAAGAAAGTATAAACTGCTACTGTTCTGACTTTACACATATTTTTCAGTTGGTAAATGCCATGGAACACACAAAGTGATGAATAGTTTTAATTGTGTTTTGTGGTACCCCTGTCATACTGTGTCAGTTGAGCACTGATCTGGGCATTGATGTGTGAGATCTGAAGAGTCTTGCTACAGTGGTTCAAGACTTTACTCACTCAGTTCTTCTCCTCACTTCTCCCAAAGAGTACCCTTACTGAAAAAGTTGATAGAAGCTGCAAGACAGGTGTAACAGCTGTTTCTGCTGTCTGTATCTTTGCTAAAACCCATCTTCATCAGCAGTTGATGGTGAAAGGCTGGGATTTGTGATTAAAATATAGGCAGAGAGAGTCTCTTGTGCTGAACCTTGGGGAGTGCTAGATCTGCAACCAGTGCTAGACAAGGAGCTAGAGAGGGAGCAGGGAGATCTGTTATATTTAGATCTGATTAATCACTGTAGAGAGAAAGTAATCCTTGGTATTTTAGGCTAATTTTTGGGAGGATACGCATAGATTGCCAGTGAATTAAATCTCTTATAATTGAAAAGATTAGCAGAATACTAATGTGAAGCAAGAGCACTTTCACATTAGTGAAAGTTTTCTTCTGATGTCACTGTATTGGTTGAACCAGCAGCCTCTTGAAAAATCAAGAATGCAGTTGCAAAGACAGACTTCCTGTTTGGTTTGAACACACCCTAACTGAATCCCTAACTGAATATCAATACCTGCCTTGAAATAGCTGATTTTCAGATATTGAATATTTTTCCTCCTCTAATATGTATTTGAGTAACAGAAACAAAAATTTATATATTGGCATAGCATGCATTGTCCAATATCTCTTTTACTCTAAGAAGCATGTATAAAATGTTCTTGGAAATAATTTTGATTTCTAACCAATTTGAGTATTCAATTACTAATATGCATATAAAGTTTATTTTGTCATGATTTAGGATTTAGGTTTGAACAAAACTGATTTGGAGTTAATTTAATATTGCTGAAAACTGACTTGTTGGATTTTTATCAAAATAGAAATGTTTTGCCCAGAGAAAAACTTAAAATCAAGATTTTGCCCAAGATGTCAGTAGTCTTTTTTTTTTTTTTTCTTTCTCCCCTTTCCACCTCCCCCCCTCTTTTTTTTTTTTTATGGTTGGTTTTGTCCACTGAAAAGAAGAGGAAATAGGCACTTTCTGGCTTTAGAGCACACATGGACCATGATAGGATCAGACATCTTAGGATTCAGGTTCCAGGAAGGCTTTTCTAGTAACTTAGAGACCCTTTGAAGTCTTTAAAATGAGATTCCAAAGGCAGCAGAGCGTGGAAAGTCTTAAAGCATCATCCAGTGCTGGTTGTAAATCCTCTTGATAGAGTCAAAATAAACTCTGATTTTTGCTGCCCTTTTTTTTCTGAACAAAATCAAATAAAATCTGTCAAAATTCATAAGCACAAACTGAAAGGAGTAAGCAAGCAGTAATAAGGAGAGATTTATTTTCTCTTAAAAATGGAGTTAACAAATAACTACATTGTCTCCAAGATTTGTTCAGTCACTCTCACTTTTTATAATCATGAATTCAAGAAGTCTGTTTTATGTGTCCATTTAGAATATTTTACATGAACAAAATAACTTTTTTTGTTGTTTTCTAATAAGAAGCATATAGTTTAGGCTTGGACAACGAATAATAAGTGATTGTCAGAGAGAAAACTATTTATGAATAATGACAGATAGTTTTTTTTTCCTGGGTGACCTAATCTCTTGGCAGCTTCTTAGTTCTTGCTTTAGTTTTTCAGTATGTGACTCTCTGTTCTCACTCTGCCTTTTAGTGTTCAGAATGAAAGCAAAGCTGTCAGGTGCAAAGTGATTTCCTCTGCTTAGTGGAGATGACTGTGCTCTGATTTGATTACCTTACTCCTGAGTTACCACCTTTATGTCCACCAGAAGGCTCTGTTACTTTCTGAAATGTGCACAGAAAAATATTCTTTGGATGCCTAACAAGGGCATCACTGTTGTAAACGGGATTCAACAACTTGCTTTCACTGAAACTGTGCATTGGACTAAGCAGTTAGCTTCTAATGCATTTTGAAACAAGTGAATTATTAATACAGAGTAATTGCAGTTGGTGAGTGAGGATTCGATTCAATGGTTAATTTTGTCATGGAATTTCAGGCTGCATAATTTTGAATTAAAATCTTAAGAAATTTTGACACTTTATTTTTGCTGCTCCTTTCATAGGATGTGTATATATATTCTGTAACTTGCTAGAGAAGTTTGAAATACAAAGACCCTAATTCCTCACCATCTTGGCAGTCTTACATTTATAGTCTTGACTGATGAGAGAAGCTCTGTGAATTTTGGCACTTGCTAGAATTATGATGATGATATTCTACAGACATTTCTCAATGTGAAGATTGCTCTTCACATTATTCATGTTCACAATTCATGGGCTGAAAACAAGTAGTTGACTGTCTGCAAAGATGTCAATGACGCTTCCTTTATGAAGCCAAGTTATGATAGTTAAAAATATGATTTTAATTTTTTTTCATGTTAGTATCACATGTTACTGATTCAAAAGGGAAAAGGATTCATTTTATTTATTATGTAAGTGGAAAATGAGAGCAAAATAAGAAGACGCTTCTTGGAGCAACACTTTTTGTACCCATTGATTAATTTGACTGCAACTGTTCTAGGATTCCATCCTGAGAAAGAGGTATGGTTTCCCTTTTGCTAACTTTCAGAACTGGAAATTAGAGAACAAGAACATTTGAACACCCAGGTTAATGCATCTTTGTAATGGTTGTGATTTTTAAATTACGCTTTCCAGAGCCCCTGGATATAAGTATCCTGCTTAGTCTTCTAATGTTAAAAATTCTGCTTAGGGAGAGTGTGTTATTCCAGGTGGGTTTGGGGGTGGGTGTGTGTGTTAGTTTTGTTTTGTTTTTTCCCTCATAGAATAAATTATTTTCCTCATAGGTATTTTAGTAGAAAGCCATAAACACATCTTCAGGAAGATTGCTCACATGCCCTTTTGAATAGAGAGTATGACAAAAAAATGTTTCTCAGAATACTGTTTAGTTTTTTAGTTTCTCAGAAAATCCAAGTTATCAGTGTTCACATTTTTCCAGTCCTTGTCTATGTTTCCCTGTTCTACTTGTCCAACAAAATCAGTTGGATATTATTTCCTAGTATACAATAGATAAATTACAGCAAGAGATATAAACTTAAGATGGTGGGAGACTTCCCACATACTTTAGCTAAATGTAGTGGAGGCAGATCATCATAGCAGGCATCAGTTAGCAGATAAACCATTCAAGTATTGATTGTTTTTTCTCCTGCTGCTTGTTGCATTTACCAGAAAAAGAATTCAAAACTGTTTTCACTGCAAGGTAAATGGAAAAGTTTAACAACACTAGGTTGTCTTTCTATAATTTGTCATAGTTAATTACCATGGCTAAATATTCATAAACTGTTCAAAAGAATACAGGAAAATGGATTGCCATTACCACAAGATGATCTGATATCCTCTAATGGTTTCACTGCAGAACATTTCATGGTGTCATTAGTGTGCTCCAGCATCCTACAGAGAACTGAGAACCTTTACTTTACTAACAAAGCTTTTACTTCAGCATCATGGAACAAAAAAAGGCAAATTTATAATTACTCATCCCTGTATGCTGTCATATCTCTGTCAAGTGTTTGTAAATAATAACAGGAAAAAATAAAGGTACTGTTGATATTCATTTATCTCCAAAAATTTAGAAGAAACTATTTCAATAGTTAGCATCCGTTTTCCCAGTGATTTTTATGGGAACAGCATTTCACTTCAAAACTAGCCCTATGGATCTGTATTGTAGCAATGTCCTGAAACTCAATGGGAGTCTTCTTGAATATGGACCAAATAAATTATTTGGCTGCTGGCCATGTGTTTTCTTTCAGAGGAATATGGTTATTCACTATGTAATGGTGCAGGAAGAAAGGAGACATATGGAAACAAATTTTAAAAGAAACAGTAACATTAGTCAATGAGGTTTTAGCCATGCAAGTTGCCAAGCACTTAATGTAGTCATGAAGGCAAGAAATAAATTATGAAGCCCACTAGCCAGGCGCTTAGCATGCAAAAGTGCTGTTCTTACAGAAAATAATCAGTCAGCTTCAGTTGAAAGCTGAATTACACTAACAGTTCTTGAAGTTTGATTTATTGATTCCTTTTGCTGCTGCTGTTATAAAAGGCACAATAATACATACAACCTACACGAAAACTGTTTTTAATAGCATCCTTGAAAACATATTTGTCTTTTCAGTTGGCTGTAAACACTACGCCAGCATGTCTCTGCCTCCTTTTCCTTACAATTTTATTTTGAAATATGCAGTATAATGCTGTATATTTTCCTGTTGTATCTTAATAATGTTATTTCAAGTAGATGTCATGTTTCTAAGTGAACATTATATTCGTAATAACATGAAAGCCAAAGTAGCAAAAAAAAGTGACTGTCAAATTGATGCCTAAAAATGGAAGATAAATGTTTGTTTGAAAAACACAGATCAGTGCAACAATTCTTTTACCAGTTCAAAACTTGTATTTGGTAGAGCTTTGCAAACTATTGTATGTCCATTCTCTGTAGATGAGTCATGGTTTTGGAAGAAAGGGGAAAGAGTATTTTTTCAGCATCATGATCATTGTAATAATGAAGTGCAGAAACTATAATAGATTTTGTTCCTGGCTTGGCAAACTGTCTAAAAGATTTTGCAAGAGAGTTTACATAATTCTTTCCATTTAACTTTCTAGTATTGCATATGTTTTAATTGTTAACTCTAACACACCAAACTTTTAGGTAGTTTGTGGACTATATAAATGTGATTTAATGTTTCATAAGTATTTTATGAGCAGAGTTTATGGTTATACATTTTCATCCTTACAACCTTAATTCACTTGTTAAAATAGGCTCTCTGTTTGCTAATAGTTACCAGCTGTAACTAATACATTAGCAGATCTACAACGTAGTATTTAAAATGACGCATTTCAAAATCAATAACAAATGTCCTGCTGTAGGACTAATTGGAAAACTTGTCTTATACAGTGCTCAGTACACTATACAAAATTCTTTTGAAATTAGGGTAAATCAAGGAATAGGAGAAAATTATGTGTAACATTCTGAAAACTTAGAAATAGGAAAAGCAAAAATATTACTCACTGTAGTTGTTGTTTGCTTCTCTTGTCCCTTTTACTTTGCCTCGCTTATCAATCCTCATATACCACTGAGTTCGACAGAAAAGTCTTCTCACTCTTACATCCCCCCCTTCCATATAATCATAGCTTCTGGTATGTCGCTCAGGGCTGGAACAGTTCACATTTGTAGCCATTTGCTCTGGAGTCATGTCATTGCAAGCTAAAGATATAGTGCCCATTAGAAAGATAATGTAAAAGTATGATCTGTAGAGCAAAATTGGCAGGATCCATGTCAGTATCCATTTGTGCATTATAGTGCAGTGTTCTGGGTGTTCATGAACAACATAATGAAAATTAAATCTCAAGTAGGCTGTTGCTCTTAGGTCACCGACCTGCCTTCTGTCTTTACGAGTTACAGATTCACTTAAATGAGATTGTTCCCTCTTCTAGAATTCTGATCGTTATTCCTTAATAGTGGTGAAATAGAAGAGCTTCTTAAATATCTCTTCAGTCAGAATATCCTTTAAAGACACAAGTTATAAAAACCTTTGTTGTCGTGACCTTCTGTACTACTTGAATTTGCTGCTTGCACTGAAAGTAAAAGATCTGTGAGAAAAGGTGCATGTGTAAGTTTTATGCTCACTTGTTACAAACATGCAAGGATACATTATGTTACTGAAAGTTACTATACATAAATGTATGACATACTGAGCTGACTTTAAAAATATGCAGATGTCCATACAATGGATATCTCTCACACAGATTTTTACATAAACAGACATTTAAACTGATTGTAAACATAGTTCTGTCTTCAGTTTTAAGTCCTTGCAAAAATCCGCTATTAATGCAGTTGAACTACTTTTTCGTGCATGGTATAATTCTGCTGATTACTTCATACCTATATATTCACTATTAGCACAATTTATCAGATAACTTTTCTCTAGTTCAAATTTCAACAGACCTTAACAGCCTTAGCTCTGTATTTTTTTTTATTCCTACCCTTTGCAGCTTATTAATAGAAATAGTTTTCTTAATGCTTTTTTAACATCTAGCATATACAGACGAAGATAAAAGTTATTAGCCATTAGAAACTGTTAAACGTTCTTGTAAAGGACAGATAACTTACTTGTTCCTGTTGATAAGAGCTGGATACACAAGTACTCCATTTCTGTTGTCTGCTTTTTGCAACATGAGACACTCTACTGGGCTACAAACTTTCTCAGCTCAGAAAGACTCCACCAGAATTATAATTGTTTCCATAAATCAACACGCTGGAGCGATGGTGTGTATGTGCTTATGCGTGCGCGTGCATGTGTGTGTTGAGCCTGTTGTTCAGTCCTTTTCGATAAATACCTTTGCTGACCTCACTTGGAAGCAATTAGAATTTAACCAGTCAGCTGTCAGTTGAATGCACGAACAAAAATAAAAGGAGACTCGCATTGTATCGTGTCCAGTGGTCATCAGAGGGAGCTGTGTACATAGTTTATACTTTAAATCTCCAAGAATCTACTTTCTAAAAACATATTTTCTGTGGTATGTGGATAGAATTGCTTCACATACTAGCTAGTGTTTCTGTTTGGTTTAGGTCAGTACTTGTCTGTCCTTAAGAAATTTCTCATTCTCTCTTGTGTACTCACACATTTATCTCCGTTTGCTTTCAAATTTCTTTCGCAGTTCAGTGGATTCATAGTCTGCATAGTGCCTTTCTGATGGATACGAAACATGTGGGTCCATTATGTACTGTGGAAAAGGGTGTGCTGGGGCCATTTATAGATCATGCAATATATCTTAATATCATGAGATTTTTATTTCATCAGCCACTAGGTGAAAATGAGAATGTATATTTGGATGTTCAAAGACCTGTTCAAACACAATCTTTATCAACATGAAAGAAAAATTACTTCTAGGTAACAGCCTAGTTCCCTAGAAGTACCCACAATGCAAGAAAAACTTTTCTGCTGCATATCAACCAGTGGGTTAGCAGCAGGCTTAAAATACAGAGAATCAAAATAATGGGTAAATATTCCTGGTTTTCTGCTTCTGTACACTTATTTCCAGCTTTGGCACCAGGCTGCTGCCCAAAGTCTATGTTCCATTTCACCCTTAAATTCTATTGAATTTCCAGTGAATGTATTTATAAAACACAGTGAAGCTAATTTTTCAGTACCTCCTTATCCTGTTTATTTCCCACATTGTTGATATGTGCATACACCTTGGACTGTTTAGTAAATAATAGCAACAAGGAAAGTTTGGAGTTAACCCACATATTAAGAGTAGCTTGCTTACCTTTAGTAGTCTGTGCTTGATAATGCAGTTTATCGTTGCCTGCATTTATTCCCTTACTCCTTCCTGTGTGTAAAAATGGAAGTAATGTAAAATTGAAGTAAATTGTAGACAGTTAAAAATCACAGGGAGTGCATATGTGCCACCTTGTGGTGAAGGGGACATAGGTGAATTGGGCTATTTCTCGGGAAGGACCCAAAATGAGCATAAAGGTGTATGGCCCCAGGCAACCTTTTATTACTCATCCTTTCTTATACACAAACACAGAATGGGTCATGTCCTTCCTTAACATTCTCAACTTCATTCCCAGCTCTCGCTTGGATTAATCCCATTTGTCGCTCACTTTGCATTTTTCTTTTAACCATTTTCACTCAAAGTTCAAAGTTGATCAGACTTTTCTTGTCATTGTCTCTATTTCAGCATATTGCGCTGTTTCCCGTAATTTGTGGCTCAGCCTAGTTTTCCTAGCTCAGCAAAAGGCTCAATATATGCACTTTCCTGATATGGAAGGTATGGCACTTCAGCTTTCAAAGGCTGCAGTAGCCACACAGAGAAGTGGCTTTCATGAAGTTAACCCTAGTAAACTGTGATTCCAGCTATTTCCAGTTTGACTTGTATCTTGTCAATCTGTGACCACTATCCTGACAAGAAGTGGGATCTGAAGTGATTTATGCCAGTTGTGGGTTTTGCCAGTACATGTACTGGATTTATTTCAGTATGTTCTCTGATCCATTCCACAGTCAGAATTCAGAATGATAGCAATGAAAAAAATTCTTGGTATTCAAAAGACTTATCTGTTGTGTATTATAAAGAAAGCAACCAAGGATGAAAAGTGATCTGTGTTTTACTCAGCAAAGTGGGATGCAAGTAGAAATGTTACTGTAAATATTCTGGGTCTTTCATGTGCAATACCAACTTTCACTTTCAGTCCGTATTGGTTTTAATTTTTCTTTTTCATTGCTAACTTATTGTTTCTGACAGTTAGTAACAGGAGAAAAAATACATACCTGAGGTTTTGGTTCCAGAAAGCTGGAGCTACTCATGGTCCAGGCATAGGCATGTATTTCTCTTGGCTCTGAAAAAAAAAAAAAATCACTTGCTGTGTGTTTTTTAAGTGGTGATTCAGTTCAGATCTTTATGAAATTTTATATTTAGAATAAATGAAAATCAGTTTAAATAAGGCTCTAGCTCTAAGTTTAGTCAGTGAACGAGGTCAGTCTTTAATTACTGCTGATTACATTCATATCCTCACATTTTGTAATTATAGAATAACTTTTTTCAGTGCTTTAACTGCAGTTTTGTTTAATCACAAAGTTTTACATTGTCCTATACAACAAGTACAGCTGCATATTTTTTAATTAAATGCCATCTCGATCTGCATATACAAGTCAGGATTCTTTGCGTAAATCTCTGATCCCTTGAATGATCCAACTCACTTCTGTTTAAACCCAAGCATAACTAATATCTTCACAAATTGAACTGGTTTAGTTTTATGGAAGATTTAGCTTTACTGGCACTTCTTCCTCTTACATTCTTACAAGCATACATGCCCAAGGCTCTGCGAATCTAATCCCAAGCAAGTCTTCAATGATATGTAGAAGTTGTCCACCTAAAATGCTAGTGATTTTGCATTTCTTTGGCACAACTGTATTTGAAGAAATGCCTTAAGCTATTAGGACCTGATGAAACATGCAAAATACACATGCTGTAAGCTATCCTTTAATATTTAAAGCTGCCTCCTGTACGTTAGCCCATGAGTCGTTTCCTGCTTCCTAGCTGATAGACAGTTGTCTACAGCATTGCTATGGTGAACTTGCTGAAAAGAAAAAAATGGAAATTAATCGCAAGCACGTTTCTTCCAGTTATGAAGATTATGCATAGGCCTCCAGTTCAAATAGAAACAGCTTAATAAAGTCTGTTCCTTTTCCCTCACATAGGAAATTGCTTTTTGTGCTTTTAGATGAAAACAGGGCTATAGGGATCCATGCTTTCCTCATCTCAAGGCAGGCCTGTTGAGATATGTACAGCCCAGGTTTGGCATTGGATCATGAATGCAACTTTAAAAAAAACCCAAACATTTCGTCCAGCTTGCCCTCAGGGCAGCACATACCTGCTAAGAAACTCATTCTGTTGTTCCTTGTTCCCTGATCCACTTCAAATTTGCTTTAGAACATCTTTCAGAACTTTCAGAATTTAAGACAGTAGGAAGATAAAAATCTCTGTATTAGACTTTAAACCTGAGGTGTTGGGTTTTATTGCCCTGTGGCAATAGCTAAAATGGGATTGGAAGGTCCTATGGAAAAAATTCCGCAGATGGGGAGGTACAAAATGTTCCCATGGTTAAATCCTTATCCTTAGTTCACTGATCTTGGAAATCAGGATTAGATCAAGGTTGATATTTGCTGCATGCAAGAGATACAAAACAATGCTACTGCTTGTGCATTGTGCTGTCAACATTGATCTGTGAAAAACACTGCAACACGTGTCCAAAATAAACTCGTATAACAAGGAGGTAAAAACAAGAGAGATGAGTAATATGGCACTTCGGTTCGCATTTGTCTTTTCAGGTTGTAAACTTAAAAGTATATTTCAGATTAAAAAATATAGTTATGAATCTTTTGCCTGCCTGGCTATAAGAATGTCTTTCTGGTTTTGGTAACTGGTTATGGGTTATTAAAATCATATTGAAAAGACAAAAAAGTTTTTCCGTGCAGTTTTCTAAACAGATCCCTGAAACATCATTCATTTCTTTGTTTCCTCCTATTCATCCAGATCATATTGAGCTGATTTAAATCTACAGGAAAATTGGAATGGGATACAATAGATACTAAAAAAAAAAACAAAAAAAAAAACAAACAAGAAAAACCCCACTGAACTATCAAATAGTTGACAGCTATGTAGCAGCTTCCTATTTTTTTGTTAGTGATAGCAAATGTGGTTTTATATTGCTTATTTTAGGGTAAACAAAGGCTAGGAATACTGTAGCTCAGTCAGTAAGAAGCTTAAAAGATTGAAGCCATGCAGGCTTTTTTCAGTAGGACAATGGAGTATCACGATAGTATTTTTTAAGAAGATAGAATAAAAAAGAATGCAGGGGCAGTCAGATGAGTCGTTCCTTTCAGAATGGAGTTTGTACAGTATGGGGCTATGATAAGTGTCCTTGTTTTTCATAGTTTGATAACCCTCAACTTCAGGGAATCCTATTTGTGGCGATATTGGGACGCTCAGACTGTGGTTATCCTAACCTAAGATGTCACAGAATTAGAATCACAGAATCGTAGAATAGTCAGGGTTGGAAAGGACCTTATGATCATCTAGTTCCAACCCCCCTGCCATGGGCAGGGACACCTCCCACTAAACCATGTCACCCAAAGCTCTGTCCAACCTGGTCTTGAACACTGCCAGCGATGGAGCATTCACAGCTTACCTGGACAACCCATTCCAGTGCCTCACCACCCTTACAGTAAAGAATTTCTTCCTCATATCCAATCTAAACTTCCCCTGTTTAAGTTTGAACCCGTTACCCTTTGTCCTATCACTACAGTCCCTCATGAAGAGTCCCTCCCCAGCATCCCTATAGGCCCCCTTCAGATACTAGAAGGCTGCTCTGAGGTCTCCATGCAGCCTTCTCTTCTCCAGGCTGAACAGCCCCAACTTTCTCATCCTATCTTCATACGGGAGGTGCTTCAGTCCCCTGATGATTCTCGTGGCCCTCCTTTGGACTTGTTCCAACAGTTCCATGTCCTTTTTCTGTTGAGGACACCAGAACTGTACACAATGCTCCAAGTGAGGTCTCAGAAGAGCAGAGTAGAGGGGCAGGATCACCTCCTTTGACCTGCTGGTCACGCTCCTTTTGATGCAGCCCAGGATATGGTTGGATTTAATTGTAAGAGTTCATTTTCGGTGGAGATTTAAAAAAAAAAACAACACAACAAACAAAAACCAAACACACACCCCCCAAGAAGAAAACTAAAACCCAGAACCCAAATGTGTAGCATCTTTTTATATACACGGTTGGATCAGTATCAGCTTTAAGACCTAGATCTGTGGAACTTCGCTGAAGTATTTTCTAGAAAACTTGCAGAAAACTCTGACTTTCCATATAATCATTAAATTTTGCAGTAGTTGCAATAAATATAAAATAAGGTATTCATATTTAGTTTCTAATTCAGAGTGTGGCTATATATAGGTATGATTATTGCATGTAATTTGCATAATCATATTTTGAATTATTTATATGTGGTTTTATTTTTTAAGTTAGCCACTTTTAACCCTTCACCTAGGTCCATATATAACATACTGTAACTTGATGGCTAAAGATTTTATGGACCCATATAAAAATAATTTAATAACCTCTAAATCAAGAATTAAGCTTTATTGCCATGAAAATGTATATCCATTATTGCCATGCCTATCTACTGTTCTTTTAATCCTAGAAAACAATTTCAGTTTTTTCTAATGGGAGCCCACCTGAAGGCAGATTTTGGAGGACAGATTTCAGCTTTTTTGTTAATTGTTTTGAGATCTTGTTAAACAGATGTTGCTTGAGAATGAAAAAATATTCTCTTATTCAAATATTTGTTTATATCTCTAATTAAAACTTAGTCGTGAAAAGTAACTGGATTGTGCAACTTATATGGTCCTCTTTTTGACGTGCACTACAGGTTGCACTCTTGGGTTAATCCACAGTAAAGCTGAAATTATTAGTAGACTTCCAGTAACTACCTGTCGGCATCTAGTTAGATGGCTGTGCATGAAGCACTGCATTTTCTTATACAAAGATGCTACCAGTTAAAGTAAGAAAGAAAGAAGTGTTAAAAGGATCAGTAAAAAAAGTACAGCAAGTATGATGGCACATGGCTTAACATCTTATGTACATATAGACCTGTACATAATGAAAGGACTTGCAGTATCACCTAGTAGTAGGTAACCTCACATGTGTCTGTGTAAGGTAGTCTGCAACTCATTTGAGAGTGAGCTGTCTGGGCAAAGAGAAGAGATAGTAATTGCTCAGAATTTGCAGGAAAATGCTTCGTGTGGGAGAGCACTAGGATTTCGTGAGAAGGTTGGGATTGGGCACTCACAGGAATGTGCAGAGGAAGAGAAAAGCCAGCACCGAAGGGAGAAAGTTCAGAAAGGGAACTGGGAAAATGCGAGGAAAGGACAGGGACCTAAGAGTATGGAGGTTGTGAGTCAGTAGACAAGGAAAAAGCCAGGAACATTTCCAAAATCCTCAAGTGAAATGAAGCTTTGCAGAAAAGCAGTTTCTTTAGCTGCCCTTGGGCCTACATTGGAAACCTTTTGCCATGGCCCAAAATATTGTGTGCCTCTGTCTACTTACAGCCACTTTCTACAGCTGTGAGTTTCTCCAATTAAATAGGTGTGATAGATCCAATACATACTGCCTCTATTGCATACTCTCGGTGTAAAAATGCTCCTGTGATGGAATTTTAAAAATCTAAGCTCACACATAAATATGCTCTACGTTGAAATGTTATTGATGCTGTGATGTAAAATACTCCAACAGCACAAAATGCAGGTTTTCCACCTCATGCATTAGGTCAGGGAGGGAACTTGTGAAGAAAACGATGATGACAAAACTTAGTCTATGCATACTCGGACACAAACTAGTGTTACCAAAGTAAGCTTTTGGCATTGCCATCTACTTCAACAAGTCCAGGATTTCAAGTGAGGTTTAGCGTGAATTTCGTCTTTATGATTCTATTATTGCAAGTAGTTTAGGTCTTGAGATTTACCTAGACATTTTTTCAGTGACTGGCTCTTTTCTGTATAAAGTAGGCAGTAAAGCAAGTTGGTATAGTCAGTACAAACAAATATAAAATAACAAAATGTGAGACCGTATGTGGCAGAAATGCTACTGGATTACCACTGTGTACTTAATACTTGTTTTTAGGAAGCAGCTGGAGTAAGACCTTTCCTGACCTCCAGCTAATTATGTGGTCTACTATTACACATGTTCTAAAAGCAAAATAATGTAGGGAAAAAATGTCCTGTTCCCCTCCAGAGCTGTGCAGCTTTCAGAGAGTTAAAAATTCACCCGCAGATTCAGAAAAAGAGCAATTCTCTGTAATGACTGCATTATCTATTACCCATCTGTTAGAGACAGGGACACCACTTAGTTGCAAAAGTGTAAGGTTTTCCAGCTCTTTCCTAATTGAATTATAGATAAGCATTTGCTGAACTGAGGAAATCCAATGAAAGTGTGTCTTTACTAGAGAATCTGTGTTAGTAATCGGTTTACAGAATGAGCTCCACCATATTTCCTCACTTACTGGTCATGAAGTCCATGATCTCCTAATAAATCTGTGTGGATTCAGGCCATAATAATAATTTGATAACCTCTTAAGGGTGTGAAAGGAGGAGGTAAAGTGCTAGCGATTAGAACAAGCTTGTCGGCATCATTCCTGAAGTACCTAGTGTGACCGGTGAGACAGATTTTCTCATAAAAAGAAAAAGAGAAAGTGTTGAAATACCTTTACATTCAAATTGGCAGGGTAAATTGAGACTGCCAAAACTGCAGAGTTTCTTTCAGAGCTCATGCAAGAGAATTAGGCAACATATGACACTTGTTCTGTGATTCTGTGTGATTCTGTGATTTCAAATTGACTGTAATTTAGAGATGCCTAGAGTGAGAAGTACCAGATAGTTGATAATTGTGAGTAAAAAAGCACCATCCTGCTCATCTGTACGTGTAGATTGAAGGAGTGATCTGTCTGTGAACAGCTGTACTTCCAAGAGTTTAAATGTCTCCTGCTGCAGCTGTTGCTCTGTTAGATGGTTATTTGTCTAGCTTGTGGCATCGTCAAGGATTGAATTTTGTCAGCAACTGATGAAGGTCAGGCTTTGAAACGGATCTTAATCAGAATTGATATTGTACTGATGTGCCTCTTTACTCCTGGCTTACTTTGCTTATCATAGCTATCGCATTACTAAAATAATTTTTACCCTTTTAACATTAATTCCAGTTGCTAGTTTTTCACGCTTACTTTTGACGAAGACTATCTGTTGCAACTAAAATATTCTCCACTCAAACCTAAATATTACTGTTATGTGAAGCTGGAATGCAGAATATTTTGAGGGGGAGGGATGAGGAGTGAGGGCAAAGCTAGGGCTATAAGGGATCTGTATATTCTTTTCTCCCCATGGCAGACAACTTTTTAGTCCTATAAAAGAGGAGGGAAAACTTGATTCGCTGATAGGAATTTGTCTAATGTGGTAATTTCTCATCACCTTTTTATGATACTGGGTTAAATGCATTTGCAGCATCTGTCTAGTTTGTACCTCTTACATCTCTGTTGGCTCTGCCATACTTGATAGTGCAACAGAGACCTTTTCTGTAGGAGAAAAACTTTTTTGATCTTACTTCGTCCTCTTGCTTCAAAGATTTAAATGGTACAGATTGCCTGTCCCTGTACCTTGTGGGTGAAAAACTGTGGCAGATATGTGAAAAACAGTTCTGAGGAATAGCTGTCATAAGAATGCTAGGTATTCACTTAGGCAGTAGAAGTAATGTGGTTTTGGAGGCTTTTGACCACAAAAAATAAGTCCATAAAACAATTTATAAATAACTAATACTCTGAAAATTGCTTTTCAGATCTATTCCATAAATATGCCTACACCAGGTTGATTTTTGCAGATACTTTCTAAATGAAAATAAAGCCCACCCTTTTTCTTCCCCAGAAACGAAAGGTTTTGTTAAAACCTTTTTTCACAGTGAGTAGGTGTGTATCAGCTCGAGTGCTGAAGTTAAAATCCTGAACTACATCATGCTGAAGTACAGAATGTGGCAGGCCATTAACATGGCTGTCAAATGAACACGTTTGGATTTGGGGGGTGTTTTTGTGGGGCTTTTTGGTGGTTTTGGGTTTTGTTGTTGGTTTGGGGGTTTTGGTTAGTTGGTTGTTTTTTTGTTTTTCGTGTTTTTTTGGGAAGGGGTTTTATTTATATTTTTTTTTTAATCCAGTTAACTGAAAGCCACAGAATAAGAAGATATAAATATTTAAGAAAAGTTACTGAAAACCTTTTCTAAAGGAATCTGATACACAGATTTTTTGCTCATTAACCACATTTCAATATAATTCCTCTCTGAAGATCACACTGTTTATTTGTTTGTTTCATAGCATTGTTAGACATGAACAATACATTGGCAGTGCCTGGTATGAATTCTGAGTCCCTAAAAAGTCTCTAGTGAATAGTTTATCAAATTTAACATGTATTCTATAATCTTGAGTTGCAGATTAGTTTTCCTGCTTGAAAAAATAGGCTGTGCCCTTCCTGATCGTTCCTGCTGGAGACTAAAACTTTCAGTATCTTTTCTTGATTGAGAAGCCTTTGGAAGACAAGAAAGCTGTCTTAAATTATCCTGAAATCTGGGGGCTTGTTACAATTCTGACTTTTCTATGAGGATTGTGAGGTTTTATACGTAATCCCCAATACCAACAAGATTTTGATAGCCATTGCTTCAATGGCAATAAGAAGGTATCTTTTTAGGAGTCTTTAGTTGCTAAGCTGTAGAAAAAGAATTGTGATGGTGCGAAGAAAGATCTCTGTAAAAACTAAAATTGAAGTGAGGTTAGATGAACTATATTAACTCTGGCACTTCCCAGAATCAGAGCACTTGACTTTGCAATCTTAAATTTCTTCTTATAGAATCACAGAATCATAGAATAGTAAGGGTTGGAAAGGACGTTAAGATCATCTAGTTCCAACCCCCCTGCCATGGGCAGGGATGCCTCCCACTAAACCATGCCATCCAAGGCTATGTCCAACCTGGTCTTGAACACCGCCAGCGATGGAGCATTCACAGCTTCCCTGGACAACCCATTCCAGTGCCTCACCACCCTTACAGTAAAGAGCTTCCTCCTTATATCCAGTCTAAACTTCCCCTGTTTAAGTTTGAACCCGTTACCCCTTGTCTTATCACTACAGTCCCTAATGAAGAGTCCCTCCCCAGCACCCCTTCAGATATTGGAAGGCTGCTCTGAGGTCTCCATGCAGCCTTCTCTTCTCCAGGCTGAACAGCCCCAGCTTTCTCAGCCTATCTTCATATGGGAGGTGCTCCAGTCTCCTGATCATCCTCATGGCCCTCCTCTGGGCTTGTTCCAATAGTTCCATGTCCTTTTTCTGTTGAGGACATCAGAACTGCACACAATACTCCAAGTGAGGTCTCACAGGAGCAGAGTAGAGGGGCAGGATCACCTCCTTCGACCTGCTGGTCACGCTCCTTTCGATGCAGTTGTTGATTTGCACAGTTTGTAGCGTGAGGAGGAGGAAGTATAGTATCACAGAATTTACACAAGAACTCCAAAGCTTCCATTGCAAATTCCATTACAGATATTTTGCTCTGTGGAAATACTGTTTCTTACGCCTCCAGCGGATTGTTTGCAATGTCAAGTCAAGGTACTTCTGCCTCTTTCTTCAATGCAAGAGGTGAAGAATTTTACTTAATACTCTTCTAAGGTTCTTTGTCATAATTTTAGGCACCAGTATCTCAAACATAGCGGGAGATGTCTCAAAGAATGGAACTTTGATCCAATAATGGTCTTTGAACATCCACAAATACTGCTTCTCATGGAGGCTATTGCCTGGGTATGCAAGCTTGATAAACCTTTGCATGAGGGTAGTGATGGGTGGCCCAAGGAGCCTGGTAATGTGCAAGCAGGTGTTGACATGTGGATGAGAGTGTAGAACCAGCTGTGGGACAAGGGAAATTAGGAACATTAAAAACAGTGAAAGGGAAGAAATAGCTGAAACATTTGGGGAACGCCCAGAAAGAGGAAGACACATATGAGACCTGGGGAGGAACAGAGGAAAGTAATGAGGTCCTAATCTGTGCAGTATGTCAGAGGAAATAGGAGTTGAAAATAGGAGACCCCACAGAGGTAAACTATGTTATCCTGGGGTCATTCTAGGAAGGTGCAGGAAGAGATCAAGGAATTTCTCATATAAATCCCCTCTTTTTCTGTCTGATGCTTTTTCAAAACATATCTGAGGGAAGTAACATCCATGTCTGTTAGGCTCTACAGCATAGAATTTTTCATTTTTGAGTTCTGGGTAAATATATTTCATTTTCAGTGTATTTTAGTTTTGGTCATCTGCAGTGAAGGACTTCAGGGATGGAGTACTTTACCACACAGTGACAAAACTTTATTCACACAAAAAATAAGATACCAATACCCAAAAGAGTTTGTTCATGAAAACTAGGACTGAGTTCTCTCTTCTGCCTTTATATGGTGTGCTGTTCCAAGTCAAATTTTGCAAGCCTGATTGTGTAGCCTATGCTTCTCCCACTGAAAGTGACTCAGCTGCAGCAAAATGACCTCCTGACCTGGTGCAAGTGGGACAATAATCATTAGAGTTGGTACTCAGCAGAGCCACCCCAGTCTTTCTTCTAGGTCTTCTGAAATTAAGGCAAGTAGGTCAGAAAGTTGTGGGGTTTGTTTGTTTGTTTTTTATTGGTATTTTTTCTCTGCAAGTGAAGAAAATCTGTTCTTCTCCAAGCTTGTCAAAGGAGACTGCCACCCTCCTCAGTGGTCTCTGGTTCTTGGCCTAGATGTGAAGATGCAGGGGAAAACGTATGGTCTCAGTAGGGCTGCACTGATATCTGCAGAAGAAGCTGTGGTGTTGAGGATTGGTCCTGTAATTTCTTTTATGATTTGTTCCTTTGTGGATGGAAATGCTGCTATTTTCTAATGCTTGTAAAAACACAGCAGTTCTGCTTTGTGAAATGACACCATTAAGTTATACTCAGTCTTCAAGATTGCAGATACTAGTCTGCAATTAGCATAAAAAGAGCTCCCATAAGGGTTGACTTGAAGATAAGGATTCCATTTACTGGCTTTCTGGAGGTGAAGATAGATAATATTTTTGGAACCTTTGTATCATACTTACAGGCCAGTAATCCAAAGTGGTATTCCTGTAAAATGCTGAGGTCTAAATGTAAATTAGGGTTTTTTTCCTATGAGCTTTATCTCTTGGGGATTTATGAGCAAAGCTGAAAGTAGTGATTTTTCTTCATTATGGTGTTGGCTGGTTCACCCAATTTTAGGGTAATGGTGCACTGGAGTATAATCAAAATAGGTGTCTGAAGAACTAGATTGTTTTGTGTTTCTTAGGGATTTTTTTTGGTGAGAATTCTGGGTTTGTATGTGCGTCAGTTCCTATCCCACCCTTCTAAAAGATACATACACTCTCCCTCTTCAGTTTTGAGAAACACCCCCAGGGCATCCTTTTTATTTGAATTGATTTTCTGGTTGTTTATCTTTTTCAGTCTGGTCGTGAAAAGCACATCTGGTTCCTATTTTAATCAGTATTCCAATGGGAGCAACATCATATTATAGAAGGCTAACAATGCTAAAATAATAATCCATAATGATGCAACTTCTGGTAATTTAAAACTGGTTTATCCACTGTTTGTAGAAGCATGTTGATGTAGGCCAACTGATCTCTTTGTAGATTAAACTCACTCTGGGTCCTTATATAATAGAGAAATAGCTGACATCCACATAGGCAAATCCCTTGAACTGTCAGGAATTCCTTTTTTTTCTTTTTCTGAGGTGTCTGAGCATTTTAGTACTTATGGAAGGTGCAAAACTGATAGTTGTGAAAACTAAAGTAATTGGTTGATAAAGAGATTGGGTAAAGCAGCCCTGGTGCTAGTTTACATGTTCTGCCTTTTATTTGTTCCAGTCCTGCATCTAGAGGTGATAGGGCTGGAGGTCTTTGTCTTGTTTTTCTTTACTTTGTTAGTTGATTCAGTACTTGGCGTATATGCTAAGACTGCCAGAAAGCAACAATGGTGATTTTATTACAAAGCTCTGTGCCAGCAGCTAAACTGAGACCTGCCATTTCAAATAGGTTAGCAAACCACCTTAAGTGATAGGACTTACATTTCTTGTCTTGGTTTGAGCCAGCAACAAAGAGGAGAGACTGCTATCATTTCGCTGACTAATGCATACATACGTACTTCAGCAATTATATAAAATTGAAACATGAGATCTCTGCAATTTTCATGTGAGTTTGCAGTAGTCCAGAAAAGCAACAGACTCCAATATCTTTTTTAGGAAAACCTAGAGCCTGAAATAAAAAGAAAAATTAAAATTTTGGAAGTACCGTTTTCAGACAGGAATGATGATATTTTAAAGCCCTGAAACTGCAGTCACCGTTAGTGGAATTCTCCTACAGGTCTGTGTTCTTGGTAGGAGAGCATGAAGGAGGTGTAGAAATCAAGCACAGCAGTAGGTTTCATTTGTAGTATCAGCTCACTCTCCTATCTTGAGACAACCAATTAATGGATTAATATCTTAGCACTTAATGATTTTGTTCTTTGGAATAAAATGATTTTGTTCTTTGGAACAAAATAAGCTATTTTTTCTCACAGCTCTAACAGTGAATTATATAAAACGTCAGAGCAAAACAATGCAAATGTTAGAGAATCTAAACTTAGGAAATGCTGTGTCTGAACTTCTGTAAGTAATCTCTTCTTGAGGTCAGTATATCAGGTCAGGGATATCCAATGACTCCATGTTAAAGCAGGGGAGCCACAATATCTCTCATCACTAAGGTTTTATTTTGCATTTTTAAATAAACCAGGAGCAAGTGCAGGGTGTATATCGTATCACAGCCCTATGCTGGCAGAGGAAGCATCATGAATAGATTTGTTCCAACATCTTAAAACATGGAATTGGTTAAATTGGTGAAATGTTGTATTTTCAACAACCCATATACAGCAAAGGATCTCTGTAAGATTGTGCTTATTTGAACTGGCGCTACATTCCTGGTAGACACAGATGCATTTCAGTGGCACATACATGGAAATATTATTACCTACTATGCGCAAAAGTACTTTGGAACTCTCGTCATATTGTGGAGCTATTATATTTCTCTACCAGATGTTGTAAAAAACTTCAAGAAATACTTTGCTTAGGAGGAATTATAGAATCAGAAAGAATGGAAAGATGGAAGAGTCTTAAAAGTTACTTTGGTAAACTGAATTTTATTATCTGTTTGACCTTTATTCCTATTTTGACTCTATATAATTTGAGAATTTCAGCTGTATTTTATAAATTGTTCTCATCTTTAGAGTGTTCTGCTTTGAAAGGACTTTAGTAAGTCAAAAACTGGTTTTGTTTCTACTGGAGAAGGGGGAGGAGAATCACTCAAAGTCCATTTGGCACTTCTAATTTCCCTAGTAGCAAATTTTATGCTGTGAGTATTGAAAAAAGTTTCCAACCTGGGATGCTTCTCAAATCAGAGATGGTGTGCATTGCTAATGTTTCTGATGTTCACATTATGCCCTGATTACAAGCCAAATTTGTTTTTTCCAGATCCTTGGTTTAATTTCTAGATCTTTGTGGCCTAACTTCAAATTATTTCCTCTCATATTTTTCTCGTGTCACAATTTAACTTCTACCTGACTTATGTAAATGCTTTCATGATACTTGGGGATGACTGCGTAAATAATCAAATACGAAATAATAAAAAGGAAACAAAGCTTCCCAATAGGTATGATTTCTGAAACCTGGCAACTTTCTTCAGAAAAAGGTTTAGAAACTCCATCCCAAGAGGCACATGGGAGCAGCAGTCATATGAAGAAATAAGAGTCAGTCCTTGTAACTTGGGATCATAGCTGGGGAAAGTGAGGTGTAAAGAAGAGATGTACATTTCCCAAGGCTAGGAAACGAGGGAGCCACAATGCAGGAGCTGTCAGAAGGAGAGCAGCCACCTGCACTGTATCTTGGTGTGTGCATTTTGCTTTCTAGTTTTCCCAGAATGAGATAAAGGTTTGGTAAATGATGAAGTCATGCAACATCTGTGACTTTGGAGAAATACTTCTCCATGCCCCCCTCCACCCCATATTCCTGAGCTAATTGCAGCTCAAGCATGTAGTTTTTCACAACTCTCCCCTTATCTTCAGTAGCAGAACAGACGCTTTTTTCCCCAGACTTTATCCAAACACTTCCCCTCCCTCTCTCCTCACTAAAAATCATCAGCTTCCCATCTATTCTGGAAGATGCTACTGTCTTGATTATGGGAGTGAGTTTGGTATTTTTTTATCCTTTGGCTTGAGAAACAGCTGGTTTGCTAGAATATTTTTTTTCTGTGTACATAGTGCCAGTTTGGATTTTTGCTGAATAAGTGAGGAAATAAGGTGCAGGATGGGTAGGAGAGGGGCTGAAAAATATTTGACATGAGCTGACTTTCTCCAAGTACTTAGTCAAGCAAGTAAATAAATTTTAATAACTCTTTGATAGAATGAAATATAAATGTAAGTATAGTTTATAAAGTAAAATGTGTCATTTTTTCAATGGTCAAACTTTTTCTAAATCAGTGGCATAATATCGAATCATAGAATAGTTAGGGTTGGAAAGGACCTTCAGATCATCACATTCCAACCCCCCTGCCATGGGCAGGGACACCTCACACTAAACCATGTCACCCAAGCCTCTTCTGTTTTATTTTATACAATTAAACATCATTAGTTTTCTTTCACTTTCTCACTACAAGTAAGATGATACTGGATCATATCATTCCTGTATTTTGGAACAGAAAACCCACCTGACTTCAATCATTTTGGTTAAAAACCGATGGCATGATAAAGTCACTCTAGTCAACATCCAATATTATAAGATAAGAATATTAAGGGCAGCTTTATTGTGCAAAATGAAAGCAGATAAATTATCTCTGCTTTATCAAAGCTTTACACATTCTAGAAACAGATGCCTTTTCAAACTAACACAAAATTCCTAGATACTAACTTTTCAAGCAGGCGCAGCTGTCAGAAATCAATCCCTTGTGATTAACTACTCTTGGAGTAGGCCAGATTTTTTTTATTTTTTAATTTTATTTTTGAAATTAAACACTGTCACAGAATGAGTTTCTGACATCAATGTATTGTTTTCGTGCTTGGTCTAAGGACATGCAAGCTAATTCAGAATTCATTGTATATTTCATCCCATATTTCATAATATGAGAAATCGTTTGTAATCCAAGTTAAATAGTTGATTTTTGTCTTTGATCACAGTTTAGGGACTATGTAATGCAGCTTTTCTGTTTCTTTTTTTCTGGTGGTTTTAATCTAATCGCAAGAGTGACAAATGAGTCAGGGCTGGTATGGATTCTGTCAGCTGTATTGCTTTCCGAGATAAATTGTTCTGGCACCTTCTGGGAGCGATGAGTCCGTTTGGGAGTTTGACCCAGGCTCTCTCGCCTTTTTTTTTTTAAATTGCAAACAGATAAATGTAAATTAAATATTTGGAGATAAAGTTTCAAACTGTGGGAGAGTGATGTCATAGATCCTGCTAGATCCTCTGCCACATGCCTGCGCGTACACATGCAATTCCCTGCCCAACTGCACCTGTTCAAGCTTTTTGCTATTCTGAGAGTACATCTGTGTGTGCGGCAACTAGTCTGCTTTTTAAATGGAGATGCGTTTCTAGTGCCTTCTGGGCAGCAGCATTCAAAGGCTCAGACAGCATGGTGCTTTCCCAGTCATGATTAAATTAAAAAGTCAGTCATTCTTCCCTTCACTGTTACTACCATTTTAGACTAAAAGGATTTTGGATTTCAGATGTTCTAATCTATAAATTGATGGTACAGTTTAGTGAGCAGTACTAGAGATAAGAAGCAAAGCTCAAATGATTTCTCATTCATAACCCTCATTTTAGATGCTAATTTTTACTAGCCAGAGCCAGCTTTCTGTATTTTAGGTGATTAAAAGTGAGATGCAGTTTTACATGGAAAAAAAAAAAAGCAAAAGGTGATCTGTGGTTTCTTGTCCATCTTTGGGGCGACTGCAACTCTAGGTTTCCATTCAACTTAGAAGCAGCAATAACTACACAACTGCCCTAGTGAAACCGATAATTGTCATAGACGGAGATACTGTCATTTGTAAGAACATAAATCTTTAAAGTTTATCACAATGCTTTTTGTATACTTTGGCACTGAAGACAAGTATGATCAACATTTGACACCTAATGCTATTTTCAGTCATGAGACACAGTAGTACAGACACAGAATTACATTGCTCAGATGTTGATGTCTGTACTCAAAAAATAATTACTTTTGAATTGAAGTGTCAGACCCTCAAAATAATATGAATAAATTTGTAGTTTTCAACTTGGAGGCATTCTAAGGGTGCATATTTTTAATAAACTTTTTCTCTGATGGGGATCTAAAAGCACTTGGATTGCTGTGTAAGTGGCAGTAATTAACTAATTAGGAATTATAAGGTATCTTCTGGTATCTTGTAATGTTAAGAAGATGTCAGGAAGGCAGAAATGAATAAAAGCAGTTTTTCCATTACTGTGAAAGAGAAAATTATATAAAAGATCAAATTCTCCAGACTTACATAAACACTTTCAGGAAAGGAACAGGTTTTAGGTATTAACACTAAGAAAAATAGACCCCAAAGATTCGAGTTCCACCTACAGCACCATCTCAAAAATCAGGGAATATATTGAAGTGCTACCAGGTTCTCATCACCTGATAGCTGTTCATTCAAAATTACCATAGAGACCTTGGAGTGTTTCAACATTTACTGAAAAAATGGAACCAAGCTGAATTCCCAAAGGCTCTTGGAGGTTGCTTTTTCAGTCAAAAGTATCACGAAATCTGAATGGCAGTAATGGGGAACAGAACTTCTGTGCCTGTTTTTTGGGGTGATATTTTTTGTGTGCATGCATATTTGAATGGCTGTTTTTCAAGACTTCTGTATAAGTTTGCCACCATGATAAAAATGCATCAGCTTTTTCTTGCTAATACTGTTCCTGGTGTTAGTCACAGGGTTGCGTGCAGTTCTTAATCAGAAAGCAAGCATATACATATTTCTATTCCTCTTACTCTTCTATCATGAAAAAATATGCAAACCCCTTTACATAGATGGTTTTGCGGCCAATAAAAAAAAAGGACAGTAAATTTATTTTAGTTGTGGACTGACTCCACTTTACCCTAAAATCTGCTGCTCTAGGTGGTTGAAATGTTTTGTTCGTGTTTCCGTAGCTGAAAGTAAGAGAGACATCTTTTTCTTCCAGCATGCAAATACTATTCAGAGAGGTTCTGGAAGCATTCATCTACCATGTAATCTCCCTGACAGTGCAAACACTACTTGTGGAATTTCTTAGATATATGTGCAACAGTCACTGGCCTTATCTCATAAAATGGGGGAGATGAGATCTCATGTGTCATACTTTCATTGATTAGGTAATTATAAATAAAGCCTCATTTTCAGTTGTTAGTGATTCTTCATGTCTTTTTCATTTATGGATATTTCATGTCATGCTACACCAACAAATGACAGTCTAGATACTCTGGGTTTTTAAGCAAAAATAATAAAAAAAGATTTTTAAAAGAGTTAAATGATTTCATTTAAGCTGGAAAAAAACCCAGCAGCGTAAAAGCTTAAGTAGTTCAGTTTGTATATGATGCTGCAACAGGCTCAGAGTTCATTCTAGTTTCTGCATGGCAGCTGCACAAGAAAGAGGTATTGCAGAACCCATTCCACAGATATTATTACTGAATAGTAAATATGAGCTAATCTGACTCTTCTTCATGTTAATTGAGAAAATCTGGATTCAGAAATTGGGATAAAATTATACCCAGACTTCCATGTGAGTTTATAAGGTATCGATTTTTTCTGAGTATGTCCTGCATAACCTGATTAGGGACTCATCTTGAGCAATTTGCTCATGTGGCTTTTCCTCTACACACCTTCAACTTATATTTTCTAAATCAGCTCTTTGTAGATATGATTTTCAGCAAATTCCTCTGAAAATTTACTGTAGCAAATATGATATTGTTTCCAGCTGTTTCTACCCAGAACTGATATTAAATACTGGAAGATAACACAGCCAGATCACTTTCTCCATCAGACTTTGACACTGGGTCATGGGAATTAATAATGTTCAAAATATGTCTCGTATTGAAGCTGGAAAAGCCAGTCAGAGATATCAACCAGCAGCAGATGTTAAAGCCAAACTCTGGTTTAGTTACTACCTTGCACTGCAAAAGAGTAAAGATAATCTGGAGGCCAGTCATGACGTTTGGTTTTCTGGGTGGCCTGCTTGTCTTCTCTTCAATTCATCCATGCTGAATATTACTGAAGACACTTTCAGGTCAGTCAGGTAGCAACACAACTTTTCATTCCTTCCCACCGCACACTAAGGTATTGGTGAGATAAGGTGTGGGTAAGATATCAAGAAAGGCAGATCTGAGCTAATACGATCAGATTTGTTTTAATATTTTAGTGCCCTATTTTGTTAGGGCATAAATAGCTGTTGGGCAAGTTTCCATACTATTTCCTAATTGTTTATGGGAGATAACACTAAAGGTGACATAGAAGTAATAATGTCAAAAGTGCATGAACACCCACTTGTTCACCAGATGCAGCTGATTCAAAGTACTGGATGCTAACCGCAAATGTTATATGTGCTTCTAGATTTTGCTGATACTTCTTGTGTGATGAAAGGACCACTAATATGTAGCTACTTAGACATTCATAAATGAAATAGGGTGTATAGATTGCTGAGCTGATATAATTTGCTGATATGCACTATTTAATTTGCAGTGGTCTCTGAAGACTTTAAGCTTACAGAACTTGGGAGCTGTGCAGTAGCTGTTTCACTATGATGTGCCACATCTAAAATAGCTCGGTGTGAAAGATTGCCTATGCTTGCTGGGAGGCAGAGATTTTTTCAAGGATCAAGGTGATCACTTATCTCCAAGTGTTTTTTACGAGTTCATTATATCTTGTACGGTAAAATTTGCTTCTAGAAAACAAAGTAATAAAAAAGAAAAAAGAGGGGAAAAGGGAATAAATCCTTGGCAGCACCTTGGGCAGCAAACTGCTTTGTCGCTCCGTTAAGTGGGCTTTGTTTTCAGGATAATGCATTTCTGTATAACTTATTACACAGAATATAATGTCTAGTTTTCCTAGACAGAATTGTGAATGTCCAACACTTTCTTGAAAGAGCGTCTGCATAAAGCTAACAGTCCCAGTAGAGGAATAGTTCTGCTAGGAACAAATGTGGGTGAATCCTGAAAAATCGATGTGGAGCAGAGCTGCTCTGCTCTTCTCATCGAGTTTGCTCTTTCTGCCTCTTTTCCTAAGGCTATTGAGAAGGGTAGAATTTAAATTGCTGTATACTGACAGTGCCTCAGTGAATAGCTACTGAGAAAAGCTGTTTACTTTAACGTTTAAGCTATTTGTTTTGCTTAAGGACTGAGTTAAGTGAGGTGTGATAGCTTTGTTTAAGGACTGAGATAAGTGAGGTACACTTTAACAACTGTGTTTTAACTGTCTCTGTATCTTGGTCTGAGGACAAGGTCATTTTCATGGTGATTTGTAAAAAGAGAGAATAACTGATTTGCATCTGGATAGTGTTGTAAAATAATCTGCCAGAAAATATAGTCCAATGTTAGAATGTTTTACAAAACTGCTATTAAAATTCTGATTATGCTATAAGAAGTTGAAAATACTGAATTCAAAAAATAGACATTATTATCCTGTAGTTTGGGAATATCAAATGGGCAGAATCAGGAAAAGGAATCTCCGTTCCTTCTGCCAGAGGACATTCTGGGAGGAGAGATTTGTGTTTGCAAGATGTCTTAATATATAAAATCTTCAGCTGTCCACTGCAAATTTTATGTTACGAGTTCTTTGATTATTTCCTAATTCTAACACAAATGAGACTATTAGAATATCAGATTGAGCTAAAATAAAATAGAGATAGCTTTTCATACAATATTGTTAAGCACCAAAGAACACTACATTTATAAAGTTCCAAAGATTACTGAACTAGCTGGAAGAAACTTGTACAAAGCTGTTGGAGTGGCTACCTCTGGTTACTGAGCCACAAAATGCTTGTGGCCAAGAGAGATTTCTGTGGAAATGTCACTATGTGCTTGCCACGGGTTTAGTCTTCCTTCGGCATCTGACATTGGTCACAGCTGGAAATTGGATACTGTGCTCTCTGTACCTTTGGTTTGATTGAGTACAGCTATTCTTGTATTCTTTGGTTACAACAGGAAACAATCCAGATATGCTGTATTTTTTTTCTGTGGAGAGAAGTCAGATTCATCAAGTATGGTAAAGCAGATACAGCATATAGCTCTGGTGACTTTTACTCCTAGAAACTCTCAGTGTGTTCATTTTGATTTTTAAAGTCTTCTCATCCAGATGAGGAGAGAGCTTTATCTATAGATTCTATATTTAAATAACATGGAACTGATATCAAATCTTGATATTTTTTTTTTTGTAAATTACTTCATTTCACTCTTACTCAGAGCCTGCGCACCTCAGCTCCATAGGCTTGCTCAGCAAGCCATCTCTTTCCTTCTCTTCCTCCCCTCCCCAAGGTTTTGAGAAGATTCAGAAGAATTAAGTGGTATCTGATGGTTGTCAGAGTTGTTCTTATGCTTTGTTGTTAGAATGATATGTTGGTCACATTTTGAAATATCCTTCTATCACTGACCTATTCTTGAACATAAAACTTGGAATGTCCAGCCTCTGACATCTGGTTTTGTGGTTTACTTATCCTGAACTTAGTCCTTTTAGTGCTGAATGTCTTTCCCTTTGATCTTCCTTCGGTCACCGATCCTTGTTTCTTTTAACAAATCCATTTTCTCCAAGACTCATAGGACTTGTAATGTAGATATTTTCAAATTGGAGAAGCAGGTGACATGGTGTTTGCACCATGTCTAATTTTGAGTCCCTTACACAATGAGGAAGGAGGGTAAGTTGTTCATCAGTCTTTGATGTCAAAATAAAACCTCATGGATCTTAATGTGCTAAAATAGATTCTCCTCCACAGAAACCTTAACTTGTCTCTGGAACAGGATGGCAATAGCACCACTCATATAAAGATCTCCTGTTTCTTTCTTTTAACATTGAGGTCCTATTTTGGAAAGCATTTTCATAATTCTTGTATATCTGGAAAATGAAATTTCAAAAGTTAGAAGTTACAGCAGTTTATACAGCAATGCTGTTCTCTATTCAGATAATCAGAGGTAGCATTTCTCGCTTTAACGACAAAGGTTGCTCTAGCCTTTTCCCAGGTTGCCTTGGCTGTAAAGAACTCACACAGATTTGAGACACTAAATTAAGATTTCTTGCAGTGGTTAACAGAGTAATCCTAGATTTTAATTGTATAATATCTTTAATTAGCTCACCAACCCTAGCATTTTCAAACTGGTTTTGTATTTGAAAAGCAAGGATTGAAAAATGTGCATCTCAGCCTAGTCTGATGATAGTAAACTGTGGTCAGTCATTATGCAGAAAACCAGACTGCAACTTAGTTTGCAAGCTGTCATGCAAAATAAGCTAGTTCATTTTAAACACCAAAAGGGTGCAGATACATCACGTGACAAGAAGTGTTTCAAAATCTCCAAAGCTACTTTTAAGCATTTCTTTAAGAAAAGGTTTATGAGAAGTAGTGGCTGGTCTCTTTGCTTATTGTTGAGTCTGTTTGGTAGTGGGCGAGGTGTATTGGGTATCTGAGGCAGATTGTTGCAGCACACTTTAAAGTTGACCTGCTGTAATTTTTTGCTTTCTTTTCTCTTGAGGATGACAAAAGCCATTCTGAATTTAGTAACATATATCACCAAGCAAACCAGCTTTTCCTTCTCTTTTCACTCCACTTCTTTCTCCTAACAAGGAGCTGAGTTCTGTTGAAGAGGAGGCACTAATTCCTCAGCAGTAAGGGAGAAACTGGATAAAATGAAAGCCTGTGAGGCTCTTCTCTGTAGGATGACATGTTGTAAAAATATAAATGTATTCTAAAAAGTGACTGTAGAGATGGCATCTTGGGAGAGAGTGGGGGAAGGTTATGTTTATTATCTGTTAATAACTTCCAGATCAAGTTTGCTCAGTTTGTGAGTAAAAAAAACAACCCTTTTTTAACTGCCTTCTCTGCAGACTCAATTTGGGATTTAAAAATCATGCTGTGTTAATTTTAATCCAAGTAATACTGTCAGCAGTAAAAAGGTTCTTTGGGGTATATTGTGCCTTTCATTAAACTGTCCTTCAGTGGACTGTAAATGAATGTTAATTCTGTTGATGAGAAGCTTGTCAAAATCAGGATTTGTCTAGTCCTGGTTATTATTGATTAAGTCTTTATTAATAAAGTCTTATTAACTCTTTTTAAACACTTAATGTCCGTTTAAATGGTTTCTGGACTTACCTACTGTGAAGGAATGTGAGAGGAAAAGGAATAAACCTCAGAGCTATTATTTTTGCATTGCTCATAAGGATTGATGGGTGAGGTCATAGGAATTATAAAAGTCCTGTTGAGATACTGACCATCTTGCGAAGTTTAAATTTCTTTACGGATTTGAGTATCTAGTGTTCATGTGTAACACAAATGAGAAATCTGTGGGAAGAAGCAGTGTTTTAATTAAACCAAATGATGTAATTTGGAAAACGTCAGCTTTCAGACATGCAGGTCCTTCTTTAGTTCCAATTGTAATCATGTTACCAGAGACAGAGCCAGCAATTCAGGATATGTTGAGATGCATTGAGGTGTGGCCTCTGACAGTGCTTTTATGGCAGTGCCACTGAGCTTGGTGGTTACAGTAAAAGAAGGGGTATCAGTAGTCATCCTGCACCCCTTCCTCTTTGACAGATATTCAGTGATTCAGGATGTCCTCAGATCTTGTCAAGACCTTGTTACTGACTTGTCAGGCTGCAGAGCTCAGCCATGTTCTAAGAGGTGACTTCTCCATTGCTGTTCTCACTAGGCTGGCCAACTGGGCTGGATGCTGCCTCTGCCTGTCTTGCTCAGCCCTGGGACATTAAGATCCATTGGGAATTGAGGGAGGAAGAGAAAGTGTTCATGTTCTTTGAGATCCTTTTCTCCTTCCCCCTCCTCCCTCTGATTATCTGGCACCATCTTTGACATTAGCTTTCCTTTAGCCCTATCTTATTGATTACCAATTCTGCTCCACTCTGTCCATTTTCTTCTTTCCAGTGGGAATACTACAGGAGGAAAGCACTTCAAGGATTTGAGACCAATCCTGATTTTAATAGGCAATATCATTTCTGTCTTCAATGCTCTAGCAGAGGTGCTCTCCATCTTCTCTGGTTTTGCACCGATGATATCTAAACTTGTTATATCTATTGATCAGCTTTTCAGGCCCTTGTCCACCTGCTCGCTGCCACACCTTTCCATGGAAAAGGGTGTTATTTTCAGACAGCATGTCTCTGAACACCATGTTGTGAACATGACTAGATTATAATTCAGTTGGAGTCGGGACATTATTTTGTCTTTGTTTTCTTTCATAAATTTACATCTTAGGACTGAAGAGCTTCCATGCTCCTTGATTTCAGAAAGTCATGAGTAATGTCTGAAAAACCATGTCTTTTCAATGTTGTCTTCGTTTGGTTTTATTGCTGAGACATGTGACTACACACATCCTTTTTCTGAAGCTTTGTGCTCGAATAAAATGCCTTATTTGTGCTCCTTGAGTCATTGCTTTGCTCTCAGACACACTTTGACATTATTGTTGAGCTTCTGGAGGGGAGTACTGCCTTCTCAGTTATAGTATAAACCAAAGGACAAGTAAAAACAGGGAAGAGTACTTTCCAGTAACTGCATATTTTATATATGTTGCCCAAATACATGTTCACTGCCACAGATCTTTTCTTAAATGCTTCTGAAACTGTGAAGAACGGAGTATCCCTATGGCTGTGCACGTAGCAGGGCTTGAAAAAGGTTGGTGACTACATAACCTGTGTGTGCTGCTAAGGCAAAAGGAAAAGTTGTGAGATGCAGGCTGCTGGCGTAGATGTTTGCTGTGAACCAGCATATTTCAGGATTAAATAACCTTTCTTCCTACTTTATTCTAACATCTTGCCAAGAATTCAAATTAACTGATCTGGAAGTGCTTGGTACCTCCTTACCCTTTTTACTAATTTTCAGCAGTCTGAAACATTATTCTCACACATTCTTCTTGTGAGTATATAAATTATTTTGAAGCCCTATGGGATGTCATTGCTGGAAAACTTCTTTTGAATGGTGTTTGTCTGCCAGCATCAGAACTTGAGGAGGTTATTTCATCTTGGCTTCCATTTCAGTTCTATTTTAGCAGTTCTTTGTCTTCCACTTCATCATTTTCTCTGTGCACTGAGCCGCTGTGTTCAAAGACATTTTTTGAAATAAAGTCTTCACTTTGTGGTTCTTATTCAATGATGTTATTTCTCATTTTAGGAGCTCTTCTATTTCTTTAAGGCAAATGAGGCATGTTAGTGGTTATTTGTAATTCTTCTTTTTTTTTTCCAGTGGATTTCCTGTTATGCAGAAATGTAAAGCTTTTCTCACTGTTCTTCCAAATTTTTGTTTTCCTGTCTCGATACTTTTGTACATCTGTGTCTGCTTTATAACCTGTGGCTAAGATGCGCTTGCCCAGTTAAGAGCTGGCTTTGTTTTCATGGATGCCTGACAAGTTACCATAAAACTGCAAGTTAGAACTCTTGCTTGTTTGTTTCAAGACCTTGAGAAAGGGAACAACTTTGTTTTACAGTTTTTCGGAACGGACATGAGGGTACCAAAGTTCTATCTAAAAAAGCAGCTTGTCCTGCTTACATACTCTGTTTGTCCAGTAACCATTTTATTCATTTATTACAGTAATAGAGTTACAGGGGGAGCCTTGTAGAACATAAGGCTTGCACTTGGACAATGCATGCGTGTATATGTGCACTGCATAAAGTGTAATATTTCTATGTGGCACACAGGCAAAATCCCATCAGCCTGCTTCCTGCTCAGACTGCACGAAGTTGGATACTTGCATGTGGTTTACAGTTTATTTTTCACTTCAGTAGACAGGTGGGGTGGGACAGGCAGGCAGAAAGATGCCAGTCTTGTGAGACTGGGTATTTACTCTCTACTTTCTACCCCCTAGGAATCTAGGATTATTAATAGCAGTCTTTTAAAAACATCTGAGATACACAGAGCTAAGAATCTGTATTTTATCACTAGTATTAGCAAGATGTTGTCTAGTTTCCAGTGAATCAACAGATCATTTATGGCAACATTTGCGTATTGCATGTAAGAGAAACTATATGATCTTTGTATTTTTGTTAGCAGAGCATATAATTTGCAAAAATCTACTTGAAGGTAGGAAATACATAGCAGATGAAGAACTAGGTGAAGATTATGGATATAAGATATATGCCAAAGGAATCCAAAACCATAACAGAAGTTTGCTTTATGTACTTTTGATATTAAAAGGAGCATACTATGGGTAGCTCACAAACAAAAGCCATGCTTCTGTTAATATTTATAAACTATGGTACTGAAATGCTCTACAGAGCAAAGTTATCTACATAGTGGCAAATCAGAATATAGAGGATTATGGTGAGAAAAGAGTGATACACGTAACTGGAGAAAATAAACTGAAAAACACTCTAGTGATCTGCAGGTGCAGTAATTTTAGGTGTGTGGGGACTTTTTAAGTAGACAAATAAGACATAAATGTAATCTTTATGTTTATTGTGTAGATTGTGCTCAGTGGTTTTGAATAGTACTGCATTTAAGTTGTACATTTATAACCTGTATTTGTACTGGGTGTTCTTATATGTTTTTTATGATTTTTTTCCCAGTGGTGCTTTATACCATATTTTAATGCTCAATGTTGAGAAAAGGAAAGTGCTTTAGCCCTAGATTAAGGTAAGAGCATGATTCTAGTAAACTGCAGTTTAGAACAGGATTCAGTAGGTTCTTTCTTTATGAAACTTTACTTTATCACACACCTTTTTTTCTTTTTTCTTTTTTGTTTTTTAATTGCTCTGCATGAAATGCTGCCTTGATTTTTAAATTCACTCCAGCTTACTTGCAGGTGTTTGTATTCCATGCTAAGGACTTGGGTTTATACCTATTACAGTCTGCAGTTTTCCTGCTTGGAATGGAGAATGGTCTCCTGTATTACTAGATCACTGCCATCAGTCTTTGTCGGAAATTCTGATCCCTTCTTATACTGCTATCACCATTATGCAGTACAGTGCTTTGGGGTTTGGTTTTGTTTTTTTTTTTTTGAGGAGGGGGAACTTAGTTTAAAAAAAAAAATCTGAGCATAAATATTTTTTTAATAATATGTATGGAAAGTTCCCTGTCTGTTCTGTTACTGTTTTCAGGCAGTTAATTTGATAATATCCTTTATTGACGCTTCTTCCATTTGTACCGTCCTCTTGTATCAGTTCAGATCCAGAATGCAAGCATGTGCTCTTCAGACTTTTGTGGCCTAGCCTTTTGGTCTCCTACTATCTTAAGGCACATGAAATAGATAATGCTGTGTTCCATTCATGAATTGCAGGACCAATTGTACTGAAGTTTATAAACAACCATATCCTTTTTGACCCCCAACCTGTACTGTGTTTAAAAACTTTTCTTCAAAACTTTGCCTAGGTGGTTTAAACCAGCTGGGGCAGGGAAAAGAATGCATTGCTGAAGTCTCGCCCATTTAATTTGCTTCCTTTTTCTGCTATGATCCACAATAGCTGGGACGGTTTTCTCTTTTCTAGACTGAGACAGACCACAGTAATGCAGACAATCTCAGCAAGTGGTTTGCCTAAAAGAGAGAAACTTCGAAATACAGAAAGAAAGATTTGATTGGTCCATCATCTTGTTATCCTTTAACCTAACACATGATTTAAGATGTCTTAACTAAGGCTGCACTTCAGCTTGGTTACTTCAGTTTTGTTAGATTTTGGGGGAATAAGGCTGAATGAGAAACGTAAATCAAACCTCACAAAATGTAATGAAGCTCCTATCGTATTTGGATTCTGGCTTTATGTATTGACGTGGTTCTGTTGTGGCTCTGAACAATTTGGATCCGAACATCTATAAATCTGGAAGAACTTTAGAGTGTTTTCTGAATTTGGACATATTTCTGCCTGACGTATCTTTCTGAATGTAGAGAGGATTTATTTGTTTTATAGTACAGATATTCGGAGCCCTTTTAGTTTATATGTTAAAAGGGTTTCAGGAGTTAATATTTCCTACTTAATTCTGTTCTTTTCCTGATACGTATAAACTTGTTCTAGCTAGGCTGGCTTTGGAGTTCCCCCGAGACATTTTCTGATGGAAATTCTTAGAATTTTGATCTTCCGTATATTGAAGTGTTTGCACACAACACGTTAAAGGCAAACTAGTTTACCACTGCCTTTCGATGTAGAGCGTAGGAACTCACAGCTGACTTGTAAGGGAAACTGTCAAATCTCAGCAGCTCTTGTTACAACTGGGCAACTCTTACTCAGTATATTTAAGTGTCAGATTCTGTGTTATAGTAGTTTAACTTCAGTGGCTTCAACGAGTTTCGCAACATCATATAGAAGAGTGGAAAACTTTTTTTCTCAGCTTTCAGTGTGGTATTTTTATTTGTCATATTGTTTTTATGAACTTTACAAGGAAAAATTCTAAACCTTGTTGTTAGGCTGACTAATGGGATGAAAAGAAAACTTCAGACTTCTTGTGAAACTGATTATGTTTTTCTCAGCAGATTTTAGGTGATTGTTCACATTATGAGCAGAATTCTGTCTAAAAATAAGTTGTGTCCACTTCTTTATGGGTTTATTGAGAGCAGAAATTTCCACACCATTCTGCCTTTAATGTGGCCACAATGGGCAGTTGTAATTTGCCCATTTATATAAAAAGAATAAATTAACAAATTAGCTGCCAGAAACTGTTAGTACGTGCCCTTTTGCTGACATGTTTATTGTAATGTGCAATATGCATGATATTAATTTTCAAAAGTATTCCTTTTCTTGAGAGTATGAATTATAAATTCATGAATTAGAGAAAGCAAAACTGTAATAAAGCTTAAAAGTTAGAAACACTACATAGCACTCATCTGTGTCACCCTCAGAAAAACGGCATGTTCAAATTTGTCATAGTTTGATTAAAAGCCTAAACCCTTCTATTCATTTTACAGCTAAGACAGGGTGAGATGGTTGGGGTTTTGTGTGATTATAGAATGAGCAAAAGGCAGCTCATTAACATGTCAGGAAATGTCTAGAGAGAACCTAAAAATGGACAAATATGTAAATTTCAGTGCACCGCTCAGGCCATTACACAGCATAGAACCTCATAAAACAAACACATAAATTTGTCTAGAGACTTGGGGTATTTTAATGTTTTGTTTTAATGGTATGTATTTGAAAGGAAAGGAATTTGTCTCCAAAAACACATCTAGGAATTAAAGATGGCCCCTAATGAACAGACAAAGGAAATATAAAAAGGAGAAGCCTTTGCAGCCATAAAAGTAGAGGTCAAAATATCATCCCTCTTACAAAATATTTCCTGAAAATAGGCTTGTGGAGCACAAAAGTCAGTTCTGGAAACTCTAGAACTATGAAAGCAAGTCCAGTAGTCGGCACTTTCAAAAACTAAAGAAAACCATCAGGCAACAACTGTATGCTAATTGCATTTCAGAAATAAGAGACCACCTACATAGAAATAAAATAAATCTCATTAGTGGAGCTGAAGTTGAGATTCAGACTCTGTTAACTCAGCCCCTTAGGCTTGCTTGAAAGAGTTTACAGTCACTGCCACTTTCTTAGGGATGGAACAGAAGTATAAAATGTGCACCGGCATCTCGGTGCCCTGAACTCAGGGGTGCTGCAGGAGTTGATGTGCATTTCTTGGCGTAGTCATGCCCTCACTTTTCAAGGATCTGACCAGATTTTTCTTGCTGAACGAGCACAGCTAAGACAGGGAGAAAGAAGGTCACTGACAGTGGGTTGTGTACAAGAGGCTGCTAGTTCAGTACAATACTAAGAAATCACACGAATCAGTCTATTTTTTCTGTTAATAAAATTTTATTCATTTAACCATTTACTTTGTTTCACCAAAAATAAGCTTTGTGAAGGCAAAGCCCCGAAATCTCATAACCAGGAAAGTTAAATATTTCATGAATTTCAGACAAGACAGATTTTGGAGTTTTTCAACAATAGCGGGTGGCCTGTAAGTCGTCTGTTGAAGCGGCTTACACTAGCCATGTATTCCCTCTAGAGGAAATACTGAAAATCATTTGCAGCAGTGTCCCACTCTCTCCCTGTTCGCCATCATCAGGTTATAGATCTTCAGAAACAAAAACTGTCCAGGCCTCCTCTCATTCTTGCAAATGGTATTCTGAAGAGAAATTTAGAAAAACCAAGGCTTGTGAAAGCTCATCGTCTGTTCTGCTGCTGATAGAGTTGGATTGGCTGTAGAAAGCATTGCACAGGAATTTAGCTGGATAGAATCTTAGGGTCAATGCCTGACAATAACTGCCTATAAAAACAGCACAATAGGTATTTTTTTCCCCTTGATCTTTAACCCTTTATCCTCAAACTTTCCATGCATAGTTGGTATTTGGCTCTGATTAAGTTTGTAATTCTACTGTAAAGCTTTAACTTCATTTGACAGAAGTTCTGTAAATCCTTGCTGGACTCTTTTGGCTCCGATTTTAGCTCGTCTTTTCTGTTAGACTTTTAAATTCAGCTATGAAAGTTAGAGCTTGATGTTTCTAACATAAAATTAGGTTCAGACCTTCATAAAAACCCCTGATTATTCCTGCAGCTGTTAGCACTGCTTAAAAGTGGCTCAGTGAGTTTTTCCTCAAGGACAGGGTCTTCTTGTCTTAATTCTTCTCTGGACAGAAGTCTGGACAGGAAGGACACAGTTACAAGAAAAGATGTTCACTGGGAGAAAGCCAGTCAAAAACCCTTCAGCATTAGTCAGAACAATTTAATTCTGCTAATAATTGATCAATAGAAACATGAGTAAAAATCCCACTTGTTGTTTTGAGTTGGAACAGCTTAGCCAACAAAAAGGAATATATATATTTGTCACATGAGGGACAGATAAGAAACCAGAAAATATAGAACACCACAAGTGAAACCCTCCATTGTATGAAATTTGGCAAAGTAAGGCATTTAATAGTAATCCTGAGGAACTGCTGTAAGAGTTTCATACAAACCTTCTTCGGTGTCCCTTCAGAAATTAATTTGGATTAAAAATCCCACCATCCCACACATTTGGCTTGATCATTTGCTAATAGAACATACTTTTATTCCCACCCCAAATCACACACAGCTTGGCTGGAAGGGACAGCTGCCTGGGCACTGGTGTGTTTCAGTTTGAAGTCCATCTAATCTTTATTGAGTTATTTGAGTCTCATGTGCCAGGTGCAGAAGGACATGCTTTTGTGGGGAGAGGATTTTTAGGTTTATTTTGTTTTAATATTTAATGTGTAATTTTGGCCAGCAGTGCAGTGCTCGGGAGACAATAGCAATTCTCAAAACGCATTACACTTAAAATCCAGTAAATATATTAAACCCTTTTGTATAGAGCCTCATCCAGTTTGTTAGTTCTGCAGAATCATTGCTATTGGAAAACAATCTCGAACATTTTATAGGTTAATTAATTCTGAAAGCTCCTTAGTGTCTTCTCATCTGCTTAGCTTCAGCATTTTTTACTCCTCCGTAGATCTTCCATTACTAGATCTTACACCTATGACAAATTTGGCATGAGTGCCTTAATTACGGGTGAGGTTTTGGGTACATCAGTTTTATGTGCAAACTCTCACTCGAGGTAACTCCATGTTCTGCTGAACTCGGTGACCAAATCTGCAGAGGATTTAGGGGCTCCAAAAGGTGTTTGTTAATTACAGCTTGGTCCTACTACCTTAGTTAGACTGGGTATTGCAGTCCTACTGAAGTATGAGAGATTACAGAGGAGGTTAGGTTCTCTCCACCATTAGCGCCTTGGCAGAGTCTGTCTCCTAGTAAACATGGTGCTGTTATTGGAGGCTGTAATGTGGTATCTTGCAGAATCGCATAGTTAATTACTTGTGACACAAGTCCAAAAGCAGAGGGCAGAGAATAAGAGATAAGATCAAGAACAGAATTAATCTTTTGTCTCTATTTTATGGGATATTGAATATCAGAAGAGTGCTCAATGAAAAAGCTGTCCAAACTGAAGAGCTGAGGTAGGACAGACATGACAGCAATATTGCTTGGATGCACTTTCTCTGCCAGTCTTGTGTGCGCCAGGAAAAATCTGTCAAACAAGGCTGTATCACAGGGAGTGATTTTCAGTTACAGTTCTGTGTTCCCTATGTGCTCCTTTCTATATTGTGAACTAGTCTGTTGCCAATAGCTAGCCTTCCATCTCAAAATTAGCATTCAAAATATCATTTCATATGCTGCATGGCTCACAAGTTTCATAATGTTAAGCCTTACCAGTCTGGCTTCATGCTGTTGTTACTTTGCAGTGTAAGTCCTTTTGTAGAGTTCATTTTTCTTGCTGAAGCATACAATCACAAGAATCAGAGAGCACTAATTCAGTCATGCCCATAACAGCTATGATTCGTGAAGTATCTTTTTTTTAGACCAAGATAGCTTTTCATGAATCTTATTCTGCGTCTATCTTTAACTGTATCTGATTGGGATTTAGGATGCAAATGAACTGTAGTTAGCTGAAAACACAGATCTTTCACTTGACTGGATCTGTAGCACAGCAGTTGCTCCAACATATCAAAATGTTATTAAAGAGACACATGGACTCAGAGAGGAATTTCAGGTTTATACTGAGTAAGTGCACAGCAGTTACTAAAAGTTGGCATTCAGAACATATGAATGAGAAACCAATATTCCTGAAGATGTTATGTAAGAAACTACTATATATTAGGTTGCTGTATGTGTATATATATGTGTGTGTACATGCACTGTGTCCGAGACAGCAAATGTCAAATATACAGTAGTGATCCTCTTCTGTCAGGTGAATGGTAAAATTACTCTCATTCTATTTTGGAGCATGAGCTTGTTCCTGCATATAAGATACACAGTCAGCAAGTACAGTGATGAAGACTACATGTCAATGGGATTAGGATAATACAGAATATTAATATGGCACCAGGCAATGTTACTGCACTTAGATGTCTAACAGTATCTCCATTCCAAATACCTTTTGGAAAGATTTAGAACCCATTTACTGCACAATAAGATTAAACTCATGATTGAATGACTTACGATCAGACATTATAGCAGCCTTCCAGTATCTGAAGGGGGCCTATAAGGATGCTGGGGATGGACTGTTCATTAGGGACTGTAGTGAGAGGACGAGAGGTAACGGGTTCAGACATAAACAGGGGAAGTTTAGATTGGATATGAGGAAGAAATTCTTTACTGTAAGGGTGGTGAGGCCCTGGAATGGGTTGCCCAGGGAAGTTGTGATTGCTCCATCGCTGGTGGTGTTCAAGGCTGGGTTGGACAGAGCCTTGGATGGCATGGTTTAGTGGGAGGTGTCCCCGCCCATGGCAGGGGGGTTGGAACTCGATGATCTTGAGGTCCTTTCCAACCCTAACTATTCTATGATTCTATGATTATTGTGAGATAAAATCACCCCCCACTGATGATAATAGGTCATGCTGACTGGATGCGTTGCCTCTGCATATGTTCTGACATTTGATTTTGTCAGTTTTCCAAATATATATGTGTGTGTGTGTGCTGCAATGGATGGCTATAAACTTTTACAGAGGGATAGGTAAGGAAGGAGAGGTGGTGGGTCTGCACCGTGTATTAGGAAGTGTTTTGATTGTCTGGAGCTCAGTGATGATGACAATAGGACTGAGTTATGCGTAAGAATCAGGGGGAAGGCCAACAAGGCAGGTATCATGGTGGGGCTGTTACAGACCACCCAACTGGGATGAAGAGGCAGATGAAATATTCTATAAGCAGCTGGGAGAAGTCTCTCAATTGCTAGCCCTTGCTCTCATGGGGGACTGCAACTTACCAGCTGCCTGCTGGAAATACAATACAGCAGTGAGGAAACAGTCCAGGAGGATCCTGGAGCGTGTCAAAGAGCCCCCTGACATTGCCGGCAAGAGAGCCAACTAGGGATGGGATCCGTTGTTCGTGAACAGAGAAGGGCTTGTGGGTGTTGTGATGGTTGGAGGCTGTCTTGGGCATAGCAATCACAAAATGGTAAGAGCTTTTGTTTCTTGCAGAAGTAAGGAGGGCCCCTCACTCCAAGAAAGGCACTGAGGTGCTGGAGTGCATTCGAAGGACAGCAAAGATGGTGAAGGGTCTAGAGAACAATTCTCTTGAGGACCACCTGAGGGAAAACTGGGAGTGTTGAGTCTGGAGAAAAGGCGGCTTAGGTGAGACTTTGTAGCTCTCTACAACTACCTGAAAAAAGGTTGTAGAAAGGTGCATGTTGGTCTGTTCTCCCAAGTAACAAGTGATAGAAGAGGAAATGGCCTCAACTTGTGCCAGGGGAGGTTTAGACTGGAGATTAGGAATCATTTCTTCACCAAAAGGGCTGTCAAGCATTGGAACAGGCTGCCCAGGGAAGTGGTAGAGTCACTGGAAGTATTGAAGATACATAAAAGATGTGATGCTTAGGGACATGGTTTAGTTGTGGACTTGGCAGTTCTAGGTTAATGGTTGGGCTTAATGATCTTAAAGGTCTTTTCCAACCTAAACAATGCTATCTGTGGTTCTGTATACCAATTAGCATCATTTTAGCTACAGAAGAGATCTTGAAAATATAGTTAGAAAAAGCTATTAAAAATACACATCTGGAAAGACTAACTCAGGAAATATGCTTAGGAGTTGCTGCTTTATACACTGAAGTTTTCATCCAAACCGAGATCATCATGCTTTATTGTTAGGAATACTACTATTACCCTTGGTGCTTACCTTACACACTGTTGGTATATTTTTCTCACGATCTAAGTATCGGGGGTTTACCATTATGTAGGAAACTTCTTCAAAGGCTTAAAAAGCAAACAAAAAAACCCCAAACAGATTCATTAAGCTGAAGCAATACAAGAGACACTGAAGGCATTGGAGCAATAAAAAAGGAAAGAAATTAATCAGACGTTTAGAATGTTCTGTTTGATTCTTTTATACTGTGCCAGTTTTCTGTTCTCCTTTTCTTTGTTTATGAGAATATCTATTTATAACATTCATTGACAGGAAAATTCTGAAAGGTACTGCAGCCTGCATGTGCTGGGGAAGATTCCATGGCTGTGTCGTGATAATAAACAGAAACTCAGTTAAGCTGAAGATTATATTTAATAAGGCCATTTGTAACAAACCCATGGCATTATTTCACTTACAATTTCTAAGGTTTTCTTGGAGATTCTTGAAAATATTTACTTCTTCTCATTTGATTTTATTAGAGTTCCATGATTACAGGTTTAGTTGAACTTACGGCATACCTACTATACATTACAAAAGGGTTACAAGATGTTCAATTTCCACAGATAGCAAAAATGAATTATTTTAAACCTTTCTATAATTGCACCTCTTGTTCTTAACTGTCTTGCTTATCCCTTGCTTTCCCCTTCTCAAATGTATCCTTTAACTGTCCTCCTTCCAAATCCTTTTCATCTCTCCCTGTGTCTGTGCCTAGACCCTATAATTTTCCTCTCCTGAGGACTTGGTTTACTTATCTACAGCACTCACTGCTCCACTTTTCCTGGCTGTCAGACAACAGGAATCTTCTCTAGTGATAGTGTTACCATTACATGTCCTCTCTGAGGTTCCTGAAAAGATCTGGCAGTTTGTGTTGGCTGTTGTTCATCTGCTGTGCTCAGATTTGGCAGAGTCCTCTTGCAGAATTAGTAGCCTCTAAGAATTTGGTTTTGGCCGGAATTAGCATGGGTAATGTACAGAAGATCTCTGCTGAGAGATCTCTAATTTGATGCAGACTTCTGAACATTAGCTTGTGCTTAGCATCACAAAAATGTGCAGAGGGACAAATCTTGCTGTCTTTAACAGCTGCAAGGGTTATGACACTTGCACAACTTCTCTGATATCCAACATGAAAACCAAAGAGAAGTGGAAGTTGGTGGGCTGTGGGAGAGGGCACAGGTCCCTAACCTCCCCCTTGGAAAACAGGCTTTGGGCATTGTTCGGTATCTTGAGGTACAGTCACCTTTCTGTAATCACCATCATTCCTCCTGCCAAAGAGATGTGTCATGAATTGCAGGCACTGTACTTCAACGCTCTGCAGCTGTAACCTTGAGATTCAGGCGTATAAAGTGGGAGTGAGACAGGAGGTTGTCATAACGCGTCAATGACATTTGCTCTTGGCCTTGCCTATTTTGCGTGGTACAACTGAATTATCTGCTTAATTATTCCTTATTGATTTTAGTTGCTTCTTTACATCCTCAGTGGGTTATATTAGTCCTTTGTAAGTTCTTCATGAAAATGCATAATGCTCTACCATGTAGAAGCACAGCTAGGGCTCAACCGTCAGAATACCTTGTCTGGAGAACTCAAAACCAAACTCCACTTCATTATTTGTTCATTCACTTAGGGGAATATGTTCTCATACTGCACAGCTCCCAGCATTTGTTTTTGTTGAAACTTTCATAACAAGTCACCCTTGCACAAAGATACGTCAGACACGTAGCTGGAAGGAAAGTTTTCTTGCTTCAAATAATGTATTCCTAATGTTTTCTTTGGCCTGTAGGTTTTCATCCAATATTATAATTAATTGCAACATTAATAATCCTATTTGAGGAGAGTATAAAACTTCTCATGTTTACCAAAGTCCTCCCAGGTTTTTGAATACTTCAGTTTAATCTTCCATTTTTACAGGCCTCTGAACAAAAGAATACCCAGCACCCGAAGAGAATTAGCACCGCACAGCCCTGCAGGCGTTGCAGGGTTCCTACCCTGCAATGAAAAAGCTCATTGCTCCCCCTGGTCTTACTTTTATGACAGTAAATAGAGAAGAGATTCACTATAACTAGGTATCATCTTTATTTCAATTTCAGTTTTCCTTATCAATAGGTTTTGGTAAATCAGTGTTTTTACTGAAAGATATTTTTAGTATGGAAGAAAAAAAGAAAAACTTTATAATCAAAGAGTGTTTGTTTAATCGCTTCATCAGGAATATATTTTGATAATAGCAACTGCTCGTTACAGTAAAAACCAGCAAAAGCATTCATTTGCTGTGGCATGGGAAGTACTGCCAGTTCCAAATGCCCTACATACTTTCGGAGTTTCTACGTTCTTCAGGCCTCAACAAAAACCAAAGCTCCTCTTCCAGGTTTGGTGGCAAACAGACTGTTCTTCTCCAGTGCTAACCTTTGGACATCACTTTGGTAATAAGCTTTTTTTACATCTTTTAGGAAAGCGTTCAGCTTGTCAGTAGGCACCATTGACACAGTGCAGCCACCCCATCCAGCTCCAGTCAGACGTGACCCAATGGCCCCAAATTGCCTAAAATGAAATAACAAAAAGAAAAAAAATCATGTAAAATAAACCATAAAGGGGTAATTTGTCATATAGAAAATTCCTATAGGAAACGTGAATACTTAAAAACACATCTACGTCATCTGATTTTTCTGAAGTATACTTGGTTGTATGTGACATTACAGCAATTTGAAGTTACCATTTTGGAGGAAAAAGCCCCACGCTGACTCTTCAAACTGTACTATCGTCATTAGTCATTTCTGTCAATTCCAAGTGTTACCCTCTTTTATAATGCTTCAGCATCAGCTGTTTGGAGGATCACAGCACAGCCAAGATGAAGAAAGCAGGAGAAGAAAGGAATTGCATTAGCAACATTCATAAGACATCAGAAGTGAAAACAAATACATGACAAAAATAACAAAAGAGGGTTCATAAACTAATTGCACAGGATGTAGGCATGCAAGCCATTTTCTAATGTGGCAAAGACAAATAGCTCTATTCTTCCAGGACAGATCTAAAACACGCTGAAGATTCACTGGCTTCTGCAAGGCTGCTGAGCGTGCCAGTCGAGAAAAGGAGAGTTCAGAAACCCTTCAGAAGTCCTACAGAGCCACTGCACTCAAACATCTGTTCATGCCCCATGGACAGCGCTGGGCATCTCTCTCCAGAGGAACCTCATGAACTTCACAGATTTACAGCAGTAGAGGTAAAGCAAGAGTTTAGTTCCAAAAGAAAAAAAATGCTCTTACTGAGGAGGGTGAATAGAAGGAACAATGACAAATAAATGACATCCAAAATAGAAACCATTCCCAGCCTGAAGATACTGGCCAGCTAGAAGTGTTCTACAGCAAACCCCACGCCATTACTCTGCAAGATTCAGGCACCCCGTCATTAGAATGTAGTGGAATTTCATTAGTTTGCTTATCTGTGTTCCTGATCTTTACCTAGATTCAGAAAAAGTAGGAAAATACCATGCAATAACCTTCTTTGGGGCTTTTCTAACTGAGTCAGAACAGGATGACTTAGAAAACTCATTTAAAACCTTATTTGCAGGAGAGGTCTAATCTGATCTGCAAACAGATCCTTTTGATACATTTCCAATAGCCAGGCACGGAGATTTACCAGTCCTCAAATGTGTTAGAGGGGAGACAGCATCATTTGAGTAACACTGGAAAATGACAGCTCATTCTGAGTAGGCTGTGGTGGCTTTTCATATGTGCATTTTAGGTTAAATGAATCTGGTATACTGCTGGGTTAATGGAGGTTTAGGTCGTATTTCAAGCAAGTACTTACATATGTGTTTGATTCTCAATGTGCTTGCATCTCTTCTTGAACAGAAACACTTTCTTCAGTGTGTCTGTGTGGTGCCACCCTTCATATTGACTCGATTTTATGTTCATTCTTTATTTCCTGTTGGTGTTTTATTTTACTTATTGTTATTCCTGTAAGCCACTCATTCTCTGATGCAACTTTTGTAGTTTCTGGTCAATGGAGCAACCTCCTAAAATGTGCAGGAGCCAATTCAGTCTCGATTGCAATCAATAGGGAAATTCCCATCGACCTCATAAGGCCCGATCCACTTTTCAGAGTCAGCTGAGTCAACTCTGTGTACCCACTTGGTCTGTTACCTCAATCAGAACTTTGTATTTCAGATGGTGTCTGGCTTTTATTTTGGTAGGCAGCTGAAATCCCTTCAGAATTTTTCTGAACCTTTTATTGATTTCATAATTCTCTGTGGTCATGCTCATGCCTCATTTTTACTGAGTCATTTTAAAATACTTAGCTGAAATAAAGCATAATGCAGACAGAAAATATGCCTGTCTCAGAGCTGAAGTCACTGTGTTTCAAAATACTGTGGCTAACAGTTTCAAATGTGGGGATGTGATTAGACACTTGGGGCTTAATGCCGAGGAACTTGGCGTTTTCATGGGCAGTGCTGCAACATCTGAAACCCAGGTACCTGGTACCACACGAGTTCAGAAGAGAGCACCTGATTCCACATCAAGTGGTGATGCAGTGCATGGGTGCAATGTTAAACATCGAACACAAGGAAGTTAACTTTGGAACAGGCCTGAAATTCTCTCTCAAGTTTTCATCAATTCAGTCCTGCACTAGACCCCTCTGGTGAAGTGGGATTTGTAGCCAGACACTTTTCTTGTGCACTGGCATCCAAATCATGTGTTTATGAAGAGGAAGATGAACAGACAATGATCTTGTGGCTGGAGTGCTCCCACACACAGCAGATGATGTGGATTTAACGTGTGGGGAAGTGCCCTGTGCACTGTCTGGGCTGTGCTGCAGCCATCAGGACAAGTAAAGGAGGGAGAGTCAGAGCATGCAAGGAACGGAGCATGTCTTTAGCCCAGACGTCTGAGGCACTTGGCTTCCAGTATTCACTGGATAAACAGAGAATTATCTTACAAGGAAAGTGGTGGGGTGTGTAAACGACAGTAACAACATGAGTACTGCAGCAAATACCTGGGGGGGGGTGGGGTGGGAGGGAATTATTCTATTTCATAGCTTAGTGTGCATTTGAATAGCATCTTTGAGCCTTTCTGGCTCTGAAAGAGCTGCTAGCTTCTTTCTGTTGGGTGTTCTGTTTGTTTTGTTGAATTTTCACACTGCCATGAATGCAGGCTTTGCAGCACTAGGAGACTCATCAGTGGTAAGAGTCTTGATAAAACACAGAGGTGTTTCGGCTACCATACGGCACTTGATGTAATGTAAAAATTGTATCATTTAGCCAAATCCTCTCTGATCACTTCTGTCTTCAACTGCAAGGGGGATGGTTGATAACACCAAAATTATCAGGATTTATACCACCAAAAGATGGAGAATAAGAGAATGAAAGTAAGTTCTCTGCAGCACTCGAGGATTCTGAGGGATTTTCAGAAGTACCCACTGAGCTCAGGAGCTCAGGTCCAAGTTTTTGTTCTTTATTTGTTTTGTAAATTTTCTGTGTTGCTTACTTTAGAAGTCTAACAGGTAAAACAGCTTTTAACAGCATGACATAGGTTAGAGACAGTTCAAGTCTTCTGTCTTTGCAGAAGGGAAAAAAACAACTGACCAACTCATGGTTACAGTTCTCAGCATACAAACCACAGCAAGTATGGATCCCTTTCTCTCTTGGCAGAAGTTGTAGAGTAAGACATAAAGATGCAGGGAAAACAGAAAACATCTGGATATGCAGATTATTCTTCACAGTTTAAACCTTGTAAGGAGAGAGCAGCAGTAGACTCAGGCAATTCTGTGGAATGTATTTTTGGAAAGGCTTTTTAAAGTTACAGGGCAGCTGTATAGCATCGTAAGTAAAGAATGTAATTTATGTAGTTCCTGGCCATTTCCATAATCACACCAGCCAAGCCTTGCTAGAGTGACTAGTGATTTTATGTCTTTTTTAATGTACAACTTGAGAAAAATTAAGGCTTTTTCCAGTAGTTTCCAAAAGTTAGATTCTAGCTTTAGCTGCATTCATCTAGAACAGTGATACACATTTAGAGATCTAATCACAGAATAGTTAGGGTTGGAAAGGACCTTAAGATTCTAACTACAGAATCAGAAAAGCACTGAAGACTATCACACTTCTAAAGGAGAAAGATACATTTCTGTGGAAATTCTCTTGGTGGAATAAGCCTAAATTATAACGAACAAATAATTTACTTGTGTCTGTGCAACAAATGTAACAAAAAAAATCCCAGATTAAGTAATTTTAATACGCCAGTTAGAAATTGTTTCACACAAATGACACTATTGTGGTGCTTAGCTATGCTCATCATACTAGCTGTGGGCTTTTCTGCTGGTAAGTTACAAATCTGATGTAACATGGGCAAACACATCAGTTTTTTTCCTTCACTATTTCGGTCCCTGGAACTGAAATGCTCCGATTAATTTTAATTTAATTTGGTAAAATCTTAACTGTGTACTCCTTTCCTTTGGGTTCTGTGGCTGGGTCTATGCTACTGCCTGCAAGCCAGTGTCACGATACCCGAGCTAGCTCCGAGAGCAGCAGCTGTCTAGCTGTGAAAGCACAGAGCTCAGCAGAAATGAGAACTAGAGAACTTCCATCTCCATGCTGAGCTTCATGTAGGCAGTTGCTAGCATCCATGGTAGTTTTATTTCAGTGTAGCACAGGTAACTCCACACTGCAGTGCAGATTTTACCAGTTTCCCCCTTTTTGACTTGTTTTTCCTGATTTGGAACAGGACAGTTTTCTCCCAGCATATCTGAGAACAGCCCCCATCAATGCGATTCAAGCTGGATACCCTGAGTGAAGACACTTACAATGGCTAGTTACTTCTGCAAAGGTCAGTCACCAGGCGCTATTGACTGACAACACGCAGCACTGGGTAGTTACTGTACCTACAAATAACGCAGATGGGAAGTTTTAAGGCTCTTCCTCTGTCAGTGGTGTCACGGAACAGGCAGTGCTGATTCCTTGCACTAGATCAAGAATTTGTAGCCCGGTATTTTTGATAATTCAGTGCACTACCGTTTCTGTCTTCAGCTGAGACTCTGGGGACAGTTCTCAGTTCTCACACACAGTCAGTAGCTGGGATGACTATGGTGGAATAGCCCTGCTGAGTGACCATCATAGCTTATTCTGCTATGTGATCATTATGTGAGACAATAAACTGAACATAGCCTGTGAGTTACCTATGGGATTGATTCCCAAGAAAAGGAACAAAACCTGTATTGCTAAATTACTGTCAGGCTGTCCGATGGCTATTAGAGCTCCTCTGTGTGTTATCACGTGTTATCACAGAAACAGCATTTGTATCCCATATGCAAAATAATCTGTGGATGTCCAAAAGTCTCCTGTTTGGATTTTAAGTTTGTAGTTTTCTGGCTCAGAGGCCATTCAGTCTTTGCCTGCTGAAGAAATCAGACTAACCTAAATAATCATCTGTATCATACTCTTATCAGTTTACAGACCTGGTAAATGAGTGTTACAGCTTACAAAATCCACCAGGTGTAGAAGTAAGAAAGCACATGGCAAATGGCATGATTGTTAAATTCCTATTTTCATAATAATCCAGACTTAGTTTAAAAAAAAAAAGAAAAGACAGTTGCTGGTAAAGAACGAGTATTTTGTAAAGTTCATTTTCAGGGGGTAAGGTATTCTGTTTTTTCAGCTTCAACTCAAAACAGTTTCTTTTTCTTCAAGACTGAAAGATAGAGGATGGGATATTTGCTTCTGAAAGACAGTGAAACAATGTTTTTTGACCTCAGGCCTGCAAACACTTCTGGCACCCTATTTTTCCTTTCTGAAAGGTCAGTAATGCTCTGGCTTGGGGCAGAGCTTCCTAAACCAAGTGCACTCTTCTCCAAGGAGAAGCAGGAACTGTAGCAGATGAGCAGAAGTATGAAACTGGCATCATGAGGAGCTACACACAACCACCTGTGACTTCGAGCTCACCTCATGCCATCTCAAACTCAGTTGATTCTGGCTAGAGGATATGAAACTGGGGAGGAACACAGGCAGAAGAGAAGGGAGAAAATGACACCCAGGGAATGTGTTTGGGAGTTTAGAGGACTTGTTTTACTATGAACAAACTGAGTTAAGGTACCCAGCTAAAAGAATGAGGTTTGTGCAGAGATGGAGGCTGAATAATGTGTGGAAAGCTCAGACACACAAAGTGAAAAGGAGAAGTAGAGTATTGGCCATTACAACAGCTCACACACCTTTTGAATGGTGAAATACTGTCCAACCTGATACCCTGGACAACATATGTTTCTAATAGAAAAAAAATGCAATAGCATTTCACAATATGCCATTATGAGTTCAAGGCAACCTCAGAATGTGTAACAGTTTCTGCTGTTCCCATGGTGACAGTTCTGAAATGGTTAAGAAATACCCAGAAAGTACCAGTGTTCAAATCGAACCAGATAATGTTTTAAGAAAACCAGTCATGACTTCTACAGCTTAAAAAAGAGAAGAGCCAACAGTCTAACGTAACACTTGTGACGATGAGTCAGCCTAAAAGCAGAGTCTGTAATAAAGCCATAAACTGCAGCTTTCATCTGAAAATATTACACACATGTCAGTAGGGAAACAATTGACCATGTAATGTCCCTGCAGGAGATTAATTTTGTAATAAGAGACAAGAATACTTTCATTTTAAAATTGCAATAGCCAGCGATGTCATATTTTCTCATCAGTTCAAACAGTATTCTCAATAGGCGATTACTCTTCCTTGTGGTCAGAACTTACAGGCAGATGTCTACCAGGCGATCCAGTTCAGGACAGCTGCACTCATACATCTCCCTGCAGCTGATATAGCTCTGGTTCATTAATTCTCCCAGCAGCTGGAGTGCATTGGCAGGTGCTTCGCTGCATATCTTCTTGAATTCCAGCACTCTCGCAGCCTCGCTGTACACATGCTTTGCACGCTGGTACAACTTAAAGGTGGAAACTAAGCAAAATGAAAACACAAACTATCACAGTTATCCATTAACATTCACTACAAAAGGAACATACAAAAGCATAGAAGAATTGTATTTTTTTAGTAATTCATATTCTATATTAGGACTCTCTAGGCTAAAAGTCTTCTGCAAAAGCTCACCTACATCTTCTTTCAAAGCCCTAATAAAACAGTATTTAGAGGTCACCTAAATATAATGTACACATTTTTTCTCATTTCATAACTTCATGCACATGCTTGGGTTACTTGCTGTATCATCAAAGAGACCCAGTCTCTCCTTTGAGTTTGCAGAGGCAAGCCACAAGTTCAAGAGTGAGCAGTGACAGGCACTGGGGCATTAATCTAAAGCTTTCAGGTTTCCAAATACCACAAAACTGAGTCATGAGAACACCAGAAAGGCCCCCAGCACCAGAGTGCTGTGTGTGACTGCTCCAGGCTAAGTCCACATCAATTATCTAACTGTGCCAATGGACCTTTTCTTGAAAAATCAACCACCAAACCACAGAAACATCAAACACTTCTTTGTTTGTTTGCTTCTTGAAGCCGAGGTTAACAAAACTGCTATTATCCCAGCTTCCTGGTGCATTCATAAGGAAGCCCTCTCAAATATTTTCACAATGATGCAGGCTCACCCTGACTGTAAATAATACTACATTAGAGGTACAGTGCAGAGCACAGGTGCATTCAGTTTGGTTTTCAGGGTTTATTTTTGGTATGTATTACCAGCTAGAGTGTCAGTGCTGCCTGTGTGGAGGTGAAGAGATGTTGAGCCCACACAGGTATTGCTTAGTATTTACCTGCTGAGATCAAATGCTAGTGCAAGGATTCGGGCAAAAATACTTCAGATGTGCCATGAAAAAGCAATTTGTCTGGGAAGAGCGAGCGTGGGGATACCATAGGATGTGCCTGAACCTGCATGGCTGTCAGAGTAGAGGCCCCTCCACCAAGCCTGAACAGTGAGAAGGGGATGGCTGTGGTTAAAGGCTCCTCAAGCTACCCCTGTTTACAGGAGGGTTTGGTTTGTGACTAATACCCAAGAACTGATGTCCTTTTCCCAAGCTTATGTTGCAGTTCATTGTTTATCTTCTCCCAATATAGTTCTGTTTGGTTTAGTACCATGGCTGCTATTGAGAAAGTATTGTTCACCAGAAGCATGTGTGACGTAATTTAATTTATGATTCAATTGGTTTGCTTGAGCTGTTTGGGCGGTAAATATTAGATAAGAGCACTTTATTCTCTAGGGGGGGCACCCACTGCAATATGTTGCCTTATTTCATCACAGCACACTCTTGTTAGAGCACCTCAGAGCATCTCTCATTTTCTTTCTACATGCAAATTCTCCTTCAGGGCAAGGTTTCTCTCCTCATTTCAGTTTCTGGTCTCTTTTGCTGTCTAAAATGGCTGATGAAACACTCACATAGAGGTAAAAGAAGAGAGACAAGCCCTGTATTCAGAACAGAGCGCATGATCTGACCCAGACACATGGAGTTCCTACTTGATTGCTCTGTGGAGACAGCCAAGTTCTGGAACCACTTCTGATGACTTCAGCAATCTACAATTGCAAGTGTATGCAGAAATCTTCCTTGAAAGACTGGAAATAAAACTGTGTCCGGTACCAAGTCTCTCATATGTGTACTCCAGACTGCAACCCAAAACCTAAAACTTCATCAGCACCTGTATAATCCCTTTTTATTTCTCCATTATCAAGTGTAAATCACAGCTGTAAATGCTGAAAATACGGTGCTGAGACACAAGCAGTCTGAAATGATAAACACTGAACACAGCAGTGTTCTGCTACTGGTGGTATTTATTTTGTAATCTGATACAGCCTGCTACTGAGAAGCCCTGTGTTGCTGTCTTTGAGCAGGCCTGAGTGCATTTCAAACTAGGACAGAAAAGAGAAAACTGAGTGCCCTCGAGAAACATTGCCTTGAGAGTATCACACGGGAAGAGCAGACTTTGGTTCCCATTTACAGGTCTGTTTGACTCCACTGAATGCGTTGCTGCTGCAGCTACTTGCACTGTGTTTTGCAGAGCGCTGCCTTGCTATTTTTGAATGTTGAAGAAAGGCAGCTTGGCCTATTTTTAAGGATGGTTTCTCTTTAAATTCTCTTTTCTTATAAGCCATTGTTTTAGAGCAGCGAGACTTCTAAATGTGCATTCGTTTAGGGAATATCTAACGTTGCGTGAGAGATTGCCATAGCTCACACTCTCTTGTAAATCACCATTGAACAGTAGTAACCCAAAGAATGAACTGAAAACATGTCTGGTTTCAATTGTCAGGCAACAGACTTGCCAAAGGCTGTGATTGATTCGGAGACCACCCTTTGGTAAAGCAATGCTCCACTGGCCAGATTACCTTAAAAACTGCTGGGGTTGTGTTGTGCTCGTCATGCTGGGAATTGGCAACCCGAATAGGCGCTCCAGCGACTGTCTGCCAGTCAGAAGATCTGAGCTGTGTCCTTGATGGCACTAGCTCCCTGGAGAGCACCCTGTGGAGGGGAGAACACGCTACCTTGACACTGGCTTTCTCTGGCTGCCAAAGCAATCCTTTCAGGCAGTTCTTGAGCAAGAAAGTGTGGCTTTACGTTATTTCCAGACTCCTTTGTGGATGTTCACCGAATCTGTATCAGTTAAAGGCTAGTATCGTTACCTTAGCTATTGGTTGGTTATCAGCTGTGTATTATTAGGAAATTCCATTTGTGTTTAAAAAGCCTTTTTTATAGCTTGCTTTTCCTCTCTGGCAGGGGACTCTTCAGGCAAAATTACTGTCAGGACAGCAAACACCTCTGTACTCTCTAAGTACTATTCTAAAACAATGAAATGGTTCACGTTTTTGGCTTTCAACGCTTAAATGTCTCTGGTAATAGAAAAAGCTTTTTGTATCTCTCCTGTTTGGATGGGAACTCCAACTAACCATCTCTATATAATAAAAGATAGCATTGTATTTCCAAGAATTACACCTATATTGGAATCTCTTTGCTACATCACAGCCTATATATTAGCTCCACTTAAGTAAAATCTGAACTAACAGGACATGCCAAAGAGCATACAATTAAAAAGGACCAAATTCTTAAGCCATACTTTGTCACAGTTAAAAGAAACAAAACCAAAGTGCACACAACTGATTAGTTTATATCTGAGCCAGGGTGGGAGTGTGCTGAAAGAGGAAAACTGAAGCCCTCAAAGTAAACTTTCCAGTGTTGCACAGGACTGGGTTATATGGTCTCACCCTCTGTGGTATTCAAAGGAGAGTGAAAAAGCAAGGTGTAGGGAACTAATGCCAGATTCTTAAAAGCACATCAATCCTTAAAATCTGTTGTAGTGTATGAAAATTAGGTACTTAATCTGTCTGAAAATGTGAGTCAAAGAATGGTTTGGGTTGGAAGGGGCCTTAGAGATCATCTAGTTCCAACTCCCTGCCATGGGCACCTGGGGGTTGAAACTTCGGTTTCACGAAACCAAGCTGGTCCAAGCCCTGCCCAGCCTGGCCTCGAGTACTGCCAGGGATGGGGTAGCCACAGCTTCTCCGGGCAATAAATATACTTTCGTAATCCAGTAAACTCTAAAGGCTTGGTCTCTCCCACTTAAATTTCTTTCTGAATTAGGGTGTATAGGTACCCTCAAATCCATCTTCTGTCAGTGAAAAGGGCAGATTAGGGAACCATTTATCCCTCACGAGACCTAGATTGCCCTGCGGTACCCACCTCTCTGGTGATTAGAGAGGAACCTAAACGCTCTGGTGTAATGAAAGTAGCTGGCTGCCACACTGAGGTAAGAGCAGTTGTTCTAGGGCATATCTGAAGTATTGTCTCCTCTCTCAGTGGATCCATGTGATACCCAGTGGAGGTGCTCTGCTTGTTTAAAATGATGTACTGCCATTTGGACTCATGGAGAGTTGTATTGCCTAGGATCTGGTCTCTGACCAGAATCATGCTCTCAAAAACTGTTCTTTGAAAATCATTATGCATTTCCTCTCTGCCATGTTCTGCATAGCTCACTGCCATGCAGGAATGAACCCTTTTAACTTTAGACCTAGACACACACAGTGAGAATCTCAGGGTCTCTTTTGTCCCCTCCCCAAAAGAAGGTAGGGAGAGAGTAAATTATTTTGTATGGTATCAGCTGCACACAGAAAAAGTCTCTTGTGTACTCAAGTGATGGTGAATAACACCGTTTATGATTGAAACAGATATAGATCAGAAGAAATTAAAGTCAACCTGAAAAATCAAAATGAGACCAAAGAAAATTTTGAGGACAAGGAATCCTGTACCTGGGCCTGCTCTTACTGACATTATATCACTAGGTTTTAACATGTTTCACCTGTATTCAGGAGCATCTAATTCACCTTCCAGGTCACAGCCTCAATAACTGTTTCTGAAGTTTCAAAGAGGACACAATGAATCTTCTACAAGGAATCTCCTCCACTGTTAACTGCTTTGTATTACCACTTTTCACCTATTTTTCAGAGCATGTCAGTAGCTCTTGCTGACCCTTTGCCTAGCTTTGCTCTTCTGCAGAGGGTCTGTAACATCATCCACAAACAGGTAGATTCAATTCACTTACAAACCACCACATGCCCTTGAAAGAAACAGTGACATTTTCTAGTGCACTAATAGCTCACACTGCAGCAAGAGCTTTCCAAGTTGCGAAGATACAGCAGGCTAACATTGATGGAAGTTCGTCCAAAATCTATATAAAAATCTCTTAAAAACAAACAAAAATCCTGGGCCATTCGTCCCAAATAACTGTGGGTTCATTAAATATTACAGAAAAGTTTTACTGTGGGTTTTCAAACGTATGGTCATATTTTTAATTTTAGCTTTACAAAAAATGTGCAAACCTGTCCACTCCATTTACAGGGCCTTTTTTCTTTATAATTAAGCATTGTGGCTTCTCAGCAACTCATGCTATTTGTTACAACTTCAACTTCAGCAGATTCCTTTCTTTAGAGGCTTCCTGTACAATTCTATCTGACCTTTAGCTAAAGACCAACCTCTTCAGGCTATACATTTTTTTTCTAGTTGCTTTGGCAGCTAAAGATGTGTTTCACTGTAGATTAATGAGCTACACATGGCTGATGGGACTGTTAGAAATTTACAACAGGAAAAACTCACCGACGCAAAATCATGTAGGGGACAGTTTCTACCACCATTACTCATGTGGAATAGTACCCTTCTCTGTTAGGCATCCTGCTGATTGAACATGATGAGGGTGAAGGTTTCTGGCTCATAATGTATATAAGAAAATGCTGCCAGATGGCTTTAATTTGAGCCAGATTGTGAACCCCCTACTTGAAGTGGGGAACAGTTATTCTACCGGGACTGCTCAAGTAACTGTTTGCAATCTGGCTTTCTGAAAATAAACCAGGAGACGAGTCATTGCTGGATGCAGTGACCCATTTAGCAGACACCTGCTTTGAGATTATGATAACTACTGGTTTAAAGTGATTTTTCCTCCGAAGGAATCCTACCTCCAGCAAGGCTTTTGTAGCTAACCTAGACCAGTCAGTGCCTGTGCCTAACATGTGGCTCACCCCAAAGGTTGGCAGCCTCCATGTAGCTGTACAGGATCTGCTTAGAGCAGCTACCTCTGTGGGGCTCATCCCTAGTAAACTGTGTTATTATGGAAGGGGATGGTTGAGGCTGGGATAGGCACCTGGACTTTCAAGCTGGGAAGTGCTCTAAGGTCTACTAGTTTGAAGGTAACTTCTGTTTATGTAAGACAAGGACACTCTACTAATGCACACAACAGAGCTTTATGTATCACTGAGCAGCCTGACAGAACATCTGAGAGTCCACCTTCACGTATGCCTGTCTATGCAAACAGAGTGGAAACTGTTCTTGCCCTGAGCTCACCATTAATACAAATTACTTGGCAGTGGGAATGAAAGGCTAGTCAAGCACCACTCACTGAGGCTACAGCACAGATTTAAAGCTCTTTTTCCAGGGCAGAGATAGGAGAGCAGTTAAACAGCCAAATCTGCACAGCAAATGGATGCCTGTTCCTCCCATGGCGATTTCATTCCCAGGTTCAAATGTCAAAATTAGATTACAGTTTTATACATGAAAAGGAAAAATGGGTTTAAAAATATCCCATTTAAGAAGGAAAAAAAACACTTCATGGTTAAAGGAATACAGTGTTTTACAGGAGAATATCCTTTTGCGGTGAAGCTTATAAATACTTAATGTCCCACAGTCACCACACACTTAATGTTCTATGAAGCACTCAAGTCCAAGCCAAAATTATGGCACAGTGCACCTTAGAAAGTAATAAATATTATTTTTCTAGAGATGTTCAGAAGCCACAAGTGCAATCCGTGTGTAAGCATTTGCAAGGGAGATTTAAACTCAGGATTTTGAGTCGGCCAAGGAACAACTGCACAAAATTTAGAGAGGCTTTATGCACTGTCTGTACTTCTCCAGACCTGGGGAACAAGTGGGCTGTACAGGACAGAACTCCAGAAATCCTCAAGTACTTGTCTATAAAAGGGATGCAGAGCTGGCCTCAGACTTGCCCAAAGCCATTTTTCTTTGGGATGGGGAGTTTTAGCCTTATACATTTACAAAATGTTATATAAGTGTACAGTACCATGACTGGAGGAGTAGAGGAAGGGAAGCTAGACATAAGGCTAAAATAGTATTCATGTAGCATTTTCAGATCCTTAAATGTGAAACAATACCAGTACAAAACATTATCTGTAGCTATCATTGGGCTTTCAATAAAACAGCAAATTAAAACTACTGACAATTTATATTCAGCCACAGAGAAAACTTAGAATCAAGTAAATCATCTAAACAGTAATTCTCATGCGAACACTTTACCCTTAATGTTATTTTATCAGAAAAGTTGATAAAATGGTAATAAAAAGTGATAAAAAGTGTACAAAGGAAGAAAGATACTCTAAATGTTATGGTTCTTTCTTCACGTTGAACAAAGCGGTTCAACAGCGTTCTGAAATGCTCTGCAGAGATTCTTTAATTGTCAGTGTGCTTCTCTCACATGAAGCAGCCAGGCATTGTCATTAAAATATAGTGGGAAAGCAGAGGGGAAATAGGAAAAACATTTTCGTCAAACAGCCTCTAGTTTCCCAAAGACAACATAATGTGTAATTGGTTTGGTGTGTAACAAAAACAGTGGATCTACATTCCTCCTTTCTGTGTCTTGTTTCCTTTCTGCATGTAGTTTTACAGCTATCTGTTATTTAATTCTATACTGTACATGCAAAGAGACTTTGGCATAACCCATTTTAATTGGTCTTATCAACTGGAATCAGGGTCATGCAGGTTTAAGAGATTCTGTGTGGAGAGCTATTTGACTGTGAATGGGCATGTGAGCAATCCAGACAATTGCTTGACAATTGTAAGGTAGTGACCCGCAGGCATTGAGGCCTCGCCTGAGGGTTACTAAAGTTCATGTACGTGCAGAAGCCTTGGGAAAAGTTAGCACGGAAAACTACTGAGAGAGATACGCAGAGAAGGAATGTTAACTGTAACCTTGAAGCATATGCTGTCATAGTTAACCAATCATTAAGCTGTTACTGAGTGAATCCTATTTGGTATTTAGCCGTGTGAATAATACATGTATCCAATTAGACTTGTGTGTGTTAATGATAGACAAGTAGAGTGCCTATATATACTGAGCTATCTGCGCAATAAACTTTGGCACAAGCCTGATCATATTGGTCTGTGTGCTGTGTCCGGGACTTCTGCGTCAACAAGTGGCGCCCGAACAGGGACCCTCAGATCGGCGTTGGATAAAACCGACGAGACCGACAAGAAGGAGGGGGCAGAAGCCGGTCGATATCGGGTGCTGCCCCGGCACTCGGAAGTCGCTAGCGCAAAAAGTTTGGGAATCTCGCCCTGATCAGGTGAGCGGCCGGGGAGGAGATGGGGTCCACACTGTCCAGGGAAGAGTCAGCAGTGGTGAAACTCCTCCAACACATCCTTTCTGTGAGAGGAGCGAATTATAACGAGCCTGCCTTGAGAGCTTTGCTACACTGGGCAAAGGGAAAAGAGTTGATCCCCTCAGCGGATGCTGCCTTTCAAATCGCAATTTGGGAGAAAATTGGGGCAGTGCTGTGGGAAGAGATAAGTAATGGGTCCAAGGAGGCAAGCAAATACCCCACTGTGTGGAGATCGGTTGTTGACTCTCTGAAAGACATGCAAGCAGAGCGAAAAGCTGCGGCGTCTGCGTTTGCAGCGCTGACTCCGACGGGGGAGTCGGGATCGGCTACGAGCATGCTTTTTACGGGGCCTCTCATACCCGCTGTAACGCCAAGACGTACAGCTGCAGGGGACCGGGGAATATCGGGTCACTCGGCTCCGACTCAAACCAGCGCAGAGACATCTACACAAGTAGCTGATTCGTTGCCGCCGCCACCTTCATCTTCCAACAAAGACTTGCAGTCTTCTCAGCAGAGATCCACGGCCTCTGTGGCCGCTTCACGGGATCCGTCACCGGTGAGACCATCGCAACTTTTTCCACCTTTACCACCATCAGAGCCGCCACCTCGTTGCGAGCGGATCGACGACCACGACAACGGACTTAAAGAAGTCCAGCTACACCAGTTGTTGGAAAAATTGGAGGCCTTAGAAGTGCGGCTGGACAAAGTGCAGGAAAAGTCGACGCCTTCTCCGCCTGACGGCCCGCCTAACTTTCCCGGTTTTAACCCCCCCCCTCCCCTTGCGCCGCCAGTGCCTTCGGCAGGGATCGGGGTTGGGGCGGGGGGCAGTCTGGGGGGCCTTGGGAATCCATCCGCGAGGTGGAGAGGGGTAATTCGTGATGCATTGGTTGAGGGGCAATTATTGCCTATGGCTTTTCCGGTTGTAGCTGATAATGCGTGTGGGAAGCGTTAGATTGGAAAATTTTAAAAGAAGCTAAAAGTGCCGTTTCACAGTATGGCTTGAAGTCACCGTACTCGCAATCGCTGTTACAGCATATTTTTTCTTCTCATTTGTTCACTCCGTATGATTCTCGAATGGTTGCACAAATGTTACTTTCTCCGTCACAACAGTTGCACTTTTATCAAAACTGGCAAACTGCTTGTGATAGAGCTGCCGCAATACCGCGACAACAGGGGGATCCATTATGCGGGGTGCAAGCGCAAATGTTAATGGGAGTGGGACCATTTGTGACGCTTGATTTGCAAGTGCGATTTGCCCATGAAGTCTTGCAATTGAGTCAAGATTTAGCCTTTAAAGCCATCCTTAGCATACCTGATGATAAGGTTCGGCCTGCATTTACATCTGTGCAGTAGGGACCTACAGAACCGTACAGCAAATTTATCGATCGCTTGCACATCGCTATAATGGCGCATCCTGATTTAGATGAAATCATGAAAAGTAAGTTTTTGGATATGCTTGCATTTGATAATGCTAATGAGAAAACGAAAAGGGCACTCAGTCATTTGCCAAGAGGGTCAAATGCAGCACATCTGTTGGAGGCAGCTGAACGTATGCTCGAACAAGAAAAAGCTACTGTAATGGCTGCAGCTGTGGGAGCTGCTGTAAAACCAAGGGTAGGAAAATGCTTTAATTGCGGGAAACAAGGTCATCTTAGAAGGAATTGTAAGAGTCCACCTAATCCAAATCTGATCGGACAAACTACTGCACGGGCACGGAAATGGTGCATACATTGTAAGAGAAGTTATTTCAATACCCATGAGTGCAAAATATCGGGAAACAAGGAGTCGAGCGCGATTCACCCGCGCGCGACGACACAAATGCAGGGTGCTTGGACCGCTGCGCAGCCGCCACAGTCGGCAGCGCAGGAGTGGACCTGGCAACAGCAGTAGACATTACTCTGACTTCCACGGAAGTCGTAGTAATTGATTCTGACCAGAAGGGACCGTTAGGGCATGGATTAAGTGCATTGCTTATTGGTCGGTCATCTGTTTCTAGAAAAGGTATATTTGTGGTGCCAGGACTTATTGATTCGGACTATCACGGCGTCATAAAAATCATGTTATATACCTTGACCCCGCCTCTTACCATACCGGCAAAGTCAAAAATTGCTCAATTAATACCATTTCAAGCCTGTGTGCCAAAAGCCCAGACTCGTGAAAGGGGACAAGGAGGATTTGGATCAACAGGTACCCCGGAGATTATGTTGGCAATCGACATAGCAAAGGGGAAACCTGAGGAAAAGATAATTATCACCCATCAAAACGGACAATCAATAACCCTTTCTATGTTAATTGATACAGGGGCGGATGTTACTATCATCCCGACTGTCAGATGGCCAGCAAATTGGCCACTATTACCGGCACACACTAGCGTGATCGGGGTGGGGGGAACTCAGCAAACCATGATCAGTAAAACTCCAGTTTCTTTTGCTTTTACTGATGGCACCGTGGTGACAACTCGCCCATATGTAATGCACTTACCAGTAGCACTAATCGGTCGAGATGTCCTGTCACAAATGGGAGCACGTCTCATAACTAAAAATTTTTAGCAGCGGCCATGGTAGAGCAGCCTATTTTAAAACTCACATGGACCACCACCACTCCTGTGTGGGTGGACCAATGGCCGCTAAAGCAGGAACGGCTGCAAATCATACAAAATTTAGTACAAGAGCAATTGGATGCAGGACATATAACACCATCTACGAGCCCATGGAATACTCCTATTTTTACAGTTCCCAAAAAATCAGGAAAATGGCGTTTGCTCCATGATTTGCGAGCTGTAAACGCCGTAATGCAAGACATGGGAGCCTTACAGCCAGGATTACCCTCTCCTGTAATGCTTCCTGAACATTGGGATTTATTGATTATTGGTTTGAAAGACTGCTTTTTTACAATACCATTACACCCTGACGACGCAGAAAAATTCGCTTTTACTGTGCCAGCCATAAACAAGCAGGAACCTGCAAAACAGTACCAATGGGTAGTTTTGCCTCAGGGTATGAAAAATTCACCAACTCTATGTCAAACTTTTGTTGCCTGGGCTTTGCAACCCTTTAGACAGACTCATCAATCCCTTTTAGTGTACCATTATATGGATGACATTCTCATAGCAGGAGAAAAACTTGATGTCACTGAAACTTTGCAGGAACTGCAACACACTCTGAGATCAAAAAATTTACACATAGCCCCAGAAAAAGTACAGCGGCAATGCCCTTGGCAATATTTAGGTTGGACAATTACGGGTAGTACCGTACGTCCCCAAAAAATCAAACTGCACACTGAAATTAACACTCTTACTGATGCACAAAAACTCATGGGAAACATACAATGGGTGAGATCAATTGCAGGAATCACAAATGATGATTTAGCTCCTTTAATGTCTTTGTTAGGCACCTCTGTTAATGCTAATAGCCGCAGACAGTTAACACCTGAACAAAAATTAGCATTAGAAAAGGTAACAGACAAAATTTTAACAGCTACAGTGCAAAGACAAATAACAGGATTACCTTTGCGCCTGTTAATTGTCAATTCCTCAGCTCAAAGAAAACATTTACTTGGTCTCATTATACAGCAAAATGATAACGACCTTAAAATACTGGAGTGGATCTTTTTATCCTTCCAGCCGAAAAACACCATCTGCACCCGCATTGAACTCTTTGCCAACATGATAATAAAAGGCAGAAAAAGAATCATAGATATGGCGGGTCGGGAACCAGATGTTATTTACATTCCAATTGTACAGGATTATCTTAACTGGTTGCTGACTACTTCAGAGACATTCCAAATTGCACTTGCTGATTATCCAGGCACACTTAGTAACGCTTATCCTCCAACAAAATTTTTACCTATCTTACAGGACCAGACTTTTGAAGAAATTCCAGTCAGGTCTGAAACCCCAGTAGAAGGGCTTACAGTTTTTACTGATGCTGGGCGAAAATCTAAACTAGCTGCTGCCACTTGGTACACAGACAGCCAATGGAAACATTATATTTTGCAAGGTCATCTTGGTGATTCTCTACAAGCACTGGAGTTAAGAGCAGTCTTATGGGTTTTCCAGCAATGGCCAGAAACACCGTTAAACATTGTGTCAGATTCTCTCTATGTTGTTGGGACAGTGCAACGCCTTGAGCGAGCGATGGTTAAAACTGTCAAAAACGCTACCTTGTATATGCTTTTAATGCAGTTGCTACATTTGTTAAACCAGCGGCTACCACCATATTTTATCACACACATTCGTAGCCATCAGTTCCAATATGGTCTGTCTATCGGTAACAACAATGCAGACCAACTTGTTGCTGCAACATGGACAAATCATACAATTAATTTGTTTGAACAGGCACGTCTCTCACATGATTTTTTTCCATCAATCAGCGAGGGTGTTAGCTCGGCAATTTAACTTGCCTATTACTGACGCTCGAGGCATTGTACAGTCTTGTGCTTCCTGCCAAAAAATTGGTTTTGGTCTAGGCTTAGGGGTCAATCCTAGAGGATTGGCTGCCTTACAACTATGGCAAATGGATGTCACACACATTGCTGAGTTTGGCCATTTAAAATATGTGCATGTCAGCATTGACACCTTTTCTCATGCTATGTGGGCCACAGCTCAAACTGGTGAGTCTGCTAAACATGTTATTAAACACATGCATGCTGCTATTGCTGCATTAGGCATTCCTTTAGAAATCAAAACAGACAATGCACCGGCATATGTGTCACATTCATTTGCACATTTTTGTAATCTGTGGGGAATCCGTAGAGTCACTGGTATTCCACACTCTCCCACAGGTCAAGCCATTGTTGAGCGAGCTCATGCTACCCTGAAATCGCTTTTGCAAAAACAAAAAGAGGGAGAACAGATGCCATTTGAACGTCTTGCAAAAGCTCTGTACGTATTAAATTTAACAGGGAACCGAGAATCTCCACCAATTGTAATCCATCATACATCATTACAATCAAAGGTGCAAAAGGTTGAGGCAGCAAAAGTTCAGTTTAAAGATTTGCGAACAGGAGAATGGAAAGGCGCAGTAGAGGTAAAAATATCTGGCAGAGGATATGTTTGTGTTTCTACAGGTGAAGGACCACGATGGGTCCCTAGTCGGTGGGTGAGGCCATGGAAAGAACATATGGACCAGTCAGATCAGCCACTTTGATAATCATCATGTGGATTTTAACTGTACCCCAGAGAATCCATTCACCACTTGTTTGGTGGCTGTGCCCATAGATAATTGGCCTGTTCCAACGGCTCAGCAGGCTGTTGCACAAGGCACGGGAAAGGTAGATGCCTGGGATGGCTGGATACCTTACCTGCCAAAGAGTTCGTTGGAACCAGAAGAATTGGAATTATTAGGGTCTGTAAAAATGGACTATTGTCTATATTTCAATTATGTTGGGAGGAATCAGTCACGAGCTTGGTGGGTTAATGCCACCCTGCCGGTGTATGCTAACCATAGCTCTTGGTGTGATTATACCTCCAGCAACATATCTAAAGCTACTAACCATCCTATTAGCTTGCCTAGTGGTCACTTTTTAGTTTGTGGGGATCGTGTCTGGCCAGGGATCCCTTCTCACATAAAAGGAGGACCATGTAGTTTAGCACGACTGACCCTATTAATGCCAAATCAATCACAAATTTTGCAAATCAGACGTAAAAGCAATTATCGTGTAAAAAAAAGTTCACATGCTTTTAGTAGTTTTTGTAATGATCACATAGAATTTTGGAATAGACCCCTCAGTCGGGATTGCTCACACACTAACTACTTTAAATAGACTAGGTTGTTGGCTTGCAAAACAAACTAATGCTACTTCTGAAGCTTTAAGTAATCTTTTATTAGATGTAGATAGTATAAGGCATGCTACTCTGCAAAATAGAGCAGCAATTGATTTTTTACTACTAGCCCAAGGTCACGGATGTGAAGATTTTGAAGGAATGTGTTGTATGAATCTTTCTGATCATTCTGAATCTATACATAGAAAGTTACAAGTGCTCTCGGATTGGGATTGGTTTCAAAGATTATTACAGGGTTTGGGGTATTGGTGGTTGGCTAGGAGTACTAATCAAACAAGGTTTAACAGTTTTAATGGTATTGATCATTATTGTTTAGATCTTTTGTTGTTTATGGAAGTGTATTGTCAGTATGCTATCTCGTGCTGTGAATCGGGTCTGGATTGCTCAAAAACAAAAAGAGGGATTTGTGGAGAGCTATTTGACTGTGAATGGGCATGTGAGCAATCCAGACAATTGCTTGACAATTGTAAGGTAGTGACCCGCAGGCATTGAGGCCTCGCCTGAGGGTTACTAAAGTTCATGTACGTGCAGAAGCCTTGGGAAAAGTTAGCACGGAAAACTACTGAGAGAGATACGCAGAGAAGGAATGTTAACTGTAACCTTGAAGCATATGCTGTCATAGTTAACCAATCATTAAGCTGTTACTGAGTGAATCCTATTTGGTATTTAGCCGTGTGAATAATACATGTATCCAATTAGACTTGTGTGTGTTAATGATAGACAAGTAGAGTGCCTATATATACTGAGCTATCTGCGCAATAAACTTTGGCACAAGCCTGATCATATTGGTCTGTGTGCTGTGTCCGGGACTTCTGCGTCAACAATTCTGTTCAGCAAAGATCTGCAAATGCTATTCAGAACCACAGTACGAAACTTCCTTTGAGTTTCTTCTATAGCTTTTATATTTAATTTTTTATCCAGACTGTGGGTTTTAGGAAAACAAACCAACCAACCAACCAACCCCACCTACATAAACCATTCAGTTCTACAGAACTGGAGAATTTTGTTTCCTAAACCAGGTATAAGGACTGTAAACATCTGCAACTTAATAGTCTCGCACTGATTCATGAAGAGGAGAGTAAGGGGACAGCGTAGAAGATTTACAACCATGAAAACGCTGCAGCATGCAGGAACATAGTTCAGTATATTCCTCATGTACATACAGCAGAGAATTACCATAACTCTTTCTACAGCAATAAAAGGCTGGAATAAGACATCATTTTCTATCCTGGTACCCTCTGGCAGTGTAATTAGGCAATAAGATAGTTTGATACTCTCCGATGCCACCCACCAAGGTGCAAAATACATTTTAGATTCAGGACCTGGTCTTGGCCAATATGTAGTTACAGTTATTCCAGATATACAGATTATTTCAATATAAGCACAAGTACACATAGATATGTTAATGATTTATATGCATCAAATACATGTGTCCCTGAAAGTGGTCTTCGGTAGGACTGGCAAGGATATAATTCAGCTGCAAAACAGTGGAGGTATTAAGGTTACAGAATGAAATAAGGAAGTAAGGATTATTTTAAGATCTTAAAGAAAGATTCTGGTCAGAACTGGAAACCTGTTGTGAATGTAAATTAATTATTTCATAAATGCTCTATTATGCAGTAATATTAGCAACCCTACTATATGCATCTGGGAGCCATCCACATGTGCCAATGCTCACGATTATTCCATGCCAACGCATGTATAATAGAATCATAGAATCATAGAATAGTTAGGGTTGGAAAGGACCTTAAGATCATCTAGTTCCAACCCCCCTGCCATGGGCAGGGACACCTCCCACTAAACCATGCCATCCAAGGCTATGTCCAACCCGGCCTTGAACACTGCCAGCGATGGAGCATTCACAACTTCCCTGGGCAACCCATTCCAGTGCCTCACTGCCCTTACAGTAAAGAATTTCTTTCTCATATCCAATCTAAACTTCCCCTGTTTAAGTTCGAACCCATTACCCCTTGTCCTATCACCACAGTCCCTAATGAAGAGTCCCTCCCCAGCATCCCTATAGGCCCCCTTCAGATACTGGAAGGCTGCTATGAGGTCTCCACGCAGCTTTCTCTTCTCCAGGCTGAACAGCCCCAACTTTCTCAGCCTATCTTCATACGGGAGGTGCTCCAGTCCCCTGATCATCCTCGTGGCCCTCCTCTGCACTTGTTCCAACAGTTCCATGTCCTTTTTATGTTGAGGACACCGGAACTGCACACAGTACTCCAAGTGAGGTCTCACAAGAGCAGAGTAGAGGGGCAGGATCACCTCCCTCGACCTGCTGGTCACACTCCTTTTGATGCAGCCCAGGATACGGTTGGCTTTCTGGGCTGCAAGCGCACACTGCTGGCTCATGTTCATTTTCTCATCGACCAACACCCCCAAGTCCTTCTCTGCAGGGCTGCTCTGAATCTCTTCTCTGCCCAACCTGTAGCTGTGCCTGGGATTGCTCCGACCCAGGTGGAGGACCTTGCACTTGTCATGGTTAAACTTCATCAGGTTGGCATCAGCCCACCTCACATGCATGTCTAGGTCCCTCTGTATGGCATTCCTTCCCTCCCATGTATCAACCGAACCACACAGCTTGGTGTTATTGGCAAACTTGCTGAAGGCGCACTCAATCCCACTGTCCATGTCACCGACAAAGATGTTGAACAAAAATCATAAGCAGTAATACATGGGAAATACTTTTTAAATAATAAATAGTTCATCTCCACCAATGTCTTCCTTAAAGAAGAAACAGTACTGAGAGTGACAAGAACTTCTCTCTCTAGGAGAGACCTAGAGGACTTGCTACCCAGAGCATGTCTTATGAAGTGATCATGTAGTTATCAATTCAGAAACAGAAACACAAGCCCATCTATGCTGGTTTCTAACACCAGTTAAGGGAGAGCGAACAAGAGTAATTTCAACAATGCTGTAACTATCCAAAATGTTTGGCTTTGTTAGAGCTATTGCCTAAAAAAGGAAGCCTAGTTTAGACTTCTCACAGAATCACAGAATCACAGAATAGTAAGGGCTGGAAAGGACCTCAAGATCATCGAGTTCCAACCCCCCCGCCATGGGCAGGGACACCTCCCACTAAACCATGCCATCTAAGGCTATGTCCAACCCCACCTTGAACGCCGCCAGGGATGAAGCATTCACAACTTCCCTGGGCAACCCATTCCAGGGCCCCACCACCTCCTAGAGTAAAACCTGGGTTATTTAGAGACAACTCTCAGTCAGCACAGGCTCATCTAAAACAGTAAGGGATCTGCTACTTCTGCTATTTTAGAGACAGTTCAATCAAAATCCCAGTTCTGCTCCACGTTAAAAACTAGAACGAAAATCGTGATACCAAGTCTCTCACTGGCCACCCAATATTCTGGGGAAGTATTCTGGCAAGACTTCCACTTGCACTACTTATTAATACATAAACTTTTTATGTAACCCACACGTCGTACACTAAACCCCACCATTTCATATATGCTTACCGTCTTGAGTGTTCTGACTCAGGATCTGAGAGCGGAGCTCCTCCAGGCTAATTCCCAGGCATTTACAAATTTCCTCTGCGCTGTAAGGCTCAGGATGTAATACCTCCTCGACAATGGTCAGCATTTCCTCCAGGCTAACTCCTAGCTTGGTTTGCACATCGTGGAGTCTCAACATTTTTTCCCAGTCCAAGCCTTTTGACTTTGAAAGAAGCTGAAATTCAAAAAATAAAAGAGAAAATATTGAGCCTTCCTGTTTGAGACAATTTAATTGTCCATAAGCACCATTAAGACCCATTTGCTCTTTTCACTCCTTAATTGGGAGCCATCAGAAGCTACTTGCTATCAGTACACAGCAGATAATCATTATATTTATTTATAAAATGTCTGTGAATGACAGATATTCTTCCCTCAAATCAGGTGTTGGCTGTGAAAGCCCTACTGGTATTATTTGTGTGGTATCAAATCAGTGATTTATCCTTTTCCATGGATGTTGTTACTTCAAAGCACTAGCACTTACTAACAAATCTTTTACAATCACAATTGTTTATGCAAATGCTATGATACTGTAACACTAGCAGTCCCTACGCAGTCTGTTTCTGTACTGTTTGAGTCTGCACTAACATTTAAAACTCAGTTCAACCCTTCCAATATGCTCCTGGAGTTTTCTGATGAACATTCGAGGTTGTCATTAAAATCCTTTCGCATAATAGCCTTAAAAATATGAAAGCAGGCATATGTTTTGTGTGGGATTAAGGCTGTAAGGGTGTGAATTAACTGTAACCTTTCTCAGACTTTAAAGTAAATTTTAAGTATGTTCTTTTAACATCCAATTTAAAGGAAGTTGTGAGCCTTGCAGGAAGGTTATGATGTGTTAGTTGGAGTCTGCTCTGTTCCTATGTGATTGCTATGATGCCAACTGGTTATAGCTGTTTCTGGTTTTCCCACTCCAGACAACTATGTTATGCTTTGTGTATATTTGTGGTGTTTTGGCAATTGACAATAGTTACTTCAACACACCAGAATCGTAAAACGAAACATGTCAAATAGGCTTTATTCTGGAAGGTTGTTCCATATCTTGATGCTCTTGTGTGCCTAATGAAAATGGTTGAGTAAACTAGTTTTCCTCATAATGTGGAATATTTTTAATGTTATGACTTACACATTAAGTGGTCATTGTGGGATCCTACAGATGTACCACCTTTAACTGTAACAGATTACTACAAAGAAAGAGCCAGATAGGCCGATGTGGTTTTAGTGTATTCATAGGCACATGACATACCTCCAGTTCCACACCATTTGAGATTAAAGCTTCCAAGTGTGCCAGATCAGGCTGTATGATTGCCAACAGTTTAAACCAGAGTACTAATACCCGTGAATGCAACCCTTTTCTATTCAAGTCAGTTTAAAACCTCTCATCGACAGGGCCAAGATTTCACCAGTGTGTTTTGTTATTCTTTCCAATAAAACTGGTTTTGAGATTGGTTTGAAATAATTTACGTCTCTTAATTCAGCAAAGCTCCTTAACTTCCTAGGTTAAAAAAACTCACGGGATTTACACGTCTGAAAAGTTTTTGCTTGGCTTTGTGCAAAGTTAAAGCATGAAACTTAAGAAGATCTGCTGCCCAACTATCTGCTATGGATTCTCACTCTCCTGCTGTCCTCCAATGGTGCTTTTGAAGGAGCTCTTCCAGTTTTGCTTTACTACAGTATATAAAAATTAACTACTTTTGGTGCCATCTAGTGACTTGCTAAGATTTATGTGAGGCTTAGTAGAGCAGAACAAACAAAATCCAATCAAAATACTAATTATATGACTCTGTCGCCATCTAAAACACAGTTTTGTATATTCAGTGGTAGGGGAAGAAGCACTAGTGGCAAATGCAGAGAGCAGGGGAGAAAATATTCTTATAAAGACTGCTTAAGTCACTTCTGGTCTGCTTTTCAAAGGCTTCGAGTACCTGCAACTCCATAGCCTTTATGTAATTGTATTTTAGCTTACTTACTGGTAAGTTAGAATAACAATTATTGCTTTCTTTGTTTTACTTAAATACTCACTAACTCTTATGTTGGTGCGTGTTTGTGACATGTTCTTAAATCTGCTTCAAGGTGCTAAATGAATGGATTTCTTTTCCTCATGCTTTAACCCTAATACTCAGCATCCTCCAGACATTATTACCAGTAGTTAGACATAACTAAGAATTTACAAATAAACTGTTTTATAAGGCAACAAAATTTTTTACTTTTTAAAATAAATAATCCCATGTAGAAATCTGTCACATGTATTGTCACATCTGTTCCTGATTCTGTATTTCAAGAGAGATGCTGTATCTTAGATGAACTAAGTATGCTGGGCATTTACAGGCCAAATGTTCCAAATGGAAACTGACCCCATCAGGCCAGTGGGCAGGGCTTAGCTGGAAAGGTCTGTCCTGTTTATAGCAGCACCTGGAAAAGTGTTACAGGCAAACAGAAATGGTTTGTGAAAACAGTCTAGCTGCAGTGGCTCAAATTGTAATGGACACAGAACAGAAATGGGAAAAAATCCCGTCTATTTAATGAACATAAGTAATCCCAATACTGATCCCACAGTTGGATATTTTCTTGATGATCTCTGACTGGATGGATTAAAGATGTGGACATCATGCAGCTGGTTCTTAACTGCCAGAATATAGCATCTGTAGGCTTTATTATTCAACACAGGCACACTGTAGAACTGTAAGTAGCTGACAGGAAAACAAGCTTAGTAAATGATGGGACAAATATAAATAAAATTTGACCAGGAGTAACCAAAGGAATACTTATATAGCAACATCTTTCTTACACTTGACATTTCTACATAAGAGCATCTTTCCACATTTAACAAACAGGAGTTGATTAACAATATCGCACTGCAGTTGCAGACATTCTTGGCACTACTCTGTAGCTGACAGTGAAGCGAACCACACACAGTGAAGCAGGGGAGAGCACAGCATTCGCTAATGTTCGTGTTCATCCTGCAGCACCTACTGTGAGAGTTTTTTGAAGTACAAGTTAATTTCCTTTGGAATAGTGAGTGTTCTGCAGAACATAAATGTCTTTAAACACACTGTCAGAGTACAGGAAAGCACTTGGAGGCTACAACAAGAACAGAGAAAGAAACAAATCCTAATGATCAAAAGAATGATTATCCAGAAGGGAAGGGAAAGGAATAGAACCTGAGAAACATAATTCTGTGAGGATGATCAAGAGCTCACTTGCTGTAGGGCAGAGTGACATCAAAATATTCTACACTAATGCTAGCAGGGATATGTTGTGTTGGCTGTCATCTTTACTTACACAGAGCTTCCTGCAAACAGCATGAAATTCTAGAATGACCTAAAGCAGAAAGGGGAAAAAAATCCACTTACCAATGAGAATTTCTTTTAAAGCATTATTGTGAGGCCCAGCAGGTTATTTCATAGTTCCATTAGCTTAATGGTGCTTAAGAAACTTCCCTGCTTCCACTTACGTACCTGCCCTCTTTCACCCCACTGTGACCTGTTCCTAAACACAGGGGTTTTTCCTGGCTCAATGTATTTTTATAGTGTGTGCAGCTTTCCATCTGGGTAGCATATGTATAAAAACAGGCAGGTGTACGTTGTTAGTCTCCTTAAAATCAAGCATCTGCTAGAGGCACTTTTTTGGAGATTGCATCATGGCTAGCAGGAATGTTAAAAACCAGTTATCTTTCCTTACCACCTTTTCAGTTTACTGCATGGAACCAATCATTTAAAGCAATTTAGAAAACTGTGATTCAGTTCACAAAGTGTGCCCGGCCTATAGAGCAATACTTCAAAACGTTTTACAACTCCATGTATTGTTCTAGCTTGCTTTTTTTTTCAGAATAAATCTTCTGTGAAGGCTCTGTAGTTCTTATGTAAAAAAAAAAACTTCCAAAGAAGCTCTTGCTAAAATACCTACTTAGTCAATTAACACTCCTAAATTAGAGGTTTATCAGTTACACTAGAACCAACACACACAAAGGTCCTTATCTTTCTTAATGGCATAAGAACCTTTTTATGAACTTCAGGGACAGCTTTAACTCTGGTCACTGGTGCTATCATTTGTGCTGTATCTTATATACACCTAAAATCCAGCTATGTTCTTTATCCTTGTGTTTAAAGCCCATTTAAAAAGTCACCTGAAGTTTAGCTTCTATCCTCAAACAATATCTCACCATGGTATTTTATATTACATTTTGTCAGTATCTGAGCACTTCACCTCTTTTTTTTTAGCATTAACTATTGTAATTTTTCATAGAATTATGATGCCACCAGATGCTCAAAGTACTTTTGAGTATTGCTTCCAGTTCTGGCCAAGTGTTTTGTGGCAAGGAGTGCCATGCTGCAGTGTTTAAAACTTTCATCCAGACTTTGTGACCCAGTCCTGTTCTTTCACACAGCACACTATTTCGGGTATAACTGCAGTGAATCTTTATGCTTGTGCCTCACTTAATCTAATCAAAGGAAAATCCACCGTATTCCTGTAACAAATTCTAATCAAAAGCTACATCTACATATTCCTAACTGTATGGTCTACAGAATCCAGAACTAAAGTGGAACTTAAATTTTTCATGTTCAAATTCCATACATTTTAGAGCTAATTGCAAGCTGTAAACTGGCAGCACAATCTAAATGTTAGGGTTTGCTTCAAGCCTGGTTTTAAACTTTGCACTGACATACATGCTGCTATTCAGTATTTCCAATATTACTTCCAGGCCTCCAACTAGCAGCTTTGATGTCTTCTAAATCCTAGAAAATACACATCTATTGCCATATATAAACGTGTGACCACACTGGTTGCTTTCCATTATTTGTCATTATTCAGCTTTAATTAGAAACAGTCTATCTTCTTAACTGAGAATTTTTTTTGCTGAAAAATAGACTTACTTTGTCCATTGACATATAATACAAAATGTATTTAATAGAGTTAAATCGTATAATCTTCTATATAAGGGCACAGCCTCTACACTTCCATTAAACTCAGCAGGAGTTCTGTTTCTGCAAAGATGGACATGTCTAGTTCTGGAAAGAAAAATGCTACTTAAAGTAGCACCTAGCCAGGTGTTAAAGACATGATTGGTCAGAAGTGGAAAAAAAGCACTTTTTAGATGAAGGTTTCATTAGAGTTTGACATAAACCATATGTTACCTTTGTAGCCAGACGACACTCCATTACCCTAATATTGTAATGAGAAGTTGCTGCTTTGTTCATTTCAACACAACTGTTAGCAATAACAAACGCTGCTCCACTTGGAAGTCTAACATCAGTTGCCCTCAGAGGATTGAACTTTATCAGCTTGGCCTATTGAAAGAAAAATGAATGGTTAGTTTTAATTTACTACTAGCTAACAGTGCACTTAGTTCTATAAATCAAATTCAAATTTGCATGTTTTTTCTCTTGAAAATCCAGGGACAGTTGAGGCAAGAAAACTGACATGAAACAGCAAGAAAAGAGCTTCAGCCTCATTGGCCAAGTTACACATACATTTCAAACCTTCCCTTGTAGCTGGATTTTAAAATGTTTCCATTAAGTCCTTGGGTTTTTTCAGCATTTCGCAGAACCCCACCCAACCGATTTTTCTTGCCTGTTTAAGTCAATGGTTTTTCTTTGATCTACAGAAGAGTACCAGGCCTGGCTGAAGCTAATGTGCATGCCACTAGAAACAAGGGGCTTCACATTCCCCTTCCCAGTGTCCATCTTCCCCTTAGTTTTCTAGCTTTCCACTAAATCAAGATTAGGCCACTGAGGCACAGTACTGTACCAAAATTTTAGGATTGACTGGAGACAGTAATCATGTTACGTATGGGCAGTTAAACAGAGAAGTGAAATAAAACTACATATATAACTGTAGTTACAGTCTCCTTCCGACATGAGACTGCCTTGCCTCACAGATGCCTTACAATGAGTGTGTAAGATGTTCCTAACATTTGCGACCTTTTCATGGAATAAGCTAGGCATCCATTAATTAAATACTTCAGGATGTAATGTAATCAAGAGATTACATCCACATCTGTTTTTTCATTGGGATAAATTGTAAATCATGTCCCCTGCTTTGGCTTCTTAGAATAGACTGTAACTCTGTGAGCACGGACGTCTTACTGGTTTTGGCATTGTTCACCCCCAGAGAGTTCCTTGAGCAGCTACAGTGCTAAATAAACAATGACAAATCCGCTTGTACATTATGTACAGCATGTGTGTTAGTCCCTGCCACTGAGATTCTGGACCACGTCACAAAACTACTATCAAGACAGACATGCTTGCTTACATTCAAATATACCCTTTAAGAACTGCTACATTAGATCAGAATGCGCCACTAAGCTGGTCGAGTGTCCTGTTTCTGACAGAAGCCACAAATGGATATTTAGGGGGAATATAAAAATAGGACAGATACAAAGCAATCTTTTTCTTGAGGTATATTTTGCCAGCTTCCCATAAGTAAAGATTACGGTGGTTACAGTCACACGGGAAGAAACATCAGACTATTAGTTTAGCAGCTACGAATAGGCTAGAACTCTATCAGAGTATCCAAAAAGGTCTTTTTTTGAATCCTTTTGCTTTCCATGACATACGGTATTTCTCAATTTAACAATGAATGTTTTGGGGAAAAAAACCCCAAACTTCCTTGTTTGTTTTTAACAAGCTGTTTGCTAATGTCATTGTGTTTTTATTAGTTCTTCCACTATGAAAAACACTGAATTCTCAATTTACCTTCTCTTGACCATTCAGGGGTTTTACAGAGCTTTAGAATGTCACCTGCAACAATACTTGCTTTCCAAGCTGAAAAGTTTAAATTATTTAGTCAATGCTCATATAAAAACCAGCTTTGATCAAGCTCAGTGTCCTTGACTGAACTTCTCTCATTTTTTTTCAGATGGGAGGCCAGAAGTGAATTCAGCTGCAAGTAAACTGGAGCAAGGACACTTTCAGGTGTGTTCACAATTTCTTTTCTAACATTTTCTTTGCCTTTTGATTCCCACCTCAATATATCAGAAAAGACTCCACTTTATGATCATCTCTGCATATGCCAGGAAAACACACTGCTTCCTTCAGGATTTATGTAGCTGGGTGTCTATTACTAACAGTATAAAGTATGAAGGAAAGGTCTGAAGTAGGTACAGGAGATATGAAACTGAATGTAATGTATGTCTCATGATAGAATTAAATGTTTGGTGTAAATCTAGGAAATAGCTTATTTCATACAGGATGTGGCATTAAGGAATGAAAGCTGTAGATGTTGAATAGCACAGTTATAAGGAAAGTAAACATCAAGAAACTCTACATTGATTTCAGTAAAGGTATTTTGGCAAGTTTTAAGTTTGAACAGTCACAGTCCTGTGTACCTTCTGGGACAGTGGATGAACTCCATGGTAAATTCCACTGCAAGCACTCATGCATAACTTGGCAGGTCCTATTTATCACTGCTAGTCCACCTTCTGTCACCACATTTAAGACAGCTAAATGCCTTCTGCATCAGAATCCAGCCACAGAATTGTCTGGAATTAGCAAAACTGGGAAAAAAAAATCCCCATTGTCTTTGCAACTGAACCTGGCAAAACTTCGTAGAACTTCTTGGTTATAAGACATTTCAAGAAAGCATTTTTGTAATAATTATCCCATTTGTACTCAATACAGGACATACCGACCATTCAGACTTCATTACATCGCAAACATTCTGTGATCAATCAGCCAAATAGTGCAGAGCCTAGTGGTCTTCTAGAGTACAGCTTTTCCCACAGCTTTTCTTTCCTCCTTCTTGTCATTTCTCATTTTCATCATCTTACTCTTTCAAACTTGTCATATTCCACTGTACACAAGTTTATACAATTCCTGTTTCATTTGCATACCAATACTGAGGTATTCCAGTTTCTTGTCTTTCTGCCAGATACATATGAAGGTATTTTTGTAAACATAAATTAATATTACATTGTTAGTTTAGATTACAAAGATCCACATACAGTTCCTTCTTCCGCCAGGAAAGAGATCGACTGGTCCATTCCTCCACCTTCTGTGCCAATGTAACGTTCACTCTTTGTGCAAATTTCTGCAAGTTCCACCTGAAAAAAACATTAACATAAACCTTCAGCCAAGGTTAAAGATGGTATTTTTATATTGCTTACACACGAACTAGTGAAAAAACAAAGGAGATGATGATACAGCTCTGAAACCATTGTCTCCCACACACCAACTAGTGTAAGCTGGTATCAACCAGGATGCCACATGGCCCCTTTTCCCTTTTGTTCTGAAGCAAAAGAGAATCCACTCTTCAGCATGCACTGGACCCACCATAGCCAGATGCTTTTCAGAGTATCTCTGTTTAGATGCTTAACTCTTGCAGCTGTCCTTCTCCCACCTTCCTCATTCCCTTCACATCCTTCCATCCCAGTAGCCATTATTTTGTTGATATATTAGTTGAATCCATCTATATATGCACCTTGGTAGCTTACAGAATAACAGCAAGTTGTTACATTTTACTGTTTAAATGCACTGGCTCCATAATCATAATTCATGTATTAAACCTAACTCAGAAACCCTTTCTCAATATAAATACTCTAATCAGTGGTGCTTGTCATTTCTGCTTGAGACTGTACTGTGCTTACACTGTTTATCTGAACTAATTTGTAACTAGATGTGATTTGAATTCTTTTGTGACATTTTAGGCATATCTTTGTGCATTCTGATATCAGCAGGTCAGAGGATACTATGGGAGGGTGGAATATCACTGTGTAACTGTCAAAACCAATAATTTACAGTAAAGCTTTCAGCCATCAAGCCATGTCAAAACATACACAAGAGAACCCTTGGAAAATGGTCAAAGAACACAGACTAGTAAAAAAAAATAGTAAGTCAAAGGGAAAGCATCCGTGTCCACCTACTATGACCCCCACCATTTTTTCTAAGCACAAGGTAACCACAGGCAAGATGGAAAAAGTACTTTAGAAAAGCCATAGTGCTGGTGTCTGGTGGCAAAGTCAGATTCAGATTCCACAATTAAGGATGCAGCATTACAGGACTGAAACAAACTAACCAGCAAGACAGGGACATTAGCCAGCACACAGCTGTAAAAGGCAGCAGATAGAGGCAGTAAATCACCATATTAAGAGAGAGGTATGTGCAGGGTGCCTGACTGCTTACTCCTCAATTTCTGTAATGGCACCACAGACAAAGCTGTAAAATTGGTGCTTAGATCAATATAATCAGGCTGAACTGTTTGCAAATGCACTAACAACCAATTTACTCAGCTCACAACGCATTTAAAGCCAATAAGCCTCAGGCTGATAAGCAGAAGTTACCAAACATTAACAAAGTTGCTCTAAAACTATGCAGACTGGATCTCTTTGAATCAAAACATGGTAAATGACCACTCCCAAGAAAAAGACCATTAATGAGAGAACACAGAAAGTACAATCAGCAAAAAGACTCTCCCTTTCTGCACTGCTTTCCTTTTGTGCATTTTAAAGATGAGCTGAAATGGAGACAAAGCTTCTTTTAGTTTTTCTTGAGACAGTACGGGAACATCACACATTTTGGTGTTCTTTCTTTTGAATAAAAACCATCTCTTCGTGCCTGACTTTTCCTGAAGATCAGGTTCACCAAAATTCATTTTTCTTCCTTTGCATGCCCATGTCCACGCCAAGCAGTCCCATTTCCAATTTGAATCTTAGGCCTCTTGGTCTGGTGTTTAACATCCAATCACCATACGTCCCTGCTCCATTAATTACAGGCTAAAAATGATTCTGAATGAAATGCTAATGAATGTAGTGATGCCTTTTTTTCACCCATTTAATGCTAAATACTCAGCAACAGCTCCACAGAAGGGAAAGCACAAACCTCCACATGCAGCAGTACCTTTCCACATGTGAAGGCGTGCCTATTTACAAACATCTGTTGCTGGGATGTGGAAATGCTGGCATGTTTCAGCCAGTTCTGCTGAACCTGCCTTTCACCCCTCGGAGAACAGAGCAATACCACATTCCTGACTCCTGTAGCCATTGGCAGAAGACATCAGACTGGAGTTCAGAAATATTACTCACTGGCAGCAGTAGAAACTTCTCCCCACTGGCTGAAAAGACTATGCCAGCACGCTGGTCATGCGCACTTAAATAGGAGCTGTGGCTGTGCAAACCTGGCCTGAAGTACAGTTCCTGAGGTATTCACAGTGTATACTGCACTCCTGGACACAGCTGCCTGAGGTATTACTTCATCTGCAATTGCCAGATAAAGCTTTGCAAAGTCCAAAATTAAGCATTTCACCCTTCACTTAAGTCTGGCTGCATATCATCTCCATGTAGTACACATCAGCTACCGCTTGACTGCTTAAATCGCTGAGATTTTATGATCCTGGGCTTATTAAATAAATATCAGGAGAAGCCTTGCAGAGGAGGAATGTTAACAATTAGGACAGTGCCACTCCCCAGTCCCTTTACATGGTTGGTGAATTGGGCCTGGTTAAGCACTGTGCCTCACTGCGTCCCAGCTCACCAGCCGTCCAGCTGCGTATGCTGGGCTAACAGCGCTGTTCAAGCTTGAGCAACTTCTGTTTTGAAACTTAGCAAGGATTGGCAGGACCACCAAGTAGTAACTGGCAAGGGTTGAGAAGAACCCTCTCCACAAGACAGCCCAAGGCATCCCTGAAACATTATTTGGTTTCTAATTTAAACAGGCCCTTGCTGACACAGGCTGGCCTTCCAATACTAGGATGAGAAGCATGTGAATGGAGAGGAAATTGTCATCTGTATAGAAAGCAGTTTCTACTTACTATTGAGACAAATGGGCAGATGTTTGCCTTTTTGCTAAAACGAGTGAAAGGGCAAAGTTCAGAGGAACTGAATTGTAGCACTGGAAACTAATGTGAAGACTAAACTGGAGAGGATTGTGTACATGTCTGGTACTTGGAAAAGGATGGTCCTATGACTGAAACAGTGAACCAAATGGAATCCATTTCTAGCTCTACATTACATTTCTTGTGATTCAGGGAAACTCCCTTTAATTCATCATTGCTCCATTTCCTCAGTAAAATGAGTATCTTCCCCCTCTGTAATTATTAATTGCTACTTGGGATTCTTAGAAGAGAATGCTATAAATATGTGTGACTTCATTACTAGAAACAGAAGAAAACTCACTTTGCTACACAAGTTCTCTGACTTCAGGCTTCCACAGAAAATACCTGTAAGGAAGAAAATTGCTAGAACCATGTAGTCAAAGGAAGTAACTTCTGCCTATCCCAGAGCAATGCCTTGTTTCCGTTCAGCCTGCAACACTCAGAAGCTCTTTAGGGCAGGGACTGTTTGAATCATCTGTTATTTATCTCTCTCCCTAGAGTATGTCTCACCCGTAAAAATACAGAGCTTCCCAGATCCCAAATTTGACTGCACAATTTAGCAACATTTCAAGTGTATGTCTGAACAGTACCTAGGCATTGCATCCCTACCTTCCACCTGGCTGCACTGCAGTTCCTGCAGCAAAGTAACTCCTAGCATTCTCACAGCCACATTCAGGGGCACCATGCCCCAGGAGACACAGCACCATCTGCCAGGCAGGTAGGTCAGAGAGGGCCAGCCCCATCTTGGTAGGGTCCATGTTATGCATATCAAATAAACAGTGTCACCCCTATTGAGTTCTTCTGCAGGAGCCTTAAACAGGCTTTCTTGTACAGCTAGGTGAAAACAGACATTTGCTCTTCATGAAGCACCATAAGAAATATGTAGCAAGAATAAACCGCATGTGCAGACAGACACTTCATCCCATGTATTCGGATCTGTGGAGAGACCACTTCAACCACAAAACATAACTAGTTCTTCACACCCAAGATTCATTAGCATGTTTTTCCATCCCTAAAGCAGTATTTCAGAAATGCTAATAAATCATAATCTAAATCTTCACAGAATTTTACATACTTTAAAAGCATTCCTATAAGGCTGCTGTTATCTTCAAGTTAGAGACAGCACAGGTATCTACATGATTTGTTCAAAGTCATGTGAATCAGTCACAAAGCTGAAATGAGAATTCAGAATCTTTCCTATTTCCTGTATTGTGGCTTATTTCTCTAAAGAATATTTGGTCTCAGGAAAACCTTTGTAGGGAGAGTTTAAGATCTTTTTAAGGTGATGGTAATGAGAAGTGGAACAAAAAGATACTAAAATCAAAGTAAAAATGGGTCTGAACAGTAGCATTATGGTTCCAGAAAAAGACTACTTAACCAGATGAAGCAAAAATTTCTTTATCCTACTGTTCTGTGATCCACACATGCTACTGCTCTCTGAATTTCTGTATTATTGTTTCACAAAGTTGTTCCAACAGGACTGGCTAGATCAGGTCATCATTTGTAAATAAAAACTATCATGTAGACAGTAAGTCCAAAGCTGTCACCTACCCTATTAAATAATCAAAGTTATGTATTTAATGCAGTTATTAAAAAAGCAAAGCTCAAACATCAGGAGATGTTTCCTTTGATTTTGCCCACCCCTGGCAAAAAAAATAAACCCTAGCCAAGAAGGGAAGTGCATACAATGCCTGTTAGTAAAGGGTTGTCACCTAGCTAAAAGTCATTAAAAGACTTGGATCAGAATAAAAATATAGACTATATTAACATGAAAGCAGCCTCTGTGGGTCAGACCAATGCCACTTCTAGTTCTGTATCTTGTACCTGAAGGCAGGCTCTTAGTATGGACCAAAGGACAAGTACTCAAGGTATTTCCCCAGAATGTTATTTCTTGATAAAAGAGCTTTCCTGAGCTGAATGCAGATTTTGCACACTTAGTTCTTAACAATGGATTTCCTGTATATGAACTTTTCCAGACTCCCTTTCAACTCATTCAAACTTTTAACAAGTAGAACATCCAGTAATAAGGACTTCTACAACTCATCAGGTGAAGAATCATATCCTTTTGTTGATTATTAACATGCACCTGACTATCTTAATTTAATACTTTTTAGCTTTTAGAATGTGAGGGCAATGAAGAATTGATTCCTATCCACTCCCATCCACTCCATTCATCATTTTATGGGCCTCTATCACCTCCTCCTTCAAGTGCCTTTTTCCAAAGAGTCCTAGCTGGCTTATAGAGGTCATTCTGCACCTTTGATCATCCACATGGCTTTTCCCTGAATCTTTTCCAGTTTACCTGGTCAGAAAGGAGAGAGGCAGACTTACATCCTTTCTTAAAACTACCTTAGAGAAAACATCACTGTATCTTTTGCTATTTTTATGTGGCAAATGAGCCACATAAAATGTGTGTTAATTAGTGTTGATACAGACATATGGTAATGCCATCTCAGCCAGTTCAGCACTAGTATTCCATGTCTTTCATTGAGGTTACCATCCTGACACCATAGTCAGTCAACGGGAAAGATTATGTGACCATGTCAGCCACGCTTGTGCAAAGCCCCTTTGTTTAAACCTGCTTTGTAGTGGCATGGCTAAAACAAACTGTTCCCTTCTGACTTTAGTGAGGTCTGCAAACATGAGCAACAGTAAGTAGGGAAGCTGGGATGGAAAGTTAAATATCTAAACCTAATCTAGCAATACCCTGAGCTATTTTGTAAAATTAATCCATTCAGCCTCTGAACATGGGAGAGGGATGAGCATAACATGACAGCACTAGTAGCTGGTAGGTGAGTTAAACCTTGAAGTCTCTCTGGTGATCTGTCAAGAAATACTAAATATTGCAGCTCTTGAATGCCAGACCCAATATGATACACACAAACGCAAACAGTACTTTTATAGCTATTGGCAAGTACATATGCCAGGTTGGCTGTGCTTTACTGAAAGATGTTCAGTATCAGTAAATTGCATGATTAGGGGTTTTTGTTGTTTTGCAAGAGAAGATGCAATATATTAAATGAGAATATCTGTAATGAAAACAACACAAAGCATCAACATTAGGAGTAGTATCTCAGTGCATACAATTCACCCACTTGCCCTATAAGCAATTAAGCATTAAGAAATTTATGTGAAGCAACTGATTAAGGAAGCTGTTGTCTCTCAAGATTTCAAAACAGAACTCTCAGGTTTTAGATAACTTTAGTTGGAGTATTTGGAAAAATCTGAAGCAGTATACAAAATGGTTTTGTTTTCAGACTGTTCCTTGTCAGAAGTTTGATTCTGAATGTATCCTATTGCAGGAGGCAGCGCCTACCCATTTGTCTACCAGGCAACTGGCCCCCATGTGCAGACCTAGGCTAGCCTTTGATCTAAGAGCTCTACTAACTACCTCTGCTTTTTGTTTGAAGCAATTTAAGGTTCTTCCTGATAAGGAGCAAGTCAATCTTGGGTTACAAAGACAGAAATTACTACCACTTAAATCTCTTTTATCTTTGAGCCACAAGATTTCCTATCTAGCATGCAGAAGGTCTAATCTGGGAAATCATATTAGTGGAGATACAATTTAGTCTGACAAAGAAGGGTTGTGATTTTTTAGTATTAGTTGCCTTATGTGTAGTTATCCTAGATGGAGAGATTTCTTGTAACACGAACTCATCAATAGCTCTGCATCATGTTACCTTGTTTGGGATTTTTAATGGAAAAAGTGGGGTTTCAGAAAATTGATACTTTTCACTAGTATGGATTGTTTTTCTGCTTGTTTATGTTTCATTATGAAACACCTAAAATTCAGGTTGTGATTTTCAACCGAGTATTTTTGGTTTTCGAAACATGTTGAAGAACTGATAAAAGAATATTTTTCTGATTGTTTCCAGGCACAATCCAGCATTGTGTTAAATTGGCCATCTATACTCTGATACTTCAGCAGCATGATAAATTATGAACCATCCAGTTCAGGTCTGATTCTCTGTTGCCCCATCATTTATTTTAGTTTCTCTCAGTTTAATGTTATTGATAATGAATATGAAGGCCTAAATGTACAAAGGTATTCAGGTATCTGAGGAATAATGACAGTGAACAGATGATCAATTACTTACAAAAAAATTCCTAAAAATGTAAACCTGAAGAATTATCTGAGTGAGAACAGATAAAGGAGTTTCACCTTTAATAGTCCCCTTGCTCACTAAGAGGCCAAGGGCCAACTGCTCTGATTTTCACTCCTGCAGTGGGTCTGGACAGTATGTAAACTGTGACAGAATTTGTCCCTATATAACTGTCACTGTCAATATATTCTATCCCAGTGATCAATCCCTTTCAATCTCACACAGACCTTTAAAGAAGTAAACTTGTGTAAGATTAAACTCCTTAAAAGAGTAAGACAATTAGCGAGCAGGAGACAGGCAAATATCTGTTAGTAAAACAGAATTAGTGTTGCTTAGTATTTTTTTGGAACAGTTCGCCCTGCATTACCCAGAAACTTGATATATACAAATCTGTAATGACAGCAGCCAAAATAAAGCAACCTTCTCTATAAAATGATAGTATTAAATTACATCTGCCTTGGTGGTTTTATGAAAGCTCATTTTGGCCCAAGTTAAACATGCTAGATTTTCTGTATGGAATAATGCAGGAGTAGTGAGAGCTAATCTTTACGACAAAAAAAGCCCCACAATTGTCTTCCTGTTTTAAGTTGTGAAGGGAAGCTCCATGAAGAAAACACATCTGTAAATACAAGCTAATTTTAGACTGTCCTTTTCAGTGCTCCAAAAGTCTCTTCAGCTTGCAAATTTAAGTAACTGGAGTATTGAAATATCTATTGAGCCATAAGTCCTATGCGTACACTCACCCTACAGCAACACAGCAGTGGTTCCCCAGTGCACATTCATGAACATTCTGGCCAGTTTAATGTGAAAAGTCAGGCTCAGTCTACTGTTTCCCTTTACAATAAATAATGTTGGCCATTTTATGGAAAATTTAATGTAGATTTTCTATGAAATTCTACAGGGTTTGGTTCACGGCACACAGGAGAAGAAACGTTTATAGCTAAGGATGTGCATTTTACATTCAGAAGAAACATTCTCCATCACTTAGGGAACATTCAGAGTCTAGTTAGATGGTAATTTTTTTTCAGTCTTTGCATGGTTTATACATATGTATAGACATGCAGAAATAACTTCTGAACTACAAGGCACTGTGTTTTATTTATTAAAATGATGCCCACATTTTGAGGTTATTTTTACCACCAGGAATGTCCTTATTTTTAATATCTGGTCTTGACTAGGAATAGACTGCTGGAAGTTGCCATCTGCTTCCAGTTTACATACAAAATCCCAATTAGCTGAACTTCATATATATTTTGCAAGGTAATTATGCTTACTTTTTTCCAAAATAGGAAAATATTTGTCAGATAGTATCTGGATGTCCTCATAAGCACAGCAATCTTAGCTTGACTTTGTTTGCCCTCTAACATGTTCAAATAGAAGGTTATCAATTTGGTTGATGAGAGATTATGGTCTTTGATTACCACTGCTCCTAAGTACTCTGTTTCTTCTTGATTACAAACACAGTCAAATTTACCAAGTTAGAACCCCCTGGGTTTTAATTCCACAGGAGAAAGGAACTTCTAACATTTCTCAATATTAACAGTACTTTAAAATACAGTATCTGTGTACCAATTTTTGTGTAAGCAGTTTTAGTTTCTCACATAAATAACCTGAGCATGCATCTATCAAACATTTTTGACGCAGCAATATTATAAAATAATCCTAACTTGCATTATCAGCATGCATTGTTAATTTCAACATCATACTATCAATATGGATACTCACAGATTTTCTTGCCAGAGAGCTAGATATTAAAGTCCTACTGCACAGCAGAAAAATTATTAGGAAGTGGAAAAGTATTCAGTTAAAGCTCTTTCCTTATTACACACAGGCTTCAGTTGAAAGGACCCCAGTTAGCCTGTCGTCCCACTGAAATCAATGACATTACCAGGTACCGTAACTGTTTAAATATGTTTAAATCATAGAATCATAGAATGGTTAGGGTTGGAGAGGACCTTAAGATCATCTAGTTCCAAATCTCACACTCAAATTCATTTGAGCCATAGTCTGAGAAAATTGAACACTGGGTCATTACAGATTAGATTTGGTTCCTTTATCATTCTGCCTTAGATTTTTCTTTGTCTAGATAGAGCCAAATATAATTCAACTTCCTATGTGCAACATTTTGCATTAAATTAAATAAACCTTATTAGCTTTTGATCTATTTTTCCCAGTGTGTGCACAGCTGCCCTTGAGCAACAGAAAATAATGTTAGGGTGGCTGGAGATAACTTAGTACCACAAGATTTAACATTTGGACAGCAACACTATCATCACATCTTTCAAGTAAATCTTGTTATTCAAAAGTACTAAGTGATTTTCTGTACTCATTAATTCCTACCATGAAACACAAAGCTGGGACAATTTAGAACATTATTGTATTTCCTTTACAAAATATATCTTCTCCTGATGAAAAGTTCTACAAAAGATTGATTTTGTAACAGTGAAATAAAAAATAATTTTAAAATCAAAAGCTAATACTGAGCATTGCTGTTCTTTGAGTGATGCCAACACAGTGTTAGACTGGCATCCACTTTGGAGGAGAAAAATGGGATTCTTTTTAAAGATTGCATTCTAAATTTTCCATCTTGTTACTTGAATGCTATTGCACTGCTGCAACTGGTTAGCAGTGCACATCTGGCTGAATTGTCTTGGACTGGTATTTTCCTTAAACTATTGTGTATGTGTGTGATGGGTTTTTAGAAAAAAAACCCGTATGCACACTGAAACAATGCCCCATTGCAGGCTGCTGCACACAGCAATTAGTGACAGCAGTTTTTTTCCTGATTTTGTTTTCAACATCAAAAAAAGATACTATTTTTAAAGCAAGCCACCATGAAATTCTAGCTATCCTTTTACAATATTGTTCATTTTTGTTGGTTTTGGCTCTTAATCTCCTAGGGCCAAACTTCACACTGGAAGTGTTATCTCATAAAAGCTCTGAATTTCAGAAACTTGTACTCTACAGCTACTATTTTAAACTTACATTTATCAGGAAAAAGAGCATATAACTAAAATATTCTCATAAAAATAGTTTCACAGAAACAAACCAGATAAATGTTCTATTCAGTAACAGGTCATTTTTTCATAACTTTGGCTACAGAAGCCCTACAATTCAGCCAAATTTGATTCCAGAGCCAAAAGTTTGTGTCTTGCTGCTACAAACCATCATATTAAGATTTTGCAAAGTCCATCAGACTAATGAGGGGAATCTCATCTCTTTTCTCATAAAATTACCACAAAGACCAAATATTGTTACTTATAAATACCACCATGTACAGCTTTCGCAACATTAAAACATCTGGGAAAAAAAAAAGGCAGGGGGTGATGTAAAGTGGTACTTCTTCCTTAAAAATAAACGCAAAAATATTCAGAGCCCTAAAAATGCAAGGTCCTGGTTTGCTTTCTAGCAGGAAGAATCTGGAAAGTTCCTATTTCTAGTCAGCTAAGAATTCCCCTGCCATGGGGGAGCTCCCAGCTGATACACGGCCAACATTACTGGATCCTGCACAGATACCATTTGACACCAGCACAGGATGCATTAGGAGCTGCAAAGAAGTGGCCAGAGCACATTTTATCCTTCTGAGGCCTCACATGCCTAGATTGTTCTAATTTATACTCAGATTAGCACTGCCTTATCCAAGGCAGTTCTGCGAGGCTAAGCATAAATTCAGTGCAACAGAGAATCTGGATTTAGCTAGATGTAAGAGGTCTCTAATGCTAAATCATAAATTAGCCAAGAACAGTGAACTTGGTTTTACTGTCCTGTAAGATTTGGGAAAATTTAAGAGCCTGGACAAAAGTAATTGCTCTTCAGAGTTGTCATTCTTTGTCTTAACTGCCACAAACAGGTCTCTCAGTCTGTGCAAGCACAAAAAATCTTGGTTATGTTCTTAACAGCTCCTATGTTGGCTATTGGAAATTCTCATCTGTACATTAATTGCTCCTTTTTTTTTTTTTCACAAGTGCAAAATATCTGGCTGCAGACAGCGGGATTTCCTGACACAAATGTGCAATTGTGTCTCTTGTATTTGTCCAATTATATTTGAGACACAAGATTAATTTTCAGGACATTTCAACCAGCAAGCAAAAGAGATTTTGGGCTGATTGAACAGGACACATGAGAAGGAAAGACATTCAGTGGAGTCTCTGTTTTCCTTCTGTTCCTCCAGAAGTTTCTATGAAAATGCCAAAAGGAGTTTTGCACCTTTCTTTAAACAGGTCTGGCATAATGCTGGCCAGTACTCCCAAGCCATGTGTAAATTCAGCTCAAGATACACGCTGTATCATTTATTCTCTGAAGAAAGCTGTGCAGTATTTCTTGGAATAATGAAAACCTGGCTTCTGGTTTTCCAAATACATATTTCTACTATTTAGTAAAATCTGGGCTTTCTGACCTCTATCAGTTTTAAGTATTTTGCAGATACCCAATTTCTAATCACATGCACTCCAGTGATTTGGATCAGTAGTTCTCAAGCTTAGCTCATCTAGTTACCACCATCAGAGATGGTGCTGATCTGTGGTAAGATCATCTGTGCAGAACCAGACACTTCTTGCCAGGCCAGGTACACATGTATAAAAAAGCACATTTGTCATTTCCAACCCTCTTACTGCAAAGCCTCCTTCATCAAAGTGGTATCCTCCACTCCATGTTTTCATCTACTATTGCACTATATGTCTCACCTCACAAACTAGAGCCTCTGTGTCCTGGGTTCAGCAGTAGCAGTCACTCAAACCACGACACTCTGTTAAGTGTCTAATCCCTTACTTACCTTGTGATCACATACCACAACAACACAAAGCAGTGTGACAGTGACTGTAGCCCCATCCCCCCACATATAAAAGCTGCCCTGCCTCACCAGCCCTGCTTCCTTCTGTCTTAACCCTGCTTGATACCTTCCCTGAAGCAAGCACTGTGAGCTGCGCAATGTAAGATGGAGCACTTACTCATGAGCGGATTGCTGCAGCTGCAGCTACATAGAGAAGCCAGTCACAAACTGATCAGCAAAAACCTTCTGTGTGGATCTGTTTACCTCGCTGCTCAGACAAGTGCTTGTATACCAGCCCGGTTAACAGCTGCGATCATCATGTACCACTTTAAGTTGGCTTTCTACCACAACTGGGGAATGTCTGCCTTAAACAATAGGCAGAAGTATGTGTAACAGTCACATTTAGATCTGTTCTTTTCCCTCCCTGACCATGTTCTAATTTAAGATCCTAGTTTCACTTAACCAGATATTTTTACTGGAGAGAACTTCACTTCCATATGGCACCTTCAAGGACCATGACTCCTCCACAAATTTGTATTACACAAGCCAAATTCTCCTAACAGTTGTACTGCTAACAGGCCACATACTTGGGGCTTGTGTTTAGACTAATGTTTGTTTAAAAAAGTGAGGAATACATTTTGGATTGTAAATATGTTCATCCAGAAAAAAAAAACCAAACGCAAAGAGAATAAGGAGAGTCAGATGGAAGAATTTTACCTCTACTTTGTGCTGATTATATAATTTATCAAGAAATTGTTCCACAGGCCTCCAGCAGATGCTCTGCTGTTAAAGCCATGAGAAGTCATTCAGGGAGAGGGTAAAGGCCTCGGGGGTGTGGTCCACATGCTTCAGCACATATATCCTCAGTCCTGGCCTGCAAGATAGCACATCTGGTCTAGGCATGGACCTGATGGTTGGCCAAAATACAGGCTTACAATAATGATCCTTTTTTCAGCTTTAATGTAAGCCTGTTTTCATGCCAAATTCAAATCCTGCCAAAATTTGGCCAAAGATGTTTGCTCAATTGTGCAATATCTTAAGTTTATATCCAACAACTCTTTGCAAAAACAATTGTATCGTGTTTTTAATGTTTACAGGCATTAACAATATTTAATTTTAAGTAGAATTTTACTGCTGACACTCTTGTGTTTTACAGTAAATTACCTTAGAGAGGGTTTTTCCATTAGCTGTTAGTGTCACGAGTCCTGCACAGCACACCAAAGCACTGGAGCTAGAGAGACCAGAACTTGGAGGGATGGTTCCATCTAGCAGACAATTCATTCCAGTTGGGTTATTAAGACCAAAATGTTCCTAACAATGAAAAAATAAACAATCTCAGCTTCAAGTACAGACAGGCTCAGGCTTGCAATTATCTGATACTTAGAAAGAGAATCTTTCAGCTGAGCTGCTGGAACCAAGGACCTGCTTCTGGTATAAGAAGAATAAAGGAATATTTTCATTCTATTCCTTAAGAACAAACCCAGTGACAGGGCTTTGCCGAATATATGTCTGTAATTCCTGTATACAAACATATATGAGCTAACAGAACTGTACCCCAAGCAGAATTCAGTATGGGCTAGACGCCCAAGAATTTAGGAAGCTTTGTGGGTGGGCTCTGCTCTGAGCTGCCATGGTGACAATACCAGAGGTTACCAATCACTTTATACCCTACTTTTGTGCTTTTCTCCACAGCTCTTCACTTAAGGCATCCTAAAGAGCTTAAGGGACACTTTATGCTTCACTTTGTGGTATCAGGGCACCATATCACAGTGATGAGGAACTAGCAGATATTCAGCTGTACTCAAAGCCAGATCTTCTGATCTCATGAAGCACCCACAGGACTGACAATGAGAAAACCACAATGGTACTTGAAGGACAATATACTTTAGGAGGCACAAGGACATACCTACCAGCAGCAATGGTCTCTGTTATGCTATTTTTAGAAAAAAGTTGAAAACATTTTTACATAATGATGGATATCAAAGATTATACATTTAATCCAAAGTCATAAATCCTAGTGTACATACTCTTTTAATTACTCTTTTGTTGCTCTGTCCTTGTATTTAGAATCACTTTAATATAAATTTCTGTTGTTACTTTGAAATAAACATGCAGTACTTATTAGAAACTCATTGAATGTATATGGGGGGGTATACGAATAGCTACGTTCTGATACAGATTTGTATGTCAGTAAACTATGTTGCAATGTGAATAATCAGAAAAGTCAGCAGTATTTCCATAAAGAAATGCCCGCCTTCAAAAAAATTTCTACTTTTCCTGAAACAGCTTCAACTGTAAATACCAATGGCAGAGATCAGCAAACACAAAGAGCCTCCTTTAATGTCTTTTCCCATCATTCAGAATGATTTTAAATTTCCCTTTCTCCAAGTATAAGGGAATTCATACCTAAAATACTATTGCTGCCCATGCCCCTTCATGAAGAACACTAGACAGGCTTGTTCAAAACCCAGAAAATGCTTGAGTAACCAGAAACTGATCCACAGTTTCTGGATTGTCTTGAATGTGAATCAGGCTTGCAAACTTATCACGCGATGTTTAAATAGAAAACGTACTTCAGTTTCAAAGATGAAAATGGCCTTTGCCAACTTCTGCAATAGTTCTGTCCCAAAAGGATAGCATGTTCAACTTAATATAAACAGATTATCCCGCTGGACCCTCTCAGTACTTGTATTTCAGTGTTTCTTGAGTCTGTAACATTTATGTTTCTTTTCTGCCAGTGCTAGAGTCTGCAAACCTGCTTTGCAAATTAACCTTCAAGTATGAAAGCTTGTCCTTAGGAAACAAACCTCAGTAGCAGACTGCAAAATAAATAAAGTCAATTGGTCATGCTAGCCTTAATGTAAGAAAGGATATATTGTAAAGAAACATATATCTCCACAGTCAATGCAATTTAAATGGCTGTGTTACTGAGAAATACAAAATTGAAAATACTTATGTTACTGCAAACCTAAATAATTTACTGGGGTCTAAACACATGGACAGTGGTCTCTTTAGGAACTATGAATTGTAATAAAGTGATTTGTGGCACTGATTGTTCCACATATTGTATTTTGAAGACTCCTGTGGCAGGTTTGAGGCAGTCTTTGTTGGCTGTCTGCAGTCCTTATCTATGGGATCATCCTGTGGGATGACCTAGATGGCCTATCCTCAGGCAAGCTTCATGTGCTTTAAAAAGCACATTTACCCACAATTTTGGCTGGCTGTGGTGACCTGTTCCTGACCTAGCCCACACTGTTTATCCCATCTGCCCTTCCAGGAAGATCACTGGATTGACATGGAGCTCAGAAGTCATCATATTTTTTCCTCAAAGCGCCATGAATCACCTGCAAAGAGCAGGTGAGATTTATAGGAAGCCTCAATTGTGAGTTCAGGCTGCCTCCCAGGACAACACTGACATCAGCACTTGGTTTCACAAGCCATTCAGTTTTCAAGTCAGTCTGGAGACAGGCTAACTCATAAAGGAGAAGATAAAGCTCAAATGAAGAGACAGGAAAATGTCTGTTCAGTGTTCCTGCCCTTACCGTAAGTGTGCTGTTTCCTGCATAGCTGCACTCTTAACTCAGGAAATTTTGAAAATCCCATTCAAATTCCACACACTGAAATTCTGGATGACTAATGGTTCTTACTGGAATATTTCTTCTGTATGCTGTTTACCTACTTTTTACACTTTCTTTTGCCTGCTGTATGAACCATCTTCACTCTGTTGTTGTGCACAAGTTGTAGATTTCCAAAATTAATGGAAATTTATGCTTTTTAAAATGTTTCCATAGGAAAAAAAGGACTAAAGTAACATCTTTGTGTCCTGACAGACTAAGCCTCCAAACCTTTTTGAATGCAAATTCGAATTAAATTATTTAATTGGAAAGCGTTCTTTTTAACTTCAAACTACAAAAATATCATCTTGATAATGAGTTTGATAATGACTTTACTAAATAATTGTTATTGCAATTTATGTAATAAAAATGGAAATAGTTCTCTGCAGCATATATTGTAAAACAAAGCCACTCATAGCTCCTCTTCAAATTTTAACATGAAAATACTTAACCGTATGTCAAGAAAAGCTATAGAATGCAGGGAAGTACTTTGAAGGTGAATAGGTAGGCTTGTTGTATTTTACTTCTACATAATCTCGTAAGTGAAATGGATTTGGCTTACCTGAATACCCTTCAGTCCACACAGGAAGTAGTTATGCCACTGAGGTTTGGTTTTGTTAATCTGAATGTTATTAACACTAGTACTGAAATCCCTGCGAAAACAGAAAAACCTTGAGGCTTTAACTTGTCAGTAAATTTAGTTTAAAAACAATGGCTTATTACTGCCACCTGCTGATGAACAAAAGCATTCTGCTATTCATTTTTTCTGTGCCATGTTTTCAAGGGTTTTTTACAGATCTTTATTCATCAAAGCAGTAAGGATATTTTAGATGGAAGCATAAGAATTTTTGCTTACGTTATAGACTTTATTAAATAAATTCAGAAAGAAAGCTACCCTTGGCATCCTTAATTAAGGCAGCATGCTTTCCATCACGTGTGCATGTTCTCTTGATCCCTTAGAGAAGTGAATATCTAAATAATCCTATCTGTCAAACCTAGAAAGAGATAAATACACTTCAGGCTCTCTGGTAATGCCTGCTCAGGCATTCATCTTCATTACCTTTGCTCTGAATGCCACTTCACTAGAACAGGCCTAATGCTGCAAAATTATATTATTTATGTTACATGATAAAATAATTTAGTTTAAAATAGTCTGTTTCTTTCAGGATAATTCTGATAGTGTTCCTTCTACTCCATCTTCATTTCAAAACAATAAAAATGGTAAGCCTGAGTGTTCCTAACAAAGCTAATGGTAAGATAGGTGCTGTCAAAATGGAGTGATGCACAGCGGCCTCCGAAGAGTTATCACCAGGAAGTGTAGATTGTTCAGAAGTCCATACAGTTGAATGCCCAATAACTGTATCTACCTGATGCCATTATAGCAGATGCTCAATACACAAAGAGGAAAGGCACTGAGAATGTCAAGAAAAGCTAACAAAAAATATTTCAGAATTGCAGGCTAAGCTGTGCTTTGCAAGGCAAAGTCTGCCAAACAGCATGAACAGAGGCAGGTGAATTCCCTGGGAATATTTAGGCGTAATGGGAATAAAAAAATCTTTCAAGAAATTGCACAGTCTACAACTCCAAAGAGGACGGAATTTTTCATTTTTAGGCTAGTCCCAGTCTATATCTGTAAATAATGTGGTGGTTTTATTTTCATCCAAAATAATATTGCTAGTCAATACTTGTAATGAGTACCAGTGTGATGTTTTTATTGGTATGAAGAAATAGTTATTTATTATAACTGTAATATATAAAGCAACTTCACAATAATATAATTGTCTTCTAATAATGGCTGAAAACTTCACTTTATTCGGGTGCAGTTGAAGGCTGAAATTTTTGTGTTATGCAACCCCCAAACCTAACAACCATTGTAAAAATAGTCCCACAATCCTGCCTCTTCTTCCTATGGTCTAATGCTAGCTGCATGTTGTAGTGAGTTACTCTGCTGGTACTACCAGTCTACAACCTATTCCTAGCTCAATGTTACATAACGGATCATACACTCTTAAGTATCAACTCAGAATGACCATTCTGTCAGTTATACATTCAACATTCAGTATTGTGCAGAAATAGCAGAGATTGCCGTCTTTCAATCTGAACTGTTCAAAATAATGGCACTTTGTCATGGTTTAAGCCCTGCTGAACCCAGGACACACTTACAGGATTTTACCAGCAATGCAGCATCAAAGAATTGTACGAAGTTAGGCATTACTGGGATTTGTAGAGTAACACAAAGAATCTGAAAGGGAGTTTTGAGATTACAATACAAGGAAAGCTTGAGAATAGCTGTAAATTCTTCCAATTGGAGATTCATGTATATTTAGAACAGTATCTCAGAGAATAAATCAACATTTTGCTTATGGCTTTTAAATATAGTATTAAGAAAACCCCACAGAAGTACTTGTAAAATAGAAAATACTTGTTAAAAGTAACAAAGATTAAAAAACCCCATGTTTGCTTACAACTGTTTTCTTCAACAATTCTGTATTATTTTAAAAAAGGAAGGTTGATGGAAATCAATGCATGAAAGTGCTTAACACAAATCAAATTTGAAGTCTCCTTTCCCCCCGAGAAAGTTCTAAAATATATTATGTCATTCTTTTTGTATGATCAGATAAACTAAAACTGCAATGAACACGAGGATATACAGTACGATTGTATTTGCTGGTTCTCAAGATAAAATAATGACTTCTTAAAATGCATTTTGCTCATTTCTGCAATCTTCTGGTAGAACATCAAATTAAAACTGGCTTTTTCACATGTTCCATATGGACATCATTCACACAAACACAGACTGTGGAACTGTCAAGATCCCCAGATCTTTATGCTTAATCTGTAAATGTTCAGGCTTGCCTTCAATCCTACTGGAAAGTAGGTAGTTTGCTCTCAGGACTTTATAGTAAAATAAAAAATTAGGAAAAACATACCCATAAAGTAAAAATCTCTGATATTGTCTGTATCCAGCCTTTCTGTTCTAAAGGATTCTTGGGAAAGCTTGCACCTCCTCTAAGGCTAGGTGTAAGCATTCCAATTCTCCACAATTAGATGAGTTTTTGAGTAGTGTGAAAAAAACATCTGGCTGAGGTGGTATTTGCTGCTTGAATAGTTAATTAATCCTTATTTTTGAGAGAACAGTTTGGGTCTTTCTCACAGAACCTCACTGTCTTTCCAACCTGGTTTCTGTGCTCGAGTCCTCTGGGGAAAAGTAAAATAAATCTGAAGTTTTTAAAAAAAGATTTTCATATTGTGCCACAGGATGCAAACCGATTGGTCATTACCAGCCACTGGTATTTCTGACGGCATTTTGAGAAGTATCATGTCAGATATTCTCTGCACAAGTATTTCTCAATTACAGAAATGTCATGCGAAGGAGAGGTATGGAACTTCAAAAGACTAACTTCTGAAAGCCATTTTAGCCCAAATAACATAAAAGGCATCTGATTAGTTGGGGTGATTTACCATGAAAACACATGGGTGCTTTTTCTTGCAACCTGTTCTCTGTCCTGGTTTTCCTAAAAGTTAATATAGAATCATAGAATCATAGAATAGTTAGGGCTGGAAAGGACCTTAAGATCATCTAGTATGGGCAGGGACACCTCCCACTAAACCATGCCACCCAAGGCTCTGTCCAACCTGGCCTTGAACACCGCCAGGGATGGAGCATTCACAACTTCCCGGGCAACCCATTCCAGTACTTCACCACCCTAACAGTAAAGAATTTCTTCCTTATATCCAATCTAAACTTCCCGTTTAAGTTTTAACCCATAATATGAACTATCAAGGTGGAAGAGGGCTACGGAACTGTTAAACATTTTACCAGTTCACAAAACAAGAATGAAATAAGACACAGTGATTCTGTGGAGGCTTATAGTTCTTGTTCACCAAAGGCGTATATGTATGCATTTACCACAAGCATAAATCTACCAGTGCAACATGATCCGAAAGAAATGCACACTGTCAACAGTATTGTTATGTGGTGTAGCATTCAAAGTGTTGAAAAATATTTCTTTGTTATGAAATTATGGGAATGTTTTAGCTTTGTTTTTAAGCAATAGTGTCTCAACAAAACAGAAATGCTTAATGCTGTATTCCGAGACCTCTTCTTGCTTTATGTTTTAAAACATACGATTTCAAAATGAAAAGAAGGGCAGATATAAAAATACAGTGACTACGCATGCAGCCTGAATTCAAAGGCTGTAATTCTAGATTTGGTAGGAACTACGTACCTTAGAAGAATGCCATTTCAATTGCAATGTAGTGTGCCAGAGCTTAAAGTTCAAGTAAAAATGTTCACCTTTTGGTTATTGCTTTATTTAGTACCCATTATGACAACTTTTCCTAATCAAAGCTATTATAATTCTGGAACTATTCTTGCAGAATGGTTTTGCAATACAGCTTAAGCCTGTTGCGAGGTTGCTATTGAAGAAAGAGGAAGGTCCCACTCACATCTTACAACTCCTTTCCCCCATTTCACCACTGCATGTTCCCACTGTTTATCCTAAGTCAGCTTTAGTGCTGAGTGCATGGCAATTTGATTCATTAAAATGAAACAAAATTAACCAGGCAAAAAAAAAAATGGGTGAATAGTGCACTTTACCGTAAGATTAAACAAGTACTACATGTGGTAAAAGGCAAGGGGTGAATCAGTGTTAGAAGTAGGGGAAGGGAGACCAGGGGTAAAAGAAGCAAGCCACCGCCTTTTTGCAGTGACAAACTCTCAAGTCAGCCCAGCTGTAATGGGAAAACATACACCACAAAGTAATTGAAAAATATATGAGTATTTATACTTATCAAGAAGTAAAAATTCAACTGCCTCAGCCACAGGCAGCAGCTCAGAACATGTTCTTATAACAAATTGAGCTTTAAGCAGGAATACAAGCTCAAATAGTTGGCTTAAGAAAAATAGGTTCAACTACGCTTATGCTGATTGTGATTTTTGCAAAATGCCCACAAAAGTTCATGTGGATGAGTGACCTCATCTGAACTCCCATGCAACTACACAAATACCAGTCTGTTACAAGGAAGGAGGCAGAAGAATGTGGCTGAAGTTGAAAAGAATGGCAGGATTATTTCCCTATGTTCAGCACTTGTGAGACCATAGCTGGAATACTGTGTCCAGTTTTGGAGTTTCCCAATACAAGAAAGACATGGCAAACTGCAGGGAGTCCAGCAGAAGGAGATCAAGACAGTTACAAAGGATCTCCAAAGGTTCCTTCCAACCTAAATTAGTCTATAATTCTATAAAACAAGCAGCTGTGGAGGAAGTGGAAAAGATGGAATACACAGTTTTTTAGCCAGGATTGTTGCTAAAGCTGTTGTATTGTGAAAATACAGCCCCGGGTTCTCCAGAGCAGGGGAGTGTTAGCTTACATATGCCCTAATTGATTATAAAACATTTCAGTCCCTTCTCCAGGAGAAATTGAACTGGTGCCAGTTATGTGGTTTACACCAAGAAAGATCAGCTAAAAGAAGGGAAGACAGCATTGCGCTTTTACAAAGACTGAAAAATAGGAGCCCTCACAAGAGAAATCTGAACAGGTAGGAGACAAAACTAGCAAACCTATTGCTCTAAACTAATATGCACAGCATAGAGTCAGTGGGATTCCATCTGCTTGTATCATTAATTTTACACAATTAAACTCTATATTGCAATGGAAGCTTGTCAGATCTGAAAAGTTAACCTGAATTGCAATTGCATAAGAAGATCCATCAATATTAGTGAATAAAGTAATTACTTACAAATAAAGAGAATTTGTATTTGCCAGGTGCACAACTTGAGTTTTTACAGGTTCTACTGCAATCAGTATATCTTGTTCTATAGCCATAGGGAGCACAGCATAACCACAGTAGTCTATATGTTCTCCTACCAAAGAAACAGACAATTAAAATATTTTGGAATAATTCTTCCTAGAATAGCAGTAACAAGGCTTCTCCAGGGCTTTGGTGTTGGTTACTGTATGAGACAATTTTTGAGTAGAGGCTCAACTCTTCATTATTTATTGGGGTGTATTTCCTCTCTTTCATATTATTGCACAAAACTTTGGTTCTTGCTTTAGTGATTTTATCTATTGCATCTGTTTGTAGATCTGCATGTTTTAATACTGGCTAATAAATCAAAAAAACCTCAAAGAACACTACATAAATTATTGTCCAGTAATGAGAACAGACACATTATTTGTGCACTGTTGTGACAGTACAAAAATTCAGTCAAATCAATTGCATTTAACTGATGACTAGAAGAGATAAAGGAAGCATACGACTCCCCATGTGATCTCTGCTCATGTGGATGACTCCCCAGCCACTAGATAAGGTTTGAGGTGGAATTTTTCCCACCCCCATTGAATTTCTAGACCTTTATCCAAGGAAATAATAATTATATTTAAAAAATCATTAATACAAGTGCATACAACACATATGTATTGTAGTAAACATCCTCCCTCTTGGGAGTAATTCCCACTTAGCTATATGCTGTCTACTTATATGGTCTGTTCATACAACACCGAGGTAAAAATTATCATTAATTGCACAATAGACTAATTAATTTTTAAAACTCTGTTTTGTAGGATCCTTTTACTTAAAATGTCTTCAGATGTGTGGGGTTACTTTAAGAGTATACAAGAAATTGAGCCCTAGGGAGAGCACAGTCCTAATATAGATAGAGAAATCTCAAAATAAGGTTACCACAGAAATAAAGTAAGTCCTAAATACAAAATAATTGTGTCTGCCAGTGAATCCCAACCAACTATTCTAAGTTCTGTAGATACATCTCTATAGAAGAGTAAGGAAGACAAGATTATGATAGAATCATTCCATGCTTTATCATATGCATTGCTGTGTGGCTGGTTATATTTGGTAACTTAAATGGACAAGAAAAAAATATACGAAGTTCATTCGTAGATGCCCTGTTCATCAACTACTTTAGGTTACATTTCCAAAGCCTTTAAAAAAAAAGGGTATCCAACCATCAGCTGGCAAGAAGTTATCCCAATTTTCAAAACTGCCACTACTGTCTATAATATTTTTTTCCAAAACTGATACTGAGTGTGCAGTTGTTTATAACGAGGTGTAGTAAAAGCCAGTAAAGTATTGTATTTTCTTTATCTTTAAGGTATTTATCTTATCTTATAAAATTAAGCCTAATAATATTTTGATTCTATGTTTTTAACTACTGGACTTCCATGATGGCAGATAAGATTAATTTTTCTCTTTTACCTATTAAGTTGACTCGCCCTGGCGCACGAACATAAAACTTGGGAGCCGATCCAAATTTTGATATAAACATCTCCTTCAGCTTCTGCAATCTGAAAGGGGGATTAGAAACACTTAGAAAGACTGTATTTGCATAAAAATCAGGAAGTTTCAATGTTTCTCAAAGTAAATTCAAATTAACTTTTTGAAGTACAGGGAGTTTTCTCTGTTACATCAGGAGCTACATTAAGCTCTTTATTTTTGCTCTTCACTTACATTAACTGTGACCAAGAAGACTATTTAGAATATTCAGATTAATAAGAAATAGGTATGTTCACTTGAAAAGGATGGAAGGTGACTTGTTTTATTTAAAACTCTGCAGCTCTGTAAATCTGTTAGTCACTGAGGAAGAATCTGTCAGGGTGGACCAGTGGCTCCTCTGTGGCACTGGGATTTGTCACACATACATACAAATACTGCCTTCAGAGTCAGATCTGACTGTACCTAGCCAGAGCAAATTCATTTTCCTCTAAGTTTTAACTTTTATCAATTTCCACATTAGACACTACCCTATTTTTGTACAAATGCGTATACAGAGAACTAAAGTTCCAAACCTCAGATTAACCCTGCTACTTAGTATTTACAGGTTTACAGCAGCAGCTCCCAGAAAGTTCTTCAGGTTTTCCATTTGGAAGTGCTGGATGTGCTGTGAACTGAAAGTTCCAATGTAAAGTAAAATGTGGCATATTGCTTTATTTCCTAAGACTGTAAAGGTATCTAACTTCCACCCTGTGTTTGCAAAGTTGGGATGGTTTAGCATGTCATGCAGGAACAGGGGTGAACAAAGACCTGGAAGAGATTGAGCTATTATCTTCGTGAAGCATAAGAAATTTGATAGCGATTCACTTCAAAACTACCTTAAAGAATGTAGGTTGCATGCTAACCCATTAACTTTCATTAATGTAAGCAGCAGACTAAAATGATGAAAAAGCAGTAAGAATACAAGAAAAATAATCTTTAGAATGGGGCTTACAACATTTCACTGGCAAACACTGTTGGCTTTCAAGCATGTAGCCAATTAAATTTATTTTTTGGGGTTTTAGTCTACAAACAAAAATCCAGTAACAGGAACAGTGCTAAGGTTTCTACATTTAGTCTAAAACTTTAACTGGAAGTCTAGTTAATGCAAAGCGTAAGTAAGAAGACAGCAACGAGAAACAGATGTTACAACATTTCACAGTCAATTATTTAGTTTGTACTTCTTTGTAAAAGCTGTGTTATTGTCCAACTGCATATATTTGAATGGTTTGGGGGGGTAGATGGAAAACTACAAAATATTATTTGTTGTGATTTTTTTTTTCAACAGATCTTTCAGTACTTTTCCATTGTGGTGCCCAGTAACAAAGCTGTACTAGGTCCCTTTATAATTTCCGCTTCTTATAATCTCCCCTAGTATTGACTGGTTTATCCCTCTTCCAATTAGCAGAAGCAGTTTCTGCCATTTCATTTTACAATCTCTTTTCTAGATCACATTAATACTATTATAGTCCATGAGGGAAATCCGTTGGCAGAATTTTAGGTGGTAACTTTATTCCTTTTTGTGCCAGTATTTAGAACACTTCCTTGTTTCACAGATATTTTTATAGTGGTGTTGGTACCAAGAGACCAAGAACAAACAGGGTAGTCATGGGGCATGTTTATCTAAGTGCTGATTGATCTCTTTTGAATGTGGGTTTTACAAGCAGGCCTGATGAAAGGCTATTTACAGACTGTGGCCTAGATGTTGCAACTGGCATGCTGCATTTTAAGCACCTACATCAAAGATCATTATCAGAAGTGTTAAGCAAAGGCATCCTTCTCAACTTTACACATCCACGTCTGGAAATACCGGACTCATCCTTGCCACGCAACTGTCATCGAAACAGTGCAATCACACTGAAGTGACACAAATGGAAAAAATTACCCTTCTCCAGTGCTAACACAGGTAAAAAGGTTCATTTGAGCCATTTGTGCATCCTACTTCCATGCACTGAGCCAGCTCCATGGCGAAAAGTGCATGCATTGGCACGTGCTGTGGGCATATCAACGCACAACCAGGCCTACGGTGTTCGAGGAAATGGCATGGGCATTTCTTTTATAGCCAAAAGGATGAGAGGATAATAGGTATCCCCAAAAATGTGGAAAAATAAAAGATGTTCGGAGGAAAGACGAGTGAATTATGCCTCCTGCAGCCCCGAGGGCACTGTGCGAGGGGCTGCAGGCAGCCGTGTTCCCTCAGAAAGGGGCGGGAGCGCCTGGCGGGAGAAGGGACCCGGCCGCCCGGGAAACCAAAGTCCTCCGGGGCCAATGTGACTGTAGAAGGGATGCTCCCGGGGCCACACAGAATGCAAGCGTCACCCTGTTTGTGTGGAGGCGAAGCAAAACAGCACAAGTCAAAACCCCGTCACCTCAGACCAGCGGCACGGGCACGGGCCATCCCATCTGCCTTCCACCTCCCCTGCCCGCCTGCACACCGCCCGCCCTGCGATAAACGGCAGCGGACTTCCGAGTCTCGCCTGCGGACGTGGCCTGCCGCTGCGGGGCCGGGGTCGTGCGGGGCGACCCACCCACCTGGGCTGCTCCACCAGTTGAACCGGGAGGGTGCCGGGAGCCTCCGCCGCCATGGCGGCCCCCCACGCCGGCCCCTGGCTGCGGCGAGCAGTGACACGATGCGGTGTCTCCGGCTGGACCACGGTCACGGGACAGGCAGACACCGTCCTTCCGGGCGGCAGAGCTGGCAGCCCGGCCTCCTCCCCGCCCCGGCGCCGGTGGCAGGACACGGATCAGGCGCTCAGCCCCAGGCCCGGCCCGCAGGCACACCGGCACCCCGCAGTGCGCACGCTGTGGGGCCGCTCAGCCCTCAGCTCCTCGCCCACCATGGCCCAGACATGACACGAAAGCCGCCTCGACACGTGAAGGGAACGTTTTTTTCCTCCAATCCTGTCAGAATTCAGCAGGCAACAGCGAGACTTCAAAGTCGACGCGCGGGGCCAGGTGTAGCCGCCCCGGGTTGGCATCGCCCTCAGCGCCGTAGGCTCGACCAGCGTCGGTTCCCCGGAAAAACACGATAATAATGGAGACAATAAGCTAGCAGCGCAGTACCTTGCAGCGGTATCCACCCGCTTGGTTTTCTTACCTTTCTGGAGTGTGGTTCTTACTGCCTCCCTCGCCTCTAGAATTCAACTTAAGCTTTAAGTGCTTGGACTGAGAGAAGCATAGTGAGTCTGAGATTTCATTGTGGATTTACGTGTTTTTCTGAGGCAAAACCTTTTTCTCCTGATTAGTCTGTTTAACGGAGTAGAAATCAGGTTTTCAAAGAACTTAGCCACAGAAAGACAAAAGAAAACCTAAACCCTTAAAAAACCCTGAAATAATATAAAAAGACCACCATAAGATCAATCTGAACACCCAGCACCGTGAAGGCATGAGAACCACGGGCCTCGTGTTTGTGGAGAGGCAGCTTGTCTGTCGGGTGTTTTGCCCCCGTTGAAGGTGGCAGCAGCAATTACTGTGTAGAACTCTTTACAAAGCCGGTGTTTTGTAAGGGCCGTGGGGTTTACATTTAGCCAGTTCAAAACTGCTGCTGCAGTACTGTTGGGGTGTATAGCATCGCAGTCCCTGTAAGCCGTTCGGCGCCGCCGAATGGGGCACGCAGCCTGCCCTGAGGACCGAGCGGCGCGGCGAGCATGGGCCTGCGGCCAGGCTGTTTGAATTTGCCACTCGGGGACGCCCAGCCGCAGCACTCGCTGCGAGCCCGGCGCGCTCACACCACGACACACGGACACCGGCCCTGCCATCGCGGCACGCCCAAAGATCCGGCCTGCCCGGGCGGGCGGCGGCAGAGCCGCGGCCCAGAGGCCCATCGCCCCACCGAGGCGCGGCGCCGCCAGAGAGGCCCCTCTGGTATCGGGGCGAGGCGGAGCCGCAGCGACCCGCTACCGGGCGAGAGGGATTGAGGGAGGCGGGCCGCGGTTGCTAGGGCCCAGTTGCTAGCAGGGAGAGGAAGCCGGCGGTGGTGCAGCACGGATTGGGCTCCGTGTGCTCCGGGACGGGGGCGGGAGGGAGGAGGGCGGCTGCGGGTTCCGGGCGAAGCGGAGCCACATTGGGCAGCGCCGCGCGGGGTTGTGGGAGAAGGGGTTGTCTTCGGTGCCTTCTTCCTCCCCCCCCCCCGCCCGTCCTCCGGCCAAGATGTCTGACATGGAGGATGATTTCATGTGCGATGATGAGGAGGACTACGACTTGGTAGGGCGCGGGGAGGCGCGGCGGCTTAGCGGCGCGGACAGGAGTCTCGCGGGAGCGGAGCGGCTCCAGGCCGGGGCTAGCGCGGCGCGTCCGCCGCTCGCCGCAGCCCCGCCGGGTGCTGCCCCGTGCAGGAACACTGACAGGATGAGCTTCCCTCCCGGGGAGGAAAGGGGGTGGCAGCCGGCAACGGCTGCGAGCGGCGGGTGCTGCTTTCGGAGCGGGCCCCGCCGGGCGCCCGGCCACCTCGTAGCGGAGAAAAAGCCAACTTCGGCCCCGGACAGCTAGCTAGGCCCCGGGAGAGCCTGAGCCCCCGGCTGTCCTCCGGAGGAGTCAGGAGAGGGGAGGGCACCGGCGCCCTGCGTCCCTCCCTCCTCTTGCTTCTGGTCCCAGTGTCGGGCACGAAGTGGAGTCACGAAGTTGTCTGTCCTTCCTCCCGCCCGTGGCTGCGGCTGGGCCTTGAGGGTAGATGTCATTCGTATGCTTGCCTAAGCGTCTGACTGCGGGGAAAGTGGGGGGAAGAGAAAGAAGAGTGAGGGGAGATGGCCACATAGCCGGTTTCTGATGCAACATGCCAAGGGTGCACTCGTTTTTAACTTTTTGTCTTTATAGTCTTAGCAAGCTTCCCCTCCCCCCCTTCTTATTTTGTTAATTGCAATGTTTTGGGGATTTCGTGTTCTACATGGCTACATTTTTCACGTCAGATTTTGTTCTCAGGTTTTACAGTTAGAAAAAAAGCTGCTTGCCGTTTGCAACAGACCAGTTTTTCAGGAGGTATTTGGGAGTGTAATAGGATTGTTTTAGGTAATGAGTCTCCTTTAAATTATTCATCCCAAGTTTTTTTGTAATTAGTAAAACCATCTTGGGGTATGTTGGTAAACGAAGTAGCTGTCATGTTTGAAACACAAAATGTTTTCTCTGCTTTCTGATTAGTTGCAGTTCTATTGCCATTATATTGGAGCTTGAGATTTGATTGGTTGTTTTGTTGTTTTCTGTTTTTTCAACAGAGGCATTTTTAGAAAGCTGCCTGGTTGAGCTTTGAATGATATTTCATTCATTCCAGCTAAACCTGTATGTACAGTACTGCAATTTCACCAAAAAAACCTGGACATTTGCTTTTACCAGATTACTTAATAACCATTGCTACTTAAGAATTCACTTAAAGGACTTGTCTGATTTTTTTTGTCATCATTTCTGGGCCATTCTTGTTAAGAGCTGCCCAGAATGGCTGGATGACGTTGGTGACATTGGCTATAGAACAAAAGCCCTGGCTTAGAGTTTCTGTAATTCACATAAGAGCGCTTGTTTGATATGCATTATCACCTTAACCTTATGAGCTGTTTGTGTTAGTATTACAGGAACTGTTAGTGTCCTCCTTAAGCCCATGAATGAATTCACAAACTTTTAGAAACACAGTTTCTGGAGGAAATACACTGAGACTATTGAAAGTATGTTACTGGTCCAGTTTGTTCCACAATAAATTTCCATTCAGTTTCATTAACACTGAAATCCATGTCCTGATTTAAGATACTGTGTTTATTTTTTTTCATGCTCTACAGTCAAAAGAATACAAAAGAATGCAAACACAGCTGAATTCGTGGTGCATATACATAGCATGAGAGCTGGACAAGTAGAGAAACCTTTGGAATTGCATTTTTCAATCCTTAAATGCAGTTTTCTACGTAAGGATCTGAGTAAGAATGCAGCTCTAAGCTCACAGTGCGTAATGTTTTCCCCTAGAATAATTACTGGTCTAACGCTTTTTCCTGTGGATCTGTTTTCTGATGAGCTTTCTTCCTCATTGGAAAGCCTTCCTGAAACTTCTTGCTTGTGGCAAATTTCAGCTCCTGACTAGTCACTTTTCCTGTATTGTTTTCATTGTTATAAATTACCACCAGCCCAGACCTTTCCAAAATGAAAAAAAATACTGCTTGTAATAATACGTGTGTCAGTTTTTTCTTTTCAGTATGTAATTCCTTTGTAAAGCATCAAATAATATTTACACAGGATATTTAAATAAAACAGATTGTTTAAATTTAATTTGTGTTTGTAACTGAGGAGGGGAAAAAAACCCAAAATAACAGAATTTAAGAATAAAAATATTCTAGCCAGACTAGTTTCAGCATTCTGGGACAAACCATCCATGATTGGTTGTTGTGTCCAGATGTACTTGAGACTGTAACAGTAGTGTCTCACAAAATTGTTTTGGAAAATAGGGGCCCTGAAGACAAGGCCTGATTTGTTCCTTTCGTGTTGATGTAGATCTAGTTAAATTAAGGAATGACTGTAAGGGGATCTGTGGTTCTCTAGTTCAGTGTAAAGGCTGCTGCGGAAGGGTTTGAGTCAACAACAAAAAAAAGAGTACAAAACAAAGTACTCCAGATGAGAACAGAATTGAAAATAAGGGAGCACACGTGAGTGTTAGTGAATATTTCTTTTAAGGGATTGGAGGAGAGGCAGTAAGTATAGAAATAATGAAGGAAAAACCAGCTATTTAGTAAAAGTACAGCATGGCAAAACTAGATTCAGGTCTCCCAGGGTAGCTACTAGCATAAAAATAGTAATGAAAAGAAGACTTCCCAAAAAGTTTTCATTTTGTCAGCTGTTACTAGAAGGTGATTATGGCTGTTCCGCTTTAAACATGCTCTTGACCTTCTGATTATGTAGAACCAGTCAGTTAAATATCCTTAAGTATGCAAATGTTTTATATGTGAACCAAAATGTGCACAGATATTCTGAAGCCCCAGCTCTTTCCCAGCTTCCTCATAGATTTTTTGTATAATTAGATTAATAACTGCACAGTTGAACAGCTGAAGACTACCCACTTTATAGATGAGATACAGTAGGGCCATGAGGATCCTAAGAGGGCTGGAACACCTCCCATATGAAGATTTTAAACGGGAGATTTAGGTGAGATACAGGGAATAAATTCTTTATTGTGAGGGTGGTGAGGCACTGGCACAGGTTGCCCAGAGAAGCTGTGGCTGCCCCATCCCTGGGAGCGTTCAAGGTTAGGTTGGATGGGACTTTGAGCAGCCTGTTCTAGTGGAAGGTGTCTCTGCCTATGGCAGGAGGGGGTTGGAACTGGATGATCTGAAGATCCTTTCCAACCCAAAACATTCTATGATTCTGTTCTATGATCAGAGTTGACTGTTTCTCTTTATTTTTTTTATTGGGCTAAAAGTCAAGGGTTTTACATGTAAATGACCTCAGCCACTCGTATAGAAGTTAATAAGATCTTGGTATGAGGAAAGAAATCCATTTATATTTGTGGGTGGATGAACCTAGATTCACAATTTGCTGGTAATGCACAGTGACAGCCTTGATTATAATATGGATTATTCCAGTTTATGCTTCAATGACCAGAATAATGTTTACTGGTCATTATGAAAACCACTCAATTTTAATTTCTAGTTTGGTGCCTTGTATGATTTCTATCCAAGTTCTTTTTACTAGCTTCAGCTCAAGGGTGGAGAAGGAGAAAGAAGGAAGGGCCATTGTAAATTTCACTTTTGTTTTCAGTCTCAAACAAAAAGCTATGTTTAGAATTGACTTTGAGACTAAACTCATCCTTTCTCCAGAAATTGATTCTTCCAGGCACAGTGACAACGCATTGACAGTTGTTGTAGTACATCTACCTGATTTTTTTTCCTTGTTTTAAATAAATGAGGATTTGTCTGTGGTGCTCTTAATGAGACATTTTATTGTGTTCTGAAGGATAGACAAATTTGTTTGCTGAGCAGCTTGTCTTTTTATGGTACAGAGTTATATTATTTCAGTCACTTCAGTAGGAAAGCTGTATGCAATTCCAGTGAAGAGCTAGCAGTCTGCACCCCAGTGAGATGGCTACAGGTTCATGAAGACAGCTCAAATATGAGGAGCGTGCCTTCAGAGTACGGAGGATTTCCTTTTTCAGACTGCACTGATATTAACAAATAGGCAGTGTTACTTTTTATTTCAAGCTCTCAGAGTGGTTGCTTAGTAAATGGGAATCGGTTCACTCTTTCTTTCCAACAGGGAGAAATATACTCCATTTTAAAAGGAATTTCTGTATGTTACCAAACTTGATAAGCAGTCTCATCAATAGAAAGTAAGATTTTCCTACATTATATGGATGCATTTAATAGGTAGAATTGAAATTTCTTGCAGATACGGTCATCTTTTCCCAACTCTTTGTTTTAGTGTGGCCATCATTTAAAAAAACCCCATACATATACATGTATATTGCAAACAATTCCAAGTCAAGCAGATCCACTTTACCTCTTCTGTTTCTTTGTTAGGTTTAATTACATTGGTATGTGACTAAAAAATAAATAAGTGAGCTTCAAGGAGGACAGGATATCCTGTTCTCTGAATTAATTACTGCTTCATGTTTTTATGGATTCAGTGTATGTCCTGATATTTTAGTTTATTCTCTTCAGACTCATCTTTAAACACGGAATTAATATATTTGGGGCTTATTTTGCTCATTACAATAACATCTCAGAAGTAACTATTGAGGCAAAAAGCATGAGAATAATTAGTAAATTCTTTGCATCTGAACATTGACAGGTGTCAGTAGGTTCTGGTTTTTGTTGGTTAAGGTTTTCTTGAGGGAGTTATTTAGCACTGTGTTCAGAACAGAGTTCCCCAGATCTGATATGCAGTTGGGTGTTAAACAGAAGTAAATTGGATCTAAGCTATGCTAAAACCTGGACTTTTAGAAAACAATGCACATAGCAAACAATAGCTGTGTGACAGAGGTAGAACGAAAAGGCACTTTAATACTCCTTATATGTTATAATGCCAGGGTTTTTATTTCTGCAGTCTCCTGTCTCATTTCTGTGCCTCTTCCAACTTCTATTTAAAAGAAATAAAAGGCAGAGCACTGGCCTTCCATGGAACTGTACTGACTCCATTGCAGACTGCTGGCTTCACAGACTGATTCCTGGTGTCAGCCCTGGTGTGAGCCAGCGGGCACTACATCGCTTGTGGTGTTAGTGAGTAGGAGCAGAGATCTGGAAGTTGGAAAAGAAAACCTGGACACCCAGTGCATGGTTGAGTGGTTGCAGACTTCTTACACAAATCACACTCTTGTTTTCACTCTCAGGGTTTGTCTCTTCTTTTCCTCCTTGCTCTTTTGCATTCCAGTCTGATTGCTTTTTTTGTATTCATGCGCCTGGATACCAGTGGCAAATGCACACAGAAACTGTTACTTGCTTTTTGTGTGGGTGCCTGGGGTCAATGGTCCAGGAAGAGCAAATGCAAGTTGTACTTGCTGCTGGGATGGCGTTTGGTTGGTTACTTTGGCAGCCACTGTGTATGAGCTATGTGAAAATAGTGCATGTGTGTTGTAGGTGAAATGTTCAAGAAATTTATCTGGCAAGCTAGTATATTAATATTTTGAGGAGTTACTGTCTTCTTTTGTTATTGTTGGCCTCATTTGGGCCTTTTTGTGTTTTTAAAAGCAAACAGAGAGCCCCCTCTCCCCCAGCCCACATCACTAGTGCTCTTGCAAAATACCAGGTCTTTGCTCCAAATCTTAGAGTAGCAGAGCTCCTAAATGTCATGATTATGAAACAAACTTAGCTGAAGTAAAATAAAATTTGTACCAGACTTATTCTGAGAAACAATTGCACTTCAGAAAAAAAGAATGGTTTGAATCATCCCCAGTGGTTGAAATTTGGTAAAATTACCAGCAATTGAAAATGACAGTAATAAGTATTGTTAACAGTGTCCTTGAAGGATAAATTTATACAGAAATAGAACCCTTTGTGTTGTGTCTTTTGTCTGGAAAGTTTTCCTCTCTCTACTTTCCCTTTTTTTGGAAAAAGGTTTGAAAAGTAGGAGTTTGGTTCCTGTACAGTGAAGTGAAAGTTCAGACCACCCCTTCACTTTCCATATAGAGGTTAGGGAAGTGTTTAGGCAAGAGGGGGGACATGAAAGTTAGTTACAAGGGTAGTTTTCACAAAATGTTTTTATCGTGGTTTTGTGCATGTTTAATTTTAGAGTGGCGCATTAATGTGGTCATCTGCCAGAATGCCACAAATCTACTGTTACGTGTCACTGATACAGTGTTAATGGTCTCCAAGTTCATGTACCTTATTCTGCCATGCTTCAAGAGCACAATATAATCTCTCAAGACCACACTGACTAAGACTCCTGCTACAGAAAACCACAGCTGGTTTTCTTACCCTCTCTAGTCACCCGCTCCATCGCTCTCCAGCCTTAGGACTTTGTCTGGGTAAGCGTTAGCAGGCCTGTTTTCTCAGCCCCAGCAGGATCAGCCATCCTGAAGGACTCGTACAGCATAAAATGTTGACTTGCTGTACTGAAGGGGAAAGAGGATGCTAGTACTAGAGGGTCAGGATGTGCTGGATGCCTTTAACCTGCCTGTGCTACTGGAGGAACTGCAAATGGATCTGTGCCCTGAAAAGGATGACCAAAGCCGACTGGGGTGAATTGTCTTCTGCGCATGTTCATTTTAGAAGCTGAAGCTTAATGTTTCAAAGCTGTTTACTAGTTGAAATGAATGTTGTGAAAACATAATCCATAGTATAATAAGGACTTCAATTGGTTCATTGGTACTAATTTATCTCTTATTAAAATTATTTGAAAGAGCTGTGTTCTAGGCAGAGTAAGCTACATCAGAGGTTCTGTCTCCATTACAGTTTAGCTACTATGGTAATTTTTCTTCCCTCAAGAAGTGATGTGATTGAATTGGATTGTTTATAACTGACTGCATTTAGAATACTCAGATTTTCAGTGGAGCAGTGCTTAAATAATGTCTAGCCTGTCTTTTAACTATATTTTTAAAAAAGCTGTATCAGGGCTTTCTAGTCTAATGAGTAATGATAAAAAAAACCCACTTGTTTGTTTTGATCCTCTCAGGAAGGGAGAACTAAATGAGTTTCAAAGATCAGTTCTATGTACTCGGACATCTGTTTTTCTCATTTGAACTGATAGTGTTGATGTCCGTTTAAAAATATCACCACAATCTTATTTAAAAAAGTTCTTAGGCCTGTTGCCTTTTTTACATCAGCTGGAGCTAAATTATATCACACAGGTGCTTTTATACCTTAAGGTTATAATTAAAGGTGTTCTTCACTATGCAGAATATTAAGTCTAGATAGTACAGTAGAGATGCTTAGACTTAGGTAGAAATCTGTTTTGTAAACCTGATATTCTGCCAAATTTCTGTGCACTTTTAGTGCGTTGTTTGATGCAAGAAACTTTCTCCCCTAAAAGGGCTGAGCTGGGGAAGTTGTTAGGAAGGAAGCATGGGTGTTAAAAAACAGGGTGCAGAAAGGTCAGGTGCTTGGAATCTGAATTTATTGTTAAAAGAACTTTCCTGTTTTCAGTACTGGGAAGGAAACACATCTTTTTCTTAGTTTGAACTTTGAGGATACAGCTTCACACTTTTCCTTTCTTCCTTTCATTCTGCTTTTGGCAAAAGCCAAATGATCTCACATCTGTATCATACTGCACTAAGCCATCTCTGCATCAAATGAAGATGGAGTGCTGGTCCTTCTGAATCGATCAGCATTGGCATCGTTGGCACTGATGCTTAAATTAAGATGCAGTGTCTACTGCATAGCAGGTTTGGAGGTTTTTTTCGTTGTTTAAAGATTCACAGCATCATCACGTACTTAGTTCATAGTTGAAAGTTTTCTTCACAGCCATTAAGTCTAAACATGTATTTTAAAGTAAGCACTTTATATTACATTTTCTGGAAGTAGGAAAGCCCTGTCTCCCTTGGAGTCATGAGTCTGTGTCAACATCCTAAATTAGACGTGAGGCAAGTAGGCATCAAGGGGTGGAAAAATACAGCTGTGGGAACGTAGAACACTACCTTTGGTGCATTTTGAAGCATTTCCATTAGAAAAACAAGGTATCTAGACTTAACACTGGTATGTATTAATACAATTACAAAAATAGCTTTATGGGATATTTAAGTACCATTGAGAAAAATTATCTGAGAAAAGGCTTCCAGAATCACTGCCAGAGCTAAGATGAAAATTCAGCTGTTTCTGGCTTTAGGCTAACAGAGCACATTGCTTCCTAAAAGCAATTAATTTAGTTTGCTCTCCTTTTATCTCTACAAATAGATACTTAAGCCAAAAATACTCCCCCTTGCTCAAGTTCAGTATAAACAAGACATCAGCTGGTCACATGTATCTTAAATGCTGTGTTGTTTAAGCTTTGGCAGCTTGGATCCTCATAAGGTGCCTGATACGCTTACAGCTGTTGACATCATGTGCATGTTCTTGTAGGAGCTCCATCAGTGTTGGATCAATAGGGTAAAGAATTACTGAAACCAGCCTAAGCAGAATGAAAGTCTGCCCAATGAAACAGGACACTTGCTTCCTGTTTTGTTTGCAATTTTCAATACCAAGTTTTGTAGTTCTCTGGGAATTTAAAGACAGGTTTGTGGGATTCGCTAGGCTTTAAAATCCATTTCATTCTCAGTAAATACTAATATGCCATGCGAGTATAAATACATACATGAGCAACTTGCCTGCCTGTAACAAATAGAAATATTATCAGGTTGAAGGATAAATGTTTCAAGGACCATGTTTAATAAAATTTGGGCCAACTGTAAGCTCCCACAGTTAGTTCTTCCATTAGGAATTAGAAAAATAATTAAACTTATGAAAGATTTGCTTGCACTGTAGGGAAGAGAGAGCCAATTTAAAACTTCTCTTTTGCCTCATCTTTTTTTCATTCCTTCTCATGGTTTTGAAGGAGTCCATTAATACTAGAAATATATGAATGAATAAAAGTGAAGTGCATGGTGAAGTACAGTAAAAGAAGAAATTCAATCTTAAAGAAGGGCACCTGACTATGCAGTTTATATTGTTACAAAGGAAGGTTACTCTAACAGTAACTTTTGAGATTTAAGAGATTCTGTTAAAACAGTTTGTCTCCAAATAGCTAAGCAATCTGTTCAGAAAAGTTGGCTTGAAAGTACAGAGGTATGAAATGTTTTGAATCGTGTAAACCTCAACTGAAATCATTATTTGAGTTTAGCTAGTGTTTTGTCATTAAGACATGCAACACTGTCCTTCAGCAAAAGAAGTTAAATTATTTAGGGCTTTTTCATCAGAAAAAAGCCTCTACTTTCTTTTTTTAATGAAGTAATAATTGGTAGAAGTAAATTACTCCATTTGTTTGGCGCTGGTGTACATGATGGGTAATTATTTGATTAAATTATTGTGCCTGTGCCCCACCCCACCCTCTTTGGCACTGCCTGTAGCGTTTTCTCAATCATCTCCTGCTTCTCAGCACAGAAGCAGCTGCTGTTATCGTCATTATTCTTTTTCTTTTTTTTTTAATTTCCTTAGACAAGTATGAATCGTTATGGCATAAAAAGGCAGATTAGAGAGAGATTCATGGCAGCAGTTTATATCCTCTGTAGCTGAATCATTACTTGTGTGGCAGCTCAGCTGGGGTCTTTTCTGTGGATAGCAAAGGTCGTATAACTGAGTGCATTTTAGAAGACTGGTGGCCAGCATGTTCTCATCCACATACAGAAATCCCATATGCTATTAGGCATCTGTCCTTAAAATCCAAAATTGGCGGAATTTTAATAATGCAATCTGTACTTGTCATAAAAGTGAAGTTGTAGAGCTATGAGTTCATCAGTCCAGAAAGGAATCTGTTGACAGGCAAGTGCTGGTGGATGATGAGGCTGGCCTAGTAATAGGAGAGAGGTGAAATCATCATAAGAGTCCACACCTGTTACATGCTCTAAACCGGAAGATTGCTGTTAATATACAAGCATTTTGAGGAATATACCTTACTATATATTTTTTACAGAATATTAAATAATCTGAGCTTTTTTTTTCTTTCTGATTTTTTTTTCTTTTTTTTTTTCTGTAAAATGTAGGAATATTCTGAGGACAGCAATTCTGAACCAAATGTGGATCTGGAAAATCAATACTACAATTCCAAAGCTTTGAAGGAAGATGATCCCAAAGCAGCATTAAGCAGTTTTCAGAAGGTTTTCTTTCCTTGTATTCTCTTTCTTACATTAATTCACATTTTAGAAATATTTGCTTATCATTTGGGTTATTTTCTGCAATTTTAAGAGTAATATTTATATTTTAACTTATTATGTGCTAAGTTTATCACTTGAGAATTTAGACTCCTGGCTGACTGCCTTTCAGGATCATTCTTAGGGAGCATAAATAGGACATGGAATAGTCCTATTTTATTACAGAACTGAGTTTTTAGCCTTCAAGATTTAGTAAGTTAAACAGTCCTAAGTGTGTTTTCACGTGTCAGCTATAGAAGCCAGATACGCTTGTTTTTTAAAATGCCATGGTGTTTCCCCCAGTGTCTATGTATTATATTTAGTTTACTATCTAATTCCAAAGCTTTAAATGTATAAGTACTAAGTGACACAGTTTCTTTTCTTCATGTCAGTTTGAAGTTTTTAATGCTTGCCCACTGTCACCAGAAAGCAATATGTTACATTTAACTTCTTAAAGGAAAAAATAGATCTTTGCATCTCTTGGCTTATTCATAGTGTGTAACAGCATTATATACCTGACTTGTAAGTAAAAATTTTAGCAAGTTTTTTTAAAAACGTTCCCTTAATTATGTTACTTTAAAGCCCAGATGCTTTCTGATAGGTGAAGAAAATGCAGAAACCCAGAAGTGTAAATTTGTGATTAATTTAGTCAAGGGGGTGAGTTGAGTCAGTGTTGCAGGGGGTGTTACAACTTTCTTGTTTATGCGCATTTATGGAGTGGCTTTAAAGTTTAATGTTTGCTGTTAGACATGGTTTTGTTGCTGTTGCCTATAAATAACAATTGACTCTCCCTGTATCAGCCAACTGGTGAAAACTAATAAGGTACATACCTCTCACTAACTTTCTCAATATCAGGGAAGAGTAAATTGAAAACCAGGGCAGAGTGAAACATTACTTTGAAAGGAACAAAGGAGGGGGGAAGGCGTGTATGTGACATGTACGTTTTAAACAAGCTGCAGATCAATTTAGGTTTGAATAAAGCTTTTATAAATATTATTTCAAAAATTCTTCTATTTCAGGTTTTGGAGCTCGAAGGTGAAAAAGGAGAATGGGGATTCAAAGCTCTGAAGCAGATGATTAAAATAAACTTTAAATTGGTAGGAATTATAGTTATCACTTGAGAGTAAATGGCATAAATATGTATTATTTGATCCAGAGATCTTATATTGTTACTGTAATTTATGGCTGTGACAACTGAATCTGCTAGAACCTGTCTTCTGCATCTGTTAATGGCTACTACAGACAGGTAGTGCTTAAACCACGACAGAACGCAAAATGGATGCAAAATAGGTGCTATAGTTCTTGCTCTCCTGAGGTATCATACCACTGAAACCAGTCATGTTTCTATATGTGTGTACTTCACCAAAACGAATCAGTGAAAAAATTATATGCTACATATGCAACCATTCCGAACAGTTGTATAGCCAATTCTGCATTCTTCATTGAGATAAATGTCTATTCTATGCAGTCTTCCTGAGGTTATTCGTCATTCTGCTGCTTATGAATAAAGTGGTGATGTAAAAGCTCCTAATAGCAACCACTGCTGCATAGTCTTTTGTGCTACACTTTCTTTTTTTGTGTGTTTATTTGTAAGATATAACTCTGTTTTTAATCATTAAAACAAAAACTGTGAAATAATTTTGTTTTTCGTTTAGACTAACTTTCCTGAAATGATGAACAGATATAAACAGCTATTGACCTACATACGGAGTGCAGTTACAAGGAATTACTCTGAAAAATCCATCAATTCTATTCTTGATTATATCTCTACTTCCAAGCAGGTTAGATCATCAGTTCTTTCATCTGCATGGTTTTCCATTTGGTGCTTGTAACTATGGACTTTTTTGTGTATGGTAGTCTGTTGGTTTGGGGTTTTTTGATCTTAACAGAGAACATTTGCAGTATTAATTTGCTGTCCAGTGTTAAAATAGATTTCCCCTTTTAATGGATTCTGTCAACACAAATAACTTTTTCATAAATTTGTGTTTTTTTGGCAATATTTACCTGGTATTTTTATGCTAATAAGTAAATGCTAGTGGTTTCTTGCGGGGTTTTTTGTTTTGTTTTTTAGCATGGTTTTTAGGCAGCTACTCATTGTGTAAGTGCCTTCTCAAATATGATTTGTAATTAAACAATACCTTTTCTGGGGGTGGGGGGGTGTTTGGTTTGGGGGGGGTGCTTTGGTTTTTTTTTGCTGTGTGGGGTTTTTTGTTGGTTTTTTGTTTGGTTGGGGTTTTTTATGGCTTTTTTTGGTTTTAGTTTGGTTTTTGTTTTATTTTTTCTGAGGGGAGGAGGGAACCTTAGAAGAACGTTGCAATGAATTGTTGGTGTTAAATACTGCCTGTCTTCGGGTGTACTGTGCAAGCTAGGTACATGTTCATAGATACACAGCCCAGCTCCTTACCTTTTGTGCTGGTGTAGAAGCTTTATGGAGAGTAAAAACCTCCCCTAACTGACTACCTGAAGTAGCACCTGCATACAGAGGATACCGGTCTTTAGTGATGCCTCCTGTCATTATCACATTCCTTCCTGTCCTGCCACTCTTAGGAAATGAAAGTTTAATAGTTGAATGATGGTTTATTCTTAAGGTCTAAAGGATTGTCTTAGATTATACCTTGTTGGCTGAGGTCACTGTGTTTGATCTAAATGCAGTTGGAGCAAGACCTGGAGGGCCAGTCCGAAAATCCAGACCTGATGTGTAGCCACAGATCTGTTGTCCCCCAAAGAACAATGGCCATAAACAATACTAATACATTTTCTGTAGAATCTTTGTTAAAGGTCACACTCAGCACCTTGATTTCCATTTTGGGGTATTTATGCAAAGAAACGGTTGATGTGCTCAAAAGCTTTCTTTGATGCAGCATTGGCAGTGTAGAAAGGAGAAAGCATTTTTTCCTTTGACCATTTCTCTCTTTGTAAATTGTATTTTCTTTGTGATATGGAAATTATTTTTGTTTTTCTCCTTGTAAGTAGGAGCAATGCTGCCAGTGTTAGTCTTCTGTTACACAACATAAGGATGTTATCGCTTGGTTATATAAGATGGGCTTGTATAAGGTGGCTTTCATTTTCACTAGTATGATAGATGGTTAAAGTCTTAAAATGTGAATACTTTATTGATAGCTATTTCATATAAAAAAAGCAAGTGCACTTAGTTTTGTTACTTTAGAAGGTCTTTACAGTTTAAAAGCAGACACTAAGATGCAGTTACCTTTCTTATTTTGAAGTTCAAGCATGCACTTTTAGTTTGTTCAAATTGACTTTATTAACAGGTACAAATTTGCTGTTTACAATTATAGAATTCTGATTTTTTATGTCAGATGGATTTGCTTCAGGAATTCTATGAAACAACACTTGAAGCTCTGAAAGATGCTAAGAATGATAGATTGTGGTTTAAGACAAACACAAAGGTAAAATACACAACTTACCCTTCTTTGCTTTTGTTTGTGACACCTTCAGCTGACTCTTGTTTATAAATGATAACTGAAATCTTAGTAGACCTTAGTACTTCAGCTTTTTTGTTTGTTTTCATTGCAGCTTGGCAAATTATATTTAGAACGAGAAGAATATGGAAAGTTACAAAAGATTTTGCGTCAGCTGCATCAGTCATGCCAGGTACACTTATATTCAAATTACTGTAGCTTAGTAAGCAGCACTGTTGTTTGTTGGGGTTTTTTTACATCTGTTGTTGGCCTTTGAGGCACCGTTTCTGGGCCTTAGTACAGAGGGAAGAAATAATGTTCTTGCTTTATTTTATCTGTTTGATAACATGAACAAAAAAGGATGTGTTTTATTCCTTGCCTAAAGATGATTTTTAAAAGGTAGTCACAATTGCTGATTAAGTTTCCTTTTAGTCATCTGCAGGGATGAGAAGGACATATGAATAATCTATGAATAATCTGTAATGCATAGGCACTTATTTTAAAATACACTGCAGATTCCAAGTGAGCTTTACTAAAAACTGAAAGTACAGTTGTCCCTTTCCCATTTGGAAGGTGGGGTGGAAATTTGCCATCCTGCCTGCTGTGACTGTTTGTGTCCCCTTTTCTTCTTCCAGCGTGAAAAATGGGTTATAAATATCTGGGAAATGGTTCTGTTATAGGCAGCAGGAGAGTTGTATGTATTTTTATATATATATATATATATATATATATGTGTGTGTCAGTCATTGCATTTATATGCTGAGAGTGTGGTTTAAGGAAAGCAGAAAATAAAGGGCAAAGTTCTGAGGAAAAGATTTAATTTAATAAAAATAATGACTTTTTAATAACAGCCTTCAAAACTTGGCCTGTGATAAGTTCTTTGAGCATTATGCTTTGTGTTAACCACTATATCAAAATTTTTAAGCTTTAGGAATACCCTTATTTCTGACAGGAAATTACTGAGAGTATTTGGTACTAGTATAAACTGAAATCACTGTTCTCTTAAAATTTCACAGTATTTATTACTTAATCTGTCCTAGACTGATGATGGGGAAGATGATCTAAAAAAAGGTACTCAACTATTGGAAATCTATGCTTTGGAAATTCAAATGTATACAGCACAGAAAAATAACAAAAAACTTAAAGCACTATATGAACAGTCATTGCACATCAAGTCAGCCATTCCTCATCCACTGATCATGGGAGTTATCAGAGGCAAGTTAATCTTGAATTTTTCATTTAACTTCTGTTGCATAGATGGGTTTTATGAAAATTGGATAATTAATGTTTCTTCCAGTTCTAGCTGTAAAGACAGGAGATGCTGTAGGCTGAGAGGCAGACAGACTACAAATGCAGTGGCTACAGTCTCATCATTCAGTGTTTGCCTCCTGTGGGACGTCAGCTCTGCTGTTCTTGGTGCCTGAGTAACAGATGCGCTGGTCGGAAGGGTAGGACAGTGGCTACATACAGTGTAGGAGAGAAGCAATAGAAGAACAGGAAGACTTGAGCTTAAATGTTTAACACCACGGCAGGCAATAAAGGATACACTAAAAGGATAAAAAAAAAAGGCTAGACAGGACTGCTAGCAAAAGGAACAGCTATTTCTGCAGTCCCTTTTTGTAAATTTGTGCTTGGTGTCTCACATAAGTGAAATTAATCAGAAACTGAAGGGCTTTAGGATGTTCTTGAAAATATTATTTATTATGTGTAATGATGAATGATAGTGGAAACATGCCATTTGACTTGAAAAAACCTCTCCAGAATACTGTTGTGCCTTTCCCCTTCCCCTGCTGCAGGCACTCGCACAGATAATTGGGCAGCAGTGGGTACTTCAGAAATGAAAGGAGACAGTATTTCTCATTTTTAATGTGTGGTTTTGCTCAACAGATAGGAAAAGTTCCATAAATACAGGAAGTCTGTTACCTCTGAAATGGAGATAAATTCCATTTTGGTTTTTCTAGTATTTTAACATAAGGTTAAACTAATTATTGGCTGTAACGATTAGTGTTCTTTCAGATTTATGGTGTGGGTTGGGTTTTGTTTTTTCTTCTTTGGAATGGGTTTATTGAAATGGCAGTGCTGCATGTGAAGGCCCTAATGCTTTCTTTTCCCTAGCAATTTCAGAGAACGAAAAGACTCCTGAAAATATTTCAGTAATCTATTTAGAAATAGCGTGGAACTTCTGAGTACAATTATTGTAGTCAGCAGCAAGCACGCAGTGTTCCTTTTCATCTGTTTTTTCTTTTCAGAATGTGGAGGCAAAATGCACTTAAGAGAAGGAGAGTTTGAAAAGGCACATACTGATTTTTTTGAAGCGTTCAAGAATTATGATGAATCAGGGAGCCCCAGAAGAACCACTTGCTTAAAATACTTGGTCTTAGCAAACATGCTCATGAAATCTGGAATAAATCCATTTGACTCTCAGGAGGTATTTCTTAAATTTTTCATCTCCCCCCCCCCCCCCCCCCCAATGGATAGAGAAATTATCTAAAAGACAAAAAATGTTTAAAATGTAAACATGCGTATTGTGCTTTCTGTTCTCTTCAGGCGAAACCATACAAAAATGATCCAGAAATTCTAGCAATGACGAATTTAGTAAGGTAAGATTTTAATTTTTCTGGAGAACAAAAATAAGATGATGTAATGTCCAAACCAGAAATGGAGCATTTTTAGAGATGGCTTTTCTCTACACAGCTAGCATAGTTATTTCTTAAATATTGGGCAAATATTTGTACACTGTTTGTTTTTCTTAAGAAACTTATTTACTGTGACATGCCTGTGAATATATATACTGTACCAGGTAGAGATACAGAAATGTGCTGTTATCTTCTACTATGCTGCATTTCTTATGCAGTGGCAAAAACCTCATTTCTCCCTTAAAAAAAGTTGTCCCACCTTGCACTGCAACTGGTTTTGCATTTGGGTGGTTATATACGAGAAATTGAGATAAGATTGACCTCTCATACCAAAGCCAACAGACTTGACTGGATGCATGAGCATGATTACTAAAGGAGTTTCATAATATAGGAATATGAAACTGAACTGTCAAGTCATCTCCTCTATCCTTCAAACGTGAAATTCAAAAGTCTTCATTACCTCTTTGATGAAACAGTGATGTGAGAACCTTTAGTAAATTAAGATCACCAGGTAAAATAAATTGAACTGAGTCAGCTTTTGTATACTGTGCTTTGAAGCTAACCCATTCCATCCACTCATCCTGCCTTTGCTTTATCAGTAAAAACAATGACCAAGTAAAAACAACATGTAGGGAAACTTTTCCCACCTTTTCATTACGCAAGATGTAATGTCTGCTCACACTTTGAAATATGCAGTTGATCTCATGTTGGAACAACCCTTACTCTGATACTGCTATGGTGGTGTACCACTGTATGCATACAAATTGTTTCTGAAAGTGAAGCTGCTCATCCATTATTGACATCATGATGAATAAATTATCTGGGAGTTTATTAAGGGAGTATTTCCAATAGCTGCACTTCACACATGTTTTTTCTACTTCACTGTCATAGTTCCATGTGAATTTGAGGCAGAAGGAACTCCAGATGGCCTTACCCAATCTGATTTTCTTCATATTCCTAATTTATATCTTTTATCTTGACATTTTGAATGTAACTTCTTTAAAATTAATAATGCAATTAAAGCAGTGTAGATAAGAAATATGCAGAAGATAAAATTAATTCCAAAGATTACAGTTATGTTTATAATTCTTCCTATATTCTACTTTGGGAACTTGTTTTCGTTTCACATATGTCAAAAATATAGACTTGAGGAATAAGCGATAAAATATACTTGACTGAATTTCCTTTTAATTATGAAGTAAAATTTACTGGTTTCATGTGATATAGTCCATTCCATTCATATAACTCTTTATAAACTTGAGTTCCACCTTAAATTTAACAGGTCTTTTTCTTGCCCATTTCACTGATATTAAAGGATGACTTTTGCTTTTTTTTTTTTTTTTTTAACCAGCTTAAAAACAATTCAAAAACATACAGAGACTGAAGCAAAAATAACAGTGTTCTAAAAATGTTTGATTTTAATATTAAGCAGGAGTTGAAAGCGTGTATTGGACACTGTGTCTTCCAGGTTAAACATAGATAGCTTGTAGCTTAGTATAACGAAATTACCGTGTAAGTCTAATTAGTTAGTAAGTAGTCCCCATTACAGCTGATTGTTCCTGTAAGCAAAGATGATAGATTTGAATTGTAAAACCATTACATTTGAAGAAAAAGGTCTTGTTTCAGTGGTTACAGCTTTTACCCTAATGCTCTTAACTAATGCTGTGGTGCTACTACTGAAGAACAGGTGTCTGAACCCACCTCCTTTTTTTGTAATCTGCTCTCGGATAACAAGATTGACTGGTTTAATGATATATAAACTAAAAATTAGCTGTAAATAAAAACCTAAAAGTAATATTACGCCAGAATTACTGATGGTTGATCCTAGCAGTCAGGATTTCTTCCATCTTCTCATATTTTTAGAAATCAGCTTAAAATGAGCATTCTGCAAACAGCAACAACCCTCCAGACTCCTTTTAGCTCACATTTGTTCCATAAAGTATAGCTTCATGAAGCCAAAATTCAAGTAGTGATACGTTTCAAAATTGGCTATTTTTAGGGTCCAGGCTTATTTAAAGAATAACTTTTTAAACTACAGAAGTTTTGAAACTAGTGTGCACTTGTGGAATAACCAAATGCTCGTACTGAGCTTCTGTAAATACTGCTCAAATGGAAATAGGAGAAAGGCATTTCTGTTGCATCTCATGTTGAAATAGTTTTTCCTTATAAAGGTTCTGAATAAAGTCACTTGCCACCAACACTTACTACAAGGGTTTTTTAGAAGCATAGAGCACACTCTTAGGAGTCTGTTTAACTTTTAAAAATAATAATTCAATCTCTTGGATTTTGTGCAGTGCCTATCAGAATAACGACATCACGGAATTTGAGAAGATTCTGAAAACAAATCACAGCAACATCATGGACGATCCCTTCATAAGGGAACACATTGAAGGTATTTTTGCAGGCTATTTTAGTCCTTTTTGTTTTCATTACTTGGTAGAATAAGAATTCTTTGTAATTACTTGTGGATGGTTCCTTTACTGTTTCCAAGTTCTTTAGAATTTGATCAAGGCCAACATGCATTCAAGCATGCAGAATGACCATGAAGAATTGCAGGAATGAATGGGAAAGTTCTAGCAAGAGTGGATATTCTAAGATAGTGATAGTATCTACGGTGCTGTCATGCACTGAATATTTTGAGTAGTGGCTATTTTTTTCCATTGAAACGATGGAAGAAGGGCAAGCCTTACTTGTAAAGGTGGTTTGTGCCAGTCTCAACATTTAGGTGTTTAATAGTTCATAAGGTTAATTTTATTCTTCAGATTAAAGACAAATTATGTAGACAGTGTAATGAAGGTTGTATTAATAAATGTGTGGTAATAAAATAGGTAACAAGATGCGCAATTCTAATGTAGAAAAGTGTTTGGATTTCTAGTACCTATACTTAAAATACCAGGGGAACACACTAAATAATGCTCTTTAATTCCATTACCATAAGAGAATGCAGTTACCCCTGCATTTACCATATATCTGATAATTTAAAAGTCTCTTCACTTGAATACAGTGTCCAGTTTCTCAGATAACTACTGTTTTCATCAAGAATAGGGCTTACTGTGGCGTAGCAAGGTCATTTACCTGGATATTTACATGAAAGAAAAGAGCAGAGACCTGGTTTTCTTACACTTCTTGTTTGTAAAAGAGAACATGTCAAACAGCAGGGGAATCTAAATGTAACCCCTCTACTGCTGCTACATGTCGACTACTGGTAAGCTTCAAAGTCTTGCAGGAAGATTTTGTAAGATTAGAGAGATGGATGCTTAAGGAAGAAAGTACAGCAGAACTGGAAAGCAAGTGATGGAGGACAGTTGAATCAAATGTTTGAAGAGAATTTGGGTTTCACCCCTCACATGCTAGTGATTTCTCATCGTTTTCACTCTGTAGTGATACAGAATGTACATTCATGGTTATAATGTTTACATACTTTGTCTCATTGTTTTAATCTCCTTAGTTTTGTTGAGTTACGTAATCTGGACTTCAGTATTATTTTTCATTATATGAACAGTGCTTGTATAACTAGTTAGGTAAAAATAGATCTAGCTCTTTTTCTGTTAATTTACAATTGTAATTTACGCTTTCATTTTATCCAAATTTAACAATGTAGAAATTTCTAAAACAATGGCTGCACTATCTTATCAAAGCAAAATCAGGCACTTCAGGGAGACTCTTTTATACTTCATTTCCTCATCATAATTATACCATTAGGCCCTGATTTTTTAACTTAAAATCTGACTTTTCCCCATGAAGTTATGTGCATGCAGATTTAAGTTTCGGAGCCTTAACAGTACCTCTTTTCACTTCTGGACAAGACAAGCTTTCTAGACATCAGAGGGGCAGTTATATTGTGCAATAATCTGTATGATTTATCCAGTTTAATTAATACAAATTTTTACTAGGGAATATGTTGCTCACCGTTGAAACAGTTTTCAACTCTTATGTGTCCATCTTCAGAAATACATGTTGTTTGGATAACTGGAAAGAAAAGGGTCCCTTTATTTTGCTATCTTTCTCCTCCTCAATGAATTACTACCTTAAAAGATCATGGTATTTAGGGTATCTTTCTATATGGAGCTGTATCGTATCTTTATTTCAGTACTGTTGTTTTTACAGTATTTATTTTCTCTTACAGAGCTTTTACGAAACATCAGAACACAAGTGCTTATAAAATTAATTAAGCCTTACACAAGAATACATATTCCTTTTATTTCTAAGGTATGTGTCAGTGGAGCCTTTCATTTGCTTAAGTAAATGATTAATTGTGAATAAAAGCTCTTAAATAAATACAGTGCTTCCAGAAATAGAACATCTAAAATATAAACCATGAAGTAATACTGAGGCACTGCTGGCAGCTTTGCAGTGTGAAAATATAAATTGCAAGTGTCATCCCAGTGTTTTTTATGATACGTACTATGATCCATTTCTGAAATACTCAATTAGCATGTTATACTTGGTATAGAAAAGCAGTTTTCCAAAGAGAACTATAAAAAGTGAAATTTGTGTAACTCAAAATGTAATTATATATGTAAATGTTGTGAACATAAAAATCCAAATTTTAATTCCTTTTGTTCAAAAGATACCATCAGATGTCTGTGTTGTATGAATTACGGAACTGTAGTAATACAACAAACCAACTATTACACTAGAGTCACTGATTTCATTCCCTAATCTGGAAAGAACAAAATCAAACCCCAGTGACAATAGGTGACTATTTCCATCTCCTGTGAGTCCGTGATTTTTCTTGCCAAAATTCACAGCATTCCAGAATAAGTCATGAAGTATTAGAGATGCCTGGGTTTTATGCTAAAGTTCTCTCCAGAACTCTGTATGCCTTTTTTTAAGGTAACCTAAGCTTTGTAGAACCTGCTGAGCTAGAAGATGCAAGTAGCCCTTTAAATGGCTTTGAGTGCAAACCAGCCATTTTCTGAAAATTATTTCTTTTTATTTCCTGGGTTTTGGTGGGATTTTGGTTTTGGGGTTTGTATTTCTTGTGTGTGTGAGGTTTGGAGGGGAGGTGGTGTGGTGATGGTGGTGGTTTTTTGCTTCTTTGTTTTCCAGTAAGTCAGGAACTCATTTCTGCAGCTTGCAAGAGTTTTGCTTTAGCCTTTTCTGAGAGGTTACTGATCTCTTCTTGATCATTGGCTTTGTATATTTTGGGTGGAGTTCCTTTGCTTCATTACTTAATTGACTCTTTTGAACACAAAGAAATAGAAATTAAATCAAACCCTGTATATAAAATAAAGACTGGAAGGATATAATGTTGCAAAACAGAGTAGCAGCATAATGAGTTTTCTTTTTCTTTTAGGAGTTAAACATAGATGTAGCTGATGTGGAAAGCTTGCTTGTGCAGTGCATATTGGATAAGTATGTACTTTATTCTTGATCATTGATATTTGATTACTTTAAAATAATCAAAGTGTATACTAAGCAACAAAACAGTATTTTTGTGCATTGTGACAGTAGTGGTTGATTCTAGAATCAAAAGGTAATGACACTGGCTTTGGATTTGCTTGGCTTATAACCAGTAAAGCATATTTGTAAGACATGAGCCAAGAAAATTAAACAGAGAGATTGAGCAGCATGTCAATACTTTAATTTTGATTTACATAATCATTTACTTGTAGTATTATGAAATTACGAAAAATATTATTCTTAGTAATTGCTGCTTATGCCCATGTATGTTCGAGTATGTTTTCAGGTTGACAGATTAGTAGTCTGCTCTGCTTGACTTTAAAAACTTAATTACAATTCATAAAATCCTTTTTTGGAGGATAACTTGTTATAGCTACTAGGAAAATATAATCCATACATGGGTTTAATTTATTTTTACATAAATCACTATTTTCCACAATTTCTTGACTTTCAAGGACTGTTTACCTTGTATTGCTTCAGACTCTTATGTGGGTTGTAGCTTGGCAGATGAGATATGCATTGCCCAATGAATTTGTTAAGTTGATTTCAAGTCATGATGACAACTAAATAGGCAAGACTACCCAAGTCAATATATAATAGAAGTGCTGAATTTTGAAATGGAGTTTTATGTCTCTCTTGCATAAGACAACCTCTTATTTTACTTCTGATTTGTTGCTAGCTCCTATTTCCATGTGCATTAGAGATTTATTTATTTACTTACTTCCTTCCAGCACTATACATGGCCGAATTGATCAAGTCAACCAGCTCCTGGAACTGGATCATCAGAAGAGAGGTGGTGCACGGTATACTGCGTTAGATAAATGGACCAACCAACTAAATTCTCTCAACCAGGCTGTAGTCAGCAAGCTGGCTTAACAGAAAACAAGCTTTTACAAACGTACTTAAGGCAACAGTGCAGTGATGTAAACCTTAAAAGAACTGGGAATGGCAAAACTACTGTCGGTTGGTGTGCCCTGAAATTATTGGAGTTATGGCAGAAGTGCTTTTTTGATCAGCTGGTTTGTGTTTTGCTGCTGCATTTATCCCAAGAAAAAAACAGCTTTAATCTCCAGAAGAAAACCAAAATGCCACGGGATTTATGCTGTATTGACATCTTGCCCTAAACATACAACATCGTAGTAATTTGTCAAAGGGGCAATAATGACCACAGAGAAGATTTTTGTCATGATTTTAAATACACTGACACATTACCGTTGGTTAATTTTAAACATGTTTTACCTACAGAAATTCTCTCACAGAAATAACCTGCAATAACTTGAAATGCATACCCTTTGGAACACTTCCTTTTCTCATGTATAAATTGAAATGTTTGCTGCATTTTGCAAAATGTCAGTTCTCCAAAAATGTGTCCGTATATTTCTGTACCTGCAGTGTAGTAAAGGTTTAGAAGAAACCCCATAATTATAGTGGCATACTGTCACTTAGGTTTCAAGCAGCAAAATAAACAGTGCAGTTCAGAAATTGTACAGTTTGTTTCTTGATGTGCTTTCGCTATACTTTTAACTTTTGTTATTTTTAAAAGAAAATAGGTATTACTTCATCTTCACCCCACTTATGAAGGACAATATGGAGATTTTTAAGGCTAAACCTTGTTATGTGTGCTGTTGATTGTTATTTTTTTCTCCACTCGCCTTCCCTCCTAGAAGTAGTTAAACATAAATGTTCAAGAGTTTAAAAGCTGGCAAGTATCTTGCAAGACGCCCAACTATTATCAGTCCTGTCTAGTTGATGTTGGTGGGTATTTGGTGCTTCTCAGGAATATGCTTGGTATTTATTTCGGTACTTCAAGAATACAGGTTTGCCAAGCAGTACCCTGGGAATAGGAATGCAGACCCTGATTATTATTTCTCTTTTTCCCTAATATGTGGTGGTTTTGACCAAATTCAGTGTATATAAAATGACACTGTGTGTATAGTGTGGGGACACTTCTGTCTCAAGTGCTTGATTGTAATGTAGTCCCTTGAGAACTGCTATTCAAGTCCTGAAGTCCTGTCGTGTAGTGGGCAGAAGCCTTTCATGTCTGAAGGTTTTTGGGATCATCAGATCCATTTAAAATACAGAGCTGCAGTGTTGACCCCAGCAATACGTATCTTCCTGTAGCAGGTTTTCTGGAGCTGGCAGAAATTCTCTTGCAGGTCTCAGAAATGTACAAGGAATTTTGTAGGGTCACTTCTTCCATAACTGCAACTACTCCGTTTTGAGGCTGAGGGTATGGTGTAATGGTGCACAATGCAGTGCCACACACAGTCACTGTTACAGTAGAAGGAAAGAAATATGGATGCAGAGCAATTAACACTACCCCAAAAATAATTAAAAAGCCTAATAAATGACACATGGCAATCACATACATGCAAGACAGCATGGAAAACTCCATGTTCTAGGACAGGATTTAAATTGGTAACAGTGTATAATTAAATAGGCTAAAATTAACCTTCATCTGAAGGGTAATTATGTCCCTTAGAAAATTATTTTGCTCTGCAGTTGTCAAAGAAAGTGACTTTTTTCCCCTAGAGTTTGCACAGTAAAACTTAAATGTGTTGCATGAGTAGCATGATGCTCAGTCTTAGGTGAGCTGTTTCTCCTTCACTGGTGCATACTTTTACCAATAGGTGTTTCTAATTTATCCACTTAATAGTAAAATATAAATAGAAATTGAACTTAGTTTTTTTTCAAAGGCAAAGTTTTTTCCTTCATAAAATCTGTAGATATTATTTACTTACAGTGCTGTAATGTGCAGCATAATTTTTACTTTGAAAATTCCACCAAGTTCTGGTGATGTGAAATGGAACTTAATAACACTGCACATTAACTGGGACCGTTCCTACAGATAGAGAGACTTCAATTTGGATAGCAAATCTTGCAAGGTTCTTTCTCCCTTAGGGACAAGAGACTGTGACAGCTATTTCAAGGTTCTCCTTCCCATGGGGACCGTGACAGCTATTTCAGCACATTTCCTTTCTCTGCCATTTCCTGCCACCCTTGCTGTGGGAAAGAACAACTATTTTCTTCTAAAGGAGGGAAAAAAAGAACTGTGCATAAACTTAGTATCACCTAAAAAAAAAGAGTCTAGGCTGTCTGTTGTAACCGATGTAACCTTTCCCATCCCAGCTATGTTTATTGAGGAGGCACGTTGGGTTTTTCAAGAAGGAAATAGCAATACTGCAGTAAATCTTGTCCTATCCATCCAGTTCCCTTGTTTTATCTTTTTGTTGTGAAGGACTAATTGTAGTAGGACTAGTCCAATAGTGAAGGTATTAATTTCAATAGTGAGCGCTAACACTGTGTTTTTAGACTGAAAAAGTGTCAGTCTACCTCTAATAAGTTATTGTGTGTTTTGGCATACTTTAGTTCTTACTCATGCATATAGTGCCTTAGCATCTGTGCTCTAGGCAAATAATGAAGATTTATATAATCCCTAAGGGATTCTACCCCTTTTCTGCGTTCTCATGATTCTTAACCTGTAAGATGAGAATTCTCTGCAGGGAAATACAGAGGAGCTGTGTTGTCATACAACTGCAGCAGAAACTGCTAATAGTTGCTTTAGCCCACTTAGTCCATGGTAGACGTGGCTCTGGTGTCGTTTCTACCTCCTCAGGAAAAGGGAACAAACAGTTGAAGGAAAAGAGTGACTGAATTTGTTTTTCAAATAACATTATTGCACCGCAGGTTGTTGCAGGAGTGCTGAGCAGCCTCACTGCATTCTCCAGGCTTGGTTCCAGTCATTAAATTTCTGCAATTGCCATTAGTTGTCAGCGCCACGCTTTTCACAACTTTTTTTGATGTTTTTGTACACCTTTTGTTGCTATTGGTCCAAGACAAACTGGCACTTTAGCTAGTACCAGTAACAGTGTTTGCAAATGAGCATTTTAATGGCTGTTGTAATCTTATGTAAGATTACAATAGTGATTAAGCTGTGTATATATAAACCCCTCTTTTAAGTTTCTGGCAGCTTATGCATTAAAACTGAACATCATTGCAAATGAAATCTGGGAGGATGTGTGTGCTGTGTCTGCATGCATTTTAGATTTGTTTTAGTAGTAACATTTATCAAACGTACTTTGGAAGAATGTATTTTTTACTCATCTCGAAGTCTTTCTCTAATGGATTGGATATGAAACTGCGGTGTAGTGAGGATTTAATTTTCATTTTAAGTAGGCTTAAAAATATATTAAGCAAAAAGAAAACAGAATAAAGGCAACACAGCTGAAATGCACCTGGCAGAATAATATAATGAAGGTATTTGAATTGTAGTCTGTAAATAAACACTGTGATTTTTGTACTTACTGAGAAATTGTCAGCTGTAAAACATGTCTGTATTTGAAGATTATATTTTCACTTTTTTTGAGAGGTGGTGAATTAATTTACTTGAGCAGGAATTGCATAAATATGGATTAAGAGTAAAATGACATCATTCTGGACAGTGCCCCTTTGCCTTCTTGAAAATACAGCTGTTATTTGAACTAAATTTCCATATAGAGATGTTAATACACACTTTAAAAATGAAAGTTTAGCTGTTACTTTATTATTTTCAAAGTGCTAAAAATATGTTTTAGAACCAGATTAGAGAAGTAGGTACAATACTACATTATAGCTAGTCATAAAGTGTTAATTAAGGTATTGATAGAAAGGATTGTTGCTGCCGTAAATGCTTCTAAAGCTGTGGAAAGGTAGATTGCAAACTGCATCTGTGTTATAACTGCATATTTAGCACTGAATTTCAGATGTCATGACTGTTACAGCAAGAGTAAAGGTTAATCTCTTTCTGGCAGTATTACAAGGGGCTGCAAGGCAGGATCTGTCCTGGTTGGCTCCATTGCCTCTTTGCAGCTGCTCTCAGTGGGAGTGCTGGGCTCACTCTGGCTGCTGCCAGGTAGTAATTGCATGTTGCTATCAGAGTCGTGATTCTCAGCTTCATGTACTAGTTCCCAGCTCACCTTCCCATTTTGGTTATGTTCTCTGTGGCGTCTGCCCTTAGCTGCCTCTGCAGGATGCTACATGTTGTATCCCAGATACAGATGTTATTTGCTAAGATATACTTGCTTTCTGTACTGGTCTTTTTCTATAATTAGGCTGAAGATTTTAGTCCCAGTCCAGTAAAACTCATTTTGGAGTCAGCTTCATTCTTGCTGCCTCTTCCACTTGCTTCCTGTGGCACCTCCAAACCTGCCAGTGCTGTTGCAGTGCTCATTTGTGGAGCTCAGACCAGCCTGCTTAGACCTCGAGGTGGAGGGGGTGTCACTGAGCAACCCTTATTTCATACTTCCATGCCAGTGCGATTAAGCTTATATGTATGTTCAGCTTTCAGTATAAGAAGCTGCCTTGATTTCAGTGAGACATGCTTAATTACATCGTTGCGTGTTTTGTAGGACTTTATACCCAGTAGACGTAAATAGAGCCAGTGTTAGTAGAGAGCGTGAGTAGCCATGCATATGCTGTTAGATTCCCTTGTAATCCTGTGATTTTAATTCTGAATACAGCCAGTATTCACCAAGTGCCTTTTCATACTGCTGAGAAATTTTGGTTTAGACTCCATTTTTTAATTTTTGTGTCGACCTAGATTTAATTCCTCATTTGGTCGGTGTCCTCCATTGTGTTCAGGAAGTGTATCTCCACTATCCAGCAGATGTAATAAGAAACAACTGATTAGCAGAATTGCAGTCAGCACCCACTAGGCTGGAGCATAATTTTTGCTTCCAGACTATTCACTTACTTACTCCATGTTGCAATAAAAAAGTAGCAGGAATTGTTTACAAACTGACGGATTTGGGAACTGGACCCTTAGGACTGAATATTCAAAACCAGCTACTGCAATTACCAGCGTGTTTAATTGAACAGGGTTTTAAAACTTTTTTTTATGGCGTCCTTAAGGACTGTAACATTGTTGAGTTCTCTTACACAACACTGGATCAAGGGCGATGTAACCAGATACCCTGACATAGTTGTGATAGCTGTGGACAGAGGATCTAACATAACTGGTTCCCAGTGCTTTGGTATGCTTCTCTTTACACTGATAACACAGAGTTCAATTTTATGGGAGGCTTGAGTTCTTTTCACCCAAGTGGCCACTCAGGTCACCCAGCATGACTTTCTGTATTACATATATTGTAGATTTATGTAGATCTGATGTCTGTTTAAACACTGCCCGATTTAGATCTTAGAAGCTCTTGTTATTGTTGGTTAAGTATGCACAACAGCCCTTCCAAGTGTGACCTTTCTGTTGGTATGTATCTTGGGAACAAAAGAAGGATTTCATAATGAAAAGCCTTGCTATAATGAGTCATTATTTTTTAAAAATACAGCAGCTATCTTAAGCAAATGTCATAATATATATTCTGTGGTCAGCACCAATTTGGACAAATTAAGCTGCATTCCACACTAAAATGCTGGTGTGCTAATACAAGAATACATTGTTCTAGTTGTTTCAGTGGGATTTTTTCACTGTTTTCTGTCCAGTGAGGCAAGTTCTCCCACATTACTTGGGAGAGGAAAATTGACTAGGTTTTAAAGGAGTCAACCTCATTTTGCACGAAAAAGCAATACACATTCAACTATTGGGAATAAAATACATTTCACGCAGTAGAGATTTGTTGTTTGATTTACAAAGGTTACATTTAGGTGGCTTATTCTATGTTTCATTATATCTGTAGATTTACATCTCCTATTTCAGTTCATCAGTTACTGATGAAATGCTGTTCCATTGCATCAGCTGAAAGCTGTTGATAGAACCAGCTTAATCCTCAGTTTTATTTTTGTGACTTGTGTTGAAATAACAAATGTCATTGTGTAAAAGCTCCTGGGAACATAACATCATAACCTCAAATTAATCTGCGTTACTACCTTGAAATGGCTTCCTAGGGTTATGAACACTTGTGTTAGTTCTGCTTACCATTTAATCTTGTCAAGTGCTGGGAATATAGAAGTGCAGATCAAGTGTACAACTGCTGCAGCTTCTCCCGTTAGGATGAGGTTTCTCGTATCGATTAGGGTGCAGCAGCAGCCAGTCTGTTCTCTCCGCTTGTAGCAGAACATTGTACTCCCTGAAGTTATTAGAAATCCTATCGTTTATTTGGGATTACAACTTCACCCTCTCCCTTTCCCCTATGATCCAGGGGACCTATGATTTTGTTGGCTGCAAGCCCATGAAAGCTTAAGGTGCAGAATATAAGTAATGTTGTAGACATCTAGGCGAAAGTTACACTTGGATGGTGATGCTCCTACTGTGGATGGTATGGCAGGGGAGGCACTGACAGTCTCAAAAAGTTCTCTGTGTCATCTGTTTGCAAGGTGAGAACTTGCTGTGCAATGTGATAGCCATCTTCATAATACCGTATGTTACATATGAAGTTTTAATGGTGAAGATCAACTCTTAATACTAAGGGATTACGATGATTAATCCAAGAAATAATTTTTTTATAAAACACAAACGGTTACACAGCATAATGAACATAAATAGGGAAAAATTAAATCATTATAAAATGCAGGTTAAATCTAGGAAGCGCTAGCAAAATCGCTTGGTAGAGGTGTTTTAGGTGGTTTTATTGCCACCAAATTCAGGTACAGGTTCGGTTTTTCCCTTTCCATGTATTCGCAAGAACCTCCATCAAGGAGAAGCCTGCTTCTTGCATTTACACATTTTATAAACACACTTCATCTGGCAGTGCTCAAGAGTCTGCTCCAGAATATCCTTTGCATATGTGTTTTACAAAGGTAGTCTAGTTCTACTTTTTGTCTCTTTGCCACGATTTAGTAATGTTCATATAGCGTGATGCCCATTAAGCCCAAGGCAGTAGACATTAGCTTAATGAAAGGTAGGAATGTAACACACTGGATGTGTGTATAGGAGGACTGTTGCTAGCACTGGCTGTACTCCCCAGTCTCGGCAGTGAACATGGTTTCATGGACTGTGCTGGCATTACAGTAACTGAACACAAGGTAGAACCGAAACAGCAATGAGACACGAGCCGTGCTGGAGCCCGCGTCTTACAACGTCCCCCTCGTGCCGGTGGCGGCCCGCACCGGGCCCCGCTCACAGCCCCGCCTGCCCCCGAGGTGCTCCTGACTCAGTTTTAGGTTCAAATGAACCACGGGTTTTTCATTTTCCCTTCCATGTTCCAGATAATTTCCAGGACGCCGACGGCCTGAGGCTCCCCTGACACCGCCCCTGAGCACAGGGCCCCGCGACGCACCTGCCGCTGACTGCGGCGCAGCGTACGCCTCGGGCGGAGGGGACAGCCCCGGTCCCCCCCTTTGCCTCTGCAGCTCTCTCTAACGTTTAAGGCACCGCCTCGCTTGTTCTCGAGGCCGGAACGCGCCGGGGAGGGGGCACCCACCACACTCCCCCCCCCCCACCACACTCCCCCCCCCCACCCGAGCTGGGAGAAGGCGTTCCGCCCCGCTTGGGCCCGCCCGGCCTCCGTCCCTGCGGCTCCCGCCCCCCCGCCCCCGCGCCCCGCCCCGCCCCCGCGCCCCGCCCCGCCCCCAGTTGTGGCGTCGCCGGGCTCGGTTTCCGTGATAGCTGCGAGCGGGGCAGCCCCGCGCTGGGTGTGTGCGGGAACGCGACGGGGGCAGCGGGCGCCATGGCGGGGGCGGCTCGGGTTCTCTGCCGTCCTTATTAGAACCGCCGCCCAGCCCAGCTGGAGCCATGGACAAAGCGGACAAGGTGTGAGGGGCGGGTTCAGCTCTGAGGGGACCGTAAACAGCTGCGGCGGGAGGGGGCACGCTACGCCCCGGCGCCGCGGTGAGGGGGGTGGGGGGAGCAGCCGGCCGGGGGACGGAGGGGAGCGCCGGGGCGGCGGCCCGGCTCTGTCAGGCTCGCGGCTGTCAGGCCCGGCCCGCCGGGCACCGGCTGAGCGGAGGGGCAGGGCGCGGCCCGCGGCCTGCCGGGGCCAGCGTTGGTGCGAGGGATGCGACTGGGGCCTGGCGTGCCCGGGTGGGGGCTGACATACTTCCCCGCCGAAGAAGGGCCCCTCGGCCGCTTCAGGCGGGGCGTCTTCCAGGCTGCGCACCGGAGCTTAGCGTGTGTTGTTGGGTCGGTGGCGCGGCCGGTGGTGCCGGTTGGGAGCGCCCGTCCTGGGCGGTGCCCGCCCGCGAGAGGTGTCCGGCCGGGCAGGGGCTGCCGGAGTGGCTTGTGGAGCGCACAGCTCCCTTCGGTGCTCGCAAAAGGGTGCGTTGGTCTGACTTGGCCTGTGCATTTCTTGTTTCTTCAGGCTTTGTTTCAAGCTTGGGCAATAATTTCATTTAGTGAAATTTGGTTTAAACTTACCTGGTTACTGGAAGAGACTTTAACGGGCTTTTTGAGAACTTTGCAGCATGAGATATGTCACTGTCGTTGAGATACTGCAATACCAGGTTCAGGGACATAGCCGTTGGTCGCAGCTGGTTAGCTGAGAAGGAAGGAGTTGGATATAACTCATTAATCCTACAAGTTGCTATTTTTTCCCCCTCGATGTTTAACTTGGCTTTATCAAGGTAATCTGTTTGAGTTGTTCTTAAGACTTGTCATACTGTAGTTAGGGATATGCTTAAGGTGGGACTTAAGAGTTCATAGGGTTTGTTACATATATGCAATAAAATGTTTTATTCTCAGAAGGTAGTTCTAAAAGGTGTATCTGAAATGAATGCTCCCATCCACGACAACCTGATACTACTTCTAAGCTTTTGTTTCTGCAGAATGTGTTGAAAATTCATGAATTACTGTGCTTTTTTTTGTAATTTTCAGCTTTGGCATCTCCAGGGATTCTAATAGGTGGGTTAATAAAATAGCACAAGCTCCTGTAGCAGAGTATGTACTAAGTAATAATGCCCTCTGTGAAGATATATTGCTTTTCATTTTGTACATACCTCTAAGGAAGTTGGTGAGCAGTGTATCTTATTACAGTATGGCTCCCACTGTGTCTTTCTTACTAAACCTTCTGGTGTGAAAATTACTTTAATTTCACTTCTTTTCATGCTTTCTTATTTACCTTCATATGGGACTAACCTTATTCTGTAAGATTAATCTTAGTCTAACCTTTTTGCTTTAAATTTTTGGGTTTAAGGTTTTAAGTGTGCTTGCTTTCCTCCCCCTGATTCACCTGTAATTAGTACTGCAGTACACTTGTGAAATATTTATTCCTTGTTCCTTGAGTTCTTCATTACTGGAGGTTCACACTCATGCCCCTATCAAACCATTCTCTTTTTATTTGTTGAAAATAGCTCATGAAAACTGAGAATCATTGTGTTATTCATAGTGTAAAATGTTGACTGATTAGCTTAACTAAATCCAGTATTTCAACTTGGAGGTGCGTTTAAGCTCTTTGAAGGAAGAACTGTCATATTTATTCTGTTTGCAGCATATCTAGTCTTGTTGGTTCCTTATTCATTAGTTAGGCTTCTAGGCAGACAAGTAATTGACACCTGATGAGTTTCTAAAATGATTCAACTATCTTATTGGTTTTGTCTCTTCATTATACAGTAGCATCTTGATTAAGAGATCCCTAAATGCTTTGGGTTTGAACCTTTAATGCTGTAAGAATTGAATGTAATCTCCTTTTCCTATGTGTTTGATAAGGTTGCATCAGTTTTGGGTGCTGTTCCATCCTTTTTTTGATATGGGCTCCTTTCTGCATCTGTGGCATCTGATATGTGAATATTAAAGCATGCAGACACGTGTTAACAGTGCTTACACTCTTCTCTCCTTTCCCCCTGAATATTCTTTCAGCTGCAATATGGTAACTCTGCATGCTGATAAGAATCAGTACTGCGGAGTTACAATATGAAGTAGGAATATTGTACTGTATTATAGTATTTCAAGAGTAAAGGGAGATAGCAAATGCTTTGGGGGGAATGTATTTGAACAGTGTTTTATGGTGTTGGCTCAGTAAATCTGTATGAGGTGCCATGCACCAAGAACATTTGGACAACTAAATGACAAAAAGTTCTAGACAGCCATTCAAGTTTCTCTTACCTAAATCCTGGTATGGCTTTGCCTGTTGTTACATGCTCAGTGATATTTTAACAGCTGACATAGAAGAAAACATAGTCATGTTGTTTAAAACCAATTATTTTATGAGAGGATATGTTGTGATTTTGGTGGTGGGTGTAGGAGTTTACTTTTGTCTACACCAGAACTGTAACTGTTCCCATTAAAAAGTGTATGGGTTTCAGCAGTTAAATGTAGGTTATATTCGTACAAGAGATAGAACTTGCCACATGTCCTCTGTCACTCTTTCCATTGAAGGTGATTGTGATGGAAAGCTAAAGAGAAACAACATGCACCTTCCCCTCTCAAAGACACTGCTGTGCTCTGATTTTTCTCAGTGTTAACACATGTCTTGCCCTGTGATTAAGACATTTAGTTCCATTAGTGCAGTTGAGAAATCAGGTGAAGTTGCAAAATCAGTGGCCTGTGTTTTGTATTAGTATTGCTTAAAGACAGCCTGTTCTGCTTGCCTCTGCTATTCTTGACCATTCAACAGTTGGCTTGATAATATGCTTACCATAGAAATAGCACTAGTTCTATATTTTGTGCTATTTATCCCCTGCCATTTCCTTCAGTGTTTCTTACCCACGGCAAAATTTTTGACTGAGGCTAACTGGAAAATGTCAGTTTTCCTGTACTGTATATTTTGTGTGGGTTTTTTTTCTCTTGAACCTTGAAAATGCAGAAGAACTTAGAGTTTGTGAGTTTTGCATTACCTTGTTAGAGAAGATCTTATTAGAGAACGTCTTCTCCCGTGAATTTGAATGTTATTGATACATGAGCATCTTTTTTGATCAAATTTATTTATTCTTGACTAGTTTGTGGAGGTCAGGAAGCTGATTTACATGAATGGTTTCTATTAATACTTTTAGTATGTAAGTTACAAAGCATTCAAATATTAGTACTTCACATTGGTAGTGTGAGTTTTGAAGTCTGTATGTACTGTTGAATGCTGTAAACTAAAGTGAAGAGGATCCTCTTGGTAGCCTTTTTAAGTCTTTGGATGAGCTTTGTAACTGTAAACATTAAGTTTTGCCACCACTAGCCCCCTTTTTTTTCCTGGAATGTTCTTGTTTTGTGTTTAAACATGACAACTTGTCATATTGTGTCACTTGCCAGTTTCTACATATACATAAAAATGTTTATACTTAGCTTTGTTACATTAGGAGCGTGGTACTTTCTTCTGTGAAAGGGAAGATAATTATGCATGGTTCCCTTATTTGCTGAGGGGAAAGGGAAAGATTAACTTCATAGAGTATTTACTTAAAGTGTTGCGTTGAAATTACTGTGTTAAATCTAAATAGGGAGGGTTAAATGGCCTGCTGCTGGTGTTTCCAGTTGGACTGCATATTTACCATTCCTGAAGTATTGCCACTTAGAAGCAACTAATTATAGAAACAGTGACTTCCATATTTGTGAAGTTTCTCTTAAAATAGAGGAAATGTGACCTGTCTTACTACTAAAATGACTTTTAAATTACTAAATTCGGAATTCAGAAGTAGGATTGTTTTCCTAAAAACAGGAAAGTTTGGAGGTATGTTTTTTGTCTTACGTTTGTGATAAGACTTCTTGTTTCCAGACTTTGAGACAGCAAAGCAGCTGATTTTATTATAGCCCTCTGAAATGTGGCATCTGTGTCTATTTTCTCACCCTGTAAATGGCAAGATTGATATCCAAGTGTTCTTTTCTGAGAGCAAGCTGACAGAGATACTATTTAATGGAAAATGCTGAATGACATTAAGCTACAATGAACAAAAACTTTTCTAAGATTAAACATACAGTGCTATAACTATAGGACAAAGTTTACCAGTCTGTTCCTGCTTGTGTCATCTTCTGTCTTTGCAGCTGTTGATGACTACAGTAGCTTTTATATAGGAAACAAAGGATCACTTCAGTATATATGCTGTCTTGAAAGAGTTGTAATTGTTGGACTGAAATATGTAATGACCTACTGCAAAACATTTTGTAAATCGAAACTAGGCATATCTATACAAGAGACTTCTGTAAAAGTGTTGGTTTCTTTTGAAGGGGTGTGCTTCCATTAATAGGCAAGTGATTGAAAATCTGATGTTTCAGGATGACTTAAGTTTATATTTAGAACTGAGTTTGGTTATGAAAGATAAATTCTAATAAAGCTTTGTTTAGCTTTGTGATGTGACAGGTTGAATAAACATGAAAAAGTTGCATTCCAAAATAAAGTTTGGTCTTGCAACATTTGTGGTGTTTGCCTTTAGACTGCCTGATCAAAACTATACACTACTCTGTATTAACTGTTTAGGGTCTGACCCTGCGTTTACTGTTGTCAGTGGCAAAGCACTAATTTCTTAGTGGATGCAGGCTAGAATAAATCTTAGTACTGTGAGTGCAATTAGAGCTAAGTTAGTAGCACAAGTGCTGTGTTGAAAGAATTAGGAGAAGTGTGGAAACCTTCCCTCATCCTTTAATGCTCAACGAATTTTTCTTGTCTAATTGTTTTTGCTTGCTTGTGGTTATGACCCAGTGGCATGGTCAGTCCTGTGGGTTCTCTTCATTTGCACTTGTCACTCCATTTGTACTGTGTGGATGAAGTCTTTGAGGAATTATGTTCATACATATTTGCAAGCAGTTTGTTTATGCACTTAGTATTTGCTTCTGAAACAAAATGCTATTTAAAAAAAGGATCTCATCCCTTATTCTGAAGTTTACTTCAGTTGTTGTTAGTTGTATTTTCCATTGAGTCTTAAGCCTGTCAACATGGTATTCAAAAAAAACCAAATCCAGCAACAACTGTTTTATTTGGCATTGTTATTTCTGTGTCTGTCCAAAGCAACACAGAGATAACCTGTTAAAAGAAAAAGAAGTCTTTGTTGGAGATGCTTTTTGCTTGTCCAGCACAATAAGAAATTAGCAGCACCTTTACTTACTAAATTTATTATTATTTATTTTGCTTTCCTTTTCACTTTTTCTTCTTACACTATTAAGGAAATATTATGTCTGTTATTCTGACAACATACTAGGGAGACCTAAAATGCTGTTTATAAACAGAGAAGTTACTTTGCTGTCTTTCTTCACCAATCTTTCTTCCCAGCTGAGTAAAGAATAGTCCTAAAAAAAAATCTGCTTAGATGACTTTGGGCAAATTACTTGGCCTTGCTGTTTTGCTTCCTTCAAGGTGTCAGATGAAACCACTAACCATCTGTGAAAAGTACTGAAATGTCTGGGTAATCACATTGGAGAGTTAATTCTGTTTATGTTTCGGTTTGGTTCCTGACTTGGTACATCTGCTTCCCTTTTTTGCTTTCGAGTTTAAGAGAGTTCACTGTCCTCATCTGAAGGCGCATCCTATGTAAAAAGGACCTTTTTTTAGGGGACTGGTAAGGTACTATAAGGAAGCAACATGTTGAAGTTAATTTGTGCAGCTGGTAATATGTGTGAGCTGTCTTTGTTTTCTACCTTGAAGTGGAAATGGGATTTATTGTTTCATTAAATGTATCAGTTGTGCTGAGGACTGCTTATGTTATACTGACAGAATGATTTTGAAACACTTGTATCAAGGTTTTTAAGTTTTTAGTTGCTTTTTTGGTGAGTTAGCATATATATAGTTTATATATGTGTATATATATACACACACACACTTATACAATGCCTACAGAACAAATTGCAAAATTCAAAACCAGAGCTTTACCTTAAATTATTCCTTTTGCTGAAACAAGTTTCTTGGAAGCACTTAAAATAACAAACAAACCCAAACCTTCTCAAACTGACCCAACCTGTAGGTACAGGTTAAATTGCACAAGAAAATTGTGTTTAAGATATTAAGGCATGTAAAAGACTTTTGAACTGCACTTTTGATTCTTTTAAATAACAGACCTATCAAAGTTCTGTAGGCGAAAAAAGAAATTAACTTTCAAATACACCCGTATGTGTTTATGATTACAGGATATGCTGTGTATTTATTTCACCACTACAGGTAAGCTACATATGTTATGAGCTGTACAGAAAATGTTAATTAAATACATCGGCCAATTGCTCTGTCATAGCAATAGTTAATCATTACCTGTAGAAGAGGCCAAGCAACAGGCAAGGAAACATTGAAGTTGTTCTACTTTGGGCATCTCAGAGTTGTTTGAGCCCAGCAAAATCAAGCAGAAGAAATCAAGTGAAATTTTCCTAAACTTGTAAAGTTACATAGGAGTTGGAGTTTTTTGTTTTGTGGTTTGTGGTTTGGTGGGTTTTAAATTATTTGTTTATTTAAATAAAAACAAAAAAAAAAAAAAAAAAAAAAAACAAAATATAATAATTCTGCTTTTACTGGGAAGATTAAGTCAAATTCCATCCAGAATACTTAAATGGGAGAGTAGGGTAGGGATTATCTTTGCAAATTGACAGGAAATACTTTGCTATGACAGCCTTGCTGATGGAAGTCATCTGGCTCCTGCTTTGATCAGTTATATCTCCTCCTTTTAATACTTGATGTGAAAGACTGTTCTCACATAATACTAATAATGAATAATGGTATAATGCAGTATCACAGAAGACACTGTAATGAGACCATTCTGCAGGTGACTTGCCTTTAAGGAAAGATGTTTGTATTTCCACATCGGTTTTCCAAAATGATATAGGGAAAGAGTAGACAGACAGGAAGGACCTTTAAAATAAGGAATCTTGTCCCAGCCTCAATCACAAAAAAAATGTTTTGACTATTTTCCAAATCAGCGCCAGAGTGGTTTATAATTAGTATCTTGGCTGAAGTTCACTTGACATGTTGCTGGGAGATACTGACCAGTAGATTAAGAGTAGTTGTTTGAAAGTTTTCTGAGCTTCATGAAGAACACCATATTTACAAAGCACTTACCCAGTTTTTACTGTTGAATTCCTTATGGATGAGACAGCCCCGGTGTATTCTTTTAACGTCTTTGCCATCCAGCTCTGTAGGCCAGCCCACAACTAAATCTATTCTTAAATATTTTTGCTTCACGATCTTGAAATAGCATAAAAAAACCCCTTTTAGTTTCTGGGAGGGATTTCAGTGTTGGTATTTCTGTTGTGTAAGTGTACATAAGCACTAGAGGGTTGTTTTTTTTTTTAGTTAGTTAATGGAAAGTGTTTATCCTCGTGGTGCCATGTGTGGAGGAGAATGCCTTGGAGTTTTGCATGAGGTGGGTGAGTCACCAGCTGCGGAGGGATGTGCCAGAGGGATGTGCCTGAGGTCAGAGGAAGCTCTGTGCAGAGCAGTGTGTTTGACTTGTAGGGCAGAAGTTAGGTGCTGCCATTGCACCTACACCACAGCTGTGTGTAACTTCAGGAGCTGAAAAAGATTAAATTCATTTAATACTAAGGTGGTTGTTCCACTGTGAAGTAGACCTTGTTGCGCAGCAGGTAGTGATACTTTTGTATTGGTGCTTGCAGCCATAACCATGTTCACAAGTCATTAATATCCACTTTTTTGACAAGAATAACATATCTTGTCACTTACTAAGACATACCTTTTACCCCTGTGCCACTCTAGTTCTACTTTTGTCCTTCCATTTATTTAGATGTTTTGTTTTCCTCTTTTGATTGCTGCTGAAACTTCATGTCTCTTACGCTGCAGTTTTATCTGTAAATGCCTGATGTTCTTACTCAATAAGCATATCAAAGCAGAGACTCGTTGGAAGGGATGTTTCTGCTTTCTCAGCGCACCTTGACAAGCCCCAAGTCAGGGAACCCTCTCAAGAAATGGTTAAAAATAATAATGGGCTCTCTACTTCACAATTTTTCCTTCCCACCCTCTCTTTTTATGTGACACTTTAATTCTCAGTCCAGTTACACCAAGCTTTGCCTTTGGTCACTGTGGCTTGCAGAGCATCTTACCATCAAAGTTGTTAAGGATGTAACTTTGATCTCAAGGTAATACTTTCAGACATCCTGCAGACAACTGTCTCCTATCCTAACTAATGTTTTACTTAGAAAGTTCTGTGTTTATGAAATTCATTTTTAATTAGGTGCTCAGTATTTGGAAAAAAGTGAGTGATGTTTAAGTAAAATTATTCAGTGAACTGATGTTCACGGGAAGTGGCTGGTGAAATTTGAGCTATTGCTGTAGCTAACTGCATAAAATCTCGTGAAAATATGAATTGGCAAATTTGATAATGGAAGGCTAAAAATAAAAAGAGGCAGACACTTTGTGTGTAATAACTCTTTTTCCTATAAAGAGTTTGATTCCACTTGTCCTAGTCATCCAGTTAGCTGCTGCAAACTGACCATCTTTGCAATTACTCTGTTTGAATGTCGTATTTGGAGCTGAAAAGAATGGATTGAGCAAAACGTTTGGTTTAATTTTCAAAATTGGCAGGGAGTTTTAGTACTGTTATCAGTAATCTGTATTGAAAATACTTCTGGTAGTTCTGATGTTTTAATAGTGAATATAATAAATGAAAGGGAGTTTTACAGTCTCAACTATGGGGTGTTTTTTTCCCCTTCCCTTCTGAAGGGTATGTGACAGTAAAGTACTTAAATACCAGTTGGTTTGTGACTTGCTTGGTGGATTATAGTGTAACTCGTGGTCTTAGTAATTTACTTAATGATGATTCTACCTTTTGCTTAGTAATTAGATTTTCTTCTATGTAAGCATGTCAGACTAACTAAACAAAGATCTATTACTCTGAATGAGGGGGTCTTGACCTCACTTTTTCTAGTTCATGCTGATACATTGAAGTACCTACTCATCAAGTAAAAGTAGCTTTTCTTGCTCACTGGAACAACTGTATTGTCAAAACGTTTTTTTGACTTACCCCTCCATCTCCATGCTGCTAAAGAAATACAGGATCTTGCTAAAATATAAATGAATGTTGGGGACTTCTAGTAGGTTTATAGATTCAGATATTAGACAGGAAGGCTGCCTCTGGATGCACTGAGCAAGGACATGGACTGAGAAGTGCGTGGTAGGCACAGGGCTACGAGCCATGGTAATTTAAAAGCTCCCATTGTTTAACTGTTTCTGTTCGTTGGATGTTCTGCAAGTAACGGCGAGGGTATATGGCTGTCCTCAGCACATCAAACAGGCTCTACTTTTGGAGAGTAGAAGCATGTACTTGTATAGGTTATGCACTGCCTTTGGAATGCTTTTAGACAAATGGAAAGAAAAGTTTGTGAAATCCTTGCTCCCTTTAGAGAGAATTGGTATTCATTGAGATACTAATGTCAGATGAGTATAATTAAGCTGAAATCTTTGTACAAAAAGTATACTTTTTGGCTGAATGTCACTTAAAATGAAATACAGAATTTAAGGGTACTTTGGATCTGCAATTGTCGTACTGAACAGAGAATTTTTCATTGTTTAAGATCCAGCTATTCTGTACAAGATAAAAAGTGGGGGTAAAATGGCCATACAAGCATTTGAAGATACCTTCAGGATTGGGAGAGATACTTTTATTTGAAAGCAGTCTTTAAACTGCTTTCTAAAACTTAAAAACTGCTTAGAAATTAATGCCTTCATGGCAAAATATAATCATATTCTTAACACTTTAACATATGTTAAAATTGTGCAGATGGAATTGGGGGGTGGTGGTTCTGTAATACGCCGTCTATTTTAGTAGTAAACCTGTGGTTTACTGCTGAAAAATCTTCTTTATAATTGCCTAGGAACATGGTCAGATTTGTAGAGCAGGCCAGGAATTACTATGTCTTCCATATGTTGGTTTCACGTTTGAAAGTCTCCAGAACTGTGTTCCACCTACAGTGCTAATTTGATTTCTTTCTGTGCTCAGACTAGCATATCCTTTGCAAGATCTGAACTTCAGTCCCTTTTAAGTTAATTAGTTTTTGCACTTTGAAATGTAAAGGTTAATACAAATGCCAAATGTTGGTGATCTGTATTATACCCTGTAATGGGAAGGATGTAATAAGCGCTTGCCAGCTGTTTTATGTCTCTTTCAATTTACTGAATCCTGTAGTCTTGTCATCTATTTGCTTGCTATTTGTGGTACCTACTGTACAACATGATGAATCTAAATTTTCCCAAGCAATCGATGGTTGTATTTAATGAAGATATTGTTTCTATTTTCTTTAAGAATGTCAAGCTGTCAGCTGAAGTAGAACCATTTATTCCTCAGAAGAAGGGTCCAGAAACACTAATGATCCCAATGGCGCTTCCTAATGACAGTGGAGGAATTAATGGCATGGAACCAACTCCTATCCCTAGCTACCTGATCACTTGCTATCCATTTGTACAGGAAAACCAACCCAATAGGTAATAAATAGTTGTGTTCTTCATGAAAGATGATGTGGTTTTAAATGAGTTTAAACTTTTGGTAGACTTGAGAGGAGTCAGGGAGCATATTCATCCTGTTCACTTTATTTAATTTTGTGACTGTTCATGGGTGAGGGTGAAGTTTCTCTGTCCCAGATGTTTTCTACTTACTTCTGCGCCTCTACTTATCTCTGTTTGTACTCTTTGCAGCTTTTCTTGCCCTAGCTACAGAGATTTGGTACAAATTCTATGACTTCCCACTAAACCATTCCACCCAAGGCTCTGTCCAACCTGGCCTTGAACACCGCCAGCAATGGAGCATTCACAACTTCCCTGGTTTCTCAGCCCATCTTCATACGGGAGGTGCTCCAGTCCCCTGATCATCCTTGTGGCCCTCCTCTGGACTTGTTCCAACAGTTCCATGTCCTTTTTATGTCGAGAACACCAGAACTGCTCACAATACTCCAAGTGAGGTCTCACAAGAGCAGAGTAGAGGGGCAGGATCACCTCCCTCAACCTGCTGGTCATGTACCTCATGGCCGGGGGGTTGGAACTAGATGATCTTAAGGTCCTTTCCAACCCTAACTGTTCTATGATTCTATGATTCTGAATTCCTCACGAAGTCACCTGCTGTACTCTTGCATCTTCTAGGACAGTCAGTAGGTCTGTATCTGAATCTCTTATGCTGAAGCAAGGCTGCATGTGTCTAACTTGGATCCAGCCGTGGCAAAGCAGTATGCAACTGACACTTGTGTAGCTGTATCCAAGGTTGTCTTTTTAGCATAACAAGTTATATTTTCCTTAGGAACTCCTTTATTCTAACTCACATGCTCTTTATCCTTACCCAATGTGGTGTTCACTAAATGCACAACTTCAATATAAGTAGTCAACTCTGAAGGCGTAAACAATTATTGCTCTTTGGTTTTGAAAAATGTACTTAGTGTTTGCTTAGGACAGCACTTCAGCGCTGCTGTACTGGAATATGAAGAACAAAAGTAATACTTGGGAACTGCCTGTTGCTGATCTATAAAAGTATCCTGGACCTTTTCTTACTCTTTGTCTAGTATTCTGCCCTCTGCATTTTCCATGTAGATTTCCCGGTCTCTTGGGGATTTGAAGAGAGAGAGACTTGGGTTCATAGTTTCCAAGGGGATCTTCCAGTAGTATGCTATATCACAAATAAACACAGGAAGAAGTCTTTGTGCTTGGTTTCAGTAGTAAGGTCCTGTTTTCGTGTGTGCTGCTTAAGGCCTGCATTTTCATAGGAATTCTGAACAAAGGTGACTTGGCAACTTAACATACTTAAGTACTTGGCACTGTGTTGGCTAATGAATGACACCGTTCCATGTGTCTGCTAGCTTACCTTGTGTAAACTTGGGTATCTACTTCAATTATATTACTGAAATTGTAATGGGACCAAAGTACTTGTGAAAATAAATGCCTACATTTTATTTAATATTGGAAATTTACTAAACCTGTACACATGCAAGATCAACAAAGGTACTTGTCTTGCACTTGAATGTAAAGTGAGCTTGTGAATCAATTGATCAGCATCTTGAAGTCCTAATAAATTGAAGTTCAGTTATTAAAAGCTAAGAGCTCATGAAACGAATGAGTTGAGGTTGGTTGTTTTCTGGGGTTTTTTTAAGGAGATGGTAAAGATCGAGAGAGAGAGAAACTTACTGAGCAGTTGCCTTTCCTTTTGATTTTTACAGACAGTTTCCATTATACAACAATGACATCAGATGGCAGCAACCCAACCCAAATCCTGCAGGACCGTACCTTGCTTATCCTATAATATCTGCGCAACCTCCCGTTTCTACAGAATATACTTATTATCAGCTGATGCCAGCACCATGTGCTCAGGTCATGGGTTTCTATCATCCTTTCCCTACCCCTTATTCTGCACCCTTTCAACCAGCAAATGCTGTAAATACAGTTACTACAGAATGCACTGAGCGTCCCAACCCATCAGGCCAGGCCTTTCCGTTATCCAGTCAGCGGAGCAGAAGCAGCAACAGGGCACCAGTCATACAAAAAGTAAGTCTGTTTTTTAATAGGATAAGTAAAACTGTGTAGAGAAAATATCTTTGCCCAGGAAACATGCATCTTATTTCAGTAAAAACAGGTATGGCAGTAGTATCAATGGAGGGAAAGGTGGGCAGAAAAGCTAGGTATTAATGGGACAATAGCAAAATTCTTGGTAAAGTACTTGCTGAGTTTATAGAGCCTGCAAGTATAATGTGGGAAACTCCCACTGCCTCTTTGCTAGTTTGGTTTGAGCTTAGAATTACTTCATTAGAGAGCAAAGGAAGTTTGCCTATACTTTTTTAACCTTTTTTATGTATTTCCATATTATAAATCCCACTTCATTCAGAAAATATTGCCAATAAGAGATATTTTTAGTAATACTTCCCTTAATCTTTTTTGTCTTTAGACATGTGGCTTCTGTAGAGAGCATTAGAACTTTTAGTTGCCTTGTTTACAACTGTGAAATCAAATCATATGACTTGCGTGTGTGGCTAATCTTTTAAAACAGCAACAGCAGTTACAGATGCACATAAAAAATAAACGTCCTCCAGTGAAAAATGTTGCCACTCAGAAGGAGACCAGTTCTTCAGGTCCCGAGAACAGATCAAAGATTGTCTTGTTGGTTGATGCATCACAGCAAACAGGTAATGTTTTTTTTGTGTTCTGGGTGTACGAAATAGGTAGTACTACATGTCAGTCACCATCCTTCCTAAAAGAAGGTGGCTGTGGTTTAGATGTGGCTTTAAGAGAACTTTGTGAATCAAAAATGTAACGAAAACATGCTGGTAGTTGCAGAGACCTACTCAGTATGTCACACTACAACGTTGCAATGATATGGTACTTCTGCAGGGATTTTCTTTCCCCAGTCAAAAGTAGACCCTTCCTGAAAGAGTTGATTATTATTAATAGTTGTCTCTAGACATAATATGTTCAAATACAATGCTGGTTTTAATTTTCTTAGGAAATTGTTATGTGCAAAGGCTTTGGCTTTCCCTATTCTTTTAATATGTGTAGGTTTTTCATGTCCTTTAACAGTTCCTGCACAAGTAACTTATTTATTTTTTTCTTGCAGATTTCCCTTCAGATATAGCCAATAAGTCACTTTCTGAGAGTGCTTCTACAATGCTTTGGAAATCAAAAGGCAGGCGCAGAAGAACTTCTCACCCTGCTGCGGAGTCCTCTAGTGAGCAGGGCGCAAGTGAAGCAGACATTGACAGTGACAGTGGCTATTGTAGTCCTAAGCATGGCAATAACCAGGCTGCAGCCATGACTTCAAGAAATACAGATTCTTGTGCAATGAATGTATGTAATACGTAACTGAATAAATTAACTATATGTGTTTCCTAAAGACTAATAAAAACTACTAAAAACTTTTTTTCCCTTTTCAGGTTGTAGAACCATCAATAAGTACAAGTAAGTATTGTCTTAGCTCATGAGCTGTTTAAAATTTAGCTGGGTCACTTTTGTGTTTATTTTTCTTTACATTTTGCTAGGGATCATCTTTGACTCTTGATTGATGAGGTACTTCTGCAGATGTGTCTTTACTGTGATTTCCATGACCTCCATTAAGGCCCCAGTTATTTGTTGAGTGAACGAGTGTATAAGTAGCTATCGCTAATGGTTTGTCAACAGCTGCTTTTAAAGAATTAAAGAAAGCTGGAGACTCCAATGGAAGCATTCAGATAAAGCTGTGCTTCTGTTGTGTTTTATCCTCAAGCTTTCTTGCCCTGTGAGACTGCAGTTGCTAGGGTAGGAATAGAGTTGAAGACTTCTCATTCTCTATTTGAGAAGTACTGATACTTTTATAGAAGCTTTAAAGAAGTATGGTAATATGAACAAATATTTTTAGTCTGGTAGTAGGGGGTAGGGCTAGTGGCTGCTGTTGATGACTGGACCAAATCAGTACAAATGTCAGTATGAACCTGACAACTTCCTGATGATTGGTTGTTGGCAGTTTGAATGCCTGTAATCTGACTTTTCCATTAAGACTTCCTTAATTTTGCTAATGTCTAGATACAGCTACAGAAGTAAGTCTTGTCAGAGGAGAATTAGACTTTCTCAGAGAGCTTTATTTGTATCAAAATTGCGTTCCTGGCTCTGATGGCATGTGTATTGTTACAACATGTTCTGTCATACTAATTTTTTTCAATGATGGCACTTCTCTTTTTCAGCTGGTATAAGTTGGACTAATGTAAATTCCCAGGCAACTCAAAAAAAACCTTGGCTTGAAAAAACTCAGATGTTTTCTAGAGGTGGAAGACAAGCCGAGCAAAGAAATAGTGCGCAGGTATGTTGCTAATGGTTCTAAAATCTGAGCATTCAGTTTCTTGTCATATGCGAAAATAAGGAATTTTAAATGCATTATAGAATTAAAATGCAAAGAATAGTTAATGAAAATGGTGAATGAAAATTGTTGCAATTCAACCTAAAAGTCCAGTTGCACATTTTTACCTTGCATGTTTCTTCGCCTAGCACTATAGCATGCATATATATATATATACACATTTATACATATAAAAACAAAATTTCATGGTTTTGTCAATTTTCTACTTGTAGCCTGTTCTTTATATGTATCTACCTCGGAAGAATGTTGCGTATATGAAGTAATCTGTGAGATGGAGGCAGTGTAGGTGTAGAAAAGTTGCTTCAATTTTTGACCTGTTCACACTTAAAAAGGGAAAAAAAACCCAACCCTCCCTCAAACTTGCTAAAGAGAGATTCTGATGTAAGGGGCGGGGGGGGAGGGAGGTGATGTGCAGAGGGGGACAGAGAAGAGGCTGAAACATCTGCCTCTGCCTTTGCTTAAACATAAGTTTTGCTTGAATTCAGTTACTGCAGACAAGAATAGCTGAGGTTGAAGTGGGAGCTTTGTTATAGATGTGTCTGTATGCTCAGATGTGTGTGAGCTGGCTTGCCTTGCTTAGTTTTTAAGATGCACCTGTTCATTTGTCTAGAATCTTTCCATTGGTATCCATGGGTTTATTCTGTAAAGAAGCTCGATGCTCATATCGGGCAGTGTAGCAGCTCGGAATCCTTTTATAATCTCTAGTCAAGTCAGCTGCTTTTAGAACCACTATTTGTCATTTGTGGAACTGGGAGAGTAGGAAGAACCAGATTTCCTTTCATCTAGTTATAGTTCAGACTCTAAGTCTGGCAGTTTAGATATTTAAGAGCAAAGCAGGCACAGAGTTTTAAATTAGGTTTCCCTGGCCAAATTCATTGTACCTCAAGGCAGAATTGCTCTAGAAACTATTTTCCTTTGAAATGAAATTTTAACTTGATCTATAGGACATTTTCTTCAGAAATGCATTAGTATGAAAGATCCAGAACTTGAGATTCAAATAATGCTTTGCTTTCAGCCAACCAGTCTTGCTCATGGGGTACCACCAGCCTTTCATGTAATAAGCAGAAGAATGTTTATACTACAGAGGTCTCTTGTACTTAGAGATCTCTGTGCCTGTACTTTGGCCTGAACATTGGCCTGGCAATAATTGTAAGCAGAACAGTTTTATAGTGGGAGATAGTTCTTTTGATCATGGTTACAGACCATTCCTCAAGCTTAGTGTCCGAGTTACATACTCACTAGCAGCTCTTGTGGTTTTCTTCATGTTTGGCCAAAGAGACCTTTTGTGTTTTGTTTTGTATTTAATTGGAAATTTAGAGGTGAATGTATCCTGATGCTGCATGTGACCTGGGAGGTGGGAATAATCTGGTACTACCTGTAGAATGTATTAGTACAGGTTTTAAAGCAACAACAAATCCCAAAACAACAACAGAAATACCCCAGGAGAACACAAAAGCACAGCTTATGAAGTCAAATTCTGTCAAAACTATGTCACCTTAGTTGATGATTGGCAGACATGAGAGCCTTGTATTCATGTACCCACACCGTGAAAATTGCAATTGCAAAATGCCAATTCTGTTCATTATTTTCAGTCTGGATTCAGATGCAGAGACCACAGCACATCTTCAGAAAGAAGGCAGAATTTGCAGAAACGGCATGAAAAGCCTCCAACTACAAGCCAGTCGAGCAGAACAGAGCAGAGTCCTGAACCTCTGTATTTTGAGGTAGTGTTGTATGAAAACTGTTTCAGTGCTATAGTGGTGCAAGCTGTGGAATAAGTGATGTTTCCCCCTAATTGGGATTGGATTTCTTTAGTTTAAAACATTTTTCTTCTTAAAAAAAAAAAAATACAAAAATTATGTTATTTTTTTAATTATTTTTATGTCACTTTTAAGCCCTTCTAGCTTACGTGGGGCTTCAGGATTCAATTCATTCTTGTAACTTCAGCTGTTTCAACTGATGCTTTTCATGTGACTTTTGGTTCTGTTCTCTTTGTTCTTGTGTATTGTTTAGGATGAAGATGAATTTCCAGAGCTGAATAGTGACAATGGCAGCAGTAAAAGTGGTCGCATCCAGCAAAATATTTCACCCAAAGTAGTAAGTAATTATTCATTTTGCAAAACATTTCTAGGTTAAGTAATTTTGAGACTACTTCATATGTGTAATTTCTTCATCAATCTCCACTACTGTGCTTAATGCAGTAACTGGGCTCTTCTTGGAGTATTTGTGTTGCCAGCTTTGGATGCTAAAGAAATGCCAATTAAAGTAAGTGGTGCAGAGAACCCATCCTTAGAAAAACACAGCTGGATTTTTGTCTGTTAATGGGATTAACAAGTGAAGCTCTAAGATAAATAGACACTTGGTATCATAAACTATCACAAGTTAGAAGCAACTGATAAGGATCATTGAGTCTAGCTCCCAGCTTCTCCATCTCACTGGTTTCTGACAAGTTTTGTGCTTTTTGAAGTCATGTGCTAAATTTTGTGTGAACAGTAGGTGCAACAGGTTTTTTGAGGTTAAGATTAGTTTTGAGGATTATCAAACTCTTTGTGTTAATACGTAAACTATATCCTGGTTATTCTTCGTGACTCAAATGGCTTGTGTTCAGACTGATCCTTTGATGCAGACTTTGCTTGAAACTGCTCAATCTACCAGTATGTAGTAATGGTGTCAGTTTTTCAAAATAGCTACAGTTTGTGTAGTTTGTTTTGAAATGAAAATAAACTGAACTTTAGTTGTTTCAAGGCTGTAGAAACAGGTTTTTTAAAAGATAGTCTTTTAATATCTGATCTACGTAAATGTTTTTGTTGCAGGACCATACATTCAGGTTACTTAATCTTTGCAGGAGGGGGTGAGAACACTCCCTTATTTAGCGATCAGACTAGAAAACCTTCTGAAGGCATAATGAAGATAAATATAGTAGTGGTTTTGTTAAAAATGAAATACACGAGTTTCTAGCTCTGTTAACTTACTGTGTCATTTTGCTGTATTTAATTGGGATGTCATACTAGTGACCAAAGCACTGAAATGGTTCATTTGGTTTCTGGAGTGCCACATTTCCCATGGTCTTTAGAGAAAAGTCTTTTAATTGTGTTTTTTCTTGCATTTTGTTCAAAATCCTAGTTGGATGATCTGCCAGAGAATTCTCCAATCAATATAGTCCAAACTCCAATTCCCATCACAACCTCTGTACCAAAGCGTGCAAAAAGTCAGAAGAAGAAGGCCTTGGCAGCAGCACTTGCAACAGCTCAAGAGTATTCAGAGATAAGCATGGAACAGAAAAAACTTCAAGTGAGTAGCACACCTCCACCTCCCCAGCAGTTGGTAAAGAGGTGTATCAGTTAGATGTTGCTCTTCTTTATTCTGTAATGGCAAGATTCTCCTTGTAAAGAATGTTTTGCAGGAACTATTTCTTTGTATTTATCAGCGTATGATCTTTGTTACAGGAGGCTCTATCAAAAGCAGCTGGAAAGAAGAGCAAGACCCCTGTCCAGTTAGATTTGGGGGACATGTTAGCAGCTCTTGAAAAGCAGCAGCAAGCAATGAAAGCTCGTCAGATCACCAACACCAGGCCTCTCTCATACACAGGTATTTCTCATCTGCCTGACCATGGCTGAGTGTATTTTGTGATAATATAAACGTGATGGATCTGAGCATCTTAAATATGGGTTGAGTTGGTTTTGTCAAGTTTTCTTTTTTGAATATAAACATAACAAAAACCTGGGAAGACTTTCTTGATGTGTTCTCAAAGTTCACCTGTGCTGTCTTCCTCTGAGCTGCAGTATGCAGAGGTGAAAGTCCATGTATAATTGAGGACAAACTGCTCCTAAGACCTACTATTCAAAACTCAGGATTCATGTCTTGATTGTAAATCAGTGCTAAGATGAATATGAGAAGAATTGTATTAGGTCAAACCAAACAATTACCACAGATATTACAAAATTCTTTTGGAAAGCAGCTTAGTGAGGATATCAGTGACTGATACAGCAGGATACCTCTCCAGGGTATTCTTCCACCTGTACTGATCATAATTCAAGGCCTCCTGACCCAAGGCTTTCTAAAGCCAAATTTGTTCCTTAATCTGTCCATCATGTCTATTACTTATATCACATGCTTTACTGTCTATAAGGTCTGATGGCAGTGAATGCCTTAAACTTACCACATGGTGTGTGGAGATGCCTTTTCCTTTTCTGTTTTTGATGGTTTTTGTGGAGGTGGAGGTCAGGGTCAGGTTGGTTTGTGCCCCACTTGCAGTTTCGTTAGCTTTCATAGCCTCTCTATTGCAAAGACTGAAAAATCATTCCCTGCTGTCCTGATTTCTGAAGGTCTGTCATATCTTTCGTAGTCTGAAGAGTCCTGGTCTACTTATTCTGTTGTGGAAGCATGTGTTCCATATTGCTTTCTTTGTACCTTCTTGTAGTTCTGTTGTATCCTTTTGAAAATAAAGGAAGATCAGACGTGCACAGAATACTAAGTTATAGTTCCATCATGAATATATGCAGTGGTTTACTTAGGCTTTTTCTTTTTTCCTCTATTTCTTTTTCAACACTTAACATTAAATTAACTTTTGTAATGTTTGCTGCTGAATAGAGTTGACATTTTTGTAGTTACCTATTATAACCCATGAATCTCATTCCTGAGCAGTAATGTGTAGCCTAGAGTCCATTGTTATGGCCTTAGTTACCATTTTCCTTCTTGTGTGTTGCTTCATTTACCTGCTTTGAATTTCAGCTGTGTTCAAACATTAGTTCATGTTGTCAAGGTTTTGTCAAACAAAGTTCAGCAAAGAACAGTTGGCATTTCCATTGGAGTCTGTTTGGTTTATTCTTTCCTGCAGAACATATACTAACTACATGCTTCACTCTGTTTTGTCCTGTCGACTAATCAAGTCTTTGACAACTAAAACTCAATGTTTGGATAAATATTTGCAAATTATCTTGCTATTAAAATCTTACTAATAGAACTCATTTAAGAGAGATCCCTTACCAATGAAGTAGTTCGTTTCCTGGAATCCATAGCTTCCTAAAACATGAGGCTAAGTTTGAAGAAAGCTTAAAACCATCTGGGAGCAACAATATCTGATGATGTAATTTTCCTGTCATTATGAGCTGCTTTTGTCCAAGGAAGGAAAATGTACTTTGAGAATTCATCAGTGGAAGTACTGAAAACAGTGTTAAAATGAAGCTGACATGTCTTTTGGTGAAATTAACATCTTTCTTGTATTTAGTTGGCAGTGCTGCTCCCTTTCATACCAAAGAATCCACCAACAGAAAGTCCTTAACAAAAGGGCAGCCATCAATGGGTTGCCTTAATCCTTTGGATTCAACTGCTCCAAAGGTGAAAAGAGGAAAAGAAAGGGAGATTGCAAAACTGAAACGCCCTACAGCACTTAAAAAGGTAAATATGTCAACTGGAGGGTGTCTTGATCCGCACTCAGACTTCAAAAATAACTGGTATTTCCTTACTTGAGGACTCATGACTGTGAGCATTGGGTAACGGAGTTGTGAGCTTCTACCTCCTAGTTCCTGTTACACCAGTATCCTGTCCTTTGGATGTAGGCATGCAACATAACTTTCATATTCCCATAATTAGCTGTAGATGGTTCAAATCTATCTCAACACAGATTGCAAGGGCTTTTTTTTTCCACTGTAAGCACTAGGACATATGGGAGGGTTTGCAGTTTTTTCATGTTGTACCCTAGCTTGTAGTGCAGTATAGTATGCTAACCTCACGTTTTCCTTCTCTGGTTTTAGGGATTATTTTATGAGTAAAGTTCAGAAATGATTGGCTGTGCACATGTATGTATGTGCACATGTAAAGTAGGTATGTACACAGAATACACAATGTATGGAAATCAGAAGGGAAAAATGAAAGCCTTTTTTAACCACCACATTTCTTATCAAGATCACTTTATGATACAGGCAGTTACAACTGATAAAGCTGTGCCTGTACAAAGGCTGGCTTTGGCTAAGCTGCTTCTCTCCCTGCCTCCCTAGCTCTCTGTTGTCAATACCTTTATGTTGTTATTTATCATAGTAATACGGATTTATCCATGGCTACTTACTTTTGCACTGTCTTTTCTTGTATAGAAAGGATTTTCTGTGTTCTGGTGCTTCACAAAGATGACTGGTATTCTTGCATAAGGTTTCTATACAGGAGTGGGAATGAAGGAATTGTTAATGAGAGTGTTATGTGTCAGAAAAATTGGGAAAGTAGTTAATATTACAATGAATTGTTGAAAGCACTATTTATGTAGAAGTATGAGTATTGTGTAGATGATGTGTAGAATACTGAAATGAAATAGTGTTTGTGATCAGAGAGGGAATTGAAATGATTTCAGGGTTTCCTATGCTGGCATGAGTAGGAAAGTTCAAAACAAGTTGTTTATTTTGTGTTGCATTCAAGCAAAAAGACATTTTTCTTCAGTTATCTCCAGTTTTCAGATGCTGATAGCTGTTGGTTTTGTTCCTAGATCATTTTGAAAGAGAGAGAAGAGAAGAAAGGCCGTTTGTCATCTGACCACAGCCTGTTGGGATCTGATGAGCCAAAAGAGGTTCATATAAATGTGACTGCTGATCAGTCTCAAGAGCTGGCCTCTCAAGAAGGTTGGTCTCTTATCTCTCTAGCTCCCCTTTCCTCCCCCCCAAATGCACTAAATGGCTTATTTCAATATTTTCTTTTTTTTTTTTATGCAACACAGTTTATTGATGTTAACTTTTTTAATATTATTAAATACTAGAAGTCAGAACACTCTTCTAAAATGCCTCGTCTGTCCCTCAGTTGTGGAAGGTTGAGCGCAGTATGGGTTCTAAGTACGTAATCTCCATACAGACTTTTAATTCATTCCTCTTCAGTGGATGTTCTCAACATGTCAGAGTTCCTGGCGTTTTTTATAAGCAGGCAAAATGCGACATGTTGTCAACTGTGCTGTGTTGATCACAGTGGCTTATAATAATGAGCAGACTGGAAGTTTTCCAGATACAGAAGTTGCAAACTGTAAATAAGGTTTAACAGTCTTTTTAAATAGTCTTGTCAGTCAACTGTAGTGTCTGGATCACTGATTTGTAGCAACAGCTCTGAGCAACTGGGAAATCCCAGGGACTTTTTTGACATATTTGGGCAGGGAGGAGGCATCTGTCAGGATTCCAGATGTACTTCTTCACAACTTTTCTTCTGAGTAACCTGCCTGACTGAAGTGTGAAAAGCTTAAATATTCTAGGAATAAGTTAGCTAAATATTAGATATATTTAAATAGTACAGAAATATTGGAAGAGGTTGTATTTAGGCAACCTTTCCCTTCTGTTCTGTCAGTTTCCTGAACTAAGCTTTGGAAATTTTAAATGAATAATCAAATATTGTGTATTTATCCAACCCATGCTGAATGTTGGGTATGTGCTTGTTTTGACCTGATCCCCCCCCTTGTCCCCACTCCAGGGAAGAACAGTATTTAGTTTTTCAGAACATAATTTGGGAAAGGCAAGGGAGCAATCCAGAAGTATGATGCTGTTTCTTTTATATGAAAATGTCTTTACCTTTTATAATGTTTCACAATTGTCTTTCAGAAACTGGACTCAGCATGACTAGTGATACTTCGCTTTCACCCGCAAGTCAGAATTCTCCGTACTGCATGACCCCAGTGTCACAAGGTTCCCCTGCTAGTTCTGGAATAGGCAGTCCGATGGCATCTTCCGCAATAACCAAAATTCACAGCAAGAGATTCAGAGAGTAAGAGTTTTACATTATTAAAATAAATTCAAGGCTTGTGCTTCAGTCATCTTTGTCTTTTAAGTGTGGATAGCTTTAGCAGACTTAGGAGGAGTTTAATGAACGTAACCTAACCTTTCATCAATAGAAGTTTTTGTAAGTATTCTTTTTTTGCCATAGGTGGATTGCTCTGTGCAGGTGTATACATACACAAATGTGTGTGTATGTGTGCGTACACATCTGCATGTTGGACTACTTTGGTTGCTGCAACAAATAAGCTAGGTGGAAGTATTCTGCAAGAAATTTTTTTTGAAGGAGGGCTACATACACTTTGGATGGGATGGAGTACTTATGAATGCTGAAAATATTGTAATAGTCACTCTTACTATATTACTGCTTTTTCCTTAATTTGTCCTTATAGAGAACCAAATTAAGAAATTGTGGCTTATGGTACCTAGTGTATAGTGTTTTGGTATTTTTTTTTAATGCTCTTTTTGACTGACCTCTTGAGGTGAGGGATGTTAGTGGAAATACAAATTTTCCTGGACGAATTTTTCTTACAATATACAGCCTGCTGTCTTAAATCCTTTTAATAACTTTAATAGCAGTTTAGTAACTGTTCCAAGGAAGTAAAATTACTTGGTAAAAGAAAACGCTCAGTGCAGCAGTATTGATTATGTGCTATGCTAATATTGGATATGTTTTGAATTGACAGATACTGTAACCAAGTGCTAAGTAAGGAAATAGATGAGTGTGTGACTCTCCTGTTGCAAGAGCTTGTCAGCTTCCAAGAACGTATTTATCAAAAGGATCCCATGAGAGCCAAAGCAAGGAGAAGACTTGTTATGGGGTTGCGTGAGGTTACTAAGCATATGAAGCTAAATAAGATCAAGTGTGTAATCATATCTCCCAACTGTGAGAAAATCCAGTCAAAAGGTATAAATGATAAAAATAAGTGGTGTATTTAACTGTTTACAGTTTTCTTATGCTGATCAGCATGGTTTAAACATTTTTTAGTTACTATGTATGATATAACACCCAGAATCAATTGTGTAATTGCCACTCCACATTAATTCTCTTCTACTTAATTCTGGAAGAAACTTGTTCATGAGAGGTGAAAAGGTAAAAGAAAAATAGGTATTATAACAAATACAATAGACTTCAATTTTATTCTGTTCAGTCTTTGATATAGCTAGAGTTCTGAGCTTTGGATGTTCTTAAGGAGGATTCCTTGAGAGGAACATGAATTGTTTAGTTAGCCAACCAACACGTTTTGCTACAGCTGGAAATGTAGGTAGAGGCATTCTGAGACAGTAGAATAGCAAAGCTCTTTTCAAGAAAAGAGCTGTGAAAAAGGACTAATAGAGAATAGAGAATGTTGCCTTGATCTATACTGATTATACTTGAAATGTACAGTTTGTTATCCTGTAGGACAGAGTAGCTGGTGATTGTATGTACTGAAGTTTTGCTGACCAGTTGCAGTTAAAATGGGATAGTATTGTGTAGTGCCATACTATGACTTTAACTAACGAGGTATGTATTTATAATTGCTTTCTCCAAGGTGGACTGGATGAGGCTCTATATAATGTTATAGCCATGGCACGGGAACAAGAAATTCCTTTTGTCTTTGCTCTTGGCCGTAAAGCTCTTGGGCGTTGTGTGAACAAGCTGGTTCCTGTTAGCGTAGTGGGTATCTTCAACTACTCTGGTGCTGAGGTGAGTAAATCCATTCATGTAAATGGCTAGAGCAAACAGTTATGTGCCTTTAAGAATTTATTTGGCGTAGAGAGACCACCTAACTAATGCACTTTTGATAATGGCCCTGACCTGACCTATATGTGTGTCCTTCTTTGGAAGGTGGTATTTACAGAACAGAGACACTGTTGAAGTACTTCAGGTGCAACATCTTTGTAGCTTTCAGATAGATTAAAATGCCATCTGAAACTCTCTGGAAGGCTTTAATTTATAAAAATAAAAATAAATCCAGTGTCTTTTATATTTCCTCAAAGCTGCATAAACACAGGGTGGTATTTTTATTTAATACATAGAATAATTTGTACTTGAAGTAAAGGTATTTGGTACTAATGAGCTTAAGGCTTGCAGTGTGGTATACCTCTGACTAAGGAGTAATTTGAAGTGGAAGTTATTAGTAAGAACTACTGCTTATAAAAACTGCCTTTGTACTTAGGACCTGTTTAATAAGCTGGTATCACTGACTGAAGAGGCCAGAAAAGCATACAGAGACATGGTTGCTGCAATGGAACAGGAGCAGGCAGAAGAAGCCTTAAAGAATGTCAAGAAGGCACCTCATCACATGGGCCATTCTCGTAACCCTTCTGCAGCAAGTGCTATCTCATTCTGTAGTGTTATTTCTGAACCCATATCTGAAGTGAATGAGAAAGAATATGGTAAGTGTGTTAAAACTTACTTTTGTAACTAGAAGCTGGAATTTTCCAAATGATGCTTATTGCAAACTGTAGCCAAAAATACAGTATTTCTTCATAAATTACAGTGTTCTGCAATTTTCAGGGATAAGAGAAAATGGGTTACACTTCAGGGACTTCTGTAAGCAATTTTTTTCTCTGAACTGTATAAAAATAGTAATTCAAATTTGTAATCCTCAGAAGTGTTAGTTACCTAACTTGCATCAGTGGAGGTGGCTTCTCCAGTTTTATTGAACTGGTGTAGAACTGGTACTAAATGCAGAATTATTACATGATTGAGGAAAAACTAATGACAGACGGTAAGAACTAAATTGTTGAGGTCTCTGAAGATAGGGTATTTAGCTAAATTGTTGAAATATGAGATGGTAGTGAGTGATTCTAGTGTGAGCAAAAGGCAGATTTATTTAACCAGTTGCTTAAGCCCAGATAACAGGGGATAAAAAGGAGAATGCTTAATTGAAGTCAAACAACCTCTTTTTTTTTTTTTCCAGTCTTATGGTGTATTAAAAAGAAAATTATCTTGGGTTTAATTAATTCTTTTGTGGTGTCTTAGGCTGATTTGTTAAGAGTTTTTCAGAAAATCCTTAAGCAGATAACTTAATTCTGTAGCAGTTTTCTGGGTTTAAATTACATTTGAGAGTAACCTCCTTGACCACGCTCACTGATAACATCCGGTGCTTCCACAGTTTTCACAGGAAACTGAGTGCACAAACTTTCAACTTCGTAATGTCTGGTTAAGGATACTGTGAAAACCTAGTTATTCACAGCTCTTTCTGTAATCTATTTCTCTTCTTCCTTTTTCTAATAGAAATTTTTCTTGCAAGCATAGAATAATATTCAAATCATTAGCTTTTACTGCTACTTAAACAATTCTGGGGTGTTCAGGGAACATTCTTTTTTGATAGAATTAATGTTTTCTATTTAAACTTCTTTTGAAACTTGTAGAAACAAACTGGAGAAATATGGTGGAAACATCTGATGGATTAGAAACCTCTGAAAATGAGAGAGAATCCTCATGTAAGACTGTGGTAACAGAAAAAGCTGGTAATGGTCAAATTGAAAAAGCCACTGTTAATAAACAACCACCTTTGGCTACAACTGGCACTACCTCAGCAACAAATCATGGGAAAGCCACACCAGGTGACAAAGATGAGGTGAAACCAGATGATAATCTGGAATGGGCCTCACAGCAGAGTACAGAAACAGGATCACTGGATGGCAGCTGCCGAGATCTTTTGAATTCTTCCATGACCAGTACCACCAGTACTCTTGTACCAGGAATGCTAGAAGAGGAGGAAGAGGAGGAGGAAGATGATGAGGAGGATTATGCCCATGAACCAATCTCTGCAGAGGTTCAGCTTAACAGCAGAATTGAATCTTGGGTTTCAGAGACCCAGAGAACTATGGAGACTCTTCAGCTTGGGAAGACCCTTAGTGGTGCTGAAGACAACACAGAACAAAGTGAAGAGGAAGAATTAGAGACTTCTGAGCAGGCTGATCCAGTCACTGATGGTGAGGAATGGACAAATGATAAGCACGCAAGCACCACTCAACATAAACCCACAATTTGCAGTTCTTTGAATAAAGAACACGCAGATTCCATCTATATGCCGTAAAAAATAAGCAGGAACTCAGGAACTTTTTAGAAATAATATTGAAACTAACTGTTGTAAAGGTTGCAGCCATTATTTCATATGCTTCATCTCAACATTTTGCACTGTTAAACATTTAATATATGTATTTAATTCACAACAGTATTTTTGTAGTTGTCTCTTACTTGATTTAAAAACAAATTTAGCTTTTAATCAGTATCTTTTTCCCAGAATAGAAACTGTGTGGAAAATTTGTCAGTAAGTATTCATGTGATCTTTTGTAAAAGGAAACATCTTGTAACTGATCAGTTTTAAGCAATATTTGTTAAGATGTGACCATTTAGCTCATTTTCACACAGATAACCTATGTTAAGACTGACAAATGACCAACCCTTTACATTGGTGTTACGCTGTTATGCCAGGCACATCAGTGTATTTGGCTGTGATTTTCTGGCTCCATCTAGAAGTAAAATTTTAGTTTTCTTCAAAGAAAAGCTGTAAAACTCCCATTTGCAGTCTTAATGAAAAGTAAATAGTAGAGAAATCTATGCATGATTCTTATGCCAAGATGTAGCTTTTTAGTTGGCCTCGGTGAATGAATCATTAAAAAGCTGATGATAGTTGAGATGGTTGCAATAAGCTACAACAGCTTTGATTCCAGAAAAACTTTAAACCAGAGGGATATAATTAATATTTTGGGTTGTGGGTTTTGTGTGGTGGTTTTGTTTTGTGTTGTTTTGGTTTTTTTCAAGGTGAAAATACGGCATAAAAAAACAGCAAAGAAAACGAAAATTCCTTTTTTCTCTCCACAGTTGCTGTCTGCCAAACCACACAAAGTGAATCACTAACCATAACCTCTGTCCACAGCTCTTAGTAAACTGATGACTTCCTCTTGCTTCTGTCACTTACCTCAGAAATGCTGTTTTGCATATTGTAACCTACATAACACTGCAAAAAGCAAGAATAATCCTTTAGCAGCAAGTGTGAACAGTGTGGTGGCTCAGTGTATCTACATGTTCAACTGCATGCTCCGATCTTGGCCACCCCTGCGTTGACTTCAGGATGTATCTTAACAATTCTCACTCAAAATGTGACCTCTCTTTGTTCTTGCAGTTGTAGCAGCTTCGGGAGTTGATCTCTAGAGTAGAAAAGGAAGTAGTTTTTCAGGAAAGGAGGAAGTGCCCTGTAGTATGGGGAGGTATTTCAGTGGTTCTGAGGTAAAAGAAAAAAAATATGCCCTCTCTGAAGCATATGTGTTGCTGGGGAATTGTTCCATGTTTTGTTCTGAATATTTAAGCAAAATCCATTAACTAATAACGAACTCATTTTGGATTGAAGATGGAGTATGTGTCTAAACATCGCATGTGAGGAATATGTTTTCCATTTCTGTCTTATATTGGCAAGGGAAGTACTGAAACTGCCAGCAGCAGGAGCTTCACTACACGAGTAGCCAAAGAGTAACTCACATGAATAACACTTCTATAGTAAATGTATGTTTCTTTTAATTTCACTTTGTTTTTCTTGATCACTTGTATCAAAATGCATAAAAATCCTCTGGGTAGGCTGAAAAAAAAAAAAGAAAACCCACAAGAAGTGGATAGCTTAGTTAGGTATTTAGTCCACACATTAATATGGGACCAACGCTTATAGCACTAGTGATGCTGGCATTTTAAGTTGCACTGAGAAAATAAGACTCCAGGTTTAGAAATCATCTACCCCTGGGTTTTTTGAATGCTAATGAGTATAATGGAAACTGTGTGTATTATGTAAATAATGCTTTGATAGGCATAGCAAATGCTATGTAGATAAGCAGTACAGAGAGCTGCTAGGACAACTGGCTGTTCTGTCACGTTCTTAGTTCCTTAATGTAATCTTCCTAGATGTTAAATGGCATTTTGTAGGAAAACAAAGACTAAGGGATGATGCCTCCTGAATGTTAAACCTTTTACTATATGTAAAATGGCAGATTTCTGCCGTCTTATGTTTTGAAAGAGTTTTTGCTTTAGGAAATGATAAGTGTTTGAACTGCTGACAAGCAAAACTTGCCCTTGGATGTGTAAGCACATCTCGACCCCCGCCAAGATCCATGTGTACACTGAGGGCAAAACTTCACCAGAACATCAAAAAAACAAAGGTGTTTGTAATTTTTCCTTCTGCTTTTTCAGTACCAGTGATTCAAATAACTTTTGATCTTGAAGTATGAACATCAAAGGCGCATCTTTTTATATGTCTTTTCTGAACTTGGACTGTCATTTTAAAATTTTCTGATGTTTGTATCAAAGAAGTCTTGTAATATTCAGCCCACTATTTAACTGCAGTTTTGCTACAGGTTTAATAGAGTTCTTGAAGGTGATACAGCACTTCTAACATCTCTCAATTTGCCAGCAAATAAGGAACTAGTCTCTTTTTCAAATGTGGCAGATCACCCTTAGAGGAGCAAACTGAAACTGAGTACAGGAAACTGGTTTTAGTGCTTCCTTGTGATAAGCTGGGAATGAGCAATAACTCTGAGAATGAAATTGCAATTCCTTTGGGAGTGATCCATTTGCATCTAAAATTAGGGAAGTTCCTTGCCACTTGAAGCACTTGAAGAGAGCATCTCACTGTGGTAATTTTGATTGTTATCACCAGAATTTAGAAAGAAAGTATACAAATGTTTTACAATACCTTGATTTTTTTTTTTTACAAGTAGCTGAATTTCTATTTCAGTATAAAGGTGTGCAGTGTACTCTACAGGTTGTTACTGTCCCCAGGAGAAGCTGGTTCTGTAGTTACTGGTGTATAGATATTTTTGTTGTGAAAATGATTATTCGGAAAACAAATCTACTTTTCTTAAGACATTCTTTATAGGAATTATTTCACCACTTAATTTATCTGGTAAAATCCAAACTAATGTATCTGTGATAGGGGTAGGGATTTTTAAATCTGGTAGAGATGTCTGTGTATACAGCCTATTTATATGAATGCTTTCAGTATCTTTGTCAAAGTAAGTGGATTACAAAGATGTAAAAGGGAAAAATCTGAAGAACTTTGTCCTTAGGGTGGACCAAGTAACAATGTCCGAATACGGCTAGGGACCTGATCCTGCAAACACATGCTTACGAGCATTAGTTCCACAGGCTTAAATCAGTGGCCTGTTTATCTGTTTAAGTTGTGTGCAGGTAGTTGTAAGACTGAAGTTGAACAGTGACAGAGGGTATTGACCTGTGTTTTAAAAACTTATTATAGAAAATGTTCAGTAATGCACTTGTTGGTGTTCTTCTGGTGAAGATAAAAGGTGTCTTTATGCTTATTTGGGTGGGTGGGAGCTTACACAATGTGATTCTGTCCAGATCTTTAACGCAGGCTTCAATTTTAATGTTACTTTAAATACCTATGTAAAAAGTATTATTGTTTGAAAAGCTGCTGTTTGCTGAACTGTCGTTAAGTATTTCCTGTGAAGTTGTGCCAACTAATGAAACTTTACTGAGCTGATGTCAGTGTTAGCCATTTAAAAATTGGACATGACAATTTGTTAATGAAACAAAAACCAGCAGAAGTAAGCCATAGAAACACGTAACGTGGGTCTGCTACCCACCCTGCCACACATAAGGAAGTACAAGAATGTCAGACCCAAAACTTCCTCGCCAATGAATGATAAAGCTGAAAGTCAAAACCCAGTTGGCACAGCCCACCTTCTAAATGTTGATAAATAGTTCATATATTTTACTTTTAAATAGATTCTACTAAGTAAAGCTGTTTAATCTTTAATGTCTTAAAATTTATAGTAATATTTAGGTTAAAGCAGTAGAAAAATCATTATGAAATACAACATGAAGGGTTTTGTTCCATTTCTTTTTTGCTGTATGAAGGATAATTGTTCTGTCTACCATACTTTTTGGAGTAATAACAGCTTTTTTGCACTATGTAAATACTAGTGGGGAATTCTTCCATAACTAATAAAAATGATTGTAGAAATTTACAGCTTTATTATTGTGATACGTTTGTTCACAACTGCTTTACCCTGAGTTTGTTTGCAGATGCTGCCCTGGCATTGCAGGAGGTGAAGGTCTGTGTTACACTGTACTTGGCCACATGGTGGAGAAGCCATGTGGGGGCTTCTCCCCTCTGCCCCAGCTCAGGGAGCTGAGCCCTCTGGTCACCCAGACTGAGTGGTGACTGCCAGGGAGGCTGAAGAGGACAATGGGGTTAGCAGAGTGTTTCTCATGTTATAGAGCCCGATCCCTTTTGTCACACACCATCTCAGTGATGACCGGAAAAATACAGAAAAACCTTACTCTTCTTCAAAGACCATAAGGCTGAACTAGGCCCACAGTGTTTTACTGTGAGGGTGGTGAGGTGCTGGCACAGGTTGCCCAGAGAAGCTATGGCTGTCCCATCCCTGGCAGTGTTCAAGGCCAGGCTCAAAGGGGCTTGGAGCAACCCGGTCTACCGGAAGGTGTCCCAGCCTGTGTCAGTGCATTTGGAGCTAGGTGTGAGCTTAAAGGTCTCATCTAACACAAACCTGGCTGTGATTCTGTTGAATTGGAAAGAACATTTTACTTAAGAGCAAGTGAGCAGGAAAAACCACAGGCACCTCCAAAAACTAGAATTTCTTGCATGCTGCTAATATACAGGAGTGCAAGTTGACCTGCCTTTGTTGTTATCCTGATGGATGAAGTCACCTTTGGAAAATAACATGAAGTTCTCAGCATGTTGTCCCCTGTTCTCTAGTGACTCACTGGTAACTGCTTACGCTTCCGTGGCTCTAGTAACAGTGTCATTAACTGGTTTTGCAACTCCCACGTGTGAGAATATTTGGAGCAATTCATAAAGGATACAGCTTCATCCTGTAATTTTGAATTTTCTATTTATGTGCCTTAACTTCATGTTTCAGTTCTGCTATTGCAGTTGTCTTCTGCTGAAAGTGCTTCTGTTACAAGCCTTATACTTCTGTTATAAACCTTACTTTTTATCACTTGCCATCAAAATTATTCCTCACGTGTACGTTTTTGCCTGTGTCTTCACCCGGCTGGAGTTTTGGAAAGAACAAGAAGAAAGGTGGCACCGTGTGACTTGTGCTATGGAAATGACAAGAATATTCGTTACTCCAGAGCCTTACAAGCTGAATTCTCCATTTCTTCATGGCTAAAGAGCCACGATCCACTTTGTAGTGCCCCTGCGGAGAGTTCCTTGCCTCCATGGTGAATTTTGTAGAAGGTACACACGCGCCACAAGAACAAAATTGCTCCCCCCATTGCTGCGCTGAAGTTCATGAGAGGCTGTGAATCTGCATGTGTGTAATGTGCAGAGAGCCCCGTTAGTTAAACTGTGCTATTTGTGCAACAAGTACTGCTCTTAGGACTTGGCTTTCAGGTTTTTAGGATCCCTGTGTGCAAAAGAGAAGGATTTTAAAAAAAAAAAAAAAAAAATAGTATTTTTGTTGCTGTTGTTCAATAATGCCTTAAAAAAAACCACACGAATCCCTAAAGATGATGCAGCTGAAGTCTGTTGACCTTTTGGGGTCCTTTGAGTTGGCAAACAGTGCGAAATACAGGTAAACCAAAGCTGGAACGTACTTCCTGCCACCAGCTCCGGGCTGCTGCTGTGCTCGTAGCTGCTGGGTCCCTGTTTCACACTAGTGGTCCAGCACTCCTGGAGGCAGATGTGGGTGGTGTCCATCTGGTCGCTGTCAAAAAGGCCTGGCTCTGTCTTGCATTTTCCAAGGATAGTTCTTTGAGTAAAGAGGAATTTAGCAATGGTGTAACGCTGGTAACAGACCTGCTCTTGTATGAAAGGGAACTGGAGAAGGGTGCGGAGTAAACTGCACTTCCTACAGTTATCTGTGTGGCAGCTGTTAGTAGTTGGGTTCCCCTGGAGACTGCTGCAGCAGCTCCATGCAGGCAGTGGTTCCGTCAGTGTTTGTGGGGGAAGTTAATGGGTGTCCACACTAAATTCAGAAGAACTTTGTCATTCTGTCAGGTTCATGCCTGTATCGTAGGTTACTCATTTCTTGCAGTTATAAAGCAATAATCAACATCACTCCATGCTTGTGGGGGTTGTTTACACTTTCCAAAAAAACTGCAGTAAAAGTTCTGTGGCATCTTTGAGGGGAAGAAAACCCCAAATGTAAGTTATTTGGAGCATTAAATTCATTGTCATTGATTCCTTGCAATGGAAGGGTACATCTTCAGATGGATTTTTCCCATGAAAGTATAATTTCAAACTAATGGGGGATTGCCAGCTGCAGTTGAGAAGGTGAGTGTCCCTTCTGCTATCGACTACCTTGAGGAGTAGGTGAGCACTGGAGGGGTGAGGAGGTTTGGCAAAAAGGCTGTGGGGAGCAAGAACTGGAAGAAGCTCTTGCAAGGCCTTCCTTATGGAGGAATGTTAATCGCAGAGGAAGAGCAGATTAACAAAAGTAAAGCAATCAGAGGTGCCTCATCATCAAGGTTTCCTTTCTGATTTACTACAGCCAAGTTAAAGGCAACTGTCTAAGGATGGAAGCAGGAGATGCTCAGTTGAGGGTATGTCCTTCAATGTCTCTTTGGGTCTCTTCTGCACAACTAAGGAGACATTGTGAGAAAGTTCAGCTGTGTTGTGGTATTAATATCTTCAAATATATGTTTGAGGGAAGGAATGCCATCCAGAGGGACCTTGACACGCTTGTGAGGTGGGCTGATGCCAACCTGATGAAGTTTAACCATGCCAAGTGCAAGGTCCTACACCTGGGTCAGAGCAATCCCAGGCACAGCTACAGGTTGGGTGGGGAGGAGATTCAGAGCAGCCCTGCGGAGAAGGACTTGGGGGTGTGGGTTGATGAAAAAATGAACATGAGCCGGCAGTGTGCGCTTGCAGCCCAGCTTTAAGCTGAAATGCAGGAAAGGATGTTCCTGCCTGCTACTGCATGGATACCAAACGCTTGATGCCATTGAAGTGCGACTGCTTCCAACTTCATTTTGAGCTGATGGTAATTTTGTGGGGCTGCTGCTGAAACTTGTTTTATGTGGTGGGTAATTCTGCAGAGATGAAGCTGGAGGCTACTTTAGGCTGAAATTTGTATCCTTCCTGCTGCAGGGCTGTGCTCAAAGCCAGAGCCAGCTTTGAGCACATCAGGTACCGGATGCTTCATCTGCAGTTGCTTCCAGCACTTTGTGGTACAATGGACATCAGATGATGCTGGGTTTTGTTCATGACCATTCAGCCTCCTTGCAAGCAACGCTGAGGTAAGCCAGCAACTGCTGCTGAATTTATCTTTAGGCTCTTAGCATGCAGCTCTCCTTTCAGAAAGCAGTGGTTAGAGTAATATGTTGGTTTGTGATGGCTTGCAGCAGCTCTGACTAGCTGTGATGTAGTCAGTCCATCCTTGTTGAGGCCTGGAGGCTGGTATCATCCACCTCACAGGAGGGACAGCTGTGGGGTCCCCCATGCTGTGCCCTCCTCCAGTGTTCAGCTTTTGCCTCTTCTTAAGTACCGAGATAGCCTGAGGCACATGGGGTTTATGTTTGATGACTGCTTTTCCTCAGAGGTGCAAGCACTGGCTTTGTGCTGGCTGTTGAGCAACCTTCTGGCTCTGATTTTTGGACCCTTGCTCAGGAGTTTCCAGCTTATTGCTCTTCCCCTGTGCTATGGGAGCTCTTGGTGGAAAAGGCAAAGCCCAGCAGTATTTGAAGGAGAAGGTGGCCATGTTGCCAGGCAAAGAAGAGTTGAAAAGGGAGGGCATGCATCATGTCTAGACTAGCCCTACTGCACGCCATGCTGGGCTGCAGGGATGGGTCCTTTGCCCAGCTGCAGCCCTGCCTTCTGCTGTCCAGTAGCTGTGGGTTTGGACAAAGCAATGTTGTGAATGGTTAAACTGGGCTGAACAAAACACAGCGTGGCGCCAAGAAGGAACATTGCAACTTGTCTGTAAGTCACCCTGGGACTTGTTTTCTGGGATTAGCACCGTTGGATGCTTCAGAGATAGAACAGGAGAAAAGCAGTGTCAGTCTAGTCTCTGACTCTGCTTCTGTACCCAGGGCTGTGCTGTTGTCCTTCTGAAACCCATTAGCTCTCAGCTCTGTCTTCAGCCCGAGCAACCCCCCTCTGACTCTCCTGAGAAGCAGGTGGGCTGCAGTTATCAAATACACCTGATTTTAGCTCATTCAGAACAAGGGAAAGGTGCCTACAGGAGATGAACGAGTGACAATGATTCAGTATGTGGGAAAATAAATTACTCTCATTTGAAATGAAGCAGTGGCTGTGCATGACTTCCGTTAGTGCAAATAAGCACGCTCCAGTGCTTCCCATAAGTTCCTGACACCACACTGCTGGTTACGGGGCTTTCCTGCTGTTCTGTAGCACTTTGCTGATTTCTACCCGCATCAGCCAGGCATGTCAATGAGGAAGGAAGGCAGATCAGCTCTGTGCACCACAGCGTAAATTCATGCTGCTGTTGCTATTTATACAGGAAAAATTCCCCCGTTTACTCTGTGTTTTAACAGAAGGGCCGAGCTCTGTCTTGCTGTTTGCAAGAAGCACAGACAGCTTCCTCTGGGCTCCTGTGGGAGTGCAACTGCTTCTCAGGTGTGCTCTGTGTGGGTGACAGCTCTGCTCCTTGTGCTGCCCACACGTGCTGCTTGTGCAAGACTGATGAGCTGGCTGCTCTCTTCTACATTGGTCCCCAATTTGCCTTCAGCTCTCCAGTTGCCAGCAAGCACCACGTCTGTGTCCCTGCATCTGATTTCCCTGGCCCCTGTGCTGCAAAGGGAGGGTGGCACAGCAGTGCTAACTGCCTGCTAGACCTGTTGTCTCACAGCCCCAGAGCAGAAGTGGTGTCACTCTCAAGGGTGCCTGGGGCTGGTACCACACCTTCCTCCACAAAGGCTCCTGGGATGACACTGCAGACATGGCTGTTGCTCCTTCTCTGTAGCTCTTTTAAAGGGGTGTTAGAGGTGGCTGCAGCTGTTTAGCTGCTTGCTCCTGCTCATATGTAATGGTGCTGCCCTGTCAGAGTGGTTACACCTGACAAAGCCCCTGTCCCCTGTGACAATACACCACTGGGGTCACACCAGTTTTTCATGCAGCATATTTGAGGCTGACAGGCTGTTTGGGGCAGTAAACAGGGTATGATGGAGGGTTTGGTGTGATGGAGCTGGTAACACAGCGAATGAGGGAGGTTTGCGCTCACAACTGTGCACAAGAAGGGCGTTCTCACATAGCCTGAGAAAACAGGCATGGCACAGCCCTTCGGCAGCACACACCGTCACATGTCAGTGCCATGTGAGGGGCAGAATGACTTCTCCCCATGTCTTCCTGGGGCAGCAGTGGCTGGGTGGGCAGCAAGTGGGGCAGCTCCCTGAGTACTGAGAGCAATTGGGAACTTGAGCTGTGAGCAGGAAACACAGGCTCCTTTTAGGCAGCACACAAGGCTGTAGGCTTGGTTTCACCAGTGCTTAAAGGAGCTTTGTTCTCCGTGCTGGTCAAAGGCCGATTTCCCAGTATCTTAAAGAGAAATCTTGTTTTTAGCCTTGAGAAGAAAGCTCTTTAATTTACAGAGACATGGCATTTGTCTTTTCCCTCCTCCCACTCCCCACAATGGCTACTATTCCTTGGACAATGCTGCTCTTTGCTGGATTCTGTTCTCAAGCTTGTATTTTTTGATCGCTGCTGAAAACAGAGCTTGTCACAATCGCATTTTTCTCTGGAACTTGCTGTAGAACACCAGCTATTCTTCACCTCCCACACTGTAATCATGCTTGCTGGTGCCGGTGAGCCGAGGAGGGCTGGTTGATGTACTGGCCTCCCTCTAGAGAGGAAAAGCCCCTCTGGCACCTGCGATGGGCAACAACACTTTGGCCATGAGGCAGCAGGTGCTGGTGCCATGCAGGGCTCCAGCCACAGCCCTTGAGTGCTTAGGGAAGGGCAACTGAGGCACAACTATTTCTTTTTCTTGAAAATGTTCCCTTTCACCACATCACTGGTTTAAAGCCAATCCTGTCACCCCTTTTCACCTGCCAGCTCTCCTAGCTGCAGTGCGACACAGTGGGGATTGCATCTGCTGCAGGGCTGCAAGGGACCTGTCTGCCCCTTTTCTCACTCACACAGGTAAGGACAGCTCAAATTGCCTCCTGAGGGATGCGCAGCTGGCAGAAGGGCTCAGGAGATGAGGACAGGCCAGGGGCAGCCCATAGCCATGAACTAGTCTCTACCTGAGTAAGGTGTGGGGGAGCATCCTGGTTACCAAGCCACCCTTTGCCAGTGCTGTCATCTCCACCAAGGCGCAGCTGTAAGGCAGGAACACCCTTGATGTGTGCTCAAAGGTGGGAAGGACACTAAGGCTGATCTCACAGGAAGGGCAAATTTGTTTTGTCTGGTTGCATGTTTTTCATGGCAGTAAAAAGAGAAAGCAACGATATCCCCCAGGACAGGAGCCTGGGGCATCAGCATCTCCCTGAGCACTGGTCCTCATTGTCCCCTTCATGGTAAACACAGCTCACACTGCCTCCAGTCCCTCCTCCTCACCAGTGAGGGCACCATGGCCTCTTCATTCCATCCTGTATATTTCCTCCAGCCCTATTGATGCCATGTCCTAGCATGGCATCAAAATGGAAGAGTTAAGAAAAATGTTAATGCTTGGAGAATTTCTGTGCTTTATGTACAATCAATAGTGCTGCTAGTCACTGCTGAACATTTTCTATCCTTTTGTGCTCAAAGCTGTTGTTAAAGCTTCACGAGGCATTAGTCACTCCTTGTAACTTGTGCCTGGTCCAGGTTTTGCCTTTGGGTTTGATTCTGGGAGCAGTCTGAGCCCACAAGGGTTCTTTCAAAGGCAGCCGCTCCCTCTCTGAGCCAGATTTCACTAGCAGGGTTGGGGTGGTGGTGTCACTGCTTTACTACAGAAACCATTGCATCTTTTAGGATGTAAATCTATTCTATTCTGATCTATTCTACTACATTATAATCTATTGTATTTCATTAAATAGAAAAAAAGAAAAAGACAAGCAGAGTCTGTGCTGATCTCCCTCCAGCTCCAGCTCTGGGCCCACGGCTTCTCCTCAGGCACAGACAGCCCCTCTACAGCACTGCCTATGAGGAGAGAACGAGGCCGCTGCGAGCGCAGGTACATGAAGGCGGTATTTGGAAGCTACCATGAGGAAACCCCTCAGCAGAGGGCGGGAAGGGGGCCGCTGCGCCGGTTCTCCCCTCCCGGCCAGACCCCCTGCCTGCTACGTTTCGCTTCCCGCCGCGCTGCCCGAGGCGTCGAAGGCCCACATGGAGCCGGGGTAACTCGTGCTGAGGGCCCAGATGTTTGCACGGGGTGAAATACACCCGGGTCGCTTTTTTCGCTGCCTGAGGTAAAGCGGAGCCGAAGGCGGGCGCTGAGCCGCAGAACGAGGGACACCGGGACCTGTCCCTGCCGTGGCGCCGGGGGGGCACCGCAGCTCCGGCAGCGGAGGATTGTGAGGAGGAGGAAGGGGGGGGCCGGACCCGCCGCTGAGAGGGGCTCGTGCGGGACCCGCGGCACCACCGGGAGGGTCCCGCTTCCCCCCTCCTCGCGCGCCCAGGGCGCGTGAGCTGGCGGCGGGCTGCGATTGGCTGCGGGGCGCACCCCGGGGGCCGCCGGGCCGCGGCCGCCCGCCGAGCGCCATTCACGGCGCTGCCCGCCCGCACGCGCCGAGCCTCATTCACAAAAAAACTTCATTCATAAAAGCGGCGGCGGGGCCCGGCGCGGTGGGGGCGCTGCGGGCACCGCGCCGGCGGCGAGGGGCGCTCCGCCGGGGCTGCATCGCGGTGCTGGAGGGCTGCGAGCGGGAGCGAGCGGGGCTGGCGCCGCCTCGCTGCTCCCCGTTCATCTCCAAATAGCGGGGCTGCTCCTGACGGCCGAGGGAGCGGCGGGGCGCGGAGATGCTCTTCACCTCCGGAGCAGCCGGCGGTGGGAATGCCGAGAGCTGGGCGCCTCACGGGGCTCTTCCCGCTCTGCGTTGGAGACCGTAGCTCTGTCTTCCTCTGCTTTGCGTGGGAAATGCTTGAGCTTTTGCTGCAGCCAGGACTCCGCGATTGACCATGCTCCAACTGTGAGTCCTCAGAGCTAGGTGGAATTTAGTGCCTGGCATGAGGCAGGAATGAAGGCAAGTTTAAAGAGTGCTTCTTCGGCTTAAGCTGCTGTACCACTGATGTGCTTTCCTGTATGCTGCTTTTATTACTGTTTGCAAAATACCAGGTGTCCATTCAGTTTTAAACCGTCTCCATTGAGGAAAATAACCCACTCAAGAGGGAGTCAGTAACAACATCCAATAGGTTTCTGGTTTTAAAATTGTTTGACTTGCCTGATTTCTGTGTAATTTATCTACAAGAGCCAATTTATGCAAGACTGTCCAGTTACAGACCTGCCAAGGCTATGAGAGAACGCAGCCAGCAGAGCCTCGGTGGACACGTCCTGTATGTAGGGTTATTCCGATATCCAGGAATGCTGCACAGAGCTAAGTACAGCCGATTCAGGAATGACTCGATAACATCCCTTGATGAAGGTACACAAAATACACCTTTAAATATTAAAGGTTCTTCCTCTTCTTCCCATTCTTCATCACCTAATTTACTGGTGGAAGATGTCTCCTTGGGGCCACAGGACACCTGCAGCACCCTGTGCACGCTGATCCCCCGCATGGCTAACATTAAACTTGCCAACCCATCAAATCTGCCGGGGCTGAAAAGCTTCTGTCTGGGAATGAAAGAGGTGCCAAGGATTAAACTCACTGAGTGCGTTACCATCCCGAGCAGCCCAACCTCGCCTGAGATCAGCTGCCTGTCGGCCTCTTACCCACAGCCTGACCTGGACAAGTTGGCCCTAATTCCAAAGGCAGCAGGCGACTGTGCCGTGCGGGCAGCAGAGGAGGCCGCTCCCGTGGGCAGGCAGCACAGGAGCCTTGCACACAGCCGTGAAAGCGTGGGGGAGCCGGGAGCAACCTACAGTGTGCGGGTGAGTACTTCTCACAGGGTCTCCATTCTCTGACAGGGCAAACTGCTCAGGTGGCTGCAGGGTGACCTCCATGTTCCCAATCCTGAAGTCAGTGCCCCGAACCACTGACTTCTCCCATGTATTTCCTGTTTCCTGGCGTATGTAGGGCTGTGGTGTCTAACAGAGGGAGTTAAAAGGACCACAGGCACTCCCAGAGGTAATACAACATCCATTTCCAAAAGACTATCTTTAGACTCTCTGAGGAGTACAGCTGAGCTGCAATTCAAACAGGAGTTACTCTGGCCTGAAATGCATATTGGAGGGAGAAGGAGGCCCATAAAATGGGCTTCCCATCCCTCACAGAGCGTCTCCCAGGCACTAGGTGCAGGCTGGTCCATGCCGCTGTCATATTTGTCATGGAGGGTGTGGGAGACATGCTGGGACCACTGCTGCTGCTTGCAGCACCTTTCCCTCATACCTTCTGCCTTGGGAGGTGAGCAGGCAGGATCCCAAAGCTGCCCTCTTCTGATGCTGTAGGGCTGATTTTCTTGGTAATGATGATGTACAGAAACCCCTGTGTGTTTCTGCAGGAGACACCCTGAAATAGCCTTTCCTGGTATTTGTCATATTATGAGCTGGGGTTGATGGGTATCATCTTCTAATTAGTCAGTGGCTGAGAGGAGACTCTGCTTTTGCTGCCTCCACACCTGCCACACCTGGCAGCTTTCTCATTTTCTTTTCCCCTCCTTTTCTATGGCCAAACCTTACCATTTGCTGGCCATCGCTTCCTTCTCTGTGCTCCAAATCTCTGACCCTGTACATTTTAGTGCTTATGTTTCGTCTGTCAAAAGCAATCCCAGGCAAAACCTGCCTGCTGCTTGCATGGAGGGAGCCAGTGCAGACCATGGGGAAATGGCAGAGAAAGCAGTCTAAACCTGCTTCAGAAATACTCATGTAATGGCTGATCTGGCCAAGAGCTCCTGCAGCTCTCATAGTCCTCATGCCTGTCACTGACATACAAGGGGGACTGCAGGAGCAAGCTGTGCAGGGGGTTATTAACCAACATCTATTTCTCCTGGTGAGCTGCAGGCAGAGTGCTAAGAGTATGTGTGTGTGTGTAAGCTCTGTTTGATGTAAAAGAGGTATCAAAATGTGCCAGCAGGAGTAAAAGAGCTATAAGACTTGCAAAATCTGTGTTTCTTTTGGATGTTTCACAAGCACGAAAGTCTAACGCAAGGTGCGAGGCCAAGAAGAATCAGTCAGTCACTTTCCAAATGCAGCAGGAGGGCAGACAAGCGAGAGGGGGGAAGAGTTACCTGGGGAAAAAGCCGTGTTCACCTTTCCCCTGGCAGGAATGAGATGTCTGCCTGGCATCCAGCAGTGATAGCACAGCTGGTTTGATGGGATGTTGGCTGAAAAGTGATGGTGTCCCAGCATGGCACCAGCTGCTGTGAGTGGAGCCACAGGAAGCCTGGAACATTCACCTGGGATGCAGCAGGTGGAGGGAGGAAGGAGAAGCACAACATGTATGTTTTCTTTTCTTTAAATTCTAGTACTGATGTGAGCAGTTGAAGTTTTGACACCAGCAAACTGCTAAGATAGATGAATGAGCACGTAGGCTGTGGCTTAAGGTGGCAGTGCAGGGGCCACCACAGCTCCAGGTGCTGCACTCTTAGCCAGCTCGCTGAAGACCTGCTCTGGTAGATGGTGTTGTGATGCCCAGTGCCCACGGCACAGGATCTGCCTCCTGTGCTGCCAGTGCAATGAGTAAGACTTCGAGGTACCTATAGAGATTCAAGTACTGGAATGCTAATGCCAGAGGCACACTTAAAGGATTCAGTTTTTGACAAGGGGGAGAGATGATGGAACATTGGGGGAATTTGCCAGGTTTCTGTTTGTGGCCCAGTGCCTAGAGCAAGAAGCACCGAGGTGTCACCCACAGGGGAGCATGTGAGCAAGAAAGAAGAAAGAGCAAAAAAAGAGAAAGACTTGCTGGGGAGAGTGTATGAAATGAGGAAGGGCTCATCACCTCCTGCTGCTCCCCAGGTTGTATTTCATAGAATCACAGAATGGTTTGCGTTGGAAGGGACCTTAAAGCTCATCCAGTTTCAACCCCCTGCCATGGGCAGGGACACCTTCCACTAGACCAGGTTGCTCCAAGCCCTGTCCAACCTGGCCTTGAACTGCCAGAGATGGGGCAGCCACAGCTTCTCTGGGCACCCTGTGCCAGTGCCTCATCACCCTCACAGCTCACAGTATGGTATTTTTGGAATCAGCCCATTTCACTGGGAATGTCTCTGAATGGGGGGTCACTGGCAGGAGCCTCCTAACACAACAGGGAAATGTTTTCCTGCATCTTTCCTGCATCTTCCCTCTACTGTTGCTCCTGCATCTGTGTGCCTGCAGCAGCCAGGCCCAGGAGAGCTGCAACAGCATTGCTGACGTGTCCTGCCCAATCTCTTGGTTGGTTTTTTCAACTTTTAATTACAAGCAGGTTGGTAAATACGCAGCCTGGGGGGTTTGCGGGCTTCAGCATCAGAGCACGGGCAAGGTGCTCATTTCCCCAGGGACCATGAGGCTTCTCTGGGGGCTGGTGATGAAGCCTCAGAAGGGTTGGGAAGCAGCCAGGGGCACAGAGCAGCAGCATGGTGGCTAGGACAGTGCAGGGGGAAGGTCTTGCCTGAAGGCAAAGAGGGGCTGAGACATTGAGGGGCTGGGCAGCTGTGGGAGCTGCTCCCAGTCCTTACTCCAATTCTCCCAGTACTTACCCCTGGTCTTTGCCCTTCCTTCTGTGCCATTTGGAGATGCCTCCTACCCCTGTGAAGCTTCTTGTGCCCTGTTAAGGTATGGGATGGTTGGGGTCTCCACAGAGACTATTTTACGAGGAAAGTCAGGTCTATGTTACACGAACTGCTGCTGCCAGAGATCTTTGGCCTTAAAAGCTTAATTGGAGTCTGAAGAGGACTTGGCACTTGCGTGGAGAGGATCCACAGTTATTTTAGAGGCAATAATATGGTGAAGTAATGAAATGCCTTAGGGCAGAAGCTGCCCCCTACAGACTGGAGTTGAGGCAGGGATTGTCTTTCTGGGGTTGGGATAGGAAGGTGATGCAGGGGGGAATCAGCTTTGGCCGTGTGACTGGTGGTGACAGGGCACCTGTGTCACAGCTGTGTGTCACCTGGGCTATGGTGAGGAAGCTAAGACACGTATCAGCAGCTGTTCCCTGAGATGCTCATGAGAATAACAGAGCGCCTGAGTGTCAGTACTTCCATAGGAGCCTGGGCAGCAATGATCTCCACACTGTTACCTTTCAAAACATACTTTGTATGCAGTTTGCTGAAGGATTTACAAGATGGATATTTACCTTGTCCTTGTTCATGTTCTACCTGCTACCTGCCTTCCCACAATGCTGCCATCCGGAGCTCAGGTTGTCTCTAAACAGTGCCCATAATAGCCACAGCACTCGTGTCTCCTGCCAGTATTCGTTATAGCTGTGACAAACCTGAGGAATATTGCAAGAGGCACCTACCCTTGAGCCCCTCACTACAAGACAGACACTGAGATGCTGGAGAGGGTCCAGAGAAGGGCATTGAAACTGGTGGAGGGCCTGGAGCACAAGTGTGATGAGGAGCAGCTGAGGGAACTGGGGTTGTTTATTCTGGAGAAAAGGAGGCTCAGGTGAGACCTTGTTGCTCTCTACAGGTACCTGAAAGGAGGCTGTAGTGAGGTATGCCTTGGTCTTTTCTCCCAAGTAATACGTGACAGGACAAGAAGAAATGGCCTCGAGTTGCACCATGGGAGGTTTAGATTAGGTATCAGGAAACTTTTCTTCATGGGCAGGGTTACCAAGCATTGGGACAGGCTGTCCAGGGAAGTGGTGGAGTCAACATCTCTGGAGGTATTTAAAAGACATGTAAATTTAGGTAGACGTGGCACTTAGGGACATGGTTTAGTGCTGGGCTTGGCAGTGCTGGGTTAATGATTGGACTAAATGATCTTAAAGGTCTTTTCCAACCTAAATGATTTTATGATTCTATGATTCCTGTGGGTGAATCACTGGCTGTCATTCAAGCTGGAGCCACTGTGTTATGGCAGGGAATGAAACGAGATTTGGGTCTGGATTAGGGGGTGCCTGAAAAGCTTATTCACATGGGCTCTGCCTAGTGCCTTCACATCTCCTCCCACACAGTCCCTCATCCTGTTTGTAGTCACTCTCCATCATCTCTTGTAAATACATGTGAGAAGATGTGTGCATCTTCAGTAACCACCCTGCTCTCTCCCACACGGGGAAACAGCAGCCAGCCCCAGATCACCCTCTGGATACAAACACCAAGAGATGAAGCAGACTCTGGTGCTGATGCCCTCCCCAGCCCTGTGCAGGGAGACAGGGGACAGCTGTGCCCATGTCGCAGTTAGAGGAGCAGTTCCCTTTCCAGCAAGGCCAGTGAGTCTCTCCTGTCCCTCTTGAGAGCTGTTGCTCGTCCTGGCAAGAGCTTTCCATCCTGCTGCCAGCAGATCAGTGGGTCCAGCATCCGCTTTCCTTGGCGACGTCAAGTTTTCAGCACTCAGCTCGTTTCAGTGCTGGCATTTTATTTTATTATAGGTAGCTGAATTGCTGAGTTCTGCAGTTGTATCTGTGCTTGTTGTCCTGGGCAGGTTACAGCACCCTTGTGCCTGTGTCCAGCTTCCCCAGCTTTCCTCAGCAGCTCATTGAAGCCAAGTTGTGCTCCCTCTTTGGAAGATGAAGTCCCTCCTTGGACACCACCTCTGAACCCTCGATATCTCTATCACCATGTCACAAAGACACCCAGTGAACAGATTGGGCTGGGGCAAGGGCTGTGCCCTGCTGTGGCTTCCTCCCCTGGACTGCTGGGCACATGAGAAATCTCTGAGACAGGCATTGTCCTTGTCTGCTGCCTTCCCCTTTCTTTCCTACGCCACTTGTCAGACTCGGCTATGGAGAGGTTAATCTTTTCCTTGTTTATTTCTTCATTACTTTTTCTCCCTTGGAGACTGTCTTGTTTTTTTGAATAGGCTTCTGGTACCCCATTGTCCTTTCATGTGCTCCATGGGCTCCTCTGCAGCTCTGTGACCCTGACTTCCTCTGCCTCAGTCCCGCAGGTCCCCATGCCCTGGGCTCTGCTGGTTCTCTGTACCCTCCTGCTGAGATGTGATGGTTCAGCCATTGCTAAGTGTGCTGGTCTGGATAACCAACAGCAGCTAAAATAAATGAGGGATCCAGCGAGGGGCCATGTTAATGCACTTCCCTACTCAGGCTTTTAAAGACAAAAAAAAGGTCTTTTGTGAATCATTGATAAGTTCAGCTTCACTCAGGGTCACTTATGCAAAAACCTAATATTGATTTTGCATCTTTGCTTAGAGTAGCTTCCCACGCATCTGTTCAGGATGCAATGGGGACTCACTTATCAGCATATGACTCACCTACTCCTCTGAATCTTCCTTTTTTCAAGGATAGAGGAGCAGCCAACCAGCTCACAGGATGTTTGACCTTATACCATAGGATCAGAGGTCACCACTGTGCTACAAGCTGAGGCTCTAGACGTATTTTGCACATTTGCTTTGTTCCCGTTAAGCAGGAATATCTTTAACAAGTAAGAGAGATCTCAAAGTCATTAAATGTTCATTAGGGAAGCAGTTCTGCTAACCCTTCAGATTCTTATTGATGTCCTTCCAGGTCTCTGACCTAATTCTGGAGTTCTCCCAGGGGGTTACATTGCTATCTGGAAGGAAACCAAAATAGGGATAATACAATTGTTGTGGAATCCCTGCTTGGCTGCACGCATAATGTTCTGGTTTTAACATACACATTCGTTTCTGAGTGTCTCCAAAGCTGAAAGAGATCCCCAAACCCACACCCCTCTGAGTGGCCCAGCAGAAAAATCAATTCACAGGCCAAGTGAGGCAGAGGAGGTAAATACGGTACCTTTCCTCTGTCTATTCAGAGCAAGAGAACAGAGCATGCATGTCCCTGCCTGGGATTTCCAGGTTGCCTGCTGTATCCCAGAGGCTTTGACTTCTTGCAGAAGAAGGCTGCACAGGCAGCCTGTCACTGCAGCCCATGGGCACTGTGTGAGCACTGCAGGATGCATCCTGAAATCCCTTTTCCCTCTGAGAGAATTCATTATGGAAGAGGGGGATGCAGAGAGACCCAGACCTCTGCCAGCCTTGTGAAATGGGGAGATGCCTGAGTGCTTCAACAGCAAAGAGATGGATATCAACAGCTATGCTGAAGGAATTAGGAATATGCTTTGGGAAAGGTAAACTCAGTGGATAGACATATCCTAGCACACTTCATTGAAATGAAAGTGTTCCATAGGTTAGTATATAACATCAAAGGAGTCTGTGGGCTGACATGCCATCACATTCTTGATGTTTCTGAAAATTAGACTTATGCAAATCCCAAACGAGTACAGAAAAAGCCTTCAGCTCTGTCCCATGCAATAGAAATGTGAGAGTCAGCCTCTAATTTCAAGCAGGTCAGTTAGTGGTGCAGGCTCTTAAGAGCTGTTGCTATGAGCTGCAATTGCAGCTCTACTTCCTTCATTTTCTGCAGAGGTTATTTGTCATCAGACGTGCAGCAGCATGGAGCCAGTGGTTTTCCTCATGCCTAGTAATGCCTCCCACTGTTCTGAAGGGACATTCAGCTCTTCAGCACAGGGACTTTGAGTGCATTGGTCCTGGGGGGCTTCCAGAGCCCCTCTGCTCCAGGGAATTTCCCTGTAATGTGCATGTATTCCTTCCAGCTCAGTGCCACAGGCTAATCACTGAGAATAAGCAGAATTGGAAAAAAGAATGATGATTGGATTTTGTGTTCTCAGGAGGCTTTACCTTTTTTTATGCTTTGTTGTTGAAACCACGGGTATCTTTATTGCTTTTCTCTACACTTTTCAGTAAATAGATCTATTTAGGAAGCAGCTTTAGGATGGCTGATTTGATTTTCCATTTAGACTGTGGTTCTGCATATACTTAGTGGGCTAAAATCACATTTGTTTCTTTCTGTAGCCTCCTCTTACCTGTATACTAGATATTAACAAAGCCCTCCTTTCTCTGTGTCTCTGTTCTCCCTAGTACATGGGCTGCATTGAAGTGCTGCAGTCAATGAGGTCCCTGGACTTTGGCACACGAACGCAAGTCACCAGGTAGGTGGTATCAAACTAAAATTCAGCCCAAGAGTGAAAAAGTTGCACTCTAATTTCTGTATGAAGCCAGAGGTGCATGCCAAGCCCTGAGACACTTTGAATAGGAATTTGCATGTTTTGGTTTTGTTTTGTTTTGTTTTTCCCAAGCGATGATTTGAATTATTTGATCATTGCAATAGGCTATTTGCATTGGAAAAGGAATTGTTTCAGCCACAGACCTCATTTCTCTCTCACTTCTTGTTCTGGGTGCCTCCCCCTGCAGCCGCAGCACAGTGCAGACATCCCCAGCTAGCTGGGTACTGGCAGCAGCCAGGCCACGCACATGGGCTGAGCACTGCCCGCACAGCTCACCCAAGGCACAGGGTGGCCGAGGCAGCGAGCCTGGGTGCTCACAAGCCTCCCTGCCACTCTGCTTCACACCTGATACAGAAAGTGCCATTGGTCCCTCAATCCAGCAAGGTCCTCTAGTGACTTTTATCAGATGTATGGCATTGCTTGACCCCATTTGCACCAAGGCCACGCTCAGTGGAGTCACAAGGAAAACATGTTGAAATACAGCCATTACTGCAGGCCTAAGTTTCCAGCCTGCAAATCAGAAAAAGATGAATGTTTCACTCTCAGGTGCAACTGAATATGGTTTAAATATGAGATATTTTGTGGTCTTTAGTGGAGTTTGCAACTTCTGTTGCAGATTGCTGCTGGCCATAGATTATCGGTATATGCACCCAGGGGGCTGATGAAGTGTCCTGTCAGGAGCAGAAAAGCTCAGTTTTATTTTTATGTTGATCCTTGTAAGTCTGTCAGTGCAGGAGTGTTTAAGTTGTCAAAATAAGCATCCCCTTTCCATCTTGGAGTGCTGCGTGTGGCTGGGACGTACTTGCGGTCCATCAGTCAGGACTAGTGCTCTGTTGGGCAGCCCCAGCAACCACCCAGCATCCCAGCACCTCCAAAGGCTTTTTGGAGGGGTGGGTGGGTGCAGAGTATTTTGGCTCAGCTTTAGACGTGTTCCCTCCTCCCCTCAGCTATTTTTCTGGCATGGTTCATGCTGAGGATGCCAGGAGTGTGGTTGAGGCTTCCTGTGCCTGCCCAACTCTTCCTTCCTGCTGATGGATGATTTACAGATGCTCTTTTGCTTCCTCAAGTGTTTGTATCAAAGAAATTGTGGAGAAGGGAAAGGAACGTGAAGAGATAAGTGTTACTTTGCTACCTATTGGCTCCCAGACTTACCAGCTAAAAGGAAGAAACAGAAAAAAATTGATTCCCTAAATGCCTGTATACTGCACTCGAAAGCTGCCCGATTTGTTTTGTATTTAAAATCAGTGGTTGTTGACATTTACAATCAGCATAAGCACACACTCACCCAGTTCCTGCATGTGTATGTGGAGAAGTGCCTAGATACAAATATCCTTCCCTCATCCTGGCTGTTTACCGATCAAAAAGAGCCATGCAGTACTCTTAGCCCAAAGCAATCAGCCTGGAGCATTCGGACAAAGCCACTGTTTTCTTCAACAGCCTCAGCCAAAGAGTGAGGTGATCTCCTGATTGCAGGACACTGAAGTATATGTTGGATGGTTTGTCTGGAAAATACTGAGTATGAAGTACTGTGTGACAAGAGCTTGCCACCTTAAGTTTGGCCCAAATTAGCAAGGTTTTGTTAACCAGAGCTATGTGAAAACTTCACAACGGGAATATTTCCATCATCTAAAAAATATGCCAGTGCTGACCTTAACGGGCTGTTTTATGCATGAGAAATTCAAAACTTAAACTGTTTGCAAACTGAATGCTGAAGTGCTGAGCTCATGCATGCAAACTTTAAAGTCTGATCGATTACAAGCTGACTGGAGCAAAGATAACACTGATTATTCCCCTATTGTTCTCTCAGGGGAGTAAGTTTATAGACTGCATGCACAAAGCACCAACCACAGAGTTATTGGAAGTGATCCCATTTTAATCATCTTTGTTACTTGTACTGGGGGTACAAAATACTTTTACTCCAATAGCATTTCACTAAACAAAGAGGCATCTTCTGTTTTACAGTGATGTAGAAAGGTCTCTAATTGTGTCTGCTCCCTGCCTTGCTTTATGTGCATTCTCAGTCTCCTGATCTTTAAAATTAAAGATGTTATTTACCTACCCCATATGAATGTCGGAAAGATCAACAGACTCCTGTTTGCCAAAGTGCCATGAGCAAGGAGTCAAAAGAGATGAGCATGGAGGATTTATTTTCTGGTTTCTTGCTGGACTTGCATTTTCAGTTGCTTACCAGGCACAGGGCTGGGGAAGGCAGAAAATAGCCTCTCCAGTGCTATGAATGACCATGGGGTGCAGAGTTACTGTATGGCCATCAGGCGGAATGACTGCTGCATAGCAAGGGAAGGGCCCAGCACTGAAGTGCTTTTTATCCTCAGCCCTCATGACTGTGAGGTGAGGAGGCTGGCAGAGGAGATTTCACTGCAGCAGGTTTCCCTTCCAGCTCTGCCATTGCCTGCCTGTGACCCAGCTCACATGCTCTTAGGACATCCCTCCCGTTTTGCAGAAACTTGTGATTTCAAATTCCAGGTAGATGACAAGAGTAACATTCAGAAATCACAATGAGGGTAACAGGCTCCTCTGCTTGAGAGGCTTTGTATTTTTTTGGAATGGTCTCCCATAAATGTGGTTTGCTTGCTGTCCTCAGTACAAAACGTATTTGGGCTTGTTCTGTGATAGGTCCTGCCTTTGCAGGGTCCTGATGTGCACTTCCCTTGTCCGGCCTTTCAACTCTTTTCCTCTTACACATCTCCCACTTCTGTTAAATCAAGCTTATTATTAGTCACTCTATTTGGGCATTTATGGGAAAAGGGATTCTGTATCTCAGATCAGGGCATAAACTTGAAAATGGTTGGGCACTGAGGGGCGAAGGGCATCTGAAATGTGCTGCTGGGGTGGGCTGGTGGAAGAAGGCTGACTTTGTTTGCAAGATTAATTTCAACTTTGTTGAGCCACACAATCCCTTTCTGTTAGATAGTGTAGGCAGAGCCCTAGATGCTTAAAAGCAAATCTTCAACAGCATGCTTACTTGCTTACATCAGCCCATCTCTCTTCTTTTACTCTCATTTGGGGGAACAATAAACAAAGTGGCTCACTGTTACTGCCAGTGCTGCTCTCTCCCGCATGTCCATGCTTGGGGAGGAGCAGGGAGGAGTGCTGGCTGCAGGTTTCACTGCAGAGGTGCAGACCCACAGTAAACCTGTAAACTGCACCGATGAGCTGATCTGAACACTTACGGATGCCAAAACGAGGCTGTCCTTGTCGCTCCCTCCTGCCCCAGAGCTTGCTGAGCCCTTGCCAAGCATCTGCATCCTGGCCGGGTTGCTGCTGCTTACCAGTGGGCAGAGGGAGCAGTGCCCTGTGGGGCTGGGGGGCTGCACCAGGGTTTTTTGGCAGAAAGCAAGAGTTCCCTGTGTTGTTGGCTCCCACAGCACTCCGCCATGTAGGAGCTGTGACACTGTCCTGCTTCAGGACATCTCGCCCAGGAACTGGGGAGCTGCTTCCAGCTGTGTGCTCAGGAGTCTCCGTGTCCCAGTCAAAAGGAGGTGGTCCTGGTTCCCCATCCCACCTCCTGGATCCCATAGAGGTGCCCCCAGGGAGCTGTGCCAGCCTGGATCCTCACTGAACTGGCGCCCAGCTGAATAACACCTGGGAAACTCCCCCTGCAATGTATGGGCATCTGCTGGGGCCAGGAGTGGGACCTCTGGCTCTGCAGTAGGTTTGCTGCTGGTGGCAGCCCGGGGACCAACGTGCTTCAGAGGAATATTCTTCAGGATGGTGAAGAGAACTCTTCCATTCACTATGGAAAGTGAAAACTGTGTCAGTGAAACAATGGCCAGTTTATGTAATTGTGCGGGCACCGCAGGACCGACTGACAGGGCTTCTACTTCAAATGGCAGAAGATGCCTGAGGAGTCGAGGAGCAGGGTTTTCTTTGCCTTAAACTACAAGAACTGTTTAAATTCCTCACAGCTCTCCCGATTCATTGTGTGGCTCCCAGGGCTGGGAAGAGCTGCTGCAGAGTCTGCAAACGGAGTTATCCCATTCAGGGCGATTTAAAAGGAAAACAAATATAAATCCCAAGTTTTTGTTTTGGGATGAGCGGTGAGGAGAAAAGAAAGAAAAAGCAGCAACATGACTGGAATAACAAGGCCACTTTTTCTGCTACTGCCTCAGATTTGGACGATATCAAAGGGACAAGCAAATGCCAGAACCCATAAGGTTGCCCATTCATCCAGGAACAAGGCGATTAACTTAGTCAGCCTTGCACAGGTATATGCCATGCTGCAGATCTAAAAAGCAGAGACTTGCCTGAGCAACTGTTTGAAAATGAATGCTGTCAGAATGAATTAAAAGAGGTTTTCCATCAAGAAAGCACAGATTCTATATAAATCCTGTTCCAATTTATTGTAGACATATCCAGAGTTTCTTTTCTTCCTAATGTACCAGTTTCTAATTCAGGTCTGCCTGCCCTGTGGAAATGACTGAAGGTCAGGAGTGTTCAGTTGTAGCAGCATGGTGTTACCAAACTGCTGCTTTTCACACCTTTAAAGTAATAGTTGAGGTTTGTTAGAAAACCTGGAAAACCAGGCAGAAGTATGCTGCAAGAAATGTCTGTGAGAAGGTGATTTCCCCACCATAAAGAAACTGTTAAGTAGAAACGATTTGCCTACTTCTTGGTTTCTGTTTGGAGGACAAGTGCTTCAGAGTGTGGTGAAGTGGGCAGTCACTGGCTTGTACAAGAATGGGCTCCGATGCTGGCAACTTTGCCTACAACTCCTTATTCTACATGGGCTGCCTGAAGTGTGTGAGAATTCATTTGACACCAAAACAGATGACTTCACTGTTTTTCCAATTTATTCTGTATCTGGTTTTCTTTCTAGGTAGAGCTAGACTTATAGGCTCCAAGTAGCCTTAATGTCTTGGCTCTGATTTTAATTTCCTTTAATATTGAATGAGAAGATGAGCTCTCATTTTCCAAGTTGATTATTGGAATCTGCAAGATCATCCTGCAGGATGCCTTCCCCTTTTTTATTTTCTTTTGAGTTTTGGCCTTTCTGCTGGTAACAGCTACATGAAACAGGAGCTAAACAACACGGATATCAGGAATTCACTTCAAAACTGTATTTTCAGCTGTGTCGGGGGAATTGTTTAAAAGGCTGTGTTCCTCACCCACCTTGGGTAGGTCACCATAAGATCCCTCCTCTTCCCTGCTTTTTCACTCAGAACATTTTAATTAAATTTGTATTATTCTACCATGGGTGAGGTCTCCATTCATTTGACAGTCTCCAGGTTGACTTTCTCAGGATGTTCTCTGAAAGGAAGACTTGGTGTAGCGTCACTGGCTTCAGTGCTTTAAGCACATAGCCCATCAGCATAGCAATGTCCGTAGGGCACTGAGCAGGAGGCAGCAGCGATACTGTGGTTCACTGGCAGTGTGCTGGCTTTACTTGCTGTCTGATCTGCTCCCTGGGCATGATGCCGGGTCCTGGGCAGACCACACTCCTCTCTGGGGCACCTCTCCTTCACTGGACATTCCTGCCTGGAGCATCCTGCCATTGTGTAGTCTCCTGATATTTTTCAGCCCTTCTGAACCAAACCTTCTCAGGAAATGAAGCCCAGTGGCATGTTCCTCCCATGCACTGATCTGAAAATAGCCAAACTTTCCTAACTAACTTGTTTCTTTGTTAGCTCTTTGGATAATAATCCAGTAGTTTAAACAAATTAATCCCCTTCCCCTTAAGAACAAAACAAAATCCCAGCCCTTGAAAGCCCAAGTCTTAATTCAGCCATGAGCGAAAGGCTGAGGCTATGGCCTGAAAATGGAATCACTCAGTATGGGAACCAAAGCCTGAGAGGGTGACTAGGTGATAGTGGTGCAGCAGAGGGGCAGGGCAGAGGCAGAGATCCCATGGGAGCTGTGGCTCAAATGGGGATGTCCAGACAAGGTTAAGGAAATGTGCTAAGCACATCCCAGCCCGTAAGTCACCATTTTTCCATTGACTTCAAAACAAGTATGAGTCAGGGAAAGCCTGTGATTGCCAGAAAAAGGTGGTTTTGCAGCTGTTGTGCTAACCTCGATCAGAGCAGTCGAGTGCTCCACTGTACATCCAAACCAGTCACCTGCATGAGAATGTATCTGAATTTTCTTTGTTCAAGCATGGAAAATAGGTGCAGTGGGCCACAATAGTGTACTAAGTGTGTGATGTAGCTGTCTTTGATATAGACCAATAAATACTGAGTGCTTTATGCCTTACCTTTCTGCTTCCCTAACTGAGAGGCACATATAGAGAATAGTGGATGGCTTGCAAGGACATCTGGGTTGGGAAATACCTACCAGAGATGGAAAGATATGAACTGAGGCCTCAGACTTGAAGAACTGCAGAAGCTCATTACACTGTCCTTTTTTACCTCCACTCTTTTTCTCTTTAGGAAAGAGGAACCCCAAGCACCAGAAAGGCAATCAGGACACCCAGCTGAGCATGCTCAGCACTGCCTGGCTGCTCTAAATAGGAAGGATTAAGGGAGGGAGGGGATCCTCCCTGCTAAGCAAGAGACCTATCAACTGTACTGAGAAAAAGGATTTGAAGGCATTAGGTTATTTGAGTTTCTTGTGCTTAGTTGATGGGTTTTTTAAAGAACAAATTGTCACTAGGTGAAACTGATGTGTTTTATGAAGAAAAAGAATCAGCCCAAACCAGGCTGCTGAATCACTGTATCTTGTTAAATAGGTTGTTTTTTCTTTAACAGTGGGAGGAAAGAAGAAAGAAAAACAGCTGTGAAAGACCTTCCAGAAGATTAAAGTGTTTATTAAGTGGGACGATAACAATAAATCGCAGAGTTGCTGGCCCTGTTACAGATGATGCATGTGAAATGATCCCACAGTTTGTGCTGTGTTTTTCTATTTGCAGGGAAGCAATAAGCCGGCTCTGTGAAGCTGTGTCAGGTACAAATGGAGCTATAAAAAAGCGGAAGGTAAACACTGTTTTAACTGAATGATTAATTTTCTGTATCTGCTTTTGATAAGTTGGATACCTGATTCCCTAACAGGCTTCAGTCCATGCTGGATATAGTGCTCATTAATCCATCTGAACTCAGTATAACATGAAAGCATTCGCAGCAGGGTGTTCAGCCTGCTTGGTTTGGGGCTGAGGACATGTCCTACCTTATTTTCTTCAGGATTAAGGCTTTGCCAAGAGTTCCTGCTCCTATCAGCCTATGCAGCGCTCGGTGCTTTGCAGGTTTTAGTTTCTGGCTGGTAAAATGTCACAGGGTTTGTTTAGCAAAAGGGAGCTCATTCACTGGAGGATTTCCTGATCGTTATTTATATATATAAAAAATTAAACACGACTGAAATGGCAGTGTTTAATGGGCAGATCACTCGTTAAGTAACTGGGACGTAATGAGGGCCAACATCAGTGGCTGCTGTTGGGTTGTGTCCAATGGAATTTATTGATCCCCTTCTGTAACTGTGGGGCCCGGGAGGAATGAACTTGCTGAAAAGTGAATACATGAGAGATTTTCTTGATTTACTCAGAAACGCTGTATGCCCAGGAAATGAAGCAGAGTTCAGCAGGAAAATGACACATTCTGATTTGCTGAGCCAGCTATAACATTTGGCTCACTGGGATTTTGTTCAAAAACTTTTTTCCCCATTATTGACATAAACCCATGCTTACAAGTATTGTATTCAAAGCTGCTATTTGTTAGAAAACCTATTTGTATTGGGTTAAGCCGTTATCCTCGCTCAACTGAATTTCTCAACAAGATATCGTAAAAACTACTTGATTTTGACATGTTTCTGCCCCCGACAGACTCGGCTGACAGCCTCTTTCTTTTTTCTTTGCTCATAGCCTCCAGTGAAGTTTCTATCTTCTGTACTTGGCAAAAGTAACCTTCAGTTTTCTGGTGTGAATATAAAGCTGACCATTTCAACAAGCAGCCTCACTTTGATTAATGTTGACACGCAGCAGGTAGGATACATATAACACAGTGTTCTTTTCTCCATGTTCCTGTATTCTCCTCCTTTCATAGCATCTGAAGAAAAGGCTGGGTGCTTTGAAGGGAAAGCATTATCCTTTAATTGTCTTGTGCTAGTAAAGCTGAATTACATGATGCCTCTGAATTTAAAAATGAGAGCACTGGGGAGGAATTGGACATGCAGCACATGCCCTTTTTGTTTATGATAGTGTCTTCCATAGGGAGGGATCCTTAAGCACTTGGCAAACTGTTTCTCTGCCTATATGGTGTCTAATAAAAAAGCACTAGTCCTGACAAGTTTCTGAAAAGTCCTAGAGAAAAACAATTTGATATAAATAATGAGTCAGAGCTTGGCTTTGGTGTCATTCAAAGCTGTTTTACAGCTGGATAATATATGTGCATAGGCAGTTGTACTAAGCAAAGTCTCTGGGCTCCATAGGGATGTGTTCCTGAGAGTCTGGATCTGCCCTGCAACTGGGGTGTGCTCCCTTCTTGGCAGATGAGCTGAGGAGCTTTGTCCTGCTCACCTAATTCCTCTGTCAGCTGCTGGCTTCAGCTTCCAGCACAATCTTGCCCTGGGCCAGCAGCGTTTCAGTCCAAGTTGGAGCAGGCAACCATCAGGGAGGTAGTTTTGGCTCGCTGGCTCTAAGGAATCACTGCACTGAGCTGATGCCATGCTGAAATGGTAGTGGGGGTTAGCCTGCAGCACAGAGATGCCTTGGACCCCTGTGCTAAGAGGGGTAAGTTTACTGCACCAGGTTTCCCTTCCTTTCAGGTACAGCAGCAAAGGGCTTCCCCACAGCAGTTGAAACTGGGGTTGGCAGCTAAAGTATGGACCTTTTAACCTGTTCCTGCCTGTAACACGACTCAAAGTTGGCTGGACAGATGTCCTTCTAAACACACTGATGTGTCCGGTCACCACACACATGGACATGCAAGACACTGTCTTGAAATTCTTTCTAGGTCTTTCATTAAGAGACCTTTGTAAATGGAAAATCCTATTTATTCTTGTGCTGGCACCACATTTCATTGTGTTGACATCTGCATAATCTATTGCACTTGATTTTATAATAAAGAACAGTGTGTCTCCAGAGATGAAATAGTGTTTGAAACCGAGAAAAGTTGATGCTTGCATTGGCTAGTGAAATTTCAATCAGGTAACAGTTTGGTGGTAATGTTGACACAGAATACGATCAAAGTATCAGTGGGGTCTGGCTGTAAAAACACCATCATTACATTTAAATACCAAGCGTTTAAATAAAATTGTTGGTAATTTTTAAATTAATTAATATCTGAAGACTTTGTAAATGCATCCAGTGTCTCCAGTTACTTCCTTTTCAAGGTCTCATTGAGCTTTGTACAGACCAGGTTAGAAGTTGGTTGATTTAATTCTAAAAACCCTTTAAGGAAGATTACTCGGGGATCTAGACATTACTAAGCATGAATGGATGGTCTCAAAAATATTCCTATTTTTATCTCCTTCCTTCACAAATGATACGTGCATCTATTAATGGATTGGGTTGTCATAAACATGATTGCTTGCTCTATGAAGATATATGCTCTACTGTTTGCTAAGTGTGTGGCACATAAGCATGTTTAACTAGTTTGTCATGCTTTTCAGATTATTGCCAACCATCACATGCAGTCCATCTCATTTGCTTCTGGAGGTGACCCAGTAAGTACTGATTTAAAAGATATACTTCCGCAGGTATAATGAAATTATTATGAGACTGAAAGTACCTGCAGATACTTTGCTTCATCACTTCCTATCCACAAGCACTAACAGAGTACACCACTCTTCTGGATCATGACCAGTAATACAAGAAAATTGAGGAAGTGAGACTGGAAAGGAGACATGGAATAGAGACTTAGTGGATCTTTGATAGATTCATAGTGAATTTTCCTGTTGCCAGTCAGTGAGCCTCTGTTCATTCAAAAGCCCTCAGACTTGGGGATCTAGAAATAAGAACACATCAACATAGGAAATGCATCAGTTTGGTGGTCCCTATAATCCAATACCCGTCACAAAAGCAGTCAGCACTGGTACCTCTACATTTTTAGATGATTTTTGAGTCAAACATCTCCTACGAGACAGATGGGACATAACCTCCTTCCTCCTGCAGATGTGTTTTTCTGCTACTCATGAAGTCATTAATGTTTTCAAGCAAGACATTTTCTATTCTCTTCCAAACTCTTTATTGCAATGACTGTAAGCAGGGAATTTGTCATCCATAAACATGCCCTATTCCCTCTTCAAATCTCAGCAAGCTCAGCTCTGCCAGCATTCTGAGTTTCACACTCCATGTGGTATGAGAACATTATTTCTTTAATCAGTTTTCAATTTTCTGCCCTTCAATTTTGCTAAATGTCTCCCCGTTCTTGTGTTATGGAACAGGGAAAAGAGAAGGCTCCGGATCATGCTCTTGGTAACACTGGGGCAGAAGCCAGATCCAGCTTTGGTTGGAAAATGGCAGATTTGCCCCTTTGAATTTAGGAGCAGGCAAGGGAAATAGCTGGGAACTGGCCCTGTGTGGCTGATGGATCTCTAGAGGGCCATGTGGGTGATGTAAGGAGCCCAGCTGCTCTGCTCTGCTCAGAGAGATGCTGCTCCAGCTGCCTGAGAACTGCAGCTCTCTGGAGCTGTGCTGGGAAGTGCGGAGGGAGCACATGTGCAGGCTCTGTACTGTCAGTCCTCTACTCAGAAAGGAGGCACAGCACAGGCCTAGTGCTCAAGTGCTACATCCTTAAAGATTGCTTTTAAAGCTTAAGGCATTTTGAAAGTCTAAGAAGTTCAAATTTCACCCTTAGATGCCTGTGCTGTCCTAATATACCACACTGCACAATACAGTCCTTGGGCTTTGCAGATCCTTCCTGATGTGGATTTCCGGGTAGTTCCAAGTGCTGGCACACTGTTGTGCTAAGCATCACAGTGCTTCATTTCCAATTTTCAGTTTTCTTGATGCTTAAACAATTTAAATATGTCCTTAAGATGACTTGTTTTTGAAGTACGTACCCTGTCCTAAATTCTGGCTGTCTAGTTTGTCTTTACGTAACACTTCCAGCTTGGAAAATTCAGGGATGTGTTTTCAGACCTCTGCTCAGCAGGTTGGATGACTAATTCTCAGGCTTGTTTACCTTTTTTAGTAGTTTTTATATTGTTATCCTGCATTGGCTCTCTTTAGTGATTCTATCAGATCTCAAAGGCTATGCAGGGCTGGGTTTCGTCAGTGCTTAGTGGCAGGACAACCAAGAGATGAGCTTGCACACAGATGTGCTGCAGGACATGGGCTTGGTGGTGTAGTTTGTGATACTGTTCTTGCTGGGAGAATATATAATAAACTGGAGGTCTGGCCCAGCAGTGGTAACTATAAATCTAGTGGCACTTCATGTAAGCGGCAATTTTGGTGGCTTGTTCAGGTAATTTTCCTAAGATTCTCTTTACATTTAAAATGGGAGATAATTTCCACAGGACATGCCTCTCCACCTGCCCCTGTGTTCAGGGTCTAAGTGCAGTTCAGTGTTGCTCTGCACTGTTAAGAAATAACACTATTCTGCCCAAGAATAAAGCCTATTCTGGCTTTATTTTAAAGCCCAGTCATCCATGCATGTACATAAACATTACAAAGATACAAAAAAGCAGATACTGCTCCAGTTACTTTAGTTTCTAGTAGCTCTCTAGATCTAATTCATTTTGAAATGGCATCCTACAATATTTATAAACTTTAAGAAAAACCTGAAAGGAAAAGAAGGGAAATTGAGTTCATTAAACACAAAAGAACTATTTAATGATATTAACTTTGGAGATTTTAAAAGAATTATCTAGGACAAGTTCTGCTGGCCCTAAGACCTGCCTCTCGTGTCATTCATTGTGAATTATTAAGTGATTGTTCTTGTGCATATTGCAAATGGGGGCTTGTTTCCTGCCAGCTGATTGCATCTTCCCTCAAGAGAGCCATGCCTGAAAGCTGTGAATTGCATTTTCCTCATCCTGCCTTAAATATCCAAAATAACAAAATGCATCTTTAATAATTAAAAGTATGTTATTCATTACCTCACCATCTTTACTATAACACTGAATTATCAAGCAACTCCTTGCTATTGCAGTATGACTAGAAACGTTAATTTTTCTATTCCAGTTCCCTTTTCAGTTTGACAGGAAAAATGAGCATTATTTCAGTGTTGGCTGGAAAGAGAATGTGAAACAGACAACTGGTTATACTGAGTTTGTCTGATCTCAGCAGCAGCCTTGAGATACAGAGTAATTTAACCTGATTGTAGCCAGTCTAAAATCAGTCAGCAGGAATTGAGATCAGGTACCTATTGTATTCCGCAGTATTTTAAAGGGCATCTTTTCTCTAAGAGGCCGTGAAAACTCAGTCTTCATTCTAAAAATCAGTAATATTCTAACTTGTTCTTCGCAGTGTTTTAACACTGTTTTATTTTCCACTGATACTAATAAGGACTAAAGGCTGTGACTGGCAGCCCTAATGCATTACATAGGAGAGGCTTGGAGCTCTGTGGGAGCAGCGGAAGAGAGCAGCATTGCCTGCTGATGAGGCACCAGTTGTGTTTCTACTCCTTTTGCAGAGTTTGGAATTGAATACACAGTTTATTGAAGACCCAAAGAATGCCAGATAGTCTAATGCATGTATTTCAAGAAAAAGGTTCGAGGTCAATTACTGTGTCCATAGCTACTGGTGTGTCACTGATCTTTCCTTAGCCCACTTTGCTAGTACCTCCAGTTGTTACCCTGAAAGAAGCATGCTTTTTAAAGCTAGAAGTATATCTCTTTATGCTCAGTTGCTTTGCTGTGTTTGTAGGGCTGTTCGCAATGACAATTTTAAAGACATTTGTTGTCTTCTTTCCTAAAGGATACAACAGACTACGTTGCATACGTAGCAAAAGATCCTGTTAATCAGAGAGGTATGGAAACAATTTTCAGATTGTTACACATGTTTATACGATTGCTTTACCTGTACCAAGGAATTGTTTGATTTTTAAAGTAAGAAAGCTACTCAGCAGTTCAATGTTCTGTGCAATTTCTGACTTCCCTGTCTGGATATGGGTGATGGTATGCTGGCTGTGGCTTTAAATGCCGTATTTGTGCAACTAGGTGAGAATCTGCATGTCAGACTAAAGCTGTACTAGCTACTGACTCCATGCAGGGATAGGAACCCTCCCAAACTGGCTTTCCCTGGTGAGGAAGGGCAGAGCCTGGCAAGTTGCTCTGGGGTAACTTCCAGATGTGTGAAGGGTAGCAAACGGGCCTCCTCATCTAACGCAGGCTTCTGGGTACATTGCTGGAAGGCAGAGTGTGGATATATGCTCAGCTATATTGGAGCTTCTGCCCTCTGGAGGCTAACCCTGGGGATAAAATCCCTTTCCTTCACTCATTATTTGCCTACAGTACAAGAAAAACTGGCCTTTGGCTGCTTTCATGCCAAACGGTTCTCAGAACAGCACTGCCAATGGCTATGAAGTTGGTAGTGGCACTTCAAAGGGACCTCACTCTGTGGGTGGGTGAGAAGATCGGGATGTTTCCTGGAGAAGCGGGGCCTTACAGTCTGCTCTGCCACCTCTTTGTACCTCCATCACTGCCATTTTGAAAAACATGGGGCACTCTGCGAGGTCACGAGTATTGAATACTGCCGGTATTGATGCTGGGATGTGTAGAACTTGTGTACTGCAGGCAGGGTTGGCAGCTGGCCCGGCACCATCCTCAACTGCTAACTCATGGTGGCTCAGCAGAGGAGAGAGCCTGTCCTGGGCACAGGGCACTTGCTACTGGAGTGAGCTTCCTGAGGTGGTGCGTGAGAACGAGGACTGGCGGAAGGAGCATGGTCTTGCCCTGAGGAGGCCCTGCCCCAGGCTGCCGGAGCCACCCATACTTGTGTTTTCCTGCTGTTTGACAGGAAAACTGCACGCTGGCAGGGCTGCTTCTCTCCCTTGCTTCTGCTTACTGTCAAGCAGGGAGAGAAAAGCCATGGAGGAGGCACAAATGGAGAGTTTCCTTTATTGAAATATAAGTTGATACTATGATAAAAGAATGCTTAGAGCAATTTCCTTATCAAAAATCTCAGTCTGTATAATGTCCTAAAGCTATCTAGTTGTATAATTTCATGCCCAGCTTTTCTGCTGTAAGCAAAACAGCTTATGTCTCTCTTTTCTGCTATAAAGTGTATTTACTTACTTAATGTGTCTCATTGCAGCATGCCACATACTGGAATGTCCCAATGGAATGGCACAGGAGGTGATAAACACCATAGGGCAGGCTTTTGAGCTCCGGTTCAGACAGTACCTGAAGAACCCCTCTAGCCTGGTTCCATCAAATGAAAGGTCAGCACATTCTCAGTCACTTAACTGCGGGTTACCTTCTCTTTAGTACTTTTCAGGAAAACAGTATACTCCAAAGAGTGATCCATAAGTAAGACGCTTTAGATATGCTTTCTGGGCATATGTTAATTGTAATATGTGCTGTATGTACACACTGTAATAGACTAAAATTAGTTTATTCCAGTAAACTCCACTGATGTCTGTGTCATCTGTGGAGGTACATAACACAGAATTTAGCTCTATTGTACCTTACCTAAAACAGCCCTCTCTTAAGTCATGCAAGTAAGCCGAACAAATGTTCAAATTACTCTTCCCAAGTAAGTTCTGCTCTGTAAGGTCAGCGCAAACACACACAGAGCTCAGTCCTGATCCATGCCAAGTTTAAACGTGCTGTATTTCTGAACGCGTGTGGTGGTGGAAAAAAGCCATTGTAATTCACCTTTCTGCTGTTCTGCTCATGTCCTGGCAGAGGCCTCTGATTCCACCAGGTGTGACTTACATCAGCCTCGTGTACTAAAATAAACACAGCCACTTCTTAGCATTTCAATGTATGAAGCCGTGTCCTCTGCACATCGCTCAAAATATAGTGCCTAGATTAATTTCAGGAGCACAATTCCCAATTTCACTTACCCTTTTCTCTGTTGCACTGGGGATGCAATTCTTGCTCTAATTTATAGCTCTCCTCAAGGTTAGACATGTCTGTTTTTCTGTCTTGTCTTTACTGTAACACCAAATTCGATCGCTTGCCACCTCCCACCAGTAGGTAAAGCCATAATACTGCTTAACTGCATCCTGAGCACCAGGAGTCACTGTGCAGGCGGTGTCCCTGGTACAGTGCCTAATGCAAGACAGCAGAACTGGTTTTATTGCATAACAGCAGCCCCAGCTCCAGTTTGTACTTATTTCATTCTACAAAGTGGTTCTTGGCATTCCACTGCTAATACTGGTCTGTTTTCCTTGGGGACAATAACCAGAGAAAAAGCCTTTCCTATGAAACTGTGCTAGGTTATGCCACAAGTACATCAAAGTGAGGAGAAATGGAACAGCCTAATTAGATTCGCTCCTTGAGCCTAACCTGCAGCCAGTCTTTGAGAACGGTCCTCTGGCAGAGAAGTTGAATATTGCTGTGTGAATGAGTCACTCCCTTCCAAACTACTATGAATCACATAATCAAATACTTGCACTGCATATCACATAATCAACTACTTGAACTTTATCTCTTTCCTGCTTGAGGCCTTTTATCCAATTATATTCTGAATTAAGATTTGAGATGAGTTTTTTATTTCGGGACTGGAGACAGTACAGGAAGCACCTAGTTGTTTTGTAGTGTATCAGCTGTACATTTAAACTATCATCATTCTGGTTTAGCTCAAGAAAAACATTGGGTGCTCTCCTTCATGTTTTCTTCCAGCTGAAACAGAACAGTTATATTGATTATGGTTATTAAAATCAGGGTACATTCAGGAAAACTACTTTTTTTTCCTGGTAGCAATATTCGATTATCTAAAACAGTTGCAGGCTTTTCTAACTAAATGCTATGAGGTTTTCATTTTCTCTTGTAAATGTTGCCTTCCTCCCCTTTCCCTCTCATTCTCTGGATTTATACAGTTGAGACAAGAAACCAGAGGGATTAGTTTTACGGCCTACATTTTGGACACCTTAGAATCATAGAATAGTTAGGGTTGGAAAGGACCTTAAGATCATCTAGTTTCAACCCCCCTGCCATGGGCAGGGACACCTCCCGCTAAACCATGCCATCCAAGGCTCTGTCCAACCCGGCCTTGAACACCGCCAGCGATGCAGCATAGCCTTGGATGGCATGGTTTAGTGGGAGGTGTCCCTGCCCATGGCAGAGGGGTTGGAACTCGATGATCTTGAGGTCCTTTCCAACCCTTACTATTCTATGATTCTATGATTCACAACTTCCCTGGGCAACCCATTCCAGTGCCTCACAACCCTTACAGTAAAGAATTTCTTCCTCATATCCAATCTAAATGAGCAATGTGTTGGCAGTCTTCTCTTAAAGCTTCAGTAGGTGGCTTTTATATTTTCAAGTGAGAGAAAAGGGATTTGGACTGCCTGTTGCTGAGAAAATGAGCGTACCTCCCTAGACCCCAAACTTTAGTGACTGTGCTGGAGTAGGTCCAGAGAAGGGCAACGGAGCTGGTGAAAGGCCTGGAGTACAAATCTGATAAGGAATGGCTGAGGGAACTGGGCGTGTTTAGTGTGGAGAAGAGAAAGCTCAGGCGAGACCTTACCGCTCTCTACAGTTGCCTGAAAGGAGGATGGAGAGAGCAGGTGGCTGGCCTCTTTTCCCAAGTAACAAGTGATAGAACATGAGGAAATGGCCTCAAGCTGCACCAGAGGATGTTTAGATTGGATATTAGGAAAAAATTCTTCACCAAGAGGGTGGTCAGGCATTGGAACAGGCTGCCCAGGACAGTGGTGGAATTGCTGTCCCTGGAAGCGTTCAAAAACCGTGTAGACGAGGCTCTTGGTGACACGGCTTAGTGGTGGACTTGGCAGTCCTGTGTTAGAGGTTGGACTTGATCTTAAAGGTCTTTTCCAACCTGGTTGATTCTATGATTCCATTTTTAATTCAGGAAGAAGTAACTGGAAAAATAATGCTCTGAAAGTTCAGGCCCAAAGCCCTTTACAGCCTCCATATGGCTAATCTGTGTACTGTGCGATGTGCAAACACTGGGGACGTTTGCCTGCACTAGAAAGCAGTTGATTACATCAGTGACCTTCCTCCCCCCACCCCGGTATTTTTTCAGCGAGGCAGCAAATGCTAATGGATCAGCTGGGAATTCACAGGAGAGGGAAGATCATGAATATTACAACGAAATTCCAGGGAAAGAGCCTCCCACCGGTGGAGTATTAGACATGCGAATGAAAGTGCAAACGGACCAAAGGGCTAACAGTCTTGCACAGTGCAAAAAGCAGTATTGCTTGGTAAGTACATCATCTTCTGGGATAACTGTTCACTGCCTGTTATGGGAATGAATAATAAAGTGTTACTGTGGTGTAAAGCATGGCATTAACATCAGAACCAGGTCCTGATTATCCTGGGAAAAGGTTTTTTAGGCTAGATTTAATGATGCTTAGTACATAATTGAATCCCAAAGCACTTTCTGAATATTAACTCGTTTGTCCTTAGAGTACTTTTAGGAGACCAAGTAATATTCCCTTGTTCTCTTGTTAGCTGTGAGAAGAAAATAGATACAGATTAAAACGGCTTGTCTGAGAGAACATCTGCAATATCTGGGACCTCCTGGCTCCTAATTCTGAGATCTGCTAAACATTTCATCTTGTCCATTATGCTCTACAACCTATACATACAACATTAACTGATTGCAATGTATATGCAACATTAATTACCCTTGGAGTATTTCAAGAGGCTCTGTTAAATCAGCCACAGCAGCAAAAGATGCATGTATCTGTGGCTCTTGACTGGAATAGTGGGAATAAAACCCAAGAAATCAGGGAGTAAAACCAGCTAAGTTCACACTGACTGTACAGACTTCAAAGCCTGCTGCGCGAGTTCTTGGGAACACCGGCATTCCCCCACTCGGGGAAGGAGGCACTGCCGCTTAGCTCAGAGGGAGTGCACTCAGATGCACCCGCTGGAATCCCATTGGTGCTGTCTAAAAATTTGCTGCTTCCAAGTGTTATCTGTGTCTGTCAGCAACTGCTCCTGGGTTCCCGTGTGTTCCTGTGCTGCTGCTCCATCCACTTACTGCTTTGTTAACCTCAACCATATACCACATCTTGGCTGTGGGCCTGGTGGTCTCCAACTCCCCGGCAGTCCCCAGACATCTAAGGGGACGTTTGATGATACCCTGAGTTTGCATGTGAAGCTTGCCAGAGTCATTGCAAGAGGTTACCCTGCAAATACCCCTTTTTTCACAGGGTGTTACTTTTTTGGTTTTCCTCTCAGTTCTGGTGACCCTTTAGTGCTGCACAAACAACTTGGTGACCATTTCACTTCCAAATCATGATACTTGTACTTATTTCTTCTTGGTTTTATTGCAAGAAACATTTATAAGAAAATCTGAACTGTATTACCTAGGAGTTGTACTGTATATACCAAATCTTAGATATAAAACTAGGCAGTTAACGGTTTTATATCACAGAGGCAGTTAACCTCTGTAAGGCTGGAGTATGTCCAGACATGATGCCATGTAGAAAGAAGTGTATCAGCATGAAATATTATTTGAGGAGAGAGGAATTTTTTGGTGCAGATACATTAAGTTGCCTGTATCCCCATTAGCAGGTGCATGGATGTTTTAAGTTATCTGGGGTTTCTAAGGGATTACTTTATGTGACTGTTTTTACAATTTTTCTACAGACATGCAGCCCGGCATTCATCAATATATATGAAAACTGTCCAGAAGAAAACAAAACTGTGGGTATGTACTCTCTTTTCATTCTCTTGCATACACAGAATTAACCAAGGCAGATTGCCTGTGAGAGCTACCCCTTGGCTTTTGATACAATGAAGAAAAGTGTTCTTCTTAGTGGGCCATTTGCAGTTCCTTAGACGAAGGGTAGACAAAAAAGCCTTACAGCTTTTCTAAAGGCCTCTAATCTGTCTTCATGTCTGCTGGCAGACTTACTAGATTTACTTGTCATGATACTGTACAGTAGCTCTTTGTTTTTTATTCTTTCATACTCTTTGGTGGTTTATTCCCTTTCATACCCTTTGAAAAAGAAAGATACTTCATTGCTTATGAGCCTCTGAAAATACTCCTTTCCCCTACAAATGCTTGATGGAGACCCATATTATCAACATTGGGTGGTTGTTCCAACGGAGCCCATGCCCTTGGTTCCAGAGTCACTGGCTTCTCAGTGTGACTGGGCCCTTCCCCTGCCTTGGGTGGCTTTGTGCCTGAGATCAATTTGCCTTTAGCAGCAGTGTCTGCTCTCTGGGACTCCAGGAGATCAGCCTGCATCTTTTTCTGGACTTCCTTTGGTACAGCTGATGCCCTGAGCACATTTCCTTAGCTCATCTCTTTCACTGCATAATGAGGTCCTTTTCGAATTCCCACCTGCACTGCTCTTAAAGTGATCCATTACACTCTCTGCAGGGGATAGTTCAGTTTCTTATGTTATTTCTGATTTAAGAAAAGGAGAATCAAATGGATTCTACAAAGAGAGGGTGAATAAATAAAAGAATGAATGAATAGATCTATGAATAAAACATTTGCTGGAGCAAAACTATGTGTGCTATTTGGCTAGCTGAAGTGCTATTATTTTCATACCCTGCAGGGGATACTCTGTTAGCCTGTTCCTGGGCTTGGATCCTAACCTGACAGATGTGGCTTTGGCTCTCTAGACAGAGCCAAAAAGTGCCAACCTCCTCCATCTTCTCTGCTCCACCACAATTAACAAGAGAGAGAATTGTTCAGCTTCCCGGAACCTTTTTTGTGGTGCAGAGGGCAAGGAAGGGTTTTACAACAAACAACATATATGGCTTGTGTCTCTATAAAGTCATATGTATTAATTTCTTTTCAGTCAGCGGGGGGTTTACTGCTGACATCGATTGAAGCAGAACCGAATCAGTGTGTAATGGTTTCGAAAACTTCTAACTCATTTTGGGTAGTGTGCCTTGTGCCTTCTAGCCATATGGAAAAACTAGTTCATCTGCCAATTTTTGTTTTCTTTGTGAATGACTTCAGTGGATATATAAGAACAACAACGTTCCCATTTCAGCTTTTACAGTAATTTTAAGTAGAGTTTAAGTAAAAAAAAAAAGACGAAATCTATGCATACTATATACTAATTGCAGGTAACTGTGTTGAAAGATCACAGAAGACAAAAAAAGAGGCAACATTATTGAAGCCTGCCTACAAAATAGATCTTTTTGATGATCCGTGTTACATCAACACTCAGACCCTGCAGTCTGCAGTCTGTACAGCCCGCGGTACAGCAACAATACAGACCCATGGGAGCCCACTGCGTCAGGCCAGTAGGTCCCATTGCAATACCTATATTTCCTAAGCTTTGAAAAGAGGGAGTCTTGTTATCTGTGTCTTCTGTAGTTGATTTATGATAATAGTGTTGCACACATAATAGTAAGCAGGTCTTTAGGATGATATGAAAGCTTGTGACTGCACCACACCTCAGGGAAGAGGGTTCTGTAATGCTCAAGATCTTAACCACTTTAAGGTGGAAGTGGCTTCGGATGCCTTTGCTTCACAGGCAGTAGCACACAGTCAAAGTGGGGTCATTATGACCATCTTTTCTCAGTTCTTGGATAAGTGACCTTTGAATCTCATCCAACAATTTCTAAGTCAAACTGTTTGATCAGTAGTATTAAATGTCTGCCAAATTAGGTCTTGATTTACAGACTCAAAGTGGTGGATATCCATTGAATGACTATATAGTTGCTACTGATGGTCCTCATTATTGAAAATACTTAATTTATTAGCTTTGTCATTTATAGTTTCCCATTGAGTGTTCTCTCTGTCAGATTTGGCTCCACACAAGAAAACGGGCAAAAGACTGAACAGAACTGCACGAAAGGAAATCTGTGACCATTGAGATATTTCCAGCCCGGGGCTGTATTATGCTCTAAAAAGAACTGGCGATATCCTGAGAAGTCTTAGGTTGCACAATTCCATTGAAGAAGTGGTATCCTCTTATTTTCCTTAGAAAAATCCTGCCTGTGAATCATTTGCAGTCTGACTGGCTGTATCCCAAACCACCCAGTTTTGTTAGTACATTCAGTAATTGTTCGTTTTTTCACTGCAGATGCATCATACTGTAATCCTTCCCTTCTGGCTACATTGGCCATGTTGTCTTACATTCCTGCACATAGCTGGAGCCAGGCAAAATGACTCTCCCAATGATCCGTGACAATCTCTTCAGAGATTGTTAAGGAAGAAAGAAAGAGCTGGATCTTTAAAAAAAAACCCAACAAACCAAACAGTGGCCTAAACCCCAGCAAAAATCTTGTTTTCACAGGGAAGATTTGACTTTTTAATGCAACCAAGAAATACAAACCCAAAACAGTAGAGCATCATCAAACAAATTCCTGTTTCCTATCCCTGTTGCCTAGCGACCCAAAGCTTTCCCATCTAAGGTATGGGAGGAGATGGTGTGATAATTTTACCTAATGCACTGGAGGCTTGTGAGCATTCATATGTGCATAACGTTACAGTCTGTAAGGCTGGTTTGAGCACAGCTTCAAGACTCTTGAATATTTTAAAAGCTAATAAAAAATACTGTCTTGCATCCTTCTAGGGTGAAGTTCTAGGTGAAGTGTCCAATACATTCCCTTTCATTTAATTTTAGACTTACCGGAAGCTGTTCAGCAGAGTGCCACAAGCAACACAGCTGGTCTCTGTGTTCTGCCACAAATAAAGCAGCAGCTAAAGAATGAAGACTGTTACCATGGCAAATTAAACAGGAAAGCAGCAGAGAGCCTCTTAGTCAACGATGGGGATTTTCTGGTGCGAGAGAGCACAACGTCACCTGGTCAGTATGTCCTCAGTGGACTTCAGGGAGGGCAAGCAAAGCATCTGCTCTTGGTGGATCCTGAGGGCAAGGTATGAACATCTCATATGTTGAAATGTCAGGGCTGCTCAGATATTTCAGTCAAAATGAATGCACCGGTTCATTCCAGGAAGTGGAACTGATTGGATTTCATCCAGGTTAATTTAAATTTAGCCAGTGATTTCAGTAGGTTTGCAAGTTAAATTCAAAACTTACAAGCACCAAAGTACCATGGAAATAGAAGTGCGGTACTTAAATGTTGTTAGTCCAGGTGCTGATAATTAGTGTATACACTTAATACATCTTTTGAATTGTTATTATATTGCTAGAAAAATAACCCTAACATTAAATAATGAATTTGATCAGTAACACACTTCTGGATACAGAAAAGGTAGAGCTGGTCACTTCAATTCTACTGGCTTCTGCTCAGGGCTAGAAGAGTGCTCTTGAGTGACATTTCTGAGAGGAGAGAGTACATTGGAAAATTAATCCTCAGTGGAATTTAGGGAAAAATCTCTCTCTCTGGAGTGGGGAGCTTATTTCATTCCTCTTAGCAGAATCAGCCCACTTCTACGTTCAGTGTCTTTAACTTGGCCCTTTGTTTTTCATGTCAGCTAATGGCAGGTCAAAGGATAAGTCTAAATTGCTGTCTGCAGCCTAATGATCCCACTCCAGTGAGTTCAGTGGCTTTAATGCCTTTTGACGTTAATGTGCTAGGTTCATGTCCAACCAGTTATAAGCACAGTCTAACCATATTCTTTTGCTTTCATTAGGTGAGAACCAAAGACCACATATTTGACAGTGTGAGTCATCTTATTCAGTATCACATGGAAAATAACTTGCCAATCATCTCTTCTGGAAGTGAAGTGAGCTTGAAGCAGCCTGTAAGGAAAGACAATAATGTGGGACACATGCAGTATCACAAATAATCCCTTGGATCTCACAAATCCCGAGACAATTCATGTTTGAAAACTACCAAGAACTTTCTATTATGAAGACAATTCAAAACAGTAGAGACTGAACTTTCTGCTGCTGTTCCAAAAGACCCTTTTGTGTGTGTATGTATGAATATATGTATATGTGTATACCTATGTAGATCTGTAGAGATCAACAGGCATAGTTATATAGATATATGTAATCTCAATGAAATTACACCTTCAGAGTGGGAGCTTCATTTGTGAGAAGGTATTTTAGACATGCACAAATGTCACTTTCAAGGTCATACTGAATCAGTAACTATTTAAAAGCACAATTAAACCTCTACATGCAAATGCTCACTTGAACGAACTGCTGGAACATTAGTATGTGCCTTTTAGCATAGGATTATTGGAAACCAATATTATTTATACTGAATTAGTTTTGGTTGGTTAAACAAACATGTCTACACTGTTAACTATTTGCCAAAACAAGTACAATTTGAATATTACTAAAATGTCATCTGCTTTCAATAGACACTAACAATTTCATTTTGCTTGTAACAGCACTTTACTAGCAAGTAATGTTTGAAATGAGTAGATTCACAATACAGAAAGGTTGTCTGGTTTCTTAATCATTTTTTATCACTGCCTGACTACTCGAAGATTTGAGATTATGCAACATTTACAAAGTTGAAATTAATATATGTAATACAATTTTGGAACAGAACTTGTTAAAGGACAGCATGCTAGATCCTAATATTTTTGTCTTGCATATGATTTTACTATTACTACCAATTAATACTGGAGACATCTCTTTTTAAAGGTAGCCTAAATATATTTTCGTTGATTGCATAGTTGTTTACAAACTAGGGAAGCAGAACAAAACTAATGATACATTTTGAAAGAAAACTATTTAAAAGATGTTTGAACTTTGCATGTGCCCTTATCCAATGTTCTTTCCAAAACAAGATACAGTTTTTCCTTTCTTCAGGTAGAGTCCATTTGTTCCTAAACATGGTAAAAAGTCTTTTAAAGGAAACCTACGAGTTGTTTTGCCACAATAAATAGATATGAACAATCCTGTATTCAGAGTGTAGAGTGATTTCTTGGGCCTCCTGCTGAAGAAACAGTGATTTGACAAGTAATCGAAGAAAGGCAGGGGGGATTCAGGGAATGAACTGGTCATCTAGGTGATGGCCTGAGAAAGTTGTCCCTTTAAGATAAACAATGTCTTCTAGCAGGAGCAGGAACATTGTGTCTGCCTCCCAGGCCACTGTCTCACTTTCACAAGGCAGACAATGATTGTGGAGTTCAGCAATTGCTGGAAGACTTGGCTATAAAAAACTAATTCTATTCTTTTGCCTGTGTTCATATTAAATGGGACATTATAGTAAGCGCTCTTCCCTCTAGAAGACAAGAGTGGTCATATACATGTAAAATTACCAAAGACAAAAGCTTCCTTGGAGGGGAAAATATGATGTTAAATGCCACACTTAAAGCTGACTTAAAAACCATCTTTTTTCTCATCCTAAGTTAATAGGCATAGAATATATTTCATTCCTTGGTAATGACATGATTCAAATACTAAATTGCATATACTGAAGAAGTGAGAATCTTTAAAACAGTAGTCGATTTCCCTGCTAATAGTCTAGCATTATTGGTACCTCAGTCCTTCAGACTATAAACTCAAGCTTATGCCAGTTCTATCCTATGCAAGCTTTTCACCTGTGAAGGAGGCCTCAGCAAGAATTTGTGCTTGAGCTTTGTGCCACTGTGAGGATAGCTGGCAAGAAGCTACAACTGGAATGTTAAACCCCTGCACAGCATCCTTTCTATTCTCACGTCTTGCCAAACTTCATAGTGTGCTTGACATGACTTTATGAAGCAAAAATAGCTACTTCTGTGGCATGTCAGGGGGAGAGAAAGACCTGTGTAGGGTGGTTTTGACTTTTGCATCACACCTGAGGTTTATGACAGGTCGCAGAAGGAAAATGTGCAGAACTTCATCTCTATTTTTAGTACAGATCAAAGTTACTTGTGACTAGAATAATAATGCTTGGAGTTGTGATAGTATGAGATCAACTTGACTTTGCCAGCCAAGATGCTGACTTAGGGGCTTTTTTCACTTCACCAGTTTTCACTTTACAAATGCATAAAACCATCCTGAGCCAGTGTGCAATGTTTGGATCGCAGTGTGATGCAGTCTGTATCTTCCTCTTTGAATATCACTAGCTTAAAAGAAGTAAGATCAGAAACTTTGTTTTGTTGCTGCTGCAGCTTTTGGATGTGTCTGAAGCAAAACTGCGAAGGAAAAAGGAAAGAAAAGGGAGATAATTGGGTGCTAGTGCAATAAACAAGTGTCTCAAAATCTCTTGATGTGAGAGAAAGCAAAGAATCCAACTAATTAGATACAATTCAAACACAATATACACATGCATTACAGTGTCATGGGTTCAGCAGTAGCAGTCATTTTTCTCCTTAGTAGCTGGTGCAGTGCTGTGGATTGCATGCAATGGACATTTTCCTAGAATAAAATACATTCATACTTCTGGATCAGGAACTAGGAACTCAGTTTTTGGTTTCTGACACTTATGTGCCTTCACTTAGTTATTAATGCTGCTTTTATCCTCTGTGGACCAGCTATCTCATGTGAAGTATACCATCAGCTCCTTCCAGTGTGGAAGTCTTAGAAGTAACTATGCTAAAAAGAAAGTTACCCGAATTTTGGACAGTTTTTCAAAATACTGTTCTTCAGAAAGTGAATATGAATTGGGAGGCACATGTAGATTGTTTAATGGTTTCATGCTATGAGACTGCTGCGGAGAATTGGTTAATCTCTGTTCTGATGGCTACTAGAAACCCTTGGGAAAAATAGCTATTTCTGCCTATAATGTCATATTTCAAAGAAAGCATGTTCATTCTTTTTCAGAGCTCCTATAAATTTCACTAAATCACATTAGCACACGTATCTATTTGCTTCCATCAGTAAAAATGCTGTAACAAATGACCCAAAAGCCTCTCCCCTACCACAGCTTCCATTTTCTCCTCCAGCATCAGGCAGGCAGTATTATTGCTGAGGGTAAGTGTCACCAGATGGAGCTATTCCGTATCTTCCTCATCTCGGAACAAACACCTTTGTTCAAAAAAGGTTCAAAAAAACTTTTTTTTTTTTCTTTTTTAAATGCTTGCTAAACGCAAATCTGTGGAAAAAGTTAGTTTGCTCGGAGAAACTTTTTTTAAGCAGAACAAAGTAAGCTGGTGGTGTTCAAGGGGAGGCTGGACAGGGCCTTGAGCAACGTGGTCTAGTGGAAGGTGTCCCCACGGCAGAGGGTTGAACTGGATGATGTTAAGGTCCTTTCCAACCCAAACCAGCCTGTGATTGTATGAGTCTAAGCTCTCAAAGCAGATGGGCTCCCTGAGCACCCTGTGGAAGGCTGCCTGGAGGCGGCCTGGCTGCTCCTGTCAGCGGGTGAAGGCCCCGTCCCCGGGAAGGGTTTCCTCGTGTTCCGTCCAGCTCGGGCCCTCGGCACTAAGCACCACAACCCCTCCGCCATCAAGGGGCCGAAAGGCGGGCTGCAGGCCGCTCCCGTGAGGCGGCGGGCAGGAAGCCGGTGCTCGACAACGAAGGACGCCGCCGTCACCCCGTCAGCTCCCACCGCGTCACTGCCGTCAGAACCGGCCCTCGGGCTGCGACCGCCCGAGGACACCACCCCCGCCCCGACAGCACCGCCCCCCGTTGCCAGGCAACCGCTACGTCTCGCGGCGCGATGACACCCCCCTAACCTGCTCCCGCACTCTTAACGTCACGGGGAGACACCGCCCCTCGAGAAACCCTCCGCAGCCATTGGTCTCCCGCTTAGCCAGTCAGCTATCCGGGCACGTTCCCGCGGCCGTGCCCGCCCGCTTTCGAACGGCCCTCGGGGCGGGCTTGCGGTGCGACCGAGAGCGGCTGGGGCGGGCCGAGCGCGGCCCGCCCGCCCTGCTTCCCGGGTGGCTCGGCGCTGCTGCGGCCGCCGGTTGGCTCCGGCCGCTGTCAGTCAGTGCGGCCGCGGCAGGGTTCGGTTGTCATGCGGAAGAGCGGAGGGCGCGCTTTTGTTGTGGAGGCGGGTGGCTGTGGTGCCGGGCGGCTCAGGTGAGACTGGAGGCCGCGGGCTGTCTCCTTGCCTCCTGCCCCGCAGAGGCCGCGGCAGAGCGGGTCAGGGAGGCCTTGGCCGGAGGTGCTTCCCTGGCCGCGCTGCGATCGACAGAGATAGTCCCCTCCAGCTGCCTGCCCCGCGCCTCCGCCGTGAGGGGCTGAGGCGGCGGCTGACGCTCTCCCTTTCCCTCTCGGCTCTCTGTGACTGGTTGCGGCTTTTACAGGCCTTGAGCGAGTGAAACGGGGCTGTATCCTCTCGTCCGGCTCCTCAGCTGGTGGGGTTGAGAAACGGTTTAAGGAAGGGAAGAGAAGGGGACGGGGCGGGCGTCGGTAGGGCAGGTGGTTGCCTGCAACTGGTGCGGGTTCGGGGGAAGATGGCTGCTTCACTCGCTGTGAGACATGTTGCAGGTGGTCACACCGAGGGAGCTGGTGCTTTAGGGAGTTCTCAGAGACAGATACTTGAGTTGTTAGGACTCCTGCTAGCTGTATTGGAGTTTCCTTGGATATCATTGGCAAGCCGGTCCCTTAAACATAGCAAAGTGGCACATTATGTCTTTCAGCTTGGGAATAATGCTCTTGTAAATCTCATTTTATACTGGTGAGGACTTCAGCATGTGCTATACCTGTATGCCCAAAGAATGTGCCATTCTGTAAAATTCACCAGTTCTTTCTAGATCATAACTGCCTGCCGGGAGTGTCTTTTCATCAGCGGGTAACTTGCCTTGCAGCCAAATGTGGGCCAACACTTATGTGTTGTAGCTTACTTTGAACTCACTGCTCAGTGTAGACAAACTCCTGGGAGTCTCAGTCTCTTCATTAAGCAGTGAAATCTGGAACTGACACAATACTTTTCCTGTTTCTGTGATACTTTTCCTATTTTTCCAATCAGAGCCACTATCCAAATGCTCAAGCAAAAGTATACTTCCAGTATTTGGTGCAAAATATAGTTATTTTCTAGAAATAAATGAAGCAAGATTGAAAAGCAGGCATGACTATTAGCATATATCACAACATATGCATAACATACAGTGTTAGAACTTGAAGAAAGTAATGTCTGGTTGAAAGGCAGCAATAATAATGTCAACATATGAAGAGGCCAAATCTGTTTTAAATGCTAAATTCTTAGAAGCAAGTAACATTGGATATACTGAGAAACAAAAGCTTAAGTGAAGGACATAGGTAATGTGTTTGTTTCAAAGATGATTTTTTTTTCTATGTGTTTGGCTACTTAATTCAGGAAGTGAGGGTGGGACTTTTTGGTCCTCTTCCTCACCTTTTTCTCATGTGTGATATTTTCTTGTGATAGGTTTTGCTGGATGTGCAAAAACATTAGAAAACAATGTCTCTTGACTTTGATAGTGCAGCTCTACAAACTCAACATGAAGATGAAGACTATGACCAAGAGGATTATGCAAGAGAACAAGAGGTGAAAAAGAACTGTTTGATCTGAAGGCTTGCGTATCTGGCTTCTTCCCATCTCTCTCTTTTGTTAAAAAGAAAAAGAAAGATCTATGCTGGCTTTGTTAAGAGCAAAAGAGAGTGCAAGCTGTGCTGTACAAGGGTGGCACAGAAAGTAAAGAGATAATGAGATGGTGCATCTGAAGTGCATTGCAATGTCATATGTAATGGCTGGAAGACTGCTAACTCCTTGCCTATCCAGTAGTCCAAATGCAAAAGGCTGGGTCACTTGTATTTTGTATTTCTGGACAGCTTTTTTCACTTATTACAAATACTTAGAAAGCAACATCTCTCACTTGAAAATTTGCTTAGCTTAGAAAAAAATGAGAAACCATTTTTAAAAATCTGATTACACACTTTTATCTCTAGAAAAACTGTATTCAAATGTTTTGGGATTTCTTTGAAGTTGAAATACTACAGATGTTTCTGTTCCTTTTGTTTCATAAAGACAATTGGCAAAACGTGCATTTAACATGAATGTGCATAATGGTTTCTTACAGGGTGGTAGGTCATGTTCATGTCAGGTAACATCTCCAGTATGTACTTCAGGGATGATTATCTGGAGAGCAGGTATTGTGGAGACTAATATTCACAAAAACGTGTGGTAGAACAGTAGCTGTACCAATTGGAAAGACACTGTTGCAAACACTGTGGGGAATCTGGTATCTGTTCCAAACTTTCTACCCAGAAAAGGGTTTTCTGCTTGGGCAGGAGAACAAGTAGTGAAATAATTGCAGTGTTGTTATAGTGGGTGAGCAAGAGTGTGCATAGATAGGATTATAATCTTCAACCTGTGGTGCTTGAGTTGGTCCTTGGTTGCAAGTAGGGCAAATGAAAAGGGATCTTCAGTGAATGATGCTGCCTTTCTTTTCCTGCTTCCTGGAGCTGAGATATACTGAATCTAGAGAATGCCTTAATGACAGGGAAACTTCTTCATGCCACTAGTGAATTTCCAGGTACAAATTTTTGGTGCTCTGTTGTCCTGCAAGCATTTAGAAAAGTTGTTCTCACCTCTCTGTTGGTCTTAGAGAACATGTAAAATAGTGTCTGAGAAAACAGGGTATGTTTAATATAAACTTTTTGTGGCTGATAGTTTTTTGTGGGGTTTTGCTTGTTTAACAAAGGAAAGCTAGTAAGGTATTTAGCATGGGGCAGCTAATGTTTTGGCTTTTACTAACACAGGCTTTGATAGTGCAGAGAAAAATAGGGTTAGGGTTCAGAAATGGTGTGTAATAACTCTGAATATATTGTGTAGTTCTCAAGTCACCTAATAAGAAAAAGAGTTCATGACTCAGATCTATAAGAAGCCCAATGAGTGGCCCCGTATCAAAGCCTCTCTGAAAGTTGGAAGAAGAGGTACAATCTATATGGGAATCATTACAACAAGTAAGTTCAGGTGTGGTTTGGTTGTGTACTTGGTTTTGTTTGGTTTGGTTTGGTTTTTTTTTGGTGGCACAGCTATCTATTTTATGAACTAGAATTGGTGATATTTCTCTCTGTTCATGTCTAGTTGCTTGGTGATTTCATTTGAACACCTGAGCAAACCACTTGTCATTGCAGTGATGACTTCTTGCATCTAGTAACACTGACTGGCAAGTTCTTTTGGAGAAGCCTGGATTGAAATCCAGATAAGAGCATGTTTTTACTGTCCATTACCTCTCTTGCCTGAGATTTAGGAAGGAGAAACCCTGGTGTGATTAGTTTGCAGATCATTCTTCAAAAGTAGTCTGCCCTGGGACATGTCTATCTGGTGGCGTTTTCCTTACCTCTTTCTTGTGTGGCTCTTTTCTTAGCAAGAGCTTGCCAAAAATCATTTGCTTGGTACTCTAGTTTATTAAGCATTCTGTGGTATAAGTACCTCTGTGAATTCCAGAAATAAAATAGGAAAAAACCCAGGGTTTTGTGCAAGTGGCTTATTTTGCCCCTCTCTGGGCTGAACTTGTATGCATCCTTTTGAAAGGCAGGTAATGAATGTTGTTTGTTCTGTTTCAGTTGCAACAACTATTGACAGACCTTCCCCATGACATGCTGGAGGACAGTGGAGACCAGCTCTCCAGCTATTCGGACTGTAGCTTAGATGAGACTGAGGAGCAGTAAGGAATTTTGCATCATTTTTTATTACTTATGTTGTGCACTTCAGATTAAAGCAAAATCTCAGCTGATGAGGTGCATAAAAGCAATCCAAGTAAAAGGACAGCTGCATGGTTTGTGTTCCATGAGAAACAAACTAGATGCCACTTAATTTAACAAAGAGGTGGTTTGTTTTGTTTATTTGTTTGTTTTTCCTGAAGTCATAAGTACATAGTTAAGGTGCTTGTATTTCCCTAGATCACATGAGTCCGGGAAGCATGATGGAAGGTGGAATGATCATCCCTTGATAAGTGATCCTCAAAATGTAAGCTTGTATGAGCAGTCATGTAATTATTAGAAACTGCTGGTTCATAATATGCTAAGTAGTATTTAAATTCATTAGAGAAATGCTTCTCATGTAGGTAGTGTGTTTTGCTGTTAATTTAAAGTATTTCTAATTTAAGGGTAACCCTAGCAAAAAGGAGGTGTGGGGAAATCCAAGTTTGGAGAAAGCAATTCTAAACCTCTTATTGATTCATAGGTTTATGAACAAGGACAAAATCTGTACCCTGAACAGTTCTTATGTGACCAGCAAAATGATCATGTTGAAAAACACGGCAATAATTGGAATGGCCTACATAACGAGGAAGAAAAAAGACATTTATATGAAGTTAAAGAAGATTACTGTGGCCAGAATGGTCAAGAGGATCCTGATGATGTGTATCTTGGTAGAGAAGGGTTTAATGCTCCAAGTTGCTACCAACAGAACAATGTGTATCATCTTCCGGAAAACTTCAGGCCATATACAAATGGCCATAAACCAGAATTTAACAACCAGCAAAATAAGATAATAAATTTTTCAGATGCTTCAAAGGAACATCTTCAGGTATTTCAGAAGCTGATGCAATTTTCTGTCTCTTTTGGAAAATTTTCGCAGGTCTTTCACTATTGGTAGATTAACTGTTGTTACTGATCTTAAAGGTCTTTTCCAACCTAGTTGATTCTGTGGTTCTATTCTATGATTCCAGTATTTCTAAATGTTTTTATTCTCTTATTATCATCTTAAATAGGCTACAGAATCTCCCATTAATGTTTAAAACAATGAAATGTTAAATAGTTACATTTTCATATACACATGGGTTTTGTTGGTTTTTTTCCCCTTGTTGGCTAGGTGGAATTCCATGAGGTAGAGTGAATATGATTGATTCACTTAAGTGTGTACTTACTCTACTGAAGTTCAGACTTCACTGCACTCCTAAAATGGACGTTTTCATGAAAATTTCTGTCACACTGAAATGGTGTACTGGGTTGGAGCCTGAAAATGAAGAGCTACTAGAGCTCTTAATGTCAGCATGTGAAATCAAAAATGTTTTCATGGAGCAGATCTACAGTTGTAGTTTTAATTTATTTCCTCTTTTCTATATGTTGTCACAACAGCAATTTGTTGCATCTGATGTTGTTGGTGGTCAATCACCAGAATCTTACAAAGTGACTTATAAACCGTACCAAAATGGCATTCATCAAAAAATGCCAGTACTCCAAGAAGGAACCAGAAGAAATGAAGTATTTGAAGACTTGCAACATGAATTCTTGGGCAATGATAACAGTAAGTGTTTGCTGTTTAGACTTGAAATAAACTTGTGTGAAAAGTCCACTGGAAATCAGCAACAGAAAATCTGTTTATTTCAGTGGATTTCTAGTAGGAGGACAACTAAAAGTATGTTGATGTATGTGACTTTTATTTTGCTCTAAGCTTGCACTGTGAGAGCCCTGAGTTTGTGTTTGTGTGGGGTTTGTTTTTATTTGTTTGCTTTGGGTTTGTTGGTTTTTTTTTTGTGTCTGCATTCACCCCTTAATCTAGAAATTAGCTCTTTTTGATCAGGATATTTGAATTTCAAGCTGCTAAAAATGTAGTTTTGTCTTGTGAGGCTGTGAATGGAATTATTTCTGGTAGCTTGATCCTAAGTCTTGCTGGCACTTGGTCTTTACAATATTGGAAAACAGTGATTTGCTATACCTTAGGAACCATACTTTGCTTGATGCCACATGGGGCTTTTCTGTTAAGCATACTTCAAATGATCAAACTTCTTTGCTTGTTGGACATCTTGAAAATTTGTAGTTTCTACAAGACTCTGGGAATTCACAGCATGTAAACCTGTATCTGGGCTTGCTCTTAGGTTTGAATCACATTGGTGTTTCCTACAATTCTTCATCTCGTTGCTACCAGAGCAACTCAGGTGATGTGAGTCAAACGTGGATTAAATATTGTTGCAATTTTGTGAACCAACAGTTAATTTGGGGTCGGAGCAATGCCAGGCACAGCTACAGGTTGGGCGGGGAGGAGATTGAGAGCAGCCCTGCGGAGAAGGACTTGGGGGTGTGGGTTGATGAAAAAATGAACATGAGCCGGCAGTGTGCGCTTGCAGCCCAGAAAGCCAACCGTATTCTGGGCTGCATCAAAAGGAGTGTGACCAGCAGGTCGAGGGAGGTGATCCTGCCCCTCTACTCTGCTCTCGTGAGACCTCACTTGGAGTATTGTGTGCAGTTCTGGTGTCCTCAACATAAAAAGGACATGGAAGTGTTAGAACAAGTCCAGAGGAGGGCCACGAAGATGATCAGGGGACTGGAGCACCTCTCGTATGAAGATAGGCTGAGAAAATTGGGGCTGTTCAGCCTGGAGAAGAGAAGGCTGCGTGGAGACCTCATAGCAGCCTTCCAATACCTGAAGGGGGCCTATAGGGATGCTGGGGAGGGACTCTTCATGAGGGACTGTAGTGATAGGACAAGGGGTAATGGGTTTAAACTTAAACAGGGGAGGTTTAGATTGGATCTGAGGAAGAAGTTCTATACTGTGAGGGTGGTGGGGCCCTGGAATGGGTTGCCCAGGGAAGTTGTGAATGCTTCATCCCTGGCGGCGTTCAAGGTGGGGTTGGACATAGCCTTGGATGGCATGGTTTAGTGGGAGGTGTCCCTGCCCATGGCGGGGGGGTTGGAACTCGATGATCTTGAGGTCCTTTCCAGCCCTTACTATTCTGTGATTCTGTGATTCTGTGAATATCTTGGGGCAGGAATTGCTTATGACTGTTTCTTGGTTAGTTGACTGTGCTGACTTGTCTGTGTGCCGTTTGAAATTTGGCAGATTCTTCAGAAAATATACAGATTCTTCAACTTCAAGTTCTGAATAAAGCAAGAGAGAGACAACTGGAAGAACTTAATGAAAAGCTAGAAAAGAGCATGCAGCAGATTAGGTATTTGAATCATCAGCTTTCAATGGTCACAGGTAAAATGCCTTGTATTAATTCTTTGATTTCATTTGTATCCAGCAACTTTTTTATTCTGAAACTTTGTGTCTCTGCAGGTATTGATTTTTATTTATAAGCCTGATTTGGGATATATATACGTAGCCTTCTTCCCCCAGTATTATTGCAAAGAAAGTTGCCTGACTGCATAATGCTCTTTTACTGCATGCTCAAGGCCATCATTGTATTCCAGAGCCCCTGTGTGCCAGGCATTAAGAAAGTGCAGAAAAGTGAGAAGTTTACTGAAGTAGTATGTTAAAAGTACAAAAAATATATATAAAAAAACCCTCATTAGAACTGTGTATCTATAAAAAAATGGGGTTTTGGTGCTGTCTGGTTTAACAGGCTGTTTTCTGAACTGTATATAGAGAGAAGCTTTTCCCAAATGATCCAAGCTGTAGTGGAGACTGGTGGTTGTGTTAGTCTCCCTTATAGGAACAAACAAAGAGTTACGAGCTTAGAGATTTAATATAATTTTTAGAAGGCAAAAGTAGCAAAGGAGAGAGAAAACCTCAGCTGGCAACTATTTTGCAGGGTCTTGGCTGTTCCTCCAGGGGAGTTACTTCATTTCTTCTTTTAAATGATGTAAGGGATGGGGCTAGTTTCCACTAGGCTTCTGAAGGTACAGTATATCAGAGTCCTTCCAGCTACCAGAGGGTGAAAGTCGTTGCTGGATGGAGACTGAATGCTTTTGTTCTGCTTTCTGCTTCTCGGCCATGGTGTAAGACAGAGGGATCATAGTGGATGGTTCTGTGGAGCAGGAATACTGAAGAGTCATGTTCCATGCAGTTGTTGGGTGGCTGGCCACATTCTCACACAATTATAATGTTTCTCTCTTAAGATGAAAAAGATGGTTTGGCTGTTAGTCTTCGTGAGTCTCAAAAGCTCTATCAGAACGGAAAGGAACGGGAAGTGCATCTTGAAGGTCAAATAAAGGCACTTGAAACTCAAATTCAGAATCTTACTACCAATGAGGAGCAGGTACTATAAATATATTTAAACTCTTTATTGTGGAAGATCTCTATAGTTACATTTGTGGTGTATTTGCATTAAACATAATTGCTAGTCTCTTGAAACACTCTTTATGATTGTTGCAAAACCTGAATATATGATGAATAAGTAGGACGTGTGGGGGGAAAATAGTTTATATTAAATACCAGGCAGTATCTGAGGACTTTTAGCAACTCTTGCACAAAAAGGAATCCTCAGTTGTCATATGGAATATTGGAGCAAAAGTAAAATATATGTAACTGGGAGCTATCCTAATACTGTTCCTACAGATACTGAAGCAATCCAAAGTGGCAGAGGTAGCCATGGAAAGCATGCAGAAGCAGCTGTTAGAACTTCAGCGATCAGATGCCCTTCAGCGAGCCAGAGAACAACATGAGGGCATTATTTCGGCACTCAAACAGAAGTACGAAAAGCAAGTATTATCATTAGAGCAGAAACTTGAGACTACAAAATCTGCACTCCGAGAACAGGTGAGCAATTATTTTAGGACCCCGACTACTGTACTGCAGAGGCTGTAGAGTTCCCTATGTTTCCTAAACTGCGCTTTCTGACCTATAATAACTCTTTCTGGAAGAAGCCAAGCAAATGGAAAGGAAATTCTATGTAAGTCTCAATATTACAGAGCCTATGTGGTATGTTTTTATAAACATCTCCAGGCAGTTGTGAGCTCAGATTGTGAGTTTGTACATACCAGATGTGGAGGAGGCAGGAATTCATTGTCTTAGTTTCTCTCCTGGGCTTTCATTCTGTGCACAGTCTCTTTTTGAAAGAGTACTGACAAATACATCTAGGAAAGAAAGACCTAGTTAAGAAATGAGGTGATATTTTTGCTACAAGAACTGTTTATTGCACAGTTTATTGCCAAGCTTTAGTCTCAAAAATGATTTGACCACTGAGCAGTCACTGTATTTGAGAAGTATGGATTTGAAAGGAGAGAAGGGAGAGAAAAGGCTGGGTTTGAGATGGAGTTTGATATGGATTGTGTCACATGGTTATAGACCTTATTAAAATTATTCTACCTGATAAGAGTCCATTACACTATTAGAAATATTAGAGCAATGTAGTCAAGCCTTAATAAATTGTCCTCTTTTTTCACATAATGGAAATAGAACTATTTTTATTAATTCTAGGACTGTAATTCTTATCTCAGCATAAATATTCATAAAAGTAAATGGGTCGTGTGTTTGAAACAGTAACTAGCACTTGCTTGTAAACAGGAGCTTGCTGCCTAATTTCTGTCTCGGTACCACAACAGAGCTTACACAACTTTGTCTTTACAGCAAAAAAGGTTTTTTTATGGAGTATATTTGGGGTATTTAGAGGCCTCCTGTTTTTTGGGAGAAAATAGGAAAGTCAAAAAGCATGAAGATGGGGTGCTGTGCCTTCCAAGTCTGTGTAGGTAACTGTTAATAATGCCTTATGAAGGACTACTTTGTATATCAAGTGAAAAAACTACAGTTCCTCTTTTACGGAGCGTTGGAACTTGAAAGCTAGGCTTAAGCACAGTAAAAATAAACTAAGTTGAGTTAAACTGAGGCTTAATATAAATAACGTGAAGACTTGATTTTTCTACAGTAGACTAACTATACGTGAAGAATTACAGAGGATAATCTGACATGCTGGAAACTTAACTGCTCTAGGAACTTACAAGTGATTCGGATCCATGGGTGTTTATGTAGGAGCATACTTACTGTCTCTTAGTGAAAACTTAGCTTTGATGCTGTAAGAGGTGACTTGTCAGGCAAGAATAGCATTTGATCAGTGATTGATTTAGCTGGCCTCTACCCCTTTAGGCATCAGATTGATTCTTTTCTTTTTCCCTGTGACCTGTGTGTATTGATTCTTTGTGTATCTGGAACTGTCCTACACGGCTAGATGTTTGTAACACAAGTAAAAATGATCTCTCTTCCTAGAAAGAGCTTTGCAAAAATCTAGGAGAGCATGTTAAGCAACTTGAAAAAATGCTGGAAGAAACTAAATGTGAAAAAACAGAAATAATAAATCGACTGACAAGAAGCCTAGAAGAAAGCCAAAAGCAATGTGCAAATTTACTGCAAACAGGTCAGCCTTTTACTCATACCTTATCTTTCCTTGCAGAAATGGCTTTGTTTCTTCAGCGTATGAAATTGCACATCTATATTGTTATTGAAATAGAGTCAACGTCAAGCTAAATGTGTATTAGACCATTTCCTATGCAGTGCGTTAGTCAGACTTGCATGAAATTTAGTTAAATCTAGACTGAAGTGTAAAAAGAATCCCCACTAAAAATAAAATACCCCACCCCCCAGCCAAAAAACCCCACCAAAACCCTAAACAAGAGTTATCAAACTTTTTATATGCATTTTGTGCCCTATGTGTGTAAACTTGGTTTGGGACTAAATAACAGCCTTTCAGAGCAAGCTGTAGGCACTTGACTTGAATTGCCATCCTCAATTCAGATCTCAGTGAGAAAGAAATTGTATTCGTGCATGGAGGCTGGTTCTTGGAAACTTACAGCAGTAGGAATAGCATGTGAAATATTCTGCTGTGTATTTGACTTGTGTCTACCTTTGCACACTGAAATCTTTTAGTAGTAATGTATGTAGTAGCTATTAGTGAGGTCACAGAAACAGAGTAATCCCTATTACCGGAATCAACATTGCTGTGTTTGTGATCTCTTTTCAGATTGCATAGTCTTTGTTGAACATTTATGATTTGCTCTTTCTTTCCTTTTTCTTTCTTGCAATAGGCTCAATGCAGGAGACAAATCAGTTATGGTTTCAATTGCAACAAGCTCAGTCTGCACAACTGATAAGCAATAACATGAACAAGGCTTTGCAGGTTAATTTTATGAAATATCTTACTATTTTGATTTAAGGGGGGATGAGTATTATAGCTGAGGCTGGTTGTTTGTGTTTGTTGGGGGAACAACGGCATCCTTTCACTACTTCATCTCTGCGTGCTGCATGTTGGACCTCTCTCCCCCTTCCATTAAAACACAGTGGGGCTTACTCATCTGATATCACACATCTGTCTTACTGGTGTGTTTGCTTGGAGTTTCTCTGCTCAGTGTAATTTTTTTTCTGTCTCTTCCTTTAAGGAAGAATTAACAGAACTGAAGGAAGAAATAGCTTTGTATGAATCTGCTGCCAAGCTTGGAGTATTTTTGAACGATGCAGGTGGAGAGGTGCATACAAACCTGAGTGATTCCTATGTAGAGCTGGGAATTAAAAAAATCACCGGGAAGAAACCAAGGTTCTGCAGGTATCAAGTGATTCTTGTTGGAAGAAAACAAATCATCAAATTATAAGTGATGTGTACAAGATGGTCTTACTGGATCAGCATATAGGTTTTTTGGTACATACTTGAAATTTTGCTTGTATTGCCAGGTAATCTGGAAAACTGGAAACTGAACTAATACTATAAATTGGATGCCTAATTGGTGCTTAATAAATCTTCAGATATTATAGGGACTTGTTGGATTGTATGGGTTACATGCATGGATAACTTTTGGTCAAAGATTTTACATAGCTACTTAATGCTAAAGCTGTTTTTTAAAATGACCAATTGAGCCTCAAAAAACCACACATCATGTGAGAATGAATCTTTTGAGGAAACAGGTGAATGAACAAGTTTTCTGTATGTTAATTGCAACTTGATGCAAAAGCATATGGCTTCTGTGTTCACATTCTCTCATTCTTTTTACTATTACCTCTTGGGTGTCTTTATTTCTGGTAGTACTAGTTGCTCTTCTATTTGCTGCCACTACCTTTCAGATAAATGTGTTTTGTCTTTTAAATACTGAACCAGTTTTGTCTTCCCTAACAGTGCAATACAGAACAGAGACATGGAGAAAGAGCTCTCTAAAGATGAAATCATTGTAGAATTAAAAGCCGAGCTGGAATGTTTATTGAGCAGTAATAAAATGAAGAGAAACCAGATTACTCAATTACAAAATGATCTTAAAGATTACCAGAAGACTTTAGAGGAGTACAAGCAGTTGTTGAAAGCAGAAAAAGCATCCAAAGAGTCAGAGGTTGGTTTGTTTACACTGTAACAATTAAAGATGTGCTGGAATTTAGTGAACTTCTTATGAAAATGGACAAAAAAATTTACTCACAGCTGGGTATTCGTAGCAACTAAGTTAATCTGTCGTTGATCTTAAGGAAAGTATTGTCATTTAGATGATGCCGTGATTTGTATATTTGGTGCAAAACAAACAAACTGAATCGTGGAACTTGGACAGCTTTGTGTGGTAGTATTACTGTGTTAACAGTGTTATTAGGTGAGTTCCAATACAATGGCTTACTTACTTGATAGAACTTAATGGCTGCTCTGCTTTTTCCGAATTAAATTTCATTGGAAAAAATAGGTTTTCTTTAGCCAAAAAACCTTTGTGATTTCTCTGGGAAAGTGGGTAGTATCATGAAGTTATATAACGGAACATTAAGCAGACTGCCTTCAGATGGCCTTCACTATGTAATTTGATCAATAAGGAATCTCTTTGATACTGTATCTCTATTCACCCCATTATTACTTTCCCTCTACAAATTGATCAGACTTGTAACATCTGCTCTTGTAATCTACGTATTATGACCTGGATGTGAGATAGGAATCTAGCATGTTGAGAAGTGTGCTGTCTGTTGGGTGATAGTAGTCATTCAGCTTGCAAGCTCAACATCAAATGTGAGCTACTTTAAACCTTCTTGGTGCTATGACTTTCAAGAATTCCTCTAGTGTAACAGTGATATTATTCTATTATTCCACTGCAATATTTACCTTTTATGTTGTTTGTTTATTTCTTCTAAGTGCAATTTTTATTTGTCAGCTTTAACTTCTGAAAGCATCAGCATCTTAATCATACGTATCTCAAAAGACATCATCTTAATTTTGTTGTGTTTTTAGCCTGTTGCAAATCTGTGTGATACTTCAGTTTCTGATAATCTCAACGAAGAAGTTTTGAGACTCAGAAAGGCTAATGAAACTTTGCTAAAAGAAGTTGAGGTAAGAGAGATGCTGCTTATCCCTATAAAAATACACACACACGCTAATCCTGCAATTAGGGTTCTTTACAACTCACCTATTACCTGACTCTTGTTTGGCCAGAAGTGTACTTCTACTATAGAAGAACTGAAGGAAAATGAGGAAAACCTGAAAAGCTTAAATCAAGATCTCTGCTGTCAGATGAGGAAGATGGTTCAGGATTTTGATCAGGATAAACAAGAAGCCATTGACAGGTAAGTCTCATAACTGTGTTCAGTTCCATTTCTGGACTTCTAGCCTGCATGTATAACCTTGTGCCAGCTAATCTGGTACAAGGGGAGATCAATATTAGAAAGCTAGTTTCTTTCTTAAGGAAAAATTGAGCCCTGTTTAAAAGGGGAAGAAAAGCCTATGTAACTTTCCTTTCTTGAAATTGTAGGTGTGAAAGAACTTATCAGCAGCATCATGAGGATACAAAAGCCCATTTCGAGAAAGACCTGATGGAGAAGCATGCTGCAGAAAAACAGCAGCTTATTAAAGCTTATGAAGAGACAATCTTGCAGTTAAAGTAAAACTTACCATTTTTTTTCCACTTTACTGAAACTTTAACATTTCCTGTCTGGCCTTCAGTGCTAGTTATGCTTTTTTTAATGCAGAATTGCTGGGCTGTGAATGTAAAGACTTAATTGATAATAAATAATCTGTCCTGTGAAGGGCTAACATAGAGGAGCTGAACAGAGAGATGACTGCAGTGAAGGAATGTTACATCGGAGTCTGTGGGGAGAAGGACAACTTGGAAGCTACTTTAAGGCAGAAATTTGAGCAAGAGCAGCAGCTGAAGGAAGAGAAGGTACTAATGGAAATATCTGTAAACTATATCACTTCAGACTGTTTTTAAGATGTGGTATCCATAAATGTGTTTAACTTTGCAATTGTTAGGGGAAGATACTTGGAAGGCATGCAGCTATATCATAAAGTTCATAAATAAGACCTATTGGTGGCTAAGATACTATACTAGTGTCCTAGGTTTTAAAATATTGTAGAAATAACGTTTCAAATAGCTATTCACTTTCGTGTAGTCAACTTTCATAATTCCGATGCTTGAGGGCTGCTCATTCAATATGAGGTTTTACATTCATGAGACAGCGTTCCAAAAAACTGAATGATGTTACAAGTTTTCTTCTTCCTGTATAAAACTGATCTGCAAATACTGTGGTTATTTTAAGTAATAATGAATTCTGGCTGCTATATTGATTTTTCTGAAGATAGTCAGTGTGAAATGACTAAAGTAGGTCAGCTATCTTGTTAAGCAAGCACAGAAAGAGGTACATCTCAAAGTATACTGGGAATAGAGATGCTTGATGAGAGAATTTATTTTAGAGCAATAGCCTATAATAATCTCTGATATCATGCCTTGAAACACCTTTTGATAGCTGAATCACTTGTTCACGTGTCCTCAGGAAGATCAGTGCAGAGGCTCTAGAGCATTAATCTTGTCCCTTTATGCATTCTCCTCACTTGCTGCCAGAGCAGTTCATTATGCCTTGGAGAATACTTTCTTTTTCTTCTAGCTCAAGAGACAGTTTCTAGAAGAAAAAAAAGACTCTCTTAAGCTTCTGAGGAATGAGCTTGAAGAGAAACACCGCAGTTCTATGATAGCAGCAAAGAAGCAATGGCTGGAAGAAAAGGAACAGCAGGTTGAACAGGAAGTTGCATTAGCCAAAGTTCACTGGGAGAAGGAAGAAAAAGAGGTGTGGAACATTTCAGGGGTTGTTGTGATTTTTTTCTATTTATTTTCAGAAAGAACTTCTGTGTAAATACACTTGTGCACTGTTATTCTGCCATTTGAAGTGGCTTTTAGGGTTCTGTCACTTTATGAGCCTCTGAAGAAGTCAGTAGGTATTGCGTATGCTTAATATTTCAGGAAAAAAACCAACCTAGATCTTGTAAAGTAACATGCAAAATGTCCTGAATGTCACAGCTGGAGTTTTCCACCCTGATCCCTGGGCGAGTGGTTATGCTTTCTATTGTTTCTTTCAGTTATCATATAAAAGTTCTTTCTGTATCTGATCCCAGGGAATAAAGCTGTGATGAACTGCCAAACTCTCTCCTCTTAGCATGATTTTGCTCTTCTGTTAGGAAAGATTATTAGTGTAAAGAAAGTTTTGTTTGTTAAATACAGTGAAATTCTAGTAATTTGGGCACTGGGAAGATTTTCTGAAAGATATTTTTTTCCTTAGAATAAAGAACAAGTCTTTGCAAAAATAGAAAGAGAAGGGCAAAGTAGGCTGGAAGAAGTGAGAAGAACTGTAGTTGGATGTAATGACTGCAGCAGCCAAACTGACCAAGTAACAGTTGTGGATGAAGTTTCAACTAAGGAGTTAGAAGGGGTTGCTGAAGACCAGAGGCTGCAGATCCAGAAGGCTCTGAAAGAAAAGATGGTCTCTGAAGAGACCTTAAAAGAATTTAAAATAGAACTGGAAAATAAATACCGTAAAAAACTTGCCAGCCAGGTAACAAATAATTGTTCTGTCTGCCTGGAGCTTGTGAAACTGCTGTGTGCAATTAAGTCACAAAAAAAGTGTTGCCTTCCACTTTCTCTTAAGCTCAGTAGTTGATATTTGGTAGATTAGAAATATATTCTACAAAAATTTCTGCAGAAGCTATAGCATGTACCTTGTTTTTTCTAGCTGTTAGCTTTTCATGTAGCTGGACAAGCTTTGCAGGAGTTTGAACAAAACTGAGCAACACCGACTTAGTTTATATCACTTTATTAAAGATAAATTTAGTATGTATCATTTTGGTATCTGTTTTGCATCAAGAAATGCATCGGATGCTGCTGGTCTGATTCTTTTAGTTTCTGTAAACATAGGCTATCACAGCTGAAGTCTGTTCTTTCATTGCTACATGAAAGTAATAATAAAATGTATTGGATGGCGATTGAAGTAGGGTATTTTTAATCTGCTTATAGGTAGATGCAGCTTTAACCCAAGCTCATACCAGGTGGCTGCAAGGACTAACAAACCTCAAAGAGTACAAAATAAATCTGAAGATAGAACAAGAAAAATGGGAAAAAGAACACAAAGAGACTGCAGCAAAGCAGGTAGCCCAAAATACTTGTATATTTCTGAGGAATGAATGTAGATATTGGTGGGCAATCATTAGGAAAAGGTGTTTCTGGTGTACTCTGGTTCTGATCCTTTTTTTTTTTTTTTCTATATAGGATTATACTTTCATTAAATAATTTGAGAATAATCTCCAATAGATAGTGACCCAAGGTGATATTTTACATATATGTGAATGTATGTATATATTTATAACAACTGTGTTACGTGTTCACCAGTTAGCCCTCATTGTCTCGGCTGCTGAAGAGAAATGGAAGAAAGAGTATGAGAATACAGAGAGATCTGGACCAAGGGTGAAAGAACTTGAAGAAAAAGTAACTTCTCTCAAGAAGGAATTAGAGCTAAAGAAAGAAGAAATCCCTGCAGCTATCAAAGCAGAACTAGCAAAAGCCCGTGCTCAGTGGAACAAAGAAAAGCAAGAAGAAGTCCTGCAGATACAAGAGCAAAATGAGAAAGACTACCGATCATTCTTAGATGATCACAGAAACAGAATTAAAGAGATACTTGCAACAGCAAAGGAGGATCTTGCAAAGCAGAAGTATGATCTCTCCATTCAGAAAGAAGCAGAAATAAAGATGTTACTAGACCAAAAGCAGCGAGAATGGAAGGCTCAGGAGACAAAGAGATTGCAGGATGAAATTAATCAATATGAGGAGAAGACTCTGGTTGAGCTTGAGTACTTTTTGAGTGAAATCCATGAAGCACTTGTCAAGTGTACACATAATAAGTGTTCTTGGAAGAAGTGTTTTGACATTCATGTTCAATCAAGCCATCAGTGTAAAGACAAGCTGAAGGCTTGCTTACGGAAGGCCTACACCACCTCACTTTACACAATTCTGGAAAAGAGAGAGCAAGAATGGAAAGAGGTAATATTTCTGTAAATTATAACTGACAGCCAGGAAGTTTGGGAAGTCACATATATGTGTTTCCTCCCAAAGTAAAATATCCATGTAATCCTGAAAATTGGAGAATCCATCATTTGAGTTCATTGATCACAATAGTCCTGTAAAACTACAAAAGAGGGCTTAAACTACCATTAGCAAGGGAAAAGGGATGGGTGTAGCTCTGATTTCTTCAGTCTTTGAAACAGAGAAAGCCAAGTTCGAAGTGTGATTCCGTAATGTCAAGATTCATAATTAAGGAGATTAATCCACCATCTTCAGAGCCTGTTGAGGCCCCTGGTGACCTCTTAAGTGGAATTTTTGCATAGCTGCTTTTTATTTTGTGTTTTGTTTTTTACAAATGTAGCAGTTCGTAATGGTGACTGGACAGTAACTGTGGATCGTGTCACTGTATCAGAAGGGGAAGAAAAAAGTTAAAGCAGTAAATCTTTTCTGCAAATTATCTGTAGTAGAACTGAACAACTGACAAACTGATCTATCTCGGGAATAATAGTCTTGCTTAACTTTATTGTGGCTCTAGGAAATACTGTTCAATATGCCTGCCCAAATGAGGAAAGACATTTTACCCTTTTCTAGAGGACTCTGGGGCTAAGTAGGATTCTGTATAAAATCTTCTGTTGTCTGTTTTGGCAAATTCCTCTTTTTGCAATGCTTACGCCTGTAGTAACTTTTTAGTTATGGGGAGCATCCCACTGAAAATGCCATTGCCACCCAGCATTTAGCAGCTGGGGAATTATCCAAGAATAGGACAGAGAAAGAAATTGTCATGTTTTTCAAGAAAAGGAAGGGATTTCTCATAACAATGTTAACTGGTTTTTAGTGGTAATATGATTCTGTTGAGAATGTAGTCCTTTCTGATTTTATTAGCATGAGTTATTTTCACCATGGCAAAGAGAATCAGAAGGGGAGTTTTTATGCCTGAAGCACCTTCTGTAATACATATGAATCTCTCATGGTAAACTTTTTAAAATGCCTTTGAACTTCAAAACATTGGTTAGCTTAAACCACCTTATCCAGTGATATCTTTAATTCCTTAGTAATGTCTTCTCTTATGCTACCATAATAACGAGATAAAGGAGTTCCATTTATATAGATAATCCTGTCCTACTGCCTGTATTTGTGCAGAAGGTCTAAATGGGTCCAACCCCTTTTTCTGCTTGATATGTTTTAAAGAACAAGTCAGCATCAAGTAGTCAGAGACATTTTACAGTTGTGCAATGTTAAGGGCTACTGACGTTTCCAAAATACAACTCGAGATAGCCAGGTACTGCTGTTGCAGTGAATTATGCAAAGTAAAGCTTCTATATGCTAGAGTACATGTTTTCCTCCTGATTTGAGGAAAACGTGAGAATTACAGTTTGATTTGAGATTTACAGTTCTATTGCAGGTTTAAAGCACCTGCATTACAGTTACTAAAGCTATTTAATAGCCAGTGTTGCTTGTTTTTATGCATAACATACTACTTATCCACTTTAAGATAGTGAGGACACCTGAGGTTTTTGCTGCATGTTGGGTTTTCAGGAAGTGTTTTTTTTAATTGCAGAGATATGAACAACTAATGAGTAATGTAAATAAAGAAGCATACTCATGCCTGCATCATGGCGAAGGAGAAACTGGGGACATGGTGAGACTTCCAGTGTCTGGTGCTGGACACCAAGTAGAAGCACGAAAGAGGCCAAGACAACAGCTGCCCTTGCAGGAAACTGGAACAGACAAAGGTATTGGGTTTGTTTTTAATCTGGCAAATTATGTATTATCAAATTAAGCTTGTTGAAGTCTTTAACAGTTAATGTCTTATTGATATAAAGTTAATTAATTGGTGAATATCTGGGTGATAGAGTAAGATGAGGTTCTTCTGATTGTGAGGTTGTTTAATATTGCATAAGCTTGTACTGTGCTACAGTCACAAACTGTGCAGCAAATGGTACTGGTCTCCTGCTTACTGGTTTAGTGCTAGGCTTTGAGGTTTAGTTTTATTAAATGCTAATAGCTTTCTGCTTTTTAAAGTCATCCTTCTGGAGTAAAGAAGTAGCTGCCATATCTGCTGCAGGTACTCTTTGGAGGTTGTGAACGTAAGCACTAATACCTTTGGTGTATAACAACTCATAAATAAGGTAGTGTTGATCATGATGAGCAGAGTATGGTCTAAACCATGGGTGATACTAAATCAGAGCTTCGAAGATTAGATTATACTACTTGCTCTTGCCATTAGACAAGACAAGGGATTCTGCATTCATGTAGAAGACGTTGTTGTGCCAAGAGCTATACTTCACCTGGCATGGTGATATTTTCTGGTTCTTTTGATCAAGAATTTGGTTGAAAAAAATTCAAATCCCTGGGTGATTTTTGTTGTTATTTTTCTTTCTTTGTGTTTTTTTTTTTTTTGTGTGTGGGGGTGTTTTTTCTTCCCCCTTCCCTTCCTCCTGCCCCCAGTATATATTTCAGCACTGTAGCTCTTCCCAGAGCTGTCATATGTACTGTATGGCGAAGTTGGAGACAGTCTAGCTGGGGAAAACTTCATGGGAGGCACAGAAATCTCTGGGGTTTTCTGTTTAGTTTGAATTCTTATGCAAGAGAAAAACATAAAGCAAGAAAACCCAAGAGAGTCCTTGGCTTTATGCCTATAGTATGGCTTGAATTCCTTCAACATCAAAATAACAAGCCATCTATTAAGACAAAACAATACAGGCAGTGCAGAGCTTCTGCCTCTAGAGCTCCCAGTCCTGTCTATAGAGAGCAGCCATCGTCCTCCTGGAAGCAGCCCAGTCTTTGTGAATTTCTTAACTTAACTGGACTGAGCCGCATGTGAGGTTTCCCAGCTGGGACAGTGTCCCTCAGCTGGCTGCAGCAGACCCTGCTTGGCAGCTGTGCTTTAAAAAAGCAATTAAAAATACAACATTCAACCTACAGGTCTCATAGCTCTGAGTGAAGGCTCAAGTCATCACTGACGGGAATGCGTTGAGGCTGTGAGGGATGAACTGCTTGATAGATGCTGCTGTGCTTTCTGCAATACGGTTCCAGCCTCTTGTGAATATTTTAATTAAACTAATGTGTCAGATGACTTCCAGCAAGAGACAGACTGAGCAGAGCACAGGAAATAGTAGGATTGGGCTTGGGTTTTTTGGGGTCTCATGGTTGATGTATAACTCTCAGCAATTACTGTTGCAGGTGAGAAATATACAAAAAGGAATGTTGGATCTCAGGAAGGGTTTTGCTGTGAACACTGCTGCTAGGAGCTTAAAATAAGAGAGGCTGTGTCCCAGGGCTTGAAAAGAGAGCTGGAGATAGCCCACAGACATCTTCAGCTTGCTGTGAAGGAGCATGTAGCTAAGTTAGAGCAAAACCAAGGTTAGGACTGTTAGTCACCTCAAGACACCTTTGAGTGGCTCTGCTTTGCTGGCTGCATGAGTCTGTCTGTTGCATGATTTAATTTTCAGTGGATGGAGTAGATGTGTGCATACTTAAAAAAACAGTCAGCTTAGACAGTTGCAAATTATCTGACTTGATATTGCTACCTATGTTTATTGTGGATGATGTTGCATCATGTACATCTCTTGTCCTTTCAGGATAAAAGACTTCATCCTTTATTGCCTTATTAACTTGGTGGAAGTGTCTGGCCATAGTAAAATCTGGGCTGACAAGGATGAAAAAATCTTTGGCATACCAAACCCCTTTGCCATACCTGTAACTACTCCTCCAGTTGGGTCTCCTTCTATGGGCCCTGAGTGTAGGCTTTTCACTCAGAACAAGTCATATTGATTCATCTGTCTGATAGCAACAAGAATTCCTTTTGTCTAGGTTTATTTCTGAGAGGATTTGTAGGAGAATTTGACTGCTTTCTTTTATTCCTGTGCTAAAGAACTTTTTATTTCCTAATTGAGCATAATGTACCATATGGAGCACAGTTCCCATTCAGTTGGTATCTGTGGAACTCCATCCTTTTGTTCAGCTGTACCGAAGTCAGGAGAGGTCCTTTGTTTTAAGGATCAGAACAAAGAGAATGATGTTTTCTCTGAAGGAAAACATGTTGACGATTGAATAAGAGGATCATTCTCCCTGCAGTGTTTTAATCAGTTGAAGCTGTACACAATAGTGTTCAGGGCATTTTTTTTAAGGCTCTCCTTGAGCATGGCAGGAATTGGACTTGCTGAAGGTTCTGCATCCTGAGGGTCAGTAACTCTGCAGAATTGTCTTTGTAACAATTCTACAGTAACTGCAGAAAAGTCTCTGTGGCTGCTGGAAGCAGGTTTGACAAATGGTCAGCTTGGCAGGAGATGATGTGGGGTAGTAGCTTGTGCCAAGTGACTAAATAGCCTCAGTTGCCAAAAGCTGTGGTTTGTGTGTGGGGGTGGGCTTTTCCTTTTGTTTTTTAAATGAGAAGTCTCATTTGCCTGCTGTAATAAATCTTGTGCTCAGTGAGGAGAAGTAAAATGCTGTATGTTGGTAAGTGAAAGGTTCTTGCCAGCTTGCTGATGGGTGAGCAAGGCCAGGTGGGTAAGTCGCAAAAATTTGCCTAATATTGTTTCTGTGCTCCTTCTGTTGACAACTGTAGAGTGTGTAAACTTCCCTGGGGACTTGAGGAAAGATTGAAGGATGATAGGAGGTCTGTTAGTGAAAATAGAGGCTACTGGTCTCACAAGGTCATTATGGATACAACTTGCAGCTGCTCAAAATGAGATTTGGACCACAAATGAGGATCCCTAAAGGCCACAATTTACTTCTTTCTGTGTTCCAGGGTGGCTGTTTACTTTCTGCTTTTCTCTGCACACCATCCTAGAGAAGGAGGAAAGCCAAACTTGTCCATGCCTTTTTGGAGGTTCAGCTCCTTGTATTCTACCCATGAAAGCCTTGATTCTTGCAGAAGGAAGGATTCTTGCTTGTCTTTAAGACATGCCTTCCACTGTGTGGTGGCAGTCTGTTGCCCTTAGGCCATGGTTCATGTGAGAACTTCTGTGGCTGGGTGCAGTGGAGGTACCTTCAGCATTCATTGTAGGTATTCTTGTTGGCTTTCTTTCCTAAAATAGGAAAGCTGGTAATCAGCTCCTGATTTTTATGGGTCTATCCAGCAATTCTTCAAGTTACAGTAAATTCCCATACCCTTTTTTAAAATAATCATTTATTTGAATTAGATTACATAGCTAATGCATAGGTTTTAAGGATTTTACTTTCAGGTGACCCACAGGTGACCTATCTGTATGCCATGATCAGCAGTCTTCAGTATCAGCTTGAAGTCCTATGCTTTGGACTTTTTCAGCTCCACTGTCTCCTCATTCTCTGTGGTGGCTTATTTTAATATTTGTATGCTACTTAGTAGCATTGAGCACTGTTCAGTGTGGAAATCCAGCCTTCCTCTGTAATACTGGCTTTTGGCTATTAAAAACCCAATGCAAAAAACCCCAGCTACAACCAAGTTTTATTTTTATCTCTCCAGCCCAAAGAAGGCACAATTGCTGACCCATAAGCTAATAATTCTTTCCCAGTGTTTGTCAAAATGACCCTAATATTTTTCCCCTGTCCTTTCTTTACATGTACACCTGGTACCTCCTGAAGTTTTGCCTCTAGCATAGTGTTAGTAATGGCATATGAAGGCTTTAAGTTTATTTAATTACTGTGTGAGAACTTTTATATCCAGGCTTCACTGAAATATATTGTGATCGATTCCTAAGTGCTTGCTACTGCAACAGCTGTACATTTGCTAATGATGCTTTGTGACGTTGAGCTCTTATACCAGAGAGCGCTTTATGTAGTAACTTCTGTCGAACTCAACTTGAATTTAGAGAAGTGCGGTGAATTATGGTTCATCACTTTTTTCTTTTAAAGAAAATGAGAAGGTTCTAGAAGCTCTAATTGCAGAAAACTCTGGGATGAAGGCTAAAATGAAAGACCTGGGAACAGCACCAAGGTAATAAAAAAAGTTAAACAAGCTGCTGGGGTTTTTTTCTTGGTAAGATGTAGGTTGCTTTGTTTGTGCAGTATGACTTACATGCATTTCAGGTCACTGTCGAAGGGAGGCGTCTCCAAACCTTGTACATCCTCTGACTCTGTGAAAGGGCTGGAAGAAATGCGTGCTCAGTACATTAAAGCTGTGAGCAAGATTAAGTGTAAGTACTGAAGTCTTAGCTAAAAAGTTAGGAGAGCAAAATAATTTACTTTGTCATTTCCTCCTCCTTCAGCCAACTTGCACAGGAATCTGACAGCCAAATTGCATAAGAAGTAAATTTTTCCCTCTTACTAGAGTGGATGTGAGAAATGGAGTTGTCACCATAATCTTAGACAAGATTAACTGTGATGGGTGAAGCCTTGTTATGCCACCCTTGTTTTGTTGCCCTGTATTATGTCTTGTAAAGTAGTAAAGTATATTTTGAGAACTGATTTTGTTTCTCCAGCAAACAATCCATCTACCCTGCAACTTGTTCTGAAAGAGAACCTCCTTTTCTCTTCTCCCATATCCTGCCATCTGTCTTCATCAGCAGCCTTCTGGCTGAAGAGAGGGGGTTAAGTGTAGCACTGGGTCTTACTTGAATGCAGCAGGTCACCAAAGCCAGCTGCACTGCCACTGAAGAATTCCTAGATCCCCATTTTACCAGCCAACATTCCTCCCAAATCCCTGTGCTTAGTGTTTTCTATTGCTGCTTAAGGTGCAGAATCAGACAACTGAATTCCTGTCTGATGCTTCATATTGACCGACTGTGGTCTTCAGTGGCATTAATCCAGGAGGCAACACTTGGCACAAGGATTTGGGTGGAATGTTGGCAGGTAAATCCTGGCTCTTGCTGGCTTGCTCCAGGTCTGCTAGACAATCCCATTTTGTGGTGTCGGCTTTTTACCTCTCTGGGGGAAAACTGCTACTAATTAATTGTGTTTCTAGGTGATATGCTTTGTTATATACGTGAAAGCAAGGAGCGAGCTGCTGAAATGATTAAAGTGGAGATCTTAAGAGAGCGCCAAGAGACAGCAAGGAAAATGCACAGATACTATTTGACATGCCTTCAAGAACTGCTTACTGATCATGGGAAACATGAAGGGTACGTTAAAGTATGTTTGGAAATTACTGTTGGCTTTGAAAGAGGTGTGTTGGAGCAAATGGTGTCTGACCTAAAGTCTTGCCAGTCTGCTCAGATTGGCATGAGGTCACTGCTGAGCAGTCTGGCTTACTGTCTTTTCAGTCTTTGACTCTCGCCAACATTACCTTGAAGTAAAATGCAGAGTTGAAAAGGTATTACCCTTACACATTAATTTTTTTTTCATGTTCTGCAATTCTTGGCAGAGCTGAAAAGAAAATAATGAATGCTGCCAGCAAGCTTGCTACAATGGCTAAAAGACTTGAAATGCCTCTTCGACACATTCCCCAGAGCAAATCTACCCGGTCAGGTATGTTGGATTCTGTAGTTGTTCTCTTCTTGATCATATTGATTTAATGCATGTAGTAATGAAAATGCAGATGCAAAGTGAAGTACTATTTATTTATAAGCTTGCTAATGAAAATGTCAGTATAAGCTGCTTGTTTTGACAGCGCTTATAATTCCTTATTAAAAACAAACAGAAGAACTTTATTTTCTGGCGTTAACATTTCTTTTAATTAATCTATTTCCTTCCCTCCCCTCCTAGCTCTGCTGTTAAATTCTGATCTGCCACCTGGAGCTGAGTACACAAAAAGAGATCGCGTGCTTCAGACTAGGTCGAACCATATGGAAAGCAAATCATGTGGCGAAAGCATTACTGAAAAAGCTGGTGATAAAGCTGTCCAGAAACGTGTACCACATGACTTGAGACAGCAGTTTGATGCAGTGCAGGCTGAAACTCAACATATGCTTCATGAAACAGTGACTTCAAGTACTCAAAATGGGAATAATTCTAAAAATCTGGATGGTGCTTCAAGAGATGCTGTGCCAGAGTTTTATTCAAATGAAGATGGAAGAAGAGAAAAATATGGCCCCATTGTAAATGCAGACAAAGGACTCCTGTGTGCTGCTAGTAATATAGCACATCAGAGTGCTTCTCCATCTGCTTTTCAAGTAATGTTAGAAAATACGCATGCACCTAGCTTTACAAATGGCCATACCATCCCCGGGCCAACTCATATGCTGAAGAGCGAGGGTGAAAGAATGGTCTTGAAAGAGGATAAATGTATCCAGTCATGTGGAAAATGGAAAACTAAATCTAAAAGAACTCAGAAATATGATTTTCGAGAAATCCAGAAAGAGATGAAGAAAGCTGCAGTGAATGGAGTTCTGTGAATGGAAGCCTGGATTGTAGTGATTCACCTTTCTTGTATCCTGAACAACAAGCCAGTACTAATGCACAAGTGCAGACTGCACACTGTGAGGAGTTTCCTCACGTGAGGTCGTTTTCTCCTGCAGATGAAAGTGTTACTTCTTGGAGTGACATTTCTAATGGCAATGGCAAGATTCTCAGCATAAAAAGCAGCACGAAAGTTTCCAGTAGAGGCCACCTGACAACTAACCCAGAACATTCTTCATTCCTCAGCTCTGACAGATCGAATTCCCCTGTCACACAATTCAATGTGTTGCAGGATCCAAATGCAGGAAAACGCTGCAACAAATGCATGGAAAGAAATGCCATGGAATCTACAGTCTCTTCAGCAAGATAGTGGTCTTGATGTCCCACTTCATAACCTAAACCAATAGCAGCAATTCCTCCTTTGGAGGATGAAAAAGAGAAGGATTTTTTAAAATAAAAGTGTGAGGATTGGGGAAAACCTGTTCTACTGTGTCCATTTTGTGATCAATGTTACACAATTTGAAGAAATGCTGTAAAGTTACTTGAAATATTAATGCAGACTTTTATTTACCTTTGTAAGAACACTTTGATTTTTATAGTGTATTATATGCAACTTTATTAAATAGTCTATTTTTATAGTAAGTTTTGCTTGCAGTGCAGTGTTTATCTAAAACAGAGGTACTGTAACTTGTGGTAGTCTTCTTAAATGGTTATGAAAATTACTTCAGAGCTCAATGAGAGATGTTTTAGGATTTAAGTCAGTGTTTTAATTGACTTTCCCGTTTTGAAGGAGCCCCATAAGCCTCCGTGTGTGTCCCCATAAAAGCAACCCTACTTGCATTTTTTCATTATATTATTATAACAAATCACATTTCAAGTATTTTTCCCTCTGGTACAGCAACAAATAGCTGATACTGGGCAGAAGAAAGGTATAAATTAGAATAACCACATTTGGCAGGTGTTCCTTAAATAGTATAGGTTATCAATATAAACTGAAGACTTAGCAATGTTTAGGAATTTCTGTTTTAAAGGCCTGCTCATGTCCTGAAAAGAACTGTAAAATGCATTGTTTTCCTTTAGCCTATTTGCTTTCCTTGGAATGGCATTTAATTTCTAGTGCTCCTGTGAGGAAGAGGTGGTTTGCTGCTTGTTTATGCAGGGTATGATTAAATCATACCTGTTGCAATTGAAAGTCTGGTTATGGGCCAGCAATTCACATCAGCAGTAATGTGGAAGATGTAAGCAAAAAGGCTTTGCTTGCTGTTCTTTGATGATAGGAGAAGAAAAAAGACTGAATATTCTCTCAGATGATGTATATACCTCTCATATGTAACATTTAACTGCTGTAAGGGTACTCATTTGGTCTTTGAGTTGAACAGTACAGTTTGGTCTGAGAATCTTTTGGGTTATAAGAGGAAAATAGTACAAAATTCAAGAGAAAGCTTCTGAAGAAAAAATGTGTTTAACTTCCTTTACAGAAACATCCTGCGTGTTTATATTTCAGGCCAACTGGCAAGGCAGAATACATTACAGCTCTTGGTGTGCAGGACTGGTTTGTGACTTGAGACTCTCTTGGGCGAGCTAATGCGAGACTTCTGAATTTCTTGGTGGCCTTTAATGTTGCCCATAAATCCAACCCCATTTCCTCTTTAGTGAAGGTGGGGTTTGTCATCGTCAGTGGGAGCAAACCAAGCCATGAGAGACTGCTTGTGCCTAAACAAACATGGGCAGTGGTTAAGTTCAAGGGCCAAATTCCGAGCTCTTAGCTGAGGAAATAGCTGTGGCCTTGTCTGCAGGGGAAAGTTTTTACTAGTTGTCCTCTAAGCCCCACGTGGAGGGTTTTTTTTCAATGATGAGTGGCTTTTTTGGGTTAGCTTAAACATTTTTTCCCCAGATCGCACAAGGTAAAAAAGCAGCACATTTATTCCTGCGTGAGAGGTGTTTAAACCAATACACCACATTAATTCACTCCTTGGGCAAGTCCAGAAACCTTCCCCAGATGAAGAAAGCTTGCATCTGTAAAACTAAACATCCATCTTCTCAATGTGGACCAAACCTACTTTTCCAAGTAATCCTTCCTCTGCGGTGTGGTCAAGAGTTGCTCTGTAGTTGCTCCCCAACACGCCACACTGAGTGCCACTGTGCAAACTGCTTTTAAGATGTTCTGAAAACGTAATGTTTTGCAGAACACTTTGATTTCTGTCCCCTTGTTCAATGTTGTTTGTGTGCAGAACCTACTGTCAGTTCTCTAGCTTTAAGAATTCCCTGTGTTTGAAAGCTCAGTGGTTTTAGTGCATATGAAGAACTTTCATAACTCTAGTCCTGCTAAAGCTTTGAACAGCTGATGATTTTTATGTATTTAATTTAGAAGCTGGGGTTCCACAGGGATGAGAAGGGGTCTTCCTCATTACTGACTGCCCTGAAGAAAGCCAAGGGAGCAGCAGATCCCAGCTACAGTGAGGAAACCAGGGAGTTTTCTTCAGCAGATCCATAACCTGACGTGAGCAAAGGTTCTTTTGTGAGGGTTCGTCCTCTCGTATGGAGCAGGAAGATGTTATGCATGTGGGGCAAAAGAGGGGGGAAGGGGGAAATCTTTCCAATCCCAGCTAGTAAAAGGGAGAGTATTTAAATGTAGACTATTAGGTGTCCAACTAGATTTGATTGCTATTTCAGTCGTATCTTATTGCATCACCATACCAGGGAACTTCAGTGACCAAAACTGCAGTGCATGTGAGAAGGTGGATGTAGAAAGAGATTCAATGAAATCCTTGCTCACCTAACATTTATTGTGTGTCTTGTTGCACTGACAACTCCAGAGAACTCCAGACCTGCCAAGTTTTCCTTAATGAGAATCTACTGCAGAAGCCTGGAGGAAAGATTCATAACCAAACAGCAGCAATCATTCCCTGGTGAGTAAAGTTTGAGGAACAAGAAGATATTTAGCCCAAGAATTAACACTTACTCAAAAGCATTCCTCAGCCCTCTTTCCAACGTCAGCAGGAAAAAATGAAGCAATAGCAGGCTAGCGTAAGGGGTGGCAACTCGAAATTGGACAGCTGACACCAGTCGGAAAGGGGGGATGTAGTGTTGCAATGTATCATAGAATCATAGAATAGTAAGGGTTGGAAAGGACCTCAAGATCATCGAGTTCCAACCCCCCTGCCATGGGCAGGGACACCTCCCACTAAACCATGCCATCCAAGGCTATGTCCAACCCCACCTTGAACACCGCCAGGGATGAAGCATTCACAACCTCCCTGGGCAACCCATTCCAGGGCCCCACCACCCTCACAGTAAAGAATTTCTTCCTCAGATCCAATCTAAACCTCCCCTGTTTAAGTTTAAACCCATTACCCCTTGTCCTCTCACCACAGTCCCTAATGAAGAGTCCCTCCCCAGCATCCCTATAGGCCCCCTTCAGGTATTGGAAGGCTGCTATGAGGTCTCCACGCAGCCTTCTCCAGGCTGAACAGCCCCAATTTTCTCAGCCTATCTTCATACGAGAGGTGCTCCAGTCCCCTGATCATCCTCGTGGCCCTCCTCTGCACTTGTTCTAACAGTTCCATGTCCTTTTTATGTTGAGGACACCAGAACTGCACACAATACTCCAAGTGAGGTCTCACGAGAGCAGAGTAAAGGGGCAGGAGCACCTCCCTCGACCTGCTGATCACGCTCCTTTTGATGCAGCCCAGGATATGGTTGGCTTTCTGGGCTGCAAGCGCACACTGCCGGCTCATGTTCATTTTTTCATCAACCCACACCCCCAAGTCCTTCTCCGCAGGGCTGCTCTGAATCTCCTCCCCGCCCAATCTGTAGCTGTGCCTGGCATTGCTCCAACCCAGGTGGAGGACTTTGCACTTAGCATGGTTAAACTTCATCAGGTTGGCATCAGCCCACCTCACAAGCGTGTCAAGGTCCCTCTGGATGGCATTCCTTCCCTCCAATGTATCAACCGAACCACACAGTTTCGTGTCATCGGCAAATTTGCTGAGGGCGCACTCAATCCCACTGTCCATGTCACCCACAAAGATGTTGAACAAGGCCGGTCCCAACACCGATCCCTGGGGGACACCACTCGTTACTGGTCTCCAGCTGGACACTGAGCCACTGAGCACTACTCTTTGCGTGCGGCCATCCAGCCAGTTCTTTATCCACCGAGTGGTCCACCTATCAAATTGATGTCTCTCCAACTTAGAGAGAAGGATCTCATGTGAGACAGTGTCAAGGGCTTTACACAAGTCCAGGTAGATGACATCAACTGCTCTGCCCCTGTCCATCAGTTCCGTAGCCCCTTCATAGAAGGTCACCAGATTGGTCAGGCAGGATTTCCCCTTAGTGAAGCCATGCTGGCTGTCACCAAGCACCTTGTTGCTTTTCATGTGCCTTAGCATGCCTTCCAGGAGAATCCGCTCCAAGATTTTGCCAGGCACAGAGGTGAGACTGACTGGTCTGTAATTCCCTGGCTCATCCATTTTCCCCTTCTTAAAAATGGGGGTTATATTTCCCTTTTTCCAGTCATCGGGAACTTCACCTGACTGCCATGATTTTTCAAATATGATGGACAGTGGCTTAGCAACTTCATTTGCCAGCTCCTTCAGGACCCGTGGATGGATTTCATCCAGTCCCATGGACTTGTATACATTCAGGTTCCTAAGGTGGTCCTGAACAAGATCCTCCCCAAAAGTGGGCCCAGGGTCCCCACCCTCACCGTCCCCGCATCTGCCTTCCAAGACTTGGGTGGTGTGGTCAGAGCATTTGCCGGTAAAGACTGAGGCAAAGAAGTCATTAAGAACCTCAGCCTTCTCCAAATCCAGGGTAGCCAGTTCTCCCGATAGCTTCTGGAGAGGGCCCATGGTGTCCCTAACCTGTCTTTTATTGGCAATGTACCTATAAAATCCCTTCCTGTTATCCTTAACATCCCTAGCCAAGTTTAATTCTAAGTGGGCCTTAGCTTTCCTAACCTGGTCCCTAGCTTCCCGGACAACATCCCTGTATTCTTCATATGTGGTTGGTCTTGTGTAGTCGAGATTGTAACAAGATTGTAACAGAGCCACTAGATGAGTCTTGCAGTAAGTTTGCCATGGTTTTTCACCCACTAGGTTATACTGGTGAAAGAACTTACCTGTTTTAGTTAAGAATTCATTACCTGCCGTCATGTCTTTTTGGTTCAGGTAATTCCCTGGTTTAATACTGCATTTATGCTGTACAAGCCAGATCTAATTTCATTCTAGTAATGCTGCAGCTTAGCTTAAACATTGTTTAACCACACCCCATGTCACAGAATCATAGAACAGTTACGGTTGGAAAGGACCTTAAGATCATCTAGTTCAACCCCCCTGCCATGGGCAGGGACACCTTCCACTAAACCATGCCATCCAAGGCTATGTCCAACCCGGCCTTGAACACCGCCAGGAACGAAGCATTCACAACTTCCCTGGGCAACCCATTCCAGTGCCTCACCACCCTCACAGTAAAGAATTTCTTCCTCATATCCAATCTAAACTTCCCCTGTTTAAGTTTGAACCCGTTACCCCTTGTCCTCTCACTACAGTCCTTAATGAAGAGTCCCTCCCCAGCATCCCCATAGGCCCCCTTCAGATATTGGAAGGCTGCTATGAGGTCTCCACGCAGCCTTCTCCATACTCAAAGTAGCAGAATGCAGCAGTATTCTTTCCTTGATGTACCTTTATTTGCTTCAGCTGATCTATCTATGTACATTCCTGCTTGGAACAGCCTCGTTGTGAAAATGTGTCACTAGTTCATATTAAAATATGATAGAACAACTTTTGAAATTATTTTTAATGCTATATTTAAATGCTAACTTTGCAAACATCTTTATAAACATCTTATGTGCAATTAGCTATATATGGGATGTATAGAACAGGTATGCGCATGATTTAAGTCATGCATGTTTTAAGTAATTAATATGTTAACTGTTGGTCTCAGATGGTAGTGTTTTAGCTTCTCTCTTCAGTGGCATCTTTCAGGTGGAAAGAGCAGCACCTGTGTCTATTAATAAAGAAAATTAAGAATAGGTCGTGCATAAACTGTATATCCCACATTCTTTATTTCTGGTAGACATATGCACATCTGAAACCTTGTCCCGTATCACAGCAACTTGCTGTGCACATGAACAGTTACCTGAGTAGAAACTGAGGCCATAGGGGGTTAGGTGGCTTGTTCACACAGTTAGGAAGCCTGAATGGGGAATTAAACCAAGGTTTTTCTAGTACTTTGAGCTTAATGTTGATTTAAGAGGTGTGTGTGGCCCTCCCCACCCTCTTTAGCCTTTGCTGGTAGGAAATTGATTTGTCAGTATGTATCTCTTCAGAGTGACAGCTACCATTTTTTCTCGTATTATCTGGTTCATCATGTTATGTGATATTAATGAATTAGAATTTACATACATCATAGGTCTTTTACAGATCTGTTCCACCTTTACTTTTCTAAGAAAGTCACGCAGTCTGTTTTCCTCCTGCAAGGCAGAATCACCTGTGCTGATGTTAGTCCTAGTGAATGTTTGTTCAATGTGTTTCAAAGGTCCAATAAACAGAGACTCTACAACTGCCCAGACAAATCCATTCCAGTATTATCCTTACCGATGGAAGGCTGCCTCCCCATTCCCTTTGTGTCTTACCTGAACTCTTCTGCTGCAATTTAAGCTCATAACTGCTTTTCCAGTATGCCAAGAACATGAAATAGGGATTTCTTTTATGTCATGCTTAAAAATTACTATTCTCCTCTTCAGTTCTCTTTTGCTTAGGTAACTCCATTGCTTTCATACTTTTTTCCATACGTCAGCTTTTAAGATGCATAGGTCTGTTGTTGCATGCAAATGTGGAAATAGTCAAAAGACAGTAAATGATAAATGGAAAAAAATTAGATCTAACACTCATGGTCCTACTACGCTTGATCATTTGCAGACTGGTTCAACTGGTTGTCCATTCTTCTGCACAACTACTACAATCTTTGCAAAACACCCTACCTGTTGTAAAAGCCTTTCAAGACTGCTGTGACTAAATCCATCTTCTGTAAACATAACCTGTGGATATGCAGCTAAGGAGAGCTCTGGCTTGCTTACATTCCCAGGCTTTCCTTAACACCTCTGGAATTTCATATCTTATTACCCCCTTACCTCTTATTTTACTTCATAGTTGGTACTGTCCAGTGAAGTTTGGAGATCTACTTACTACTGTATAGTGTCCCTTTTCCCATAAAATCTCAAGCTGGGTATACTTCCCAGAAGTATTAAGATATGCAGTGACATATATATATTTCAGTCATTTGTCCTTAAAATTTGCTGTCAAAGCCATTCTTCTGCTGTTGGAACTGTGTTCTCATGTTTCCCTTTGTTCTGTGGGAGTTGCTAAGATTTGCCATTGAAATTTATTTAAAATGTTTGCTCTTTTGTGCAGATTCACTGCACAGTTTTGTCTCCCACAGTGTAGATGGGTTACAATGGAGACGACGGTAACCTGGCAGTGATACAGGAGCACATTACTTGCAGCTGTAGCAAGATTTCACCCAGCATTCTGATGTAGAGTACTTCACACTTCCAAATTAATCATGCTTTTCTCTCTGTTCTTGTTGCTTGGGTAAATATTTCACTGTTGTGTAAACCTGGGCAGTGATCTATGTGAGAACCAAGGTTCTTATTCCTCTTGTACATGCTTACCTACCAAGCAAGCTTTTAAGCCTGGTGAGTTTTTCACACTTGATAAAATGAGTCTGTTTTCATCATGTAGCATTGCTTCTTTATAAATCTCAATACAAGTAAAGAAATTCATGTCTATTGCCAAATGTTCTGGCTGAATGCCACCCCTGGTGTTCTGGCTTCATCCAGATGATGAATGTTCCCTGTCAGCCTGCAGCCTAGTGAGAGGGGACAATGGTACAGAAATACTGCAATTTTCTAATCAACTTTGCTTAGAATGTTAAGCAAATGCAATTCTTTAATACTCTGGTTTTACTATAGCTATTAATTAACATGTGCAAATGTAATTTGTATAGCAAAACCAAGTAGAGGAAACATTCACTTTTAAGTTACTTTACTCCCCTCTAGTGGTCTTATACCATATGTACTTTTATGTAACACTTTATCACAATAGATCTGAGGATGGTGTTAATATTCTGTAAGAAAACCCCAAGTCTACTGTTATCTTCTCCTTCCTTCTGCCCATCTTCTGTTTGTATAAAGAAACCTGTTCAGTGACTGGTATTCTTGCCAATGTAACTCTCTAAACAATGCTGGTTTTTATGTATTGGCTTTAACTGAAGGGCAAACTGTGCCCACAGCTTTAAAGTCAGTACGTACAGAAAAATCTTAAAGCTGTGTAGTAAGCTCCTGTTTCCTGTGCCTCAAATCTGTTCATGAGGGGTGTTAGTGTCAATGTCATGGTGACTCAACTACAACCAAGGCTGCAGAAACATCAGCAGGACTCAGTCACATCTGTAGTGCTGCTCTATGTTTGTGCTCTGGGACATGCCAATTTTGGTGCGTGTCTAACGCTGCCTGGGCTTGTGCAAGTTGTGGGACATATGGAGACCGTCGAATGACTGGGTTCCTCCTTTAAGCTTGCCAGTTGGCCATTTTGTGTAGGATGTGGCTTCTACTAGCTGGAAAATACATGAGAACCTACAGGATCAGAATGGAAACTTCTACTTCAGTAATCCTCTGGTTCTTTGCTGAAGTTGCTGATGTTGTAATCTGTGCTATACAGGTGTGCAGCACAGGCTTAATTTAGCAATAGTTAATGGATAAGTGCTCATCTAAATTTTTCTTTGCTTCTGTATTTTAAAGGTATGGAAATGACTTGCTAATACAGTGTCCTTGGAGAGGTACCTCATAAGATGCTTGTCTCTTCTCTTCTTTTTCTGCTCAGAGAGAGTATATTAAGGAAAATGTAGTTAGAGTATTCACTTTTCAGTAGCTAGCTGCTCTTTTCAATCTACCCCTTTGTAACTTTTCCATTTTCTTCTAGAATGTCTTGGGCTAATGTTTGGAAGAAAAAGGGAGTAAAAGGGATCAATAAAGAAAATGTTGACAATTTTCTGTTTGAAAATACAGTTCTCCTAAAATAGTTCACAAAATTGTTTGTCTTCACATTCAGTTATGGAAGAAAAATGAAAGGGCTCCAAGAATCAAAACATTTTGACACTATTTGAGTGAAACCTTTTGTTTTAAAATGAGTCTTCGTTTGTAAACTTTTGCAACTCTAAAAAGTCAAAATTGAAATGAAACCGTTTAGGAGATCCAAACCTGGCCTTTTTTCTGCATGAGTTTTCTTTTGTGGAAAACTTACATATCTCAGTTTCCAAGCTGGACGGAAACCAAATGTGAAAAGTAAAATCCTTCATAAAACGTAACTCCTGTCTCCTGCTGTACTCTTATGAGAGATTATTTGCCGATGTCAGTGATGCATGTTATAATAACCAATAGCTGGGGAAACTATTTGCTACGTTTCTCAAGATTGTTCCCTTTAGGTCATTAGCAGATAGTTCTAATAAACATGAGCTGAGCCAGTAGAGGCTTTGACTCTGTTTATCACTGCAGATGTCTGAGCAGTCCCTGTGGGAAGTTGTGACCAATTCATCAGCCAGGGAGTTTAACTTGTTCTTAACTCTTCTCTCGAGCAGCAGTGTCAACAGTCCAACTAAATCAAAATCATTTATGTGTACATATATAGGAAGCATGTAAGATATATAATGTTGAAATAAAATTGTGTGCAGCTGTAAAAAGCGCACAAGCAGGCAGCTGGTGCAGAAGTTTCCTTACTCAAACAAGTTGGCGGGGCCTGCCTTTGGGAATGCATGGGCCTGGGTAGGGAAGCATCCGTTGCTGCTTGGGGCATCCTACCTGACATTGGGCAATTCTGAGGGTGGGCCTGTCCCAGCTCTGCTGCTCCAGCACTGCAATGAGGGCACTGCCTCCCTCACCTTACCCCTTATAATTATTCTCATCCCTTTTTGTGGTTCCAGAAGATAGAAACAAGGAAATCAGATCTCAAAAATGCAAGCAATCATATATAAAAGCTGTAAGATCTGGTTATGGTGAATGAAGTCCTGGTGTCATCCTAGAGATGGAGAATCTAGTGCAAATGTTTCTGCCTTGCTGTCGAAGTGTCATTCCACCACTGCTACTGTTTGCCTTGAGCAGGTGTCAAATGGCAACGGTTAATTGTCTGGAGCTTTCTTTCTGTGCTTTTAGTATAGTGCAACAGGGCCACAGCCTCACTTGGGGTTTCTGAGAGCTTCCGGAATATGAGCAACCTCATAAATTAAATCAGCACACTGTCTGCTGAATGCTTTCTTGCAGAAGTGCTGGCAACTGTGGAACATATTTTGCTGATCTTCTGAGGAGCAGCAGCTTCTACACCTGGCAGCTGTCAGACAGCGTTTTCTTGAAGCAAGGCTCTCTGCTGATAGCTCAGGAGTAGGGCTGAGCAGTGCAGCCTCGGATAGGTTTATCGCTGGGATTTGCAGATTAACACACTTTTGTACTTCCCAGCATCTTCCCTGGCTACATCCCACTTCATTCTGCATGAGTGGAAGAAGTTCCTCAGACTTTCTTTCTACTCTGGTCCTTCAATCACAGTTAAAAGAATATAGAATTTAGTTCCATATGTGTAAGAAAAGCTCTCTTCTCCAGGGATTTGATCAAGCACAGGGCTAACTTCTCCCATATTATGGGTTTAGCCAGTGGCATAAATGATAATGTTTGGCTTTTTTGAATGTTTACTCCCCTCCTCCCCTTTTGTTTTCTTTTTCTTGCAGATGCTATTAAACAGGTTTTGACTGCAGGAAGAGGAAGTACAGCTTGTGAAATAAACCTGTCCAAGCGAGGTAAGTAGCTACCAGGGTTCCTTCAGTCCGCTTACCTTTAAAATGCAGTTTATGATACCACTGGAGGGGAGGGGGAAAAGTGGAAAAGGCTAATAAGTTTTCAAATACTGAGATGCCCTCAAAAAAGCAACATTTTCTAGGATTCCATGGGAAATGACTATTGTCAGCACGTGCATATCAGTGACACACTGAACTGATACAATAGCGCAGTTGTTTTTATAACACATTTAGCTCTGAATTTGTCAGTGTTGAGCATGTGTATTAGAGCATGATACATATGCGAATTCTAAAACCTTTTTTACAAGTTGGAGTAAATTCAAAAAGCAATAATTCCTCGTTTTAGACAACACTGCCAAGAATTCTCTTTGTATTTTCATTGTGCCGGACTGAATATTTAGTCAGCAACACTGCACAGACTTGTTGCTGTTCTGCTGTTTGTGACAAAAACTCAGGGAGGTAAATAGCCTTGTGTATGGACCAGAGAAGACAGAGGACCACATATTCTGAAAAGGAGGAAAGACATGTTTGCCAATTGTATAGAAGGAATTGTTTCTGGTTCTCCATAATGCATTAGAATTCAAGTAATATTCTATTTTCAGAAACTTCACTGCTCTGGCTTAGCTTAACTGATGGAACAGTGTTCACCACAGTGAAGTCAGGGCATGCTCTTAAGTCCACTGAAATATGTGGAAGGGAAAAAAATTATCTCAAGTCTTTGGACTAGGCTTGTAATGCCAAAGGAAGTTTCTCCCGATCATTTCAGTGCAGGGAAGCTCTGTTTTCCTAATAGTTTATCATAAAATGTGTCCAGACTGGAGCCTCTGGAAGACTTCCTTATCTTGAAAAGGCAGCATGAATGTTATTTACATTGCCTGCTGTTTCATCCATGAAATTAGACTTCCTTCCTTTTACTGATGAACAAGAGTGGGAAAAGTCAGCCTTACTATATATCCAAATTTCTACAGATAGATAGATATAGATGTTCTTTTTCCCAAGCATCTCCTGCCCATGAGTATTTTTCCTTGGCTCTCCCTTACGGGTGTCAGATGACATTTCCTCTGCTGACTGTGTGCCTGTTCGACCTCTGCTCTTATTCGTCTCCAGTTATGTGGTATTATTTTTGGTCTTGAAGGGAGTTCACAAAGCTAAAACCAGTGCTCAACATTTTCATTTAAACTTTGTGAAGCGTCAAAACCTGCCCCTTTAAAAAGGAAATGCAGCAAACCAGTCCCTTCTGAACTCCACCCCATTCATCACAGTAACAGCAATTCTGGGTGGATCTGGGGTTGATAATTTGCAAACCATTAGGGATGCTTTACAGGCAGTATTAAAAGAAGAAATAAAAGCTTTAAAGGTTATTATTTTTTTTTTTTAAGGCTAGAATTGCTTCCCCAATTTAAATCATAATCTGATTAATTTGTACTGGATACACTGGGAAAAGTTACATTTCTCGCATTTCAAGTGTCCTACATAATAAATTATCCTTATATCTTAATTCTCTTTGTAGGAAAGAAATAAAAGGTTTCCAAAAACCCCAAACCACCAAAATATACAGAGCTTTCTTCCTGACCCTTCTCATTCCCACTTTGAGCCACAGCATTGGGAATCTATTGCTACTTCCTACTCAGCTAGCTTCCTTAACTTCATTTGGTTACTTGTAAAATGAATATATTTTTGAATTAACTATAATTGTTATTTCCTGTTTTCTTATAAGGAAAGGCAATGTGATTATTTGCATTATATATATGCTTTATAGCTGTTTTAGGACACAGTCATCTTGCTGTGGATTGAGCCAATACAGAAATGAGAAAGAGCTAATAACAAAACAAAATTAAAGTTAATGGGAAGTTTCCGACTGACTTTCGTGGGCTGAATATACCCAAATAACAATACTGGAAGTGCAAGATACAATATAAAAAGATATATGCAATACTAAATGGTTCATGCTCTATCCAGCGTGGTGTATAAAAGACCTTGCATCTGATGGCCATTTTGAGGCAAGAAAACTGGCTGCTGAAACTTATGAACCTGATAAAGCAACGCCCCAGTGATTCTCATAAGTAAATTATAATGCTTTCAACAGATGGGGTGGGGGAATCCCCAAATGATTTTACACCCGGCAAGAAATCGCAGACTCTAGATGAGGTTGTCTCCGTTTACTGGTATCTAGAAAACCTGAGGAAATGAAGTCAGCCTTTGGAAAGTTACTAATAAAGGAAAGTGCAGATCAGAGCCGTACTGAACTATTCACTGGCTGGAGACTCACTACTGCCATTTCTGAGTCAGCTGCGTGCCCTTGCAGTGAGGGTGGCCAACTGCTTGTGGGGCTGTATTAGTGGGAGTGTAACCAGGCAGTGGAGGGAAGCTGTTCTTCCCCTCCTTTGGTACTTGAGAGACTGAATCTGCAGTAGTGTATGCAGCTCTGGGCACCAGAGTACAAGAACAAAATTAAACCAAACCAAAACAAAAACCCCACTCCTAAACCCCAAAGGCATTGACACCTACAGCAAGACTGGCAGAGAGCCCCCAGGACGGTTAGGGGCTACAGCAGCACTCTCTGAGAAGAGGGTTCATTCAAACTTAAGAAGCAAAGGCTAAGAAGGATCTTACTGCTGCCTTCAGGGTATAGAGGAGATAGATAGAGATTGTCTCTTCTGGATACTCTGGTCCTCTGGACCCTACACCTGGGTTGGAGCAATCCCACACACAGCTACAGGTTGGGCAGAGAAGAGATTCAGAGCAGCCATGCGGAGAAGGACTTGGGGGTGTTTGTCGATGAAAGCATGAACATGAGCCGGCAGTGTGCGCTTGCAGCCCAGAAAGCCAACCATATCCTGGGCTGCATCGAAAGGAGTGTGACCAGCAGGTCGAGGGAGGTGCTCCTGCCCCTCTACTCTGCTCTCATGAGACCTCACTTGGAGTATTGTGTGCAGTTCTGGTGTCCTCAACAGAAAAAGGACATGGAACTGCTGGACCACGTCCAGAGGAGGCCACGAAGATGATCAGGGGACTGGAGCACCTCCTGTATGAAGATAGGCTGAGAAAGTTGGGGCTGTTCAGCCTGGAGAAGAGAAGGCTGCGTGGAGACCTCATAGCAGCCTTCCAATACCTGAAGGGGGCCTATAGGGATGCTGGGGAGGGACTCTTCATGAGGGACTGTAGTGATAGGACAAAGGGTAACAGGTTTAAACTTAAACAGGGGAAGTTTAGATTGGATCTGAGGAAGAAATTCTTTACTGTAAGGGTGGTGAGGCCCTGGAATGGGTTGCCCAGGGAGGTTGTGGATGCTCCATTGCTGGCGGTGTTCAAGGCCAGGCTGGACAGAGCTTTGGGTGGCATGGTTTAGTGGGAGGTGTCCCTGCCCATGGCAGGGGGTTGGAACTAGGTGATCTTAAGGTCCTTTCCAGCCCTAACTATTCTATGATTCTATGATAGTGAGCAGTGGTAGGATGAGAGGCATGGGCAAAATTCTAGGAAGGAAAATTCCTACTAAATATTAAGCAAAAATAACCACAATGAGGGTTGTAAAACAGTGGAATAGGTTAGTCCAGGAAAGTGGAATGTCCATTCTTGAAGATATTCAGAACTCAGCTGGACAGGACTTGAATAGCCTACTCTTAAGTTGGTCCTGCTCTGAGCAGGGGCCTGGACCAAATGACCTCTACAAGTCCCTTCTGACCAAAATTCATCACTGATTCTGTGACAGCCGTATGCAATGCTCTCATAATGTTATTTCTCAAAGGAAAGGCCTTGCAAATGGAATGTGGTGGGTTCAGAGTCTAATCCCTGGTCTCTTATTATCTTTTTTATTATTTCAACTGCATCATGGGGTAACTCCCGATCAACTGAGACATCTCATAGCCAGAGGAGCACTGGGATGGAAAACAGAGGCCGAGACACCCAATCCCTTGCTGACACAGTGTCTGAAGGAATGTAGGACCTGATTCAGCTGTCTTTGTTCAAGTCAGTAGGGAGTTCTGCATAAATGAGAGCTACAAGAAGAGGCTCCTAGTTACTGATTTCCACCCACTTGGAATGTATTAATTCTAATAAAAAGCTGCATCTCTTTTGCTTAGTATCTTAGCCTGAAAATTCACCCAGCAGTTGGCATTTTGTGGTAAGCCTGGAAATTTGTTTCACTTTGCTTCTGAGCCTACAGGTGGGATTTAAGAGGTCATCTGGGACAAACGTAAGAGGGAGGAAACTCAGTTTGCAACCGTTACTCTGGCAAGATTCCCATTGAATTTGACAGGGTTATAGCTGACAGAAAGTAGTAGTATATGTATTTCCTTTTCTTGCACTAAGGCTGGATTAAAATTCTTCTTTTTAAATCAAAGAAACAAGTGCTATTGTTAAACTTTAGGTTTTCCACCTGTACACACAGAATTAAAGATGTCAACCTATGTACTGTGATAGACTGGGATTAAAACCAAAGAATCAATTCCAGTGTATTTTAGTTGTATTTCTATTCAACACTTGTCTTACAAAAATAGGTTGTGCTTCCCCTTCCTAGAGGACAGAGTAGAAGTCATAGGGTTTCTTCCGCTTAAGTTTTCTTTAGGACCCCCATGAAAAACTGTTGATGTAATCTCATGTCTTTAGTAAATTGAGATATACTACAACAGTTTTACCCTTACAAGCTAAGGATTGATTTAAAATGTGACCTAGTTTTAGAAACCAGCTATGAATACGGTACAAACTTCCGTAAAAATAATACTAAAAGGGAGAGTGTCTGAACTCAAGGCATCTCTTGAATATCCTTGTGCTTTCTTTGTCACCGACACTGAAGAATCCAAGTGTTTTAGAGGAGTAAGAATATCTGTTTTATTCAGATCTTAGAAAGGACAAATCCAATTATTGTTTGACTTCTACAGGTTTTGGTGGGGTGATACCAAATTCACCTTGTTCTTATAAATAAAGGAATTGCTTTGTTTAAAACAACACAAGTTCTGTGCCTAAACTATTCCATGCAGGCATAAACAGGAGAGATGTGTTATGAATGTGTATAAAATGTAATAGGCTTATGGTCACCTAGGATACAACTGAGATAAAATATGGGAATTTCCCCAGAAGCACATAGGCTGCTAATGTCTGAGCTGAGAGACTTTTTAATTCTTATAATATTATAGAAATATTACCCCACCACTTTGTGCAGTATCACAAATGATGGAGTTACATGCTCATGTAGGTTGGATTTCCTCCTCCATCATTACAAGCTCAGCTGACAGATGAAAAACATCAAATAAAACTATTTGTAAAAATGAAGTAAATGTCTTAAGTTTGTACCCTAAAAGCTATCATTAATGTATTTCATAGCTAGTTATCAGCTTGTCTGGCAAGCCAACGTTAATAAAAATGGGTGATAGCTTGTTTTATTTTTTATTTTTTTAGATTTAAACCAATTAATTGGTTGTCTGGATGTAATTACTGTTTGTGCTTTTAATGTACTTAAGAAAATACACACACTAAAACTTTCCCACACTATTTGTTTTCATTGGCATAATCAAGGCTTTCTTAATAAAGAAATATGGAAGATGGACATACTTATTTTTGCTTACTTGGGTTGGAGTAAATTTGCAGATCAAAAAATGCAATTAGTGAAAAAGCTCATATAAATGAGAATTAAAAAAACCTGAATGAGATGAACTTCCAACTCCATCACAGTCCCTCCAGTGATAATATTTTTGGGTTTGTTTGCAACAGTTCAAAACAATTTGTCTAAAATGTGAAAATTCTGATAAGCATCCTACAGGAGAAGAGGGAGGAATATTTGCAGAAGATGAAAAGGACCAGCTTGGTAAAGGCCAGAAAGGAGGGAGACTGGTACTTCACATCGCTGCTGCTGAACACAAAGATTATCACCTCTGCAAACTTCAGTTCAATGTTCTTATGGGAATCAAATAGCAGGACAAAGAGGTATTTCTCTGACAATCAGTAACAGTTTAATAATTTAGTCACTGCATAAAATGATTTGTGTACCTGATGTTGATAAGCACAGGGATGTGCACTGAGACATAGCTAGCAAAGAGAATTTATTTTACTAGAGGAATGTACTGGGCTTGATTTAAAGTATGTGTGTGGTTATGTATGTTTATGATCATGGCTTCCAAGTTCAAACCCAACTGCAAAAGGTGGTTCATGTTTTCTCCATCATTCCCTGATAAGAGAAATCTACCTATAACTATCCTCCCCTAATTTTTGGGCCCTGCCACCACGATCTATGCCATATACATGCTCTAAGATACAGCTATAAGATCCTCAGTATCATCTGGTGAATCAGAATTGTGGAAAAATAGTTGCTTACGTGTTATAGCAAATTCCGCTATGCGTGTAGCAATGATGTTGTATGCTGTGTTCCTGGTGTTGTCGTTTATTTCTGGGCGTGATTCCAGGGTTTGATGAAGGAGCTAAAATACCAATGAGCTTCTGGATCTCAGTTAATCTGAGAGCTCATCTTTGTGTTTGTCAGGGGAGATGGTGTTCCACTGGATCATCAAAATTGCTTCTTTGGGTTTTTCCTTCCCTTCAGTGAAACTTCTGAGTGGATGACAAGTGTTTTGAAGGCCATACAGGAATCTGTTTGTCCAGATGTTCTTCAGAGTCCAGATGTTTGCAAAGGCTCAAGTGGCTGTAGGAAAGCATGTGGATGACCCTTATTAGTAGTCTGTTCAGCACCAGAGAGCAGAAGTTGTTTTAAGCCTTTTGCTTGTGACAGTGTATTTTTCTAGTGGTTTGAGAGCCCAGGTGGGCACTATTTTAAAGTTGTCAGCAATTGAAGTACTTCTAATATATAAGCATATTCTTTAAACTGACACATCAGAAGTTGATGATGTGCTACATATTTCACTAGCTTAATTAACGGACAGCCCACATATCATGTAACATTATTTCATGTAGTGTAATCCGTATTTCTGCAACCATGCAAGACACCAAATAATACATCATAAAATGTCCTTAAAGATATGAGAGAATCATCCCATTAACCTGTGACACAGACTGGATATTTTTCTGATAGCTCATCCAGCAAATTAAAGCGGTTGAAACAGAAACTGTTGAAACCAAGAGAATGTTTGAGTAAATAGTAACCCAGAATTCCTTTCGTAACCCACTTTTGTTTACTGCTAAATTCTGTCTTCACATCATAAACATAATTAGTAAACATCCAACAACATTTTTTTGCAGTGGCTTGGTTTTAACATATTTACCTTCTATAGTCACTACATAAATGTTTAGATTTTGCTGTACATATAGATGAGAGTGAAGGAAGAGAATCGTGTATCAATATACAGCATGTCTGAGATTTCTTAATAGCAGGGGCAGTTGCTACCACCTTTATCTTGGTCTCTTTTCGTTCGTGAGCAATTTTGTCACTGCAAAAGAAATACAAAATCCTTTGTCCAATGCTAGGTTGCCTTTTCAACAAGCATAAGCAGAGAAAAAATATTTCCTATCTGTGGTAGACAAACAAGAAAAACTGAAAAATCAAATTACTCCTTTCTTGTGCCAGTACCTCATAGCATTTCACTGTACATCTATGTTTTACCTGTATATTAAGCGTCTGGAAGTTTTCAGATTAAATTCTTGAATGGTGGCATTGGAATGGTCAAAATTAAATGACCGTTTTGTAATTTGCAGAATCCACCGCTTTGCTTGATGATAAAAATCAGCCAAAATTATTAGAGTGCTGATATTGTGCTGATCACACACAAATACAGCATTTCCTGTAGTAGTTTAAATACTTCTATGTACCTTTAGAAGGATAATGTGTATTTACACACAATATAAAAACTACTATAAATTAACTATATATTTCAAGTAGTATCTATAATATTTTGTGTCAATGTTACATTTCAGCTGTAAACAGAGATCAGTACTAGGAAATCTCACATGGTGCTTCCTTTTTTTTCCCCCTCATATTGAGTTAGTGGTGGCAACTACACCATGCATTTATCTTTGGGCAGGGTGGTTTGGCAGCTGCTGCAGGTGGGTGGTCAGCTGCTGGCTCGTAAGACTGTGCAGCTGAATTCAGTAACACAGAACCCTTCACCATCAGAACCTGCCTGAAAGTATCAGAAATAAGAATACCTCCACATTAGGAAATCCATCATTTCTGTCAAAATATTTGTAAGTGAGGAGCAGCAGAATGCATATCTCTTTTCAGTTTAATAGGTTTGCTTTTTTGGTTTTGTATTCTCTGTGTATGTTGAAACGGGATAATCCTGGTGCAGAGCTACTTGACTGGAGTATATACTCTGGGTTTGAACTCTAACTATTGACTGTCCTCTCCTCACAGCAAATTAAAGTATAAACCTTCCTACCTTTCAAGGGGTGGGATAGCAATTTGCTCTTCAGGATTTCCGAATCAATCCAAAAGCATAAGCAAAAACTGCAGGGCTTTTTTGCTTGTTTGGTTTCCTTGCTAAGGATGAGGCATGCCTTTGTTCTGGAGCTGGCTGTAGGGATTTAGAAGTATATACAAAACACCCCCGTGCCTTGTTGTCTGTGCCATGCTAGTTCCTAGAAAGTGTGTTCTTCATCCTGCAGCAGCCTCTAAGGTGAAGCCAACATCGATGCTCTTTCCCCTTATAAGGGAAACAGATACTATTCTGGTTTTTATTTAAGCCGTTATCTAGACGCGAAATGCTGCACCTCTAGGGCTTGCGTATATATATATATATTTAGACGGAGGCATAGGAGTCCACCTCCTTCAGCTCCCCGCCGGTCCTGTGTTACGCGCTTACTCCGCTGCTCAGCCCTCAGCGCTACCGCTTCTGGCTCCGCGGGCGACGGGAACCCGCAGGGCGCCCCGAGCAGGCAGCGCTGCCCGGCCGCGGTGTTCCCCGCAGCCCCCGGGCAGGACCGCTGCGCCCTGCGGGCCCCTCGGGCAGCGCATCCCTGCCCGGCCACAGGTGACGGGCTGCGGGGCTCGCCGGGGCCCCCCGCAGCAGCAGCCACTTACTCACGGCCCGGAGCCCCCGGGGTGGCGGGTCGGGGGTGGGGGGAACGTTTTTATTCACCTCTCTCTCGCGAGAAAGTGCTGCATGGGCGATACTTGAAGAGGAGGGGGGGGGGAGAGAGGAGGGGAAAAAGGAGGAGGAGAAGGAGGGAGGGAGGGGGCAGCTGGAGCCGCAGCTGGAGTAGCGGTGGGTGCAGCGGCCGCAGCTGGAACAGCAGCGGGAACGGCAGCCGGCGGCGGCGGCTCCAGCGGGTGCGCGCCCCTCGCAGCGGGCTTCACCGGGGCGGGCGGGCTGGGCGCGGGGCTCCCTGCCCGCGGCGCGCCCCGGCCGGGCACTGCGCTCCTGCCGCCGCGGCTCGCAGAGGTGCCCGGCTCGGGGAGCCGGGGAGGGCTCATGCCCGGGAGGTGCTTCCAGCCCCGGAGCGGCTCCGGGAGCGGTGGCGGCTGCCGCGGGCTGCCCGCTGCGGGTGCGGGAGCGGGAGCCCCCGCGGATGCTGTTGGAGGGAAGGTAGAGTCCGCGCGGCTCCGGGCAGCCCCTCGCCATCTCCTGCGGCCGCCGCCTCCCGCTGGCCGGGCTAGCGCCGGGCTGGCCGGGGGCCGACGGCGCCGGGGCGCGGGGGCAGGCGCCGGGGGGCGTGGGGGGCCGCGCCCGCTTTTTCTCGGTCCCTAACTCCCCCTCTTCCTTCCCTCTTATCCCCTTGCAGCTCGCCTTGGAGAGGCTGGTCGGAGACAGGGCGGCGGGGACCGGCGGACTTCGGCGGCAGAGAGGAGGCGGCGGCCGGTCGCAGCCCGAGGGCTCGGGGGACGCGATGTGGCGGGGTCGCCTGCTGGGGATCGCCCTGGGAGTTGCCGTGCTGTGGATGTCCCAGGCGGGCGCCGCCGCCGCCGGGCACGCCGAGGGGGTGAGCAGCGGCAAGGAGAGCCGGGCCAGCCGGGCCAAGAGGCGAGGGCAGGGCGGCGGCGGGCACGACGCGCTCAAAGGGTAGGTGCGGGGCCGGCCCTCCTGGGGTGCGCGGTGCGGGGAGCCGCGTAGAGCTCTGTGTGTGTGGGTGTTTGCGTCCATGTCCACTGCGCCTTTGCGGTGGGAACTGGTGGGGGAAGAGGCCCCCTTGGGCTGCCCCTGCCGAGGGACAGGGTGAGTTGGGGGCGCCGACGCCGCCCGCAGCATCCCGCGGGGCTGGGTCCCCTGCGTGCTGCAGCCTTACTTCGCCTTTGGCGGGTGATGCTTGGAGAGGATAAGCCGCTGCAGCTCGGAGGTTGCAAATGCAGTTTCTAGGAAGGCCGTAGCTAAAGGCGCACCGCGGGCGTGTGCATTCCTCCCGCGTCCCGTACTTCTGCTTTGCATAAAGCAGAATAGCAATGAGGCCCGGAGACCACAGCATGCCCTTTCCATTAGCTGCCCTCTTCCATCTCCACCTTAAACCTTTTGAGATGTGCATCTTTCTTGCACTCAAGTGGACCGACTTTGCTCATTTGGTGTTGCTTGTGACCTGGGGAAAGCAGAGGGGAAGAAGAAGGACCATTTTCTTTGTATCAGAGCTATCTGCAGGCATATCGAAGTTTAAAATCATTATGACATATTGTTGTGTATGCTTAGTAAAGTGTTTTTGTTTTTTTTTTTAAAGGGTAAATATGTATCAGGCGAACTTCCCAGTTCTAATGGAACACCTTTCCAATGCAAAAATAGTTTTTAAGTTGGCTGAAAGACATCGCATGTGTGTGCAGTTGAAAATGTAGTTCTCTGTAAAGGTGAAAAGCTTGCAGTGTTGGCAGAAAAAAGGGGTTTCCTTTTTCAGGTGTTCCGATGCACCTTTTCAGCCCATAGCCAGATTTTTCACTCATCAGGCAGAGGGCAACTGTAGCAAACATGATATGGAGGTAGTTATCCTTCAGTAAGGGATGCAAGCTATTTTCTTTCATTTTCTGATTTCCTCAAAAAGGAGCTGTTACAACTTTATTGTTAGAGGCCTTGGTGAATATGCTTTAGTTTCTTGGTAACTTCCTCATACTAGTATAGTACTTTTTATTTATGTTCAGAATTGCAATGTTGGCACTTTCTTATGCTTGGAAAAGGCTGATGTTTTTCAGTCACCATGTTGCAAAAAATGGATGCAACTCTTTTTTTTTCAAGGATCTGATTTTGTAGGGTTAGATGCTGTATTCCATTTCCTTATACCTAGTCACAAGAAATAGTTGAACGAAGCAGATTCTTCTTGTGACAAAAACTAGGAGGTGAGGAGGATGTACAGTAAAGTTTGTAGGACTAATTGGAAGCAGTAAAAGATGATAAGGAAAAATATTTATCAGAAGGTACCTTTATTTTATAGGATGTTTTAATAAACTTTCTCATTACAGAACTCTGAGTCAATATCAAAGTGACAATCACCATTTTCTGACCAGTGGGACAGAGTATGCCAGCTAGCACACGTGTGCTGACTTAACGGACTTTGTGGGAATTAGAAGCACATTAGCTGGGGATAAAGTGTCTTTGGTGAATGCAACCGTTGCTCTAAAACTGGGCTGTTTAGACAGTAGTAATAGTGCATGAAGAGGTGATAGTTCAAGTGTTAATTATGTTTGGAATCTAAAATGGATTAGTGTAAGTAGTTTGTCTTATGAGCTGATTGTTACGTTTAACAAAAGCTTTCCATATTTATGTAGTTTGCAATGATTTCTTTTATTGTGTATTGTCTATGAGTTACATATCTACTTAGAATTCTGCAAATTTAGACATAATGGCAATATAAATTTTAAGTATTTTATATCTTAGTCAATTATTTTGAATATCACAAATCTGAAAGAGTGCCCTTGGGAAGCAGGTTCTTGACAGGGATATAATAATATACAGTGAAGGCAAAACAAATTGCTAGTTTGCTTACATGTTAGGCCTTTTTTCTGTAACTCTCATTTGAGGCTGAGGGTAGGGTTCCCAGCTTGTTTGGAGGAGATCGTTACCACAGTCATCTTGATCACTGTTGGGTGATGAATCCTCCTGGATTTTTCCAGTTTAGAAACTGTGAGCATGTCCTTAGGTGTGGTACTGAACTGTGCAATATGAGTAAAAAGAATTGTCATTTCAACAGACAAGGTTGGAACTAATTCTTTGGAAAGCCAGATGGAAAACATATTTTGCATGTACAGGAACTGTGTATGCATTAGACAAGGAGAATTCATGGTTATTGAAGGGCTAAACCACTAAAAATACGATTTCACAGGAAGACATACTGTTTTTTTAACTTGTTCATCAGTACTAGCAGATTTGGGAATCTGAGAGCTGTAACAGAAGTCATAACAGATGCTGGGAAACTTTATTTTCATGTTATTGTAGTTGACTAGGGCTTTTTTGCAATGAACTCTTGCTCTGATTGTATGAAGCAAGGGGAAACGTTTTTGGAGAAAACCCTTTACTTTTAGACTTCTTGTGTGTTTCAGTGTAATGACTATTCAAAGTCTCTTAGCATTTAAAAGTGCTGAGGCTAGTCTTGGTGTGCATATTGGACTTGTCTGTTAAAATGAAGAAGTCTGTTTCATTTGTCATTATTTTTCCCACTTAACATTTTTTACTGCAAGCTGTTGATTGCAGAAGATGTTTGCTTTTGTCCTTGTGACCTCTGCCTCCTTGTTTGTGCAGTGAGCTGCCTGGACATATAACATGATCTAGAAGTATATTATAAGTTTAATAATTAGAAATCATTGGAAATGCTTTTTATGTATTTATTTTAAGGCTTCAAGCTTGCTGCTCATGTAGATCAAATTGCTCCAGCTCTGGAGGCATTAGCAATGAAGTCCTTGTAATGTTTGGTCTAAGGCAATGTATGTTTATGTGCTAGTGCTTCCAAGTGATCAGAAAGCAATCATAATAAAGGCAATAATTATTTAAAAATATAACTAGATTCTCCATTCACATTGCTGGAATCCAGTGTAGTTCAGCAAGTTAAAATAATAAGCTGTTACTGAGACACCATTGAATGCCGAAGAGTATAGCATCAGCTTCTGAAGGAATAAACCTTACAAAACTGGCCATGGATGGGAAGTTCCTTATAAACACAATGTACTTGAAGTCAACCATTTATATGTGCTTCTATCATTTGAATATAAAGTAGAAAAAAAAAAGAATTTGCTGGTGATTTGGTTGGTACTTGACTGAGTACAAGAGGTATTGTGTTTAAAGATCTTAGAATTAAGTAAGATTTCCCGTTTTCTGAGGGTGCTAGACAAAGACCTCAAACTCTAATGAGGCTCAGTCAGTACTTAATAATACTTTAAGCAATGTTTATTGTGTTTATTAGTCTTTTCTCAGTATAATGGTCAAAGAAAGCAATTATTTGCCTAACAAATAGGTCAGCAGAAATTTTAAAAGAACCAAAATTTCTTCAAGATAGCTGCATTGTGATGTGACTCTAATTAAGAGACTAATTAAATGCATTTGTGCAAGAATGATTTAATTTCTTTGTTTTTATTATGCTGAAATGATAGTGAATATTGCAGGACAGAATAGTTGGCTCCAAAATGATTCATAGAACTCTTGGAGTAAAGCTATTCAATAGGGGGTTGCATGGGTTTTTTTTCGGACCAGTTTCTTTCGGTCATCTTCAATGAACTCCACAGGTTTACCAATATGCTTACATGGATAAACTTGGTTGGATTTGACCCTTTTTATGCATCACTGCTCTCTGAAATACAATAAATCTTATAAATCTGTAGCATAATTCCACTATTCAACTATATAATTAAGGCTTCTGGTTTTTGTTTTAAACCAATATTTACCACTAAAAGCCTGCTGAAGAAAAGCAGACTTTCCGTACCAGTAGATATTGGTTTATACTGAAGAACCGCAAACATTTTTCTTACCGCTTTTGGCCTGCACACCTCTGGCCAGCTGCTGTTGCCACACCTTGTCAGTGTCCCTCTCTGAGCAGGAGGCAGCCTGAATACTTGGGAATAAAAATCTTAATTAAGAATAGAGGCAAGATGCTTAATACCTCGTGCTGGAGCGCTCACCTGGTTTCCAGGTGGCATGGCCCACCTCATTCCAGTCCTCTGCATCTTACAGGGTAAAGCCTATGTGAAGAATGAAGAACTTTAATGCCAGTGCATCCTGATGTAAAACCTGAAGTTCTTGGCAGCTACGCATAGTGTTAAGATTCTATGCCTCTGAATTTATTTGCTGATGGCTGTGATACTATTTTTTTATTACATTATCCTTGGACATCTGGTTCTAGAGCGAAGTGAGTTCATAGATCTTGGCTCTGTGACTAATGTACATGTTTCTTTTCTTTCAGTAGGACTGCATGATGCGATTTGATGTAGGTGTGACTTTCTCTGGGGAGCAAGATGTATGGATGAGGAGTAAGGAAAGCAGACAGAATCAAGCAAGAAGCCAGCACAGAATCTGTCCTGTGGCTGGCAATAGCTGTTATTAACACTTGCTGAAGGGCTAATATTTAAAGAGGGAATAACACATTATTTTCAGTTTTGATCATACAGATGTCTTCTCCTGGCTACCACAATAGGTTTTAATTATGTTTTGTAATATACTTGTTTAAATACAATATGGAATTTTTTAAATGCATTTAATGAAAGCTGTCTGACAATAGTCTGCCCTGGATTGCTTTATCTAGAGCCAGTAGCAATGCAAAGCTCCCATGCTAGCATTCTTGTTATAGTTCAATGTTGTTTTTCAGCCCGAAGAAAAACAGTAAAAAGTAAATAATCTTCAGGCCTAGTCCTTGCACTCTACACTTACATTTCCAAATCCTGTCGTTCAGACAGGATCTCCTTAAAAAGCATGGCTTTAATCCCAATTCTGGTTTGTAATTTATAGGAATAGGCTTCTGGGGCTACATACTTTGTAGTGCAGAATTAGAACTCAATTAATTTTGGGTATGCCAGTGAGAAATTATCCTATGGGTAAAACTTTTGGTGGGTATTGCTATAATCTCTCTTTCACTGGTGAGTGTTTTTAGGCACATGTGACTCTCTTACAATCTGTTTAGCCAGTCTTCTGTCTGTGATCTTTTCTCATATTATATTGTAGCTGGACACAAATGGTTTAGAAACGCCACATGTCTGCTGTTTCAAATTTGAATCAGACCGCTACCTCCCCTAAAATATATTAGAGAAATACTTTTTTTCCCATTTGATGATGGCAAGTAAAAAATAGAACAGAGGAAAAAGGCCACAATAAACAGTGTAGCAGCATTCTTGAGGTACTGTAAAATTGGCTGGGGTACTCTTGATGAAGCAGGTTTCCTATCAGCAGACTCCATTTTGCCTAGGTGCAATGTTGAAGATCAGGATGGTGGGATTGGATGTAGTTCTTTTCCTTTCCTCTCCTCTTGTATTTATTACTTTATTTATTTATTTTGGTCTGCATAGCTCTTGGCTATTTCAGGCTGGCCTGATATGCTGACCCAGATGCTGCAGGATGGGTCACAGCTGGCCTGTGAGGGTTTGTACTTCGTGTACAGAGTGTATGGAGGATTTCACATTGGGTTTGCCACATCCACCCAAAGGGGTCCTGTGTAAGGCTGGCTGTGACTATGACTTAATTGCTTGGCAGGTTAGGAACAGATATATGCTGCAGCTCTTATTCAGAAAAGAAGAGATGTCATAGATTGAGCTTTGTGTCCTTGTGTGATCATTTTCTTCTGTGGATTTATGATGGAATTATCTAATCTTTTGTGTTGCCTTTCAGGAGACTTCAACTTTCTGATGCCAGTTTGTTGGTGTTCAGTTGAACTTTTATTAAGGGGGCACGGTCTTCAGAAACTGAGGCATAAAGTGTTGGGGGGAAGAACAGCACCTGCAGAGTGTGTCTAGTTGTAGCAGGGTGCAGTAATTTGCAGGTTGCAGTGCAGGTTTCCAGATAGAATTCTTTGGAGGAGGCAGAAGAAGCCTCCAGCATGTGCCTGGGATACTAACCACAGCTGCACTTTCCTCTGTCAAGAGCCCGCTTAAGGTATGTAAATGTAGACTTCTCCCTTTTTATTAGCCAGTACAGGATGCATTTTGTTCAGTGATGGTTCCAAAAGTTGTTCACCAGGTTCAATCTGATCTAGGTTATATTTGCCACCTTAACTTCATGAGCTACTACAGTGTGTGCAACTTCACACTGGTGTGCCAGAACCTTTGGGGCTATACTGGGCTTGAGGATGCAGAATTGAGGTAAGCATAGGGCTGCTCTCAGTTTATTTGGGAGCAATGGGAGCATCACTGGGTTAGGGTTTGGCAGGGACAGTCCATCTGTCAGCTTCATTTACAGTGATCCTTATTGAATAAAACTGCAGCTTCTGTTTTTCCTGTATGCTTATTTTCCTTTCCTGTGTGTGTTTTTCAGCAGTGCTGCTCACTTAGGACAGTCTATTTCACTGTCATTCAGCTTCCATCCTGCAAACTTGAATGTGATATATATGAACTTCAGTACAAGTTTTGATGGAAGTCACTTTAAATACATTCATGGAGTCAGCAGCCTGTGATTACTAGAATAGTATGACACAGAACACAAGACCCAAGCTACCTAGGCACATAGATCAGCAGGAAAACTTACTCTTGGTAAAAGTGTAGTAGACATGGCTAATAGGTGGCCATCTCTACTTCAGACTTTAGCTAGGGATCTTGGAAAGTTTACTTATGGGAATAGTAAGAAATTAAGCATTAGCTTTTTTGTTTTCCAATAAGATCACCTTCCATCTTGTTCATCTTCTTCATCTCCCTGCGGAACCCTACAGATGAAGAGGATATAGATACATGTGTGTCACTTTGGTCTTACTCCCCAGACTCAGTGAATATTTTTGTAGAATGCAACAATTGTGGCCTGGAGTGTTTCTGATTAACCATCACACTGTGCTGGAAAATGTGTTTGTAGCATTTTGCTCTTGTATTGTGGATGTCTCCTTTTGTTGTTTTCTCATCCATTCCAACTTTCCCACTTCAGTTTTATTTATTAATTTTTTTAAGGCCCATGCTAATGTTGGTGTGCAGGTAGAGAGGCATGAGAAGAATAATTTGGTTTTGTTGCAGTTAAAGAGCCTAAAGAAGTTGGGCTCATGTTTGGGGAAGGTATATTGAGAGGTAAAATGTAGCCTATTAAATGAAAACTTGTGCCTTCTGGTTTTGCTTATAGATCTTCACTGAAGTATGAAGGAGTTCTAGCTTTTATCTGGAAGAGTATTTTGAATGTTGACTTGCTGGAGAATCTGTTGTTTTCCTTTTCTACTTCTCATTTTATGAAATGATTCATGACCATTAAAGCCTCAGAAATACCAAATGAAAGCCACAGTTCTTTTGTCTACAGCCTTAATCATTTTCATCCTCTTTTTTAAGAGGATGAAAACCCTCTCTCTCATGTTTTGCTGGAGGACATCAGAATATCCAGTGATGTTCATCTGAGGTTTCAAACTAAAATTTCTTTCCTTTCAGGAACATTTTTCCCTCTTTCTTTTCTCCTTTGTTTTTCCCTGGGATATTTCATCTTTTCCTTCTCCCTGTGTAGAGAGTGTATTACCAGTGGCTGCTAGGGAGAAGGTGAACTAAACCAGTGGGTTCCGTATCAGCAGGGTTTTCCTGTTGCCTTATGATAGACATGCAGGTAACCGCCCTTTTGAAAACACAGTCACTGCCCCAGCAAGGAGAGGGAAGAGGGTAGGATGCAGTGTGTTGTGAGGGGAAGGGGAGAAATGCTTCTGTTTTACAAAACAAAAAATCTAATCTTCCAGTAGCCTAAGGGAAAGCAGTTTAAAATACAAATTAATGGGATTGCTTAATACCTAAGGGCATTCACAGACAAGTATTGATACATATTCAGCCTTGTGAGGCTCCCTAAGTGCTTACCTTTGCTCCAAGGTGGGGACAGTGGGTAGCACCAGTTTACCCAGCAGCCTCTGGGAGAGCCTGGGCAAGCGGCTAGCTAGCCTTGGGGCTTGACTGCCCAGTGTGCCCCACACAGTCCTTGCACTGCTGCTCTGCGTGGTACACAGTATGGGCTGGCAGAGGTCCTGAATTTGCCTGTGTGCTTCCTTTTGGGAGACTGTTAGAGGTTTACCTTTACCAATAGCCATCAGCAGATACATGGTGAGTGTGGGAAATGGTGCTGGAGGTGTAAACTGTTTCTGCAGGTGAAGTGACTTCTGGAGAGCTAAGCATTGCCCTAGCCCACAGGTACATCTGTTTCCTGTGGGATGCTATTGAGTGCCATGAAGACAGAGGCTGATTTCTTGTCTCCTGAATGTACTTCGGGGTTTTCTGTTACTTGTTTTTTCTTGGTAGTTTTGTTTGTTTGTTCTAAGGAAGTGTGTGCTGAATCCCTCCTGTTTACCAGCTGCGCTGGTCTGGCCTAACAGATAGTTTTTGTGTTGGTGTACGTGTACTTTACATGTCTTATGCAGCCATATGGGTCGGGTGTTGAACGGGACCCACTGACATTCTCAAGTGAAACAATGAGGGAATATGAGCCAGAAACTCTTCTGTCCCTGGCTCTGAATACGAACAATGCCTGGCTGTCAGGTTAGATGAGTCTGTCCCTGCGAAAGACACAGTCAGATTTTCAGAGCAAGTGCGGAAGAATTCACTTAATATCAAATGCTGTTGTTGGATTGCTGTATTTAGCTGTCACAGTGTGATGGAAGTTGGGGTTAGAAAAGTGTTCAGTGTTTCTGCAGGAAACTTGCATGTCATTTTGAACTCTTGACTTGTACATAGGCCAGAGCCAAGGATACCCGTAGAGCTGCTCAGCATGTTATTATTTCAGTTGAACTGAGCCAGGACTCTGGGACAGCGGTATCCTTACTGTCAGAGTGAGAAATAGTTATCATATTAGGCTCTCTGCATGGCACAAACATCCAGGCTCACTTAGTGCATGGTAAAAATGAGTACATCAGATGTAATCGTTTGGATATAAAAAACCCTGTTTTGCTTAAAAATGCTTGCTTATCCTTCATGGGATAATAGAAGCTAAATTTTGTGTTTGCTCACGGAGTCGGGAATAATTTCCTGGATTTTCTTTTTATATGATTGAAATAAATAGCTTCAAGAGTCCTCTTAATAACTCTTCACTGAAAGATGAAAAAGGGCAGTGACTAACAGCATCCTGTTTTCTAAAATTTAGCTAAACAACAAAGAAGCAATCCCTGTTTTAATTACTTGGGGTACCTGGAAATGCACATTAAATGCAGATCTGTGTCTGTGTTTTGTGCTCTATGCCATCCACATAGTGCAGTTTCTCAGTCTGTGGATGTGCTCACTGGAAGTTGTGAGGTCATATGCAGAGTGGCATGTGTCAGGGTGGTGGGTGGCTTGGGAAGGCTGCCCGTCACGTGCAGTAGCTGTTAGTTGCTGTATCCCATGGGAAACCAGACCTTCCCTTCCCAGTTCTGCTTTGCTTGCTGCTCCCTCCCTGGAGGAGCGGGTAGGCACCAGTGCTAGCAAAAGGAGGTGCTTTTGGTATTGACTTCTCACTTGTGCACCATGTACCTGGCTTCTGTCATTTAGGTGGGGATGGTCGTTGGAGGGCCGTGTGGTCCAGCCCCTGCTCTGAGCAGGGTGAACGTAAATCAGGTTGCTCATTGTGGTGTCTGCAAAGGTTTGGAGTATTTTTAAGGATGGAAATTCTTGGTTCAGTAAAGTTCCAGAGGAGTCAGCAGGTCTGGGCCACTCTGTGATTTTACTCTGAGATGCTGAGAAATTTAGGAAGGTACATAAAGCTGCTTTACAGCAAAAGGTATAGATGTGATTGTGTGTCTCTGGAAAATGACTAGTAAAAGCTGTTCCTCTTCACATTTTAGAGCTTTAGCTACTATGTCTTAGTGCATTGGTTATATTCAGACTTTGACAACCACAGTTTTAAGCGTACCGTTATTTCAGGTGCAGTTTGTCATTCTTTTTAACTCCCAGTGCAGGCATGGAAGCACCACTCCAATTCTGTGTGGAAATGATCAGCAAATAATAATCAGTTTCAGCAGGTACAAGTGTTACCCACTTAAGAAGAAAAATAGGCAAAGTCTTCTCAAAAAATGACTGTTGGCTGATGATGTCGCTTGAAATTGTATGTTTTCTGCTAGGAAACTGGGTCCTTATATTGTGTTAAACATATGCTATCCATTGCAGCCAAATAGTTAATTGAAGTCCTTCATTAAGCATTTTCTTGCAAGGAAGAGTCTGCGTGTTCTTCGAAGGAGAGAAAAAGTGAGTTGAGTGATTAGAAACCCTTCCTCACATCTCAGCTCAGCTGTAACTGCTGATCAGCTGTCTCTCCTTCTCTCAGCTGGTTTCTGCCCTCTCTGTCTGGTGTCTGATTTATTTGAGACCCATGCTTTGTGTTTGATTCAGCCTGGGTTACGCCAGTGTTGGCCGGTGCATGGCAGTGCTGCTGACAGATTTTCTGCCTGCAGCCTTGCTCACGGCAGTGCCAGAAACTTCCTCCCGTGGGAGCTTGCAGATGGGCAACACTTTCTTTGGGAGAGGGCTGTAATTTCCTCGAGGGGTCACAGGCAGGGCAGAGCAGGGATGTGCAGAATTAGCACACCCCGGGGCAGGCTGTGTCTGCCAGGGCCCAGGGGAGAACAGCCACAATGCTGTGGCAAGTGCCCCCCACTGCTCCTGGGCTGGGTGGTGTTTCCCTGTCAGCTTCACATGGGGCTTTTGAACACCTCCTTCCCTTGTCTGGTGGTCATGTGCCCTCACTGCCTGTTACATCTGATAAGAAGGCACTGCCAAGTTTATCATGATTTGCTTCCCGTCCATTTACATCTATGTGCCTGCTCCACAAATCCGTCCCCAGTCTCACTGGGTAATTGCGTGCAAGTCGGGAGAGCCAGGCAGCCATTTATCCTTGTTGAGATGGGGCGTCAGGAGCAGGAGTAGCAAAGGAGGGATGGACCCAGTTGGTCCTTTCCATGAAATAATGTCAGTGTTGCCCTGTGGAGAAAGGAGACCATTTATCTGAGAATGGGTGACAGGCAGAGGCTGTGCTGCAGCCACAGCCCAGGGGTAGCACAGAGCTGCCCTGGAGCAGGATCATGGTGTCCACCTGAAGGGTCTGATGCTGCTGTCTTGCCCAGGCTCCATCCCTATGCAGGTGGAAAGGATAGACAAAGCTTTAATTTGTAATGGGGGTGGGGGATTCCCTGCTGTACTTCTTGAAGAAGTGTATCTTCCAGTTTGGTGCATGCAGATGCTGTCAGCCAGACCTATCACTCTCAAGCCTTAGTTATCAGAATTTCCAGATGAATGTTTATCTCTCTCCCATTCTAAGACTTTTCTGGTTGATGACCAGAAATTATTCAACTCATTTTGCTACTGCAAACTGGCATATCATTAATCAAAGACATACTTTCTTGTTTGTTTTGGACATCCTTGATGAAACTGTGGGCATCAGTCATACCATCTCTCAGCACCATACCCTTACAGAAATCCTGTTATACTTTACAAGTTTGTAAGTGACTGTAAAGTGAGACACCTGTCTATTTTAAATTGCAGTGGGAACAGCTTTGTTCCTGAGATACTCTCTCCCTCCTCTGAGCTTTGGAGTGAAAGTAGGGTTCTTGGGCTGTATAGATGCATTTTTGCTTATTTTACCATTACAAATCAGGTTTTATAACTGAACTCTGTTTGTAGTGCTGTTCAGGAAAACAGTTTTATAAGAATATAAAATGCTTCCTTAGTATTCTCCTGCAGCAGGTGGCTGAACTGCAGGAAGCTGTTACCAGGCTGAAAGGTGTCAGGGAAGCTGAGGGGGAGCAGCACTGCTTGCTCCGGGACCAGCCTGTTCCGGGGCCTCGAGTGTCTACTGTTGCCCATGCAGGAAAGGAGGCTGCTAACCCAGGAAAGGAGGCTGCTAACCCAGGAAGCTGGGAAAAGGTAACAGAAAAAAACAACAAAAAAAGGAGGAAGGGGGTAATTAAAAGCAAGGGGCTTCCTCCTACATCTGTTGTCCCCACCCAGAACCGCTTTGCTGTCCTGCAGGGGGCTGATGAGCAACAGCGCTCCCACCAGGCGCAACCAGCTGGTGCACTGGTAAAGAAGGTCACTACTGGTGCTGCCAGGAAAAAGCGGCGGGCCGTAGTAGTCGGGGACTCTGATCTGAAAGGCACAGAGACACCCATCTGCCGGCCTGACCCAGGCTCAAGGGAGGTGTGTTGCCTACCAGGGGCTCGGATCAGGGATGTGGCCGAGAAGCTGCCTGCTCTAGTCGGTCCCACTGACTATTACCCACTCCTGGTAATACATGTGGGTGCTACTGATATAGATAGCAGTAGCCCGGAGACCATAAAGAAGGACTACAGGGCTCTGGGAGAGGTGGTTAGGGGCTCTGGAGCTCAGATTGTCTTTTCGTCAATTCTCCAGGATACAGGGCAGGACCTTGAAAAGGCTAGGAGGATTGGGCAGGTTAATAAATGGTTAGAAGGGTGGTGCTATAGTCAGGGGTTTGGGTACCTTGACCATGGGACTCAATATAGTAGGCCAGGTCTACTGGGGGCTGGTGGAGCTGGTCTGACAAAGAAGGGGAAGAGTGGATTTGGTAGGAGGCTTGCCAGACTGGTCAAGGATGCTTTAAACTAGATGTGTTGGGGGAGGGGGGCATCATTCCATCCCAACACACCCAGTCGGTTGCCAGCACCTACAGTACACGTTCGGAGCAATGTAGAGATATTCCAGCTGCTCCAGCCAATGAGCCGGCTTCAAATGGATCTCGGCTCAAATGCCTCTACACAAATGCCCGTAGTATGGGGAACAAACAAGAGGAATTAGAGATGTGTGCACATCTACGGGGGTATGATATCATAGGCATCACAGAAACATGGTGGGATGGCTCCTATGACTGGTGTGTTGGAAGGGAAGGTTACCGGCTCTTTAGGAAAGACAGGCCCGGCAGACGGGGAGGGGGAGTTGCTATTTATGTTAGGGATAGGCTAGAGAGTATGGAACTCTGTCTGGGGACAGGTGAGCAGTCGACAGAGAGTTTGTGGGTCAGGGTTAAAGGGAGAACAGCAATGGGTGATGTTATTGTGGGGATCTGTTACAGACCGCCTGACCAAGGGGACTTGCTGGACGAAGCGCTCCATAGGCAGATAGGAGCAGCCTCACGCTCGCAGGCCCTTGTTCTCATGGGAGACTTCAACCACCCTGATATCTGTTGGAGGGATGGTACGGCCCGGCACAAGCAATCCAGAAGGTTCCTCGATTGCATGGAAGACAACTTCCTTCTGCAAGTAATAGAGGAGCCGACAAGGAGAGGTGCCATGCTTGACCTCGTCCTCACCAACAGGGAAGGGCTGGTTGGGAATGTAACGCTCCAGGGCAGCCTTGATTGCAGTGACCATGAGAAGGTTGAGTTTGAGATCCTCAGGACAGTGAGAAGAGCGTGCAGCAAGCTCACTGCCCTGGACTTCAAGAGAGCAGACTTTGGCCTCTTCAGGAACCTGCTCAGTAAGGTTCCATGGGATACAGCCCTAGAGGGCAGGGGGGCCCAAGACTGTTGGTTGATATTCAAGGCTCACCTGCTGCAAGCTCAGGAGCGATGCATCCCAACTAGAAGGAAGTTCAGCAGGAGGGCCAGGAGACCTCCTTGGATGGATAAGGAGCTGCTGAGCAAAATTCGAAGGAAAAAAGAGGCTTATAAAAGGTGGAAGCAAGGTCAGGCGGCCTGGGAAGAATACAGGGATGTTGTCCGGGAAGCTAGGGACCAGGTTAGGAAAGCTAAGGCCCACTTAGAATTAAACTTGGCTAGGGATGTTAAGGATAACAGGAAGGGATTTTATAGGTACATTGCCAATAAAAGACAGGTTAGGGACACCATGGGCCCTCTCCAGAAGCTATCGGGAGAACTGGCTACCCTGGATTTGGAGAAGGCTGAGGTTCTTAATGACTTCTTTGCCTCAGTCTTTACCGGCAAATGCTCTGACCACACCACCCAAGTCTTGGAAGGCAGATGCGGGGACGGTGAGGGTGGGGACCCTGGGCCCACTGTGGGGGAGGATCTTGTTCGGGACCACCTTAGGAACCTGAATGTATACAAGTCCATGGGACCAGATGAAATCCATCCACGGGTCCTGAAGGAGCTGGCAAATGAAGTTGCTAAGCCACTGTCCATCATATTTGAAAAATCATGGCAGTCAGGTGAAGTTCCCAATGACTGGAAAAAGGGAAATATAACCCCCATTTTTAAGAAGGGGAAAATGGATGAGCCAGGGAATTACAGACCAGTCAGTCTCACCTCTGTGCCTGGCAAAATCTTGGAGCGGATTCTCCTGGAAGGCATGCTAAGGCACATGAAAACCAACAAGGTGGTTGGGGACAGCCAGCATGGCTTCACTAAGGGGAAATCCTGCCTGACCAATCTGGTGACCTTCTATGAAGGGGCTACGGAACTGATGGACAGGGGCAGAGCAGTTGATGTCATCTACCTGGACTTGTGTAAAGCCTTTGACACTGTCTCCCATGATATCCTTCTCTCTAAGTTGGAGAGACATCAATTTGATAGGTGGACCACTGGGTGGATAAAGAACTGGCTGGATGGCCGCACGCAAAGAGTAGTGCTCAGTGGCTCAGTGTCCTGCTGGAGACCAGTAACGAGTGGTGTCCCCCAGGGATTGGTGTTGGGACCGGCCTTGTTCAACATCTTTGTGGGTGACATGGACAGTGGGATTGAGTGTGCCCTCAGCAAGTTTGCCGATGACACCAAGCTGTGTGGTTCGGTTGATAAGTTGGAGGGAAGGAATGCCATCCAGAGGGACCTTGACACGCTTGTGAGGTGGGCTGATGCCAACCTAATGAAGTTTAACCATGCTAAATGCAAAGTCCTCCACCTGGGTCGGAGCAATGCCAGGCACAGCTACAGGTTGGGCAGGGAGGAGGTTCAGAGCAGCCCTGCGGAGAAGGACTTGGGGGTGTGGGTTGATGAGAAAATGAACATGAGCCGGCAGTGTGCGCTTGCAGCCCAGAAAGCCAACCGTATCCTGGGCTGCATCAAAAGGAGTGTGACCAGCAGGTCGAGGGAGGTGCTCCTGCCCCTTTACTCTGCTCTCGTGAGACCTCACTTGGAGTATTGTGTGCAGTTCTGGTGTCCTCAACAGAAAAAGGACATGGAACTGTTAGAACAAGTGCAGAGGAGGGCCACGAGGATGATCAGGGGACTGGAGCACCTCTCGTATGAAGATAGGCTGAGAAAATTGGGGCTGTTGAGCCTGGAGAAGAGAAGGCTGCGTGGAGACCTCATAGCAGCCTTCCAATACCTGAAGGGGGCCTATAGGGATGCTGGGGAGGGACTCTTCATTAGGGACTGTGGTGAGAGGACAAGGGGTAACAGGTTTAAACTTAAACAGGGGAGGTTTAGATTGGATCTGAGGAAGAAATTCTTTACTGTGAGGGTGGCGAGGCCCTGGAATGGGTTGCCCAGGGAGGTTGTGGATGCTTCATCCCTGGCGGTGTTCAAGGTGGGGTTGGACATAGCCTTGGATGGCATGGTTTAGTGGGAGGTGTCCCTGCCCATGGCAGGGGGGTTGGAACTCGATGATCTTGAGGTCCTTTCCAACCCTTACTATTCTATGATTCTATGATTCTATTCATAGCCTATAATATCAGCAGGAAAATATGCTCTATTAAACACAACAGTGGCTAACTGTTTAAAGTAAGCACCTTGATAGAGCCTTTACAATTTAATTGATGCTTTCCATGACTTTACATGAGTTAAATTGTTATTCCCTTTAATTTATTTATTTGTGGGGATTTACTGCCATAGTGTCTGATTATCTCATAAATATTAATAAATTTCACCTTCAAAATTAATTATTTTTAAAGACATTTTACAAATAGGCCCAAGTAAGAACACTCCCTCCCTCTCAAAGAAGTAGTGTTCAGACTTCAGTATAGGTTTCTTTTATAGGCTAGGCAACAGCTTTCTGCTGAAAAAGTGTTCCACTGGAAAATGCACTTGTCAGGCTCAAACTGTTCCATGGAAGTACAGTTTGATGACTTTTTTTTTCTATGTTAAAGCTGAGCATGCTACATCCGAGTTGGAGCTTCTTGGGTGTACAGCTTAGCCTACCCTGTGGACAGCTTCAAGGCTTCCAGGGTCTCTGACTTCATGATTACTGGCACATCTGTGTTTTTCAGAGCCCCATTTTGGAAACAGGTTGTAAAATTTGGGTTTCCCCATGGCACAGAAATCTGCTCCTGACTCTTAACTTGGACCAGATGGTCCCCAAAGCCATGTACTTGCTGAGACTGAAAATTGACAGAGTACCTAAACATCACTTTATGGTTAGCCATTTACAGATTCTTACCAACCCAGACTGGAAATGGGTGGTTTATGCCTGTAGGTTGTAACAGGTAGCAACAAACTCATTCTGTCTTAATAAGTTCCATTATTTCTATTCCATTATTTCTTCTGCCTGGAGAAGGTGAAAAGCAATCTCACTTGTCTGCTCGCCAGTCTTACTTGGCAGATGATCGTGGAGCAACATTTGGCATTGATGAACAGGGAACTCTAGGAAAGTTACATGGTTATAGCCCTGCAGGGAAGTAGCTGACATTACTAAAACTGAATACATTGGAATTATATGAATAAGACTTTGAGTCTGTAACAGAAAAGGGCCCTGCAACAAGTCCAATTGTGTTGCTCTCATTCACCTCGGTTACCACTTTGTAGTTACCCAGGACCAGTGGAAGGTGATGATAGTGTTTGCTTTGACTTAAGTAGTTTCTGGCCAAGCAGATAATGAAAAGACAAGGTGTCATCAAAGGTATAATCACAATACCTGAAATTGCATTCATAATGCAGATCCCTGAATAAATACATGTGTGTAAAAGTCTGATAGCTAGAAAATGTGCATGAATGTTTGTATATATCAAGATTGTTTGTCTTAAGTTGCCTCACCCTATGAGGTAACTATTGTTTACTTAGACATTGCAATACTAGGGATGAAGAACTTTGTGAAAGACCAAGGACAATAATAATAGAAACCCCTTCCTAAAACAATAAACACTGTAAATCTGTCTCAAATCTGCCTCAAATTTGCCTATGGTATTTTAATAAAGAGGTTTCTAGAAAGTTTATAGTTAGCTTTAGATGTATTAATCTATTGAGTAATTGCTCACAATATTAATAGAGATTGTAAAATTTTCCTCTGTCATTAAACATACAACAAAAGGGGGTACATCTTCCCATTTTTGGAGCTGTTCTTATTAGCTTTACTTGCATGGATAGATGCATTAAATGAATAGGACAAGGTAAAAAAAATATCATCTGTGAGGGGCATAGAACAGTTTCAACTTTTCTATTTTTACCAATGAAATCATGATAGGAGTAGTGTCACGTCCTGTCGGCTTTCACTGTAAACTCTAGTGATACAGTTATTTCAAAGGGTAAATTTGGATGAGGGAAATGGGTTGGAAAGAAAAATCCCTATGGATCCATCATTTAAGAAGGGCAGTAGGCCTCTCATTCATTTCACAGGGCCCTATCTCTCTACGTGCACCAACATCCTTTTTTTTTTTTTACAGTAAGTAATTTTTGCTGATGAAGCATTTACATATTTTGGCTAATTCATTTATTTGGCTAATGTCATGATTGGCGTGTTTCTTTTGTTACATGAACATAGTTTTGCTGGTTGGCAAAACAGGGAACAGTAATAGAACTTTAGAGCAAAGAAGAGAAAGCAACATGAAGCCTAAAAGTCATCATTCAGAGAGCAATAGATTTCCTCTGTGTTCACCAATGATGATGGGTGTGATTCCTCATTTTGTACTGAAATGGGAGTTTTGCTCCACCTCCCCTGTATGCTACTTTTCCAGATATGGAGTGATTTAAGACCGGGTTTGCCCATGCTGTTCCTGTTGTTCAGACGTTACTGATTTGACTTCAGGTGTATAATGTAATCTCAAATTTGTGAATGTGTATGTTACCCAAAAAACCCCAACAACCAAAGGCATCCAGTTCTGCTAAAAACATACAACACTTCTAGATTTAATTATTGAAATGTATATTGCAGCAATTTACTTTTTACTTTTTTATGCCTCTACTTTTAAAACATATTGCTGAGTAAAAATAAGAATTTGTCCTTTTTTTTTTTCCAGACCAAATGTGTGTGGATCACGTTACAATGCTTACTGTTGCCCTGGATGGAAAACTTTACCTGGTGGAAACCAATGCATAGTCCGTAAGTTAATCCACTTGTGTGTTATGACTGAGGTTTATCTTTGTCCCTCTATGTCAGGGTATTTTTAATTGTATACCAGAACTGAAATGTGTTTCTGTATGGTTTCAATAGCAGCTGCACATCTTTTCTTTACCATTTTAAATATATTAAGCTAATATACAAAGTTTTGTGGGCTGTAATACAGTGATGTGATACCAGTATTTAACAAAGGATTAATCTCATCCACATGTTCTGTTTAAGTCTGTGGTAAAGGGATCCAAGGGGTGTGTGGCCTCTCAGGAGCGAGTAGCTTTGGAATATATTAATCTATTTAAGTAAAATAGAAGGAGGCAACAGCATCAGGCCAGCAAGTACGTTTTCTGTGCTTGTTTGGACCATATCCTTGAAATATATATGTAGGGATATAAATGTATACATAGGGATATAAATGTATACATATATCAATCATAGTGCTGTATGAATATTCATACGTAATAGTACAGTGGACCAGAAATAATTGTTAAAGGCACTTTGCCTAAGGCTGATAAGACCCTCTCCAGAAGTACTGAGGCAGCGTACTGTCAGATGGGAATTATTATGCTTATGTGTGTGTCTGGTGCAGAATAAAGGGGGCATTGTACTGCTGCCTCAGTGCCATCCTTCCCCCAAGAGTAGGCTGGTAAAATGGACAAGCTTCACTTCTCCAAATAAATTTCCCTCTATCTAGAGTGACCTGTGGCACATTCCCAGACCTTTTCATAACGGTGAAGGTCTAGGTTTTATCTGTCCTCTGTAGTGATGAGGATGAAACAGGAGGAGATGTTTTGGAATCTGTTGTATGCAGTTTGAAGAGTTTGTAGGTATTTATGGTACTGAATTTTCTATCTGTGTTTTTTATGTGTTTGGGGTTTTGGAAACATATTTTAAAGGCATTTATGTTTTCTTTATAGCAATCTGCAGACATTCCTGTGGGGATGGATTTTGCTCTAGACCAAACATGTGCACATGCCCAAATGGTCAGATAGCCCCCTCCTGTGGTTCAAAATCAAGTAAGTATTTCTTCTGTGTCTTTGATATTGTTCTTCTGAGTCTGTGAAGCTAATAAGGTATGTAAGGTCAGTGGTCAGTGTTTAAGACAAATAACCTCTGAGTCACCAGACATACTTTTACCGCAGGAAGGAAAGTGTAGCCTCCTGTGATGAAACTGAAGAATGACTCAGAGGCTAACTATTGGGGATGCTCTTTTTTGCCAAATCAGAACGGAATTAGTGGTCTACACAGTAGACCACAATGACTTAGATCTGCTATTAGGAAACAAAGTAAACATAAACATTAATTAAAAGTACTGATTGACATCAAAAGGTTACTGTCAACCCCCATTGACAACAGTTAATATTTTGTCAGAATGCATTCATACTTACTTTAATTATATGTTTTTAAAAATGAGAGAAAACTTTTTAAAATAGAAAATACAAAAGTAAATGATATGTTTGTCACCTTCAAAACGCAAGTTAAAAATATGAGTTACAGTTACATGATCTCTCAGGATTAAATGCGTGACTTCTGATAGACGAGATGTGTCTGAGTTGTCTTTTAGATATTTTAAGCTTTGTGCCTTTTTAGTACTCTAAGGAATCGGTAATGGGCACAGGTTTTATAGTATGTACAACCACAGACAGAAACCAAATTCATGGTGACTCTTATAGACTGGTTGTCTGTCAGAATCAATTAATGCAGATTGGAAAGCATAACAAAGCCTTCAAGTTCTTTTCTTATGCAGGTCAGTGTTGGGACTTTTCTGGTTACGAGTCAGCTTTAGGAATTTGATTTGTGGTTGAAAAGATCAACCGGTGGTTTTCTCAGCAGGGATTTTTGTGACATGAGTGAACTTGCTGGCTGACTAGTGGTCATTTCTGTGTAATTAGTGAATTTTTGGGTATGCTTATGGTAGGCTTGGAGATAAGGTTGTCATGTGTGGAGGCACCCCCCCCGCTGGCCCTGGTGTGTGGCTGGCTCTGGTGTTGCAGGTGGATGTGTGAGGAGATGTCTTACACCCTGTGCTGTGCTGGCTCTGTGGCCGCTGCTGCCTGTCAAACCACACGGGCCGTGGCTGCTTCGGTGTTGTCTGTTTGTGCTGCATTCGTGCCCTGTTTGTGCTGCAGACACACCCTGCAATCCTGCCATGTTGCTGCTGGGAAAGAGGGTATGAGAATGAGGAGGAGTGTGTCTCTTTCAACATCAGGCACCCCCAGCTGATGCTGATATGGGTCAAGCCACTGCTTTTGCTTCCAAGCTGCTTTAGTCAGACCGGCTTGGGCTGGTCTAAACAGGAAGGCGTTTGCTGATGGGGCCATTGCTGAAGGAAGAGAGCCATGGCAAAGGCTTACTAGGGAGCTGTGGAGGGGCTGGTGGCTGGTGGGGACAAGTGTTTGCACCCCAGGCAGGTTGGTTACACCTCGTGAGTGCAAAATGGGGCTTGCTGTGGTCCCCAGCTACAGCAGCTTCAGAGGTGCTGCCTGAGGGCCGAGGCTTTCCTCAGAGACCGTGTTGCTGCAGGGGGAGGCCTGGGCTTGGACCCTCAGCTTCATGCCCCAGGATCCCACTCCTCAGGGTAGTGTGGTGACCCTTCAATGGCGGTAGAAGCTGGAGCTCAGCCCCTTCTGCTGCTGTCAGAGGTGGTAATAGGTCTTGAATTTTAAATGTTCCCAGAGATTTCAAGGCTGCTGTGGCTTTTCTCAGCGCCCCACATGCAGCTGCAGCCCGCGTCCCATCCTGGCGCTAGTTGCCATCTCTCTCCTGAGTCAGTCTCTCAAAGAGAAAGCTTGCTGAGCATCTGGGATGTGATGAGACCATCATTCCTTGTTTACAGCTCCTGGCAGGCAAAGCCCTGCGTCATGCATGGCTGGGGTTGGGAGCGTTTCCTCAGCAGTGGTGCAGAGAGAGGAGAGGCAGCCTCTCCTCGCGGTACCTGCAGGGCGCCCTTGGCTTGATTGTCCCTCCTGGGGATTGCAGACCCTCACACCTCACGGTTTCTAGTTTGGAATCACAGAACAGACAGTGTGTGTGTTATCCCTCATCTGCTTGGTGAGCTCCTGCGTGTTTCGTGGGCGGTTGTGGTGTCACAGTGCTCTTGGTGTGAAGAAGGTTTTACTCAGCTTTGCTGAGAGTTTATTCCAAAAGTCAGGAACTGTTACGCTCAAGCGTGGAGCTGCTTGTTTCACTTTGCTAAACAATGCAAACATTGCCCACACACAATGCGCGTGTGGATGTGTCTGGTCTCACTGGCTCTTTTGCGGGTTTATAAAGCTATGTTCCTGCAGTCATTCCTGTTTTGTCTTCAGAAGTTTCCAGTGCAGACTGTTTACAAATTGGATGTGAAAGAGAAAAACAGTTGTTAACAATATTAATAATTTATTGTTTTTAATCATTTCCTGAGCATGCTGAGTTAAGGCAAAGCTATATGCATTGATTTAGCCTCATGGCAATTCCTGAATGTCTGTCATTGTGATACCTTGGAACAGGTTATTTCACTTACTGGAATATCTCCGCTGACATTAATGGAATTGTTGATTTAGCTGAGAAAAGAGACTCTGGACCTGCATTAATGTGCTACTTTTCAAAAATGCAGTCTTAAAATCATAATCTGAGCTCTAGACAGCCTTTGCATGTGTTTCTATAAACTTTTGGAAGGATAATATTTCAGAATAGTCTGTATGATTTTGGAAATACAATTTTCAATATACCCTCAAAAGAAGGCAGAAAATTAGCAGTTTACTGACCGTATGTTACTGATTTTCTTGCCTGGGAGAAAGTTTACTGATTTGAATGGCTCATTTTAGCAAAGATAACTGGGTGTCCCAGCAGTCTCCTGTAATGGTTTTAGTTTAAGAAGGAGGAAGAAATATTTTACCTTGGAAAAGTTCCTTTAGGAAGCAGCAAGACAAATTATGGAAACTTTCTGTGTGTGTGTGTTATGTGTAAAACCACTCCTTATCCTAAAATGGGGAAATAGACTTTACTTTTACTTGAACAAATACTATGAAAATCATCATACAAGCTACTGTTAACCTTTTTATCTCGAATGTAGTTCAAACTATTTAAATGGCTTTGGTCTTCATGTGGGAATGGAAATTAGCTCTTGGCATAGCTTGCTCTAATTGAAATCAGTTTTGTGGTTTTTAAGTTCCTTCCCTGCTTGACAGATGATATCATTTCCTATGCTTCTTGTAGTCCCCTCTGTTTTTCTAAGATTGTATAAAGCTAAGTTGAACTACACATTTTCAAGTAACTATACACCTCTTTCTGACCTACTTAGGACATTGTCCAAAAATCTTCACCAGATATTCACTCTGTATTTGCAGACAACTTTACTTTCTGTTGAGGAATGTTAGTACATTTTTGTTGCCTGAAGTACTGAAGCACATCCAAAGTAGAACAAAGATGTATCATAACTATTAGACACACAAGAAATACAAGATACAGTTTTAACTTTTATAATTGAAGAATTAAGAGTACGAGTGTTTTAAATGTTAGATTGTTTTTAAATCCTTTCTCCAATTGCATGTTTAACTTCTGTTTTGTGGATTCATATTGCTATAGAAGGCAACACAGTTGAAATTGTTTTTTACTTGAAAATAAAAATAAAATTCCATTCACATACTTCTGGACTGTAAAAAGCCAAATGATGTTTAAGGGCTTTGTGCAATGGGAAGAATTCAGTGGTTGGCATAACACCTGCTAGCAGCAGGCTCTGGCGGGACATACAATTTCTGATTTTCAGTCCTGAGCGTTTCAGACAGCGTGGTGTAGGTATCCAGTGCTCCATCACAACCTACTGATCTGACCATAATCCTATCTGGGGAGGAGCCTTTCATGTGGTTCCCATTGAGAGGGAAACCATTTCCTGGCTGCTTACTGGAGTGCCCTGGTTCACAGCTGTATGGGACAGCAGGACCTGTAAGGAGGACTTCACTTGTTTGGGAGGTCTGCCTGCTTTCTATGCCTGATGAAGAGCCTAGTTAAAAAATGTATTTGTCCTTATTACTAGAAAAATGCAGCACAGACTTTTATGCTTTACTGGCATAGGACTTCAGCTGCATGTTAGTCATTATAAATGGTAGGCCTGCGGCTGAGGAGAGCATGCTGCTGCTCTCCTGTCTCTGCTTCTTGCAAGGGAAGGTGTTGGCTCTGAGGAAATGCTGTTGGTGAACTCCACAGCCCCAAGCAGGTTTATCTGGAAATGGGGTGCAAGAAAAGTCCTACCTGAACAGATCTGCTTCTGGTATTGCATGTGTTGGTAGAATCAGGCTGTCTTCAGGAGCTTCCTTATAATGCTTCCCCTTAATGCTTCCATCCTCCATTGCCCAGATGATAAGACTCCTTTCTTCTTAGTTGTAACTACCAGAAATTTAGTTCTTTTACTTTACTGATGGGCTTTTCTCATCACGGCAAACTAGGAGACAAATTCTGTGGATTTATGCTCATATGAAATGGTGTTGACTTCAGTGAATAAGGGTGGTATCAATTTCTTGCACATGTATTCCTGTCCTATATTCCTTAGAAACTGTAAATCAGTATTGTTTTCTTATTACCGCTTTAAGTATCTGATGTAAAATACACATCCTTGGTTTCTAATACTGGTTTCTAGTTCATAGAATCAATTCCTAAAAACAAAAAATCTCTTAGCAGACAGTTAAATGTTTCTGACAGATTTGATTTAACTAAGGGGAATCTTTTTTCCTTTCCAGTACAACACTGTAACATCCGGTGCATGAATGGAGGTAGCTGCAGTGATGACCATTGCCTCTGTCAGAAGGGATATACAGGAACACACTGTGGACAGCGTAAGTACACTATTATTAAAGTAGATACTGGGTACAGTTAAGTAATTCTTGGGTGTGTGGATCGGGCACCCTTTAGCACTAAATTTCTACTTATGTTGAGCTTGTTTTTGATCAGGTACAGTGGAATTTTACAGGAAAACACATGACTTTGTAGTGAATGCTAAGTGAATTCTTTCTGATCAGGACTATTAAAATAAACACCATGTGAATTCATAATAATTGGATACAACTTGATCCTGTAGTTCTCACACTGCCGTAATTCCCATTGAACTCAGAGCTTTCCACTCGCTAGAGCAGTAGGCATATATTTAGAATTTACATGGGATTCAGTTTTCATCTTACATACAGTAAAGCTTTCAATACAAAGCCTTGTTTAATTTCAGGGGTTTGCCTCAGACTTAGCATGCTGAAGGAATTTTGCTCATTTTGATGTTGTCTCATTAGAGTTGATTGACATATTTTTGATTTCCTCAGTCAATCCTGAGCCAACAGCATTCCTGGATCCGCTCCTTGAAATCTCTCCCAAACTGAGTCTGGTGGTCTCTTGCTCTGCTTTGCTGGAATGCTGTGAAGTAACTCAAATATGGATGTAGACACTGCTTTTAACCAGGGCTGTCATGTTGCTATCTAGTGAACTATTGGTCTGACAAAGAAAATGTGTTTAGCTCATTTAATGAAAACCTTTTGTGCTCTATCAAAATCAATGGCACACTTTACATGAACTTCAGTGAGACCAGGAATTTACCCTAATAATCTGGAAGAGGATCATGTGGTGAAAGGATTAAGAATTGTATTTCTGCCTTTTCTGTGAAATAATAAGTGGATAAAAGAGGATAAATGGAAACCTTTCTACTGAAGAGAATGTGAACTGGAACAAAGAATAACATTACTCAATGAGCATAAAAATGTATTTAAAAGCCTTTCTCATGTAAATATTATATTTTATGATTATTTTTGAGAGCAACTGCTTTTGGAGTTCATTATGAGGAAAACTGGATTCTGACTCTGATGGCAGCATCATACAGGGAAAGTATATCTTGGAATAATGTAGTCAAAATAGATATTGATTGCATTTTGCTGTTCTAGTTAATATCGTGAATTATTTAACATCAGCAAACAGTCCTTTAATACTGCATTGTTCCTCTTTTGTGGTAGAGGAACAAATAAAGTTTTAAATTTGCTTCAGAGTAGGGAAAAAATTGAGAATTTAGAGATTAATTTTTTTCCTGCACCTTCTGCCTGCAGTCTGTACCATATCAGTGTTGCTTTGTTGAAAGTTTGAAAGAGATGTTATTTTGGAGTTATGGAATTGTCTAGCCATCCCAAAGAGAAAGGCTTTGAGAGGTCAGAGAAGCTGTGACTGTTACTGTGTTTATATTTTACTCCCTTGAAAAGATGAGCTCATAATACTAATGAGGCCAGGAAATGGGAAAAGATAGTAAGTAGATTCTGGAAAACGAAGTATCCTGTTCTGTTCTGTTTACCATTTTTACCATTTTACTAAGCTTACCTGAGCTTATTAAGTACAAACCTTCATATCTTCCTGGATATAGCTCAATAAAGATTGCTTTTACCTTCCCTCTGATACAGCTGTCTGTGAAAATGGATGTCTAAATGGAGGGAGATGTGTGGCTCCAAACCGATGTGCTTGCACGTATGGCTTTACTGGACCCCAGTGTGAAAGAGGTATGTGCCCTAAAATAGTGGGAAAAAAAATGGATGCTCCAACTTGTTAATAGTAACTAAAAAATATTTAAATAGTAATATAAAATATTTAAGTAGTAATATTTTATTGCTGTCTCTGAACAAGATAAAATAGAATTCATGTTCTTGTAGATAAGGAAGCTTTACTGAAAGGAAAACTCCAGTCTAAGAGAATTGTGCAGATATTAGTTACAGAATAACAGAAATTAAAATGGTAACGACATTCCTTAACATTTCCTAAACAGCTCATTTTCTTTAATGAGAAAGAAAACTTTAACATAGCTTTAAAAACAAGCATTCAGTCTTCTTTTGTGATTTTTATGTATATCACAAGTGTTGATGGGAATGATTTTAATGGTTAGTTCTTCAGTTCACAGTATGTTTACCAAGTGTAGTTTTCTTTTCTGGAGACGAAAATCCTCATTTATTTACTCTAATAGTAGGGTTGTTGAGCCATTACCTTTTCTAATCTGTAGTTGAACTGATTGTATTTGGTTTTGTTAGTCTCAAGACTAAAAATGAATTTTAAGTAGCATTTCTAGCAATATGTGAGCTTCATGAAGATAGAGGCCAGGATGAAACACACATGCAGTTGATTTAGGTCTTTCTGCTGTTTGCTTTTTTGCTATGGAAATATTATTCCAATGGAAGAGGTGGCATATAAAAAAATATTGATAAGTGTTTTTACTTCATCTTCAGTTTCTGGGTCATCAGAAAAGCTCTTTGTATATCTGGCACATTTGCTTACCAGTGATAAGCAGCATCTCGCCTTTGTCATTAGCATGTTTGGTTTTGGCACAATTTATTAAATTCTTTTTCCCATTTTGTACAGATTTATTGTTACTAATTTTAGATTTTATTCGTATATCCACAGTGCTAATCACAGCTGTTTCTAGATGAAAACACAGCTATACCACTCTCTAATCTGGTGTATGGATTTTTTCAGGGTTATTATACCAATTCAACAGTTCATTTGAAAGACATGTAGTGAACAATGCTTAGGTATAATTCTTCCTTTGAATTTTGTAGTATTAAAAATAAAACATTTTTATTTGCTAGAGCTATATATTTATCTGTTTAGTTGGAGATTCATGCATACTTCTCATGCAATAGGTTGTTGCATATATATGAATGTGGACAGAATGGACATTAATAACCTGATTTTGGGCTTGCATGTAGGGGATGTGCTTAGCACATGAATTTTGGTCAGTGAGTGTGTTGGATGATCATTGCTGTTGGTGCTGCACCTGGAGTAATGGTTGGGTTTTTCATATGGGCAGCATAGGTTTGTGATGGCAGAACAACAAATCCTAGGGGACCAAAGCTTTTAGTTCAGTGCTACAGCAGATGGTAAGATGAATCCAGTATTTTCTGTACGCCCTAGAGCAGATAAAATTGGCACTGTGTGAAGTCTTTCTGGTTGTCCACTCAGATGTTGTAAAAGTAGTTCCAACTGATGGTGAAGTTTTACTTCAGAGTAGCTCTGTTCTGAATCTTGGGATC